>CM053579.1:70475345-70534307 GCA_028646485.1 Cryptoprocta ferox
GCCTGAGTGGTTCAGTAGGTTATGCGTCCGACTTCGGCTCAGGTCATGATCTCGTGGTCTGTGAGTTTGAGCCCTGCATCAGGCTCTGTGCTGACAGCTCAGAGTCTGGAGCCTGCTTCAGATTCTGTGTCTCCCTCTCTCTGCCCCTTCCCACTTGTTCGTTCTCTCTCTCTCTCTCTCTCTCTCTCTCAAAAATAAACAAACACTGGGGAAAAAAGTTTTTGTTTAAAATTTGAACAAGTATATACCTAATAGTTAAAATAAGGTAGGCAAAAAAATTTTTTTAAAAAACCTCATGAAAACTCCATTAATCCTGCAAAAGGTAGAAACACAGGAGGAAAAAGAGAACAAAAAACATATGGAACAAACAGAAAACACACAGCAAGATGATAGACCAAACCTAACCATATCAGTAATCCCATGAAATGTCAATAGTCAAGACACCAGACACCCCGATTAAAGACAGGGATCAGCTGCCGGTTACAGGAAAAGAGGGCATACGCTAACTTTGCCCACTACTCCCCTACAAACACAAATACCTGAAAAAATATTCAAGAGTCAGTAATAAAAGAAAGCTTCAAAGGCAGTGATCGCAGGACTTGAAGAAAGGCATCATAGTGAGTCCCTGGGTTTTCATTTTATGATCCATATACCCTGGACTGGACACTAGAGAAACCTGAAACCCAGAACCAACAGACATGAAAAGAAAGGAGGGTAGGAAGGAAGGAAAGAAACCACAACCAATGCAAAAATAAGCAGGCCAATCCACCCTTAGCAGTAGGTAGAAAGCACCAGACCATTCGAGGCCTCTCCTTCCCCATGGGTGCACACAGGACCACCCTGTATATTTCTTTGTAACTTCCTATAAAGCTGATATTATTTCAAAATTTAAAATTTCAGAAAAAAATTAAAACAAAAATGGCAGAGATCATCAGCTGGATATAAAAGCAAGACCCCACTATAATGCTATCTATAAGACATTTCCTTTAAATATAAAGACACAAAAAACAATTAAAAGAAAACAAACAGGGCGCCTGAGGGGCTCAGTTGGTTGAGGGTCCAACTTCAGCTCAGATCATGATCTCGCAGCTCATGAGTTTGAGCCCCGCCTTGGGGTCTGTGCTGACAGCTCGGAGCCTAGAGCCTGCTTGAGATTCTGTCTCTGTCTCTGTCTCTCTCTGCCTCTCCCTGGCTTGCGCTCTCTCTCTCAAATATAAATAAACATTAAAAAAATTTTTAAATATAAAGACACAGGTTAAAACTAAAAAGATGGGAAAAGATATACCATGCTAACACTAATCAAAAGCACACTAGAGCAATGATATTAAAATTAAAGTGGATTTCAGAGCAAAAACTGTGAGACCAGGAAGAAAGAGATCATTTTACAACAATAAAAGGATCAATCCATCAGGAGGCTATCCTAAATATTTATCCACCTAATAAAAGAGCTTCGAAATATATTAACCAAAAGTGACAGAACTGAAAAAGAAAAAAGAGAAAACTACAATTATAATCAAAGATTTCAACAACCCTTTTTCAATGATTGATAGAAGACTTATAATTACTAGGGCAGAAAAGACTTGAGAAATACAATCAACCAAATTGATCTAATATACATTTTTGCCACAGAATACACATTCTTTTCAAGTGCAAAGAGAACACACAGCAACAGAGACCATATTCTAGATCATAAAACAATGTTTTAAAAAGTGTGAAAGTTTTGGGGCACCCGGGTGGCTCAGTCAGTTAAGTGTCTGACTCTTGATTTCGGCTCTGGTCATGATCTCACAGTTTCGTTGAGTCGGAGCCCCATGTGGGGCTCTGAGCTGACAGTGCAGAGCCTGCTTGAGATCCTCCCTCCCTCTCTGCCCTTCCCCTGCTGGCACTCTCTTGGTCTTTTTCAAAAATAAATAATAAATTTAAAAAAGTTTTTTTGAAAGTATTCAAATCATACATACAAAATATGTTCGCTGACCGAAAGAGAATTAAATCAAATACAGTACTTGGGAAATCTCCAAATATCTAAAAACTAATCCCAGACATACTTCTTTAGAAATCCACGGGTCAAAGGAGAAATCAAAAGGCAACTTTGAAAATATTTTTAAGTGAATGTAAGTGAAAACACAATATACCAAAATCTGTGGAATGGAGTTAAATGAAGCAGCACTTTAATAAATGAAGAGACCAACCTCCCTTGACGGAGATCCCCAAATAATTTATGTACTCTACCCTGGGGGCAGGGGGTGGTAAAACTTTTGATGTGTAGAGATGAAAATGGCACTTTACTTCTGTGATCTTCCTCTGAAAAACCCATAACCCTAGTTATGAAAAGAGAGTATCAGACATATACCAATAGAAGTACATCCTATAATAAATATACCGTGACCACAGGGTGCCTGGGTAGCTCAGGTGGTTAAGCATCCGACTCATGATTTCAGTTCAGGTCTCATGGTTTGTGTTTGAGCCCCGCGCTGGGCTCTGCATAGACATGCAGAGCCTGCTTGGGATTCTCTCTCCCTCCCACTCTGCCTCTCCCCCTCTCAAAATAAATAAACTTAAAAGTGTGTGTGTGTGTGTGTGTGTGTGTGTGTGTGTGTGTGTTGTGTGTATACTTCTCAAAACTAAGGTCATCAAAAACAACAAAGTCTGAGAAAACGGCATGGCCAAGAGGAGCCTAGAGAACACATGGCAACTAAATATAAGGTGGTATCCTAGATGAGATCCTGTAACCAGAAAAGGACGTTAGGTGAAATCTGGGGAAACCAAAATAAACAAACAATGGACTTTAGCTATTAATGACATTATCAATATCGGCCCATTAGTATTATACCAATGTCAGATATTAGTAAGAGAAACAGTGCAGGAACTCTCTCTACGATATCTCAGTTTTTCTGTAAGTCTAAAACTGTTCTAAAAAACGAACTCTATTAAGAAAAATTACACTACACCTAGAAAAACTTCAATTCTCCCAGCCAAAGTAATTTCTCCTTTTTATGATCCGTCAGAGCATTTATTTGTACTACTCAAGACATACGTCTCTAGCTTTCACGAGAGTATCATGAACCATACATATTTGCAAAATGCCACCTCCCCTTCCACCTGCACCAAAAATAACTACCCTTTCTCCGCGTATGTAAAATTTAAATGGCTAACTCAGGATTCTGTGATACCTTTCAACTGTGATTTCTTTATAATTATTCTAGCTTCTGACTTCAAAATGATTAATTCCTCAAATACATTTTTAAA
The DNA here is from genome assembly GCA_028646485.1 of Cryptoprocta ferox. NCBI lineage: Eukaryota > Metazoa > Chordata > Mammalia > Carnivora > Eupleridae > Cryptoprocta > Cryptoprocta ferox. Next base: position 70,478,592 of record CM053579.1, read on the forward strand.
AAACTACGTGGCTATACTAACACAAAATGAGATTTGACTTATATACTACCGCATAAAACAGCGTCTTTCAAACTGGCGTCTGTATGTATTGTCTGGTATCCTAGAAATCCTAATGGGTACATTTTAACTGCGTTTTTTAACTTCTATAATTTAGAAACATCTGATAAAACATTCTCAATTACACCAATGACCCAAGTCCAAATACTGGCATGCAATGCTAATGCCCACATTTACTTTCATGACTATGCTGATGCCAAGCAATGCTACTTTTAGTAGCAAACTATTCCTTCTCTTGACGTGAAGACCGAATGAGACAGTGTACAAAAATCTAAAAAGGTTTCATACATGTTCCAATAGAGAAAAACTGCAGGAGAATGAAGTCCCGCGGCACATGGTAGTTGAGGTATACCGAAAGACCTTAGAGGTCATAACCCTAACATCAGCCACGTGATTTATTTTGACAAAACATCACCCACTGCATTAGCGATAATTTTTGTATTGGCTTTAGTTTGGCTATTTATAAATATAATTTATAACTATAATCTGGTTTTCAGTGATGGTGAAGATATGGATACCTTAAGAATTTACTCAGAGATGTCTGAACAACCTTAAGTAACACTTTAAATAAAAATAAACCAAGCCAATAGTCTCTGCAAACAAATTTTTCTGCATTACATTTACCCTAGCACTATCAACCCATAAACGAAAAGCTATTACATTCACTCAAGAATATGTCCAGCCGTACTTTAGGTTACCCAAAGGCACTCTAATACAGATACTACTACTCCACACTTGAACCTCTAATATACAACTTTAAGGGCAAACGTCAAGTTTGAATGTTGGAAGAACATAACACTGTGAATTGCCTAGACATTATTAAGTAAACTAAAAACTTTTAAAACTCAGGTTCAAACTAAACTTCAAGTACTTACCAAGCCTGGGTTTAAGCCCCAGCTTCACTATTTGATAACTGTACGATCTTACGGAAGCCGCCTAAAACCCTCTGGGCCCCAGTTTCCAGCTGCTGTAAAATAAGAACACTATCTGTTCTACCTGTCTCACATAAGGGTAAAGATAAATAACGCCTACCTACATTACCAATATGCTTTCTTTTCCATCTGGCAGGAAAAGGTCAACTGATATAAACAATTCACTTCAGAAATATACCAAAACATAACAATCTTGTCCTCGTATTTTCATGAAAAACAAGTTAACCTAAATGTGAACATTTACTACACAGATACAACTTACCACACATTATGTCAGGAATAAAAGATCCATGCTCTCAAGGTATGTGTGTGCTGGGGGATAGGGACACAGAAAGAGACAGTTCTAATATGCTGTCATAAATATGATCAAGAAATACTACGAAAACTCTAAATTTAACCTGGCCAACTGGGGAATCAAGCTGCTTTAAAGATTCATAGTGTTATTCAAATACAAATCATAAGTAATACAATAATTCCTTACAGGATACATATTATGTGGCACACACTGCTATGTAAGTACACCAGATTCAAAAGTAAACAAGACATACACTGTCCTCACAGAAATAGCAATCAAGAAGGGAAGATAAAATTTTAAAATAGAGTAATGCCAAGGCAGAAAAAATACTATTAAAGTATACGGTAGTCAGGGAGGGGCAATCTAAGAAAACATATATTAACAAGAAAAACTGCATTTTCCCTTTTTTTTTTTTTTTGTTTTTTAACATAAAGGTGGCCAAAGCATTGGGGAAATTTTGTTTAATTAAAAAAAAAAGTTCAGTGTTGGTAAGTGAATTGATACTTACATTTTAGCTCTTATTTTCTCCAAACACTACTATGGAAACCCACATTCAACTTATAGTACCTGTATTAGTGTTCATCACAGTATAGTCATAGGAGCACAAGGGTTGCTCCCCACAGAGGATGGGATATTTACTATTTCTAGCCTGCCTGGTCCACAATGAACATTAAATAAATGTTTATGAAAAATTCCCGAGCCCTTTATGAGGGAGATGGGGCATCAAAAGTAATACAAAACAGATCAGCCGTGCCTCTTACCTGGGGAAAAAATGTGTTTTCATGACAGCAGACATTTCTATCTCCCAACAGCAGTATAGACTACCAGAGGGTGATGAACACAAGCAATGAAATTGGGCTGGGTCTCAGAACTAGAGAAAAGTCACTGTTTCTTACACTGGAACAGAGGCAGTATCATTTTTTCAGCTACAGTGCTAACATTTTCCAAAACTACATTTTCTGCCCCTTCCTTTGTTGTTTATGTAAAGAAAAGCAGCAACATAAACTCATGACTAGCACTATAAAAGAGATGGTTAAAGTACATAACCATCTTTCTACACACCCACCACATCACCACCGTGCACAGAATTTTCATACTGACCAGATGACTCATGGCAAGAAATGAACTCAGAACTAGGGTCAATGCCTAAGAAGCATCCACACGTGGGAACGGACTAAAGCATTTTCTAGTTTCTGAAGAAGTCTAGGAAGCTGTAGATATTTCTTTCAACGAAGCATGTAGTAGGATAAAGACACATCTTAACTAGGTTTACTACCAGGGGTCAAAAACTAACCCAAAAAGAGAGCGGTAAACTCTACTGACTGTTTCTGACCACAGTATGCTGTTACTTCATACTCTCACCAGAGTAGCCAGTATTATGCTGGATTTCAGGCTGGCTCTGCTAATGTTACTCACTTTTTCCAACCACTCAAGACAATATACAAAATGCAAACAAGAAGTGATGTTATTAAAAGAAAACCTTGAATGATGTCTGATTCTATTTTAAAAGTAGATCACGAACTTGAGTAGCTTTGTTAGTAAAGCAATACATCTGGTTTCTCAAAGCTAGTGAGTAGAAAAATCTTGAGGCCAGGGTGGGGGAAGATAGGAAAAAGAAACATCTCTAAGTATACCTAGAATGCACATTCGCTCCTTTGGGACTATTCCTCCAAATAACAAACACCCTTCTAACAACTCACTCTCCACACAGTGCTCTTCCGGAAATCTCTTCCTATAATCTTCCTTTAAAACCTATCTGGGACATAAAGGAACTTCTGCATTAACATATATCACCACATCATTCTAACATATCCTACTCTGTTCACCAAACTGATTATTAGGATTGTTAATTATTAACGACAGTTAAAAATGTCCTAACAAAAAAACTTTACCTCATTCGATTCACGCAAAGCAAAGAGAGAAGTACTATCATCCCCACTTTACAGATGAAGAAACGAAGGCTTAGTCATCAAAGGTGTTAAAAAAAGGCTTACTTTAAAAGACAATGAGGGCAGATAATGTGGCAAGGTTTGGGTAAAACAAGTGGTATACTTATTCTTAACCATATTCATGTATTAATTCACTTCCAAGAAGTAGAACTGTTATGTTATAATCCACGTGCAGGGGTGGGGAGACAAAGACAATGAGAAGTAGATAAAAGCTATTAGGAAAGAAAACTGCTCTGGAAATGTTAGTGCCGATTTTAAGAAGGAAATAATAAGCTGCTTCTCTCAGTTCTCAGAGGGCTTTCAGACATAGTATAAATATTCTTCTGAACAGCTCTTTCCACAAATATCCTCCTCAACCCTCTCTGTTCAGCAGCTCATTAATTTAGATTCCGCTGATCTGCAATTCTAGATAATTCCAAGATTTACCTTAGCATTCTGAAGTACTGCTTTCCCAAAGTATTGTTCCATGGAAAAGAAACTTTCCAGTTATAAAAAATATGTATGTTATATAGTGGATCACAACATAAAACACATTTCTTCCCATTGTCATGATGGGGGAAAAAAAAAACTGTGATAAACAATGCTCTGAAGGTTTGCCAAAAAACTAAAGTAACCTTCATTCCTATGTTGTATTTAGAGAGTGAAACATCCCACTGGGACAGATGTAAAATACAACTGAAAGCTTCCACTACAGCTACATTTTTAAGCCACCATGGATATGATCTCTTCAAGATTTCCTCTTTTTAAACAGAGTACAGAAAATACAAGTGAACCATTTCTTTAGTTAAGTTAAACACAATTTAACCAAACAATCATTAAGGGAGGGAAAGGTTACTACACTATGGTATTTTAGTAAAACAAGACCATTTCCTGATTTGGGATGGCATTTACAAAGTATGTTCACTTTGTGATAATTCACTGCACAGCTAGCATAATTATGATAGGTGAACTCAAACGTGTTCGTGTTACACTTCAGTGAAACAAAGTTTACTAAAAAGCAAAAATTAAGCAAAGGACTTCTAGTTAAGACAATTTGAACAGCTAAGTTTATCTCTGCTCCCTCCCAACACCTGTGAAATAAGAGTGAAGGAATTAAAAGACAGCCACCCTTAAAAACAAACAGAAGCAGGGCATCTGGGTGGCTCAGTCCGTTAAGCATCTGACTTGATTTTGCCTCAAGTCATGATCTCACGTTTGTGAGATGGAGCCCCACATTGGGCTCTACGCTGACAGTGCGGAGGCTGCTTGGAATTCATTCTCATTCTCTTTCTCTCTCTTTCTTTCTCTCTCTCTCTCTCTCTCTCTCTCTCTCCCCCCCCAAAATAAACAAAGATTAAAAAAAGAAAAAGCAGAAGCATAGCAGATTGTACTTTCCGACACTGACCATTATCCTCCATCTCACATTGCCACTCCCCCATCAAAAGATAGAGTTTCTGTCCCCTCCCCCTAGATTCTGATTGGGGCTCGTGACTGTTTTTGACCAATAGATTATGGTAGAAATAGCACCATGTGACTTCTGAGTAAAGGCCATAAAAGGCCATGCAGCTTCCACCTGATCCTCTTAAACACTAACTCTTAGATCTCTCAGCTGACATGTAAGAAGTACAACTACCCTAAAGCAACCGTCCTGGGAAGGCCACATGTAGGCCCTTGAGGTGAATGCCACAGGTGAGCCCAGACTGCTAGCCGTCCCTGCCAAGGTGTCACACATTTGATTAAGCCATCTTAGAAGCAGACCAGGCAGCCCCAGCTGTTGGGAGTCCCCTCTGCCATGGGTCATCACAGCGGAGGCCCCAAACATGTAGAGCAAAGCTCCACGAGCTTACATGTGCACAGGTGCTTTTGCAAATTCCTGACACACACATCTTGTGAACACATCTTGTGGTTTGGAGGTGGTTTGTTACAGAGTAAGAGAACCAGACCAGAAAAAGACAATAGTAGACAACCAGCTCAATAAAATTCTGAAAGACAAAAGGCAAATGAAATGCCAAGGGTCTTAGTGTTTCAGGTAACAAGTCAGAAAAATCTATTCAAGCAGCAGAATCCTAGAAAGGGCTAAGAAATGGTGGAAAGGGTTGAAAGACCGGAAATCTGTTCCTCTAGACCAGGCTGCTAGGGAATTGTCCTTCCCCCATAACAACAAAAGACCAAATATTTAACTCTAGAGATGCTGAAGAGAAACAGAAACACCACGCACAGATCAGGGTGAGGAATGGCCACACAGTCCACTTCCCCATTCTGGCTAGCAAAAGCACTGGCTACTAGGCTTATGCTTCTTGCAGCCCTAGGCTGAGGGTGACAGAAGTCCCAGAATGCCAGCTGTCCAACAGGCTTTGTTGGCCTACACAGCCAGTGCAATCTCTGAATAAGACTAAGTTTTAAAAAGGGGGTGGGGGAAGGGAGCACGGACTGGTACATTACCTGATGTGTTTGACCATACTGGGGCTACATATATTAGACACAGAAAACTAAAACAACAAAAAGCAAATTAACTCCTTTTTAAAAGAAAAAAAAAAACCCCTCTGTACATGAAAAGTTATTGTGAATAGCACTTGTTTATATAGTCTTCATAATCTAAACATTGACTTAATCTGAAAACAGCAAGGAGAAGAGAAAAATGGGAACAAATGGAGCAGGTAGGTGGGAAGTTATCTTCCACTGTAGGAAAATCTAAAATTGAAAAAAAAAAATCAAATGCCAGAATTGCCAGTACAAAATGTGCTGATAAATACTGAAGAAAGAGCTAAAGGAATGAAAAGGGGATGCTTTGGGGAAATGGAAGCATTCTTTTATTTAAAGGTATACTAGAACTCCACACTTTATGCAAATTATGTCAGTAAAGCTGTCACTAACAAAAAAGGATGGATTAAATTTTAAAAAGAAAAACAGTTCTGAGAGCACAAAGAGCAATTGGTTCTACCTTTACAGGATAAGGGAAAGGAAAGCTCTTTGAAGAAAGTCTTGAAATAAAGTTAAAAAAAAGTCTTTATCTTGAGATAAAGAAAAGCTGGGGAGAAGTATGGAGAAGAAGGTTAACAAGTTTTTATGGAGCCGAAATGTTGAGGGGCATCAGATGTCACTCTAATGGTAATGGGAAGAAATCAGAAGTTTTTGAGTAGCAAGCTATCACTGTGGAGACTACAGAGAATGATTCTCTGAACAAACCCAAATGTAGAAGTGTTAGACTGCTAGAATACTCAAGCAAAGCAAAAGGCAGAAAACAAGAATTACAGCCACAGGAGAGATACAGATGCGTGCATGCATGTGTGTACATCTCTCTAATTCTTAAAACAAAAAGTTACAGGGGTGCCTGGATGGCTCAGTCAGTTGAGCATCCAATTCTTGGTTTTGGCTCATGTCATGATCCCAGGGTCGTAGTCTCCGCATTGAGCGTGGAGTCTGCTTAAGATTCTTTCCCCCTACCCCTCTCCTCCGCCTACCCCTTTCTTCAGCTAATGCACATGTGCACACACACTCTCTCTCTCTCTAAAATTTAAAAAATGTATGTATCTAAAACAAAGTTACTACCTCAGAAATAAAAAATGGTCAAGAAAGGAATATGATGGTAGATTTAGTTTTGGAAAAGTGTAAATATTTTACAGCCATGTAAATATTTTAAATGTTACATTATTTAAAAAATTACAAGTTAAAAAAGCCATCCCTAAAAAGCCAAAAGCAAAATGAAACAAATAAACCTTACTGTGTAGCCAGTTGATAACATAACCAGACAAAGGATAATCATTTCAAGGAATTTTAAAACACAGTAATTTGACTAAACATTCCCAGTGGAATATATCCTAAGGACAAAAAGAACTACAAAAAAGTCTCATGCTACAATGAGTAACCACGTAGTTCACAGTAGTATTGGTATTATCATATGCATATGTAGTATGTAATAAAGCAATAGAGTCATTATGCTACTGTCCTTGAAAACCAAAATTTTTAGCATAAGAGAAAAGACAGATTCAGATGTCAAAACACTGTAGCTCTGAATATGAACTGAAACATCTGCATGAAATCGTAATTTATTTTACCTTTAAAATTTTTTAAAAGAACACACAATGACATCAGTGAAAATGGAGGAAGGATCCCAACATTCTTCTCCAGTGAGAAAATTGGCAAATATTGTCGTAATCAACTTTTAAATAACTCTAGAATCTAACCAAATGCATTCAATAATCTGCAAAGGGTCTGCTAAAAAAAAAAAAAAAAAATGGCTGAATCTTGGTAAAAACAGAAACCTTTGTGGCTATTTTTTTAATGTTTATTTATTTTGAGAGAGAGAGAGAGAGAGAGAGAGTGCACGCACAAGCAGGGGAAGGGCAGAGAGAGAGGGAGAGCAAGAATCCCAAGCAGGCTCTCCTCTATCAGCACAGAGCTGGACATGCAAGGCTCCATTTCATGAACCATGTGATCATGACCTGAGCCAAGATGAGAGTCGGATGCTTAACCAACTGAGCCACCAGGTGCCCCAACCTTTGCGGCTTTTTAACCTGCTCTAGTCCCAGCCTCTCCAAGCAGCTCCACAGAAGACTTGAAAATTTACAGAATGGATTTACAGCAAAACCAGCAGCCTGCAAAGCCAGCAGAGGAGGCTAAAGCTCCTTCACAGCCTCGTCCCCAGAAAATTTGTAATGTTTTGTTCTGCCTGATGGTTCCCTGGAAGACCCCCACTTGCAAGGCTATTGAGCTGACTTGGATCTTAACCAGTGCAAACAAAAACAAAAACAAAAAGCAAGCGCCCGAGCACACACACACACAAAACCCTTTACTCCAGGGGCATCTGTCAGAAACAATTCCAGGAAATTGTTTAACTTTGCAGCTTGCTAAAGCAGTGGATAACATTTGAGGCATACAACAAATAACCAAAACCTTAAAAGAAAAAGTGGGGGAGTGATATGTTCATAACACCTTGGAAAAGCTCCAAGGAATATGAAAAACCTGAAAATCAAGACCAAACGCAAACACAGGCTATGCACACACCCAGGAGAGAGTTGAGAAGTCCCTAGGGTCTCTCTAACCATGAGGCTTTGAGCAATCACAAAAGTGAAGGCTGTGGCAGAGCCGTCAACTGCCTGCACACAGAGCACCCTTAACAAAGACTAGGACACTTACTGGTTCCAAACAGTTAAGGAAATCTTTGTCTACCAGTTAGCTAAACACTTAAGATAAACAAGGAGGGATTTCAGTGGCAACACAGAAGAAAAGTAGTTCAGAAAAGTCACTATAAGTGAAGAAAACAATACTACAACAAACAGTAACAAAAACAAATGCTGCAGAGGTGGGATGTTCTGCTTTCTGGAGTTGCTACATTATATTAAAATGTCCAGTTTTCAACGAAAATTCTGAGGCATGCAAAGGAAAAAGTATGGTCCATCCACAGAACAGAAAGCAATCAATGGAAATTGTCCCAGAGCAAGCTCAGATGATAGACTTACTGGACAAGACTTTAAGTTAACTATTATAAATGTGTTCAAAACACTAAGAGTCAAGACTAAAGGACTAATAAAGCAAAGTATAAGGACAATCTATCAATGAACAGAGAAATTACACAGATACAGGAGCAAGCAAATAGAAAGTATAATAACTGAATTCACTAGAGAAAATTCAGAAATTTTCACTGGAAAATTCACTAAAGAGGCTCAACATCATATGTGAGCTGGCAGAAAGAATCAGTGAACTTAAGGATAGATCAGTAGAGATCAAGTCAAAGAACAGAAAAGAAAAATGAGCAAAAATGAGCAGAACCTCAGAGATCTGTGGGAGATTATGAAGTACACCAGAACATGCACATCAATCAAAGTCACAGAAGGAAAGCTGAGAAAAGGAAAGAACATTTAAAGAATGGCTGATAACTTTCCAAATTTAATAATAGTAATAAAAAAATTAATCTCCCATCCAGAAAGTTCAATGAACTCCAAATAAATTGAACTCAAACAGATATACAATGAGAGGCATTATAGTCAAACCATCAAAAGGAAAAACAAAGAGAGTTTTAGAAGCAACAAGAAACAAGTGACTCATCATGTACTGTAAGTATAATCCTCAATAAGATTAATACTTGATTTCTTCATCAGACACCACAGAGGCCAGAAGGCAATGGAATGACATGTTAAAAGTGCAAAAAGGAAAAGATGGTAGATCACGAAGTTTGTATCTAGCAAAACTATCCTTAAATATTAAGGAGAAATTAAGATATTACCAGATAAACAAAAACTCAATTTGTTACTAGCAAAAAGTAAATGTGTCACTAGTAGACTTGTACTGCAAGTAATACAAAAGGCAGTTATTCACAATGAAATGAAAGAACACTAGATAACAACTCAAATCCACAAGAAAAAATAAAGAATACCAGTAAAGGTACTACCCAGGTAAATATAAAAGGTTTGTGTGTGTGTGTGTGTGTGTGTGTGCGCGCGCGCGCGCACGCGTGCATATACATACATAAAGGGGCACCTGGGTGGCTCAGTCAGTTAAGCAGCTGACTCTTGATCTCAGGGTCGTGAGTTCATGCTCTATGCTGGGCTCCACTCTCGGCATGAGGCCTACTTAAAAAAAATTTTTTTTAATTTTAAAAAATTTACAAATACATTTTTGGTTTGTTAAATTTATTTTGTCCTATGTGATTTAAAGACTCAATAAAGTAACTATATATATTATGTATGTATGTATATAACATATATATAGTTGTGTTGACAGGAACACAATGTGTAAAAGATATAACGTATGACAATAATAGCACAAAGAAGGGTAAATGGAATGGAGCTATACAAGAGCAAAAGCCTTTGTATAGTACTGAAATTAAGCTGGTATTAATCAGAACTGGTTGTAACTTCCAGAGCAAATACAAAAATAAATAAATAACATAACAAAAAAGGAGTTACAATGGTATCCTGGAAAATATCTAACACATCACCAAAAAAAGATGGAAATGGGGGAAGAGAGAATAAAACCAAGACATAAGAAAGACAAATAGCAAAATGGCAGGTATAAATCATACCTTAACAGTAATCACAGAAAATATAAATCCAATTAAAAGGCAGAGATTGCAGAATGGACAAAGAAGTATGATTCATTAAAAAGTACACACTTTAGATTTATCAAAGACAAAATAGAATACTAAAAGGTTGTAAAAATATGTGCCATACAAACAGAAACCAAAATAAAGCTAGAGTGGCGATACTAATATCAGACAAAATATATTTTGAGACAAATATTGTTATTAGAGACAAAGAACAACACGGTATAGTGACAAAAGGGCCAATTCATCAAGAGAATATAACAAGTAAAAACAAATATGCACATAACACAACTCAAAATACCTGAAGCAAAAGCTGAAGAAAAGTAGACAATTCAACAATAATAGTTGAAGATTGAAATACTCTACTTTCAATAATCTACAGATCAACAAGGAAATAGAGAAGACTTGCACGGAACACTATAAACCAATAAGACTGAAAAGCCATCTATAAGAACACTCCTCCCAACAGAATACACATTCTACTCAAGTGCATATGGAACATTCTCCAAGACAAACCATAAAGCAAGTCTTATAAGTTTAATCATAACAACTATGTTCTCTGACCAAAATGGAATGAAATTAGAAATCAGTTAAGGAAAATCTAGGGAAATTCACAAATACATGGAAATTAAACAAGACAATCCAAAATAACTAACGGATCAAAGAATGAACATTTACCATTCCACATTATGATTAGCATATTACACAGGAAGTACCTTCTTAAATAATAGCTAACCTTATTTTAAGAGAAACTCACATTTTTAAGAAATCAAGTTTCAGTCTCTAATACAAACTACACTATAAGTGGCTCAACAGAATAAAAGAAAGAACAAAAGTATAGAACTCACAGCTAAAAAGAATTATAAAAGTCCCCTCATTTTGAAATTGTAGCATTTTGTAATGTACATTGCTGAAATTAGTTATCCTCTGCCTAAGGTGGACTGATGTCACTTGCCTAGAAAGTTTTCAGTTGCTTATTTTCACTTGAGATTCTATGGAAACATTTTTATGTACCACCTCTCCTCTTCCTCCTAAAAACTTCTGAATCAGGGGCGCCTGGGTGGCTCGGTCGGTTAAGCATTGGCCTCGACTCAGGTCATGATCTCACGGTTTGTGGGTTCGAGCCCCGCATCGGGCTCTGTGCTAACAGCTCAGAGCCTGGAGCCTGCTTCCGATTCTGTGTCTCCCTCTCTCTCTGACCCTCCCCTGCTCACGCTGTCTCTCTCTGTCTCTCAAAAATAAATAAAAAAACGTTTAAAAAAACATTAAAAAAAAAAAAAAACTTCTGAATCAGTTTTTCTATTTAAAGTGTATTAAGGGGCACCTGGGTGGCTCAGTCAGTGCAGCTCAGGTCATGATTTTGTGGCTCATGGGTTTGAGCCCCACATGGGGCCCCATGGTGACAGTGTGGAGCCTGCCTGGTTTTCTCTCTTCCTCTCTCTCTGCCCCTCCCTCTCTCACACTTTCTCTCTTAAAAATAAATAAACTTTAAAATAAAGTAATTGATTGATTGAAAGTGTATTAAGAATTTGGGTAAGGGATTTTGTGTCTTGCTGGTCTTAATATGGCAAAAAGAATAAAATGTATTAGTTGTATTAGTATATTTGGGATGGGAAACTAACCATGAACGAAATAGTTTGATGGCATACCAAAAACAGTGAGATTCTGTTATAACCCAGCTTATCTTTTAGTTTTTCTGTATAAACATGTATTTCATTTAAAGAATGTAACAGAAAACACTTGATGTTCAAAAGTAAGCACTGCAGCTACTTAAATCTTGCCCCCAAAATAATAGTTATAGATCAAGCCTGGATATAAGGAAATAGCTTTGTAATTGAGAATCATGTTATGATCACTAAAATCACTGAAGTTAAGATTTCTCTACAAACTTGATTTTTAACACTTACTTCATGTGACATAATATCTTCAGGTAAAAAAATTTTCACAAAATAAACGAGTTACACTTGACCCTTGAACAACACAGGTTTGAACTGAATGGGTTCACTAATACACAGATTGTTTTTCAATAAATACAGCACAGTACTGTAAATGTATTTTCTCTTCCTTATGATTTTAACATTTTCTTTTTCACTAGCTTACTTTACTAGAAGAATAGAAGTACGTAATACACGTAACATACAAAGTAAGTGCTAACTTTATCAATAAGGCTTCCAGGCAACAGTAGACTATTTGTAGTTACATTCTGGGGGAGTCAAAAGTTATATGCTGATTTTTGACTGCACAGGGGGTCAGCACCCCTAACCCCTGCCCCACCATGGTTCAAGGGTCAACTATACTATAAAAGTTAGTGGAAGATTTTAGAGTACAAACTGGTGGTTGCCAAAGAGAAGGGGAGTGGGGAAGTCAGGCAAAATGGGTGAAGAGGAGTGGGAGGCCCAGGCTCCTAGTTATGGAATGAGTTAAGTCACAGGGATGAAAGGTACAGCACAGGGAATAGAGCCAATGGTATTATAATAGCACTGTATGGTGACAGACTGTAGCTACACTTGCGAGTTTAGCATAAGGTACAGAGTTATCAAATCACTACTGTTGTACACCTGAAACTAATGTAAGACTGTATGTCAACTATACTTCAATTTTTTAGGAATTTAAAAAAAAAGTCAACTCCAGTTCCAGCAAAAGGGAATAGCTTCATTTCTCCCAAGATCTCACTCTCAGAACTACAAAATCCTAGACAGAACAAAACAAACAGGCATACGAAGTGTCTGGTAGGTGGGGAAAAAGGCAGCAGACTTCCTAGACACACCAAGACTTTAGGAATGACAATGCAGTGAGTTTTTAGAAATGACAAAGCACTTCTGGGCCTAGGTGCTGCTTCAGAAGCCCCCATCCAATACCACAGTCATAAAGAAAAAAAGTTCTAAACCTTTTCCTCCTAACCAAAAGACTGAGAAAAGGGTAGCTTACCAACAGAAACCTTTTCAGTAAACCCCACCATATTCCAGCCAAAGCCCAAGAGAAGACGCGCACACACAAGCATGTATGTGAACCCTGCAGTTTCAGTGGGGTGAAACACGCAGCTTATTCTTCCGTACCCCATTCCTCTCAGCCACAGTGGGGAGGAGGCGGGATCAATCCAAATAGTCCTGGCAGGACAAAACAGGCAGTTAGTTGATCTTCTGTCCCCCACACAGGGGTGCTCAAGTTCACCTGCCAGAACAGTAGTATTGATGAAGCAGAGCAGGAAGCTGATCTTTCAGACCAAGCAGAGGGGGAGGGGGAGGATGGACTCCAATATCCCAGCTGGGTTAATGGCAAGGCTAAAAGAGGAGCTGATCTTCCACATCCAACAAACAAGGACAAGCTGGGCCACCTCCACCAGCTGGCAGCAAAGAGACTTAACAAAGCTGTTTGAGGCAGGATTAGCCACCAGTACACTTCACCACACACACACACACACACACACGCACACACGCACGCACGCACGCACACATGCCCAGTGTCAGCAGGAACCAGCGTGGAGCTGAACATGCAGACGCAATTGGCATCAACAAGACTGAACAAAGTGGTGTGAGTTGGAGCCAGTCAGCATTCCACTTTCCCATTCCCGGTGTCACCAGAGGCGAGTGGAGAGCTGAACCTCCATACCTACCCAGCAGTGAGACTGAATGAAACAAGAGAGAGCACCTGACAATCAACTTCACCCATTCTCTGGAGCCAGTGGTGCCCAGAGGGAGATGGGCGCCCACCACCTCCCACCTGGCATCATTTCAAGGGAAGTGGTCCAAGTAGAAAGCTTCTGCTCCACCCTGCAGCATCAAAGTGGTGAGAGTTAGCCCTCCACTTCTCTCTTGCTGGGGAAGCACGTCCGTCCCATCAGGAAGCTGATCTTACAACTCCCACTCAGAGGCCACAAAGTGGTGTAAACTGGTGCCTACCTTTTGCCAGGAAGATACCAGTGAGGATTAAGGGGGAAACTGAACTTATATCCCATCAGTCTGAACCGAGACAGCATGAATCAGTGTTCTATCGTTGCCAGAATGGTTGTCTATAGGGCCCAATAAGAAGCTGAACATACACACCCGCAGCAGGCCTTGCACTGCACCTCAACATGGAGACTGCCTACTGTTAAATAGGATTCAGAATTCTTATAATGTGATACTCCAAATGTCCAGGGCACGACTGAAAGTCACGCACCATACCAAAAGCCAGAAAAGTATAATGTGAATGAGAACAATCAAAAGACGCAACACTGAGATGATCCACGTTTTGAATGAATTATCTCAGATTTTAAGCAGTCAACATAAATTACTTCAATGAGCAATTACAACTGCTCTTGAAACAAATGAAAATAATGGAAAATCTCAGGAAAGAAAATTTATTTTAAAAGAACCAAGTGGAAATTATAAAACTAAAAAACATAACAACAAAAATAAGTCTCTGGATGGGCTCAACAGTAGAATGGAAATAAGACAACAGAGTCATTGAACAGGTCAACAGAACCTAGCTAACCTAAACAAGAAAGAAAATAGACTGAAAAATAACTAACAGAGCTTCAGGTACCTATAGGACAAAAACAAAAGAGTTATGATTCTTATCAAATTCCCAGAAGGAGAGTGGGACTGGGACTGGAAAAGTATTTGAAGATACAATGGGTGAAAATTTCCAAAATTTGGTCAAACACATTAACCCACAAGTAGAAAAGACTGCATGAACCCCAAATAAAATAAAGACACCCACACCAAAACACATTATACTTAAACTTCTGTAACCTAAAGACAAAGAAAAATTCTTAAAAGCAGAGAAAAATGATACATTACTTATATGGGAACATTCAAATGTTCAAATTTCTCATCTGAAACCAGAGAGAACATAAGGAAATAGCCCAACATTTTCCACATACTGAAAGAAATTAACTATACACTGTGAATTCTGTCTACAGCTAAAAAAAATCCTTCAGGGATGAAGGGAAATAAAGGCAATCTCAGAAAAGCTAAGAGAATTTGATCCTTGCAAACTTACCCTGAAAGAATGGCTTAAAACATTCTCTAAACTGAAAGGAAATGAAAGCAAAAGAAGGCTGGGACTTTAGAAAGAAAAAAAGAACACTGGAATAGGTAAAATTAAGGGTAAGTATAATAGACTATTATACTGTAACACTGGAGTTTCATAAATCATATTTGTTGGTTGAAGCAAAATTTATCACACCATCTGATGTAGTGTTCAATGTTATATAAAGAAAATTATATTTTAAAGTAGAAAGGGCGAAAGGGTCTAACAAAAGTAAAGTTTACGCACTACACTCAAAGCAGTAAAAACATATGCACCCGTACAGAAGACACTAATAATTTAAATATGAATAGTGTAATACCTAGAGCAGCCAAGAAACCTATACAAAGAAATATACCTAAAAACGCTACAAATCAATATGGAACCCAAAAAATATATCCAGATAACCCATAAAAAGCTAAGAAAGAAGAAATGAGAAACAGAGTGAATAAAAAATAATAGAACAGCAGACTTAAGCCCTAATGTATTGGTAATTACCTTAACTGTAGTCTAAATACACTAATTAAAAAAAAAAAAGATGGGAAGAAGACATATTTTAAATGATCTAATGATATGCTGTCCAAAAAAAAAAAAAATCACTTTAAATACAATGATAGTAAAAGTATGGAAAAAGACATACTGTGTAAATAGTTAAAAAAAAACAGCAAGGGTGGCTACATTATGATCAGATAAAGTGGACCTCAGAGCAAATAAAATCATCAGTAATTTTAGTAAAACAGAGATATTACATAATGATAAAGGTATCAACCCACCAGAAGACATGACAATCTTAAATGTGTACACATCAAATGACAGAGCCTCAAAGTACAAAAAGCAAAAACTGATAAAGATAAAAGGAATATAGACAAAGCCACAATTATAGGTAGAGATCTGCCAACACCACACTCTAAGCAATTGATAGAACTGCTAGATATAAAAATAAGCAAGGATATAGAAGCACTGAACAATACAATCAACGCACAAAATCTGTCATCCATACAACATTCCATCCAACAACAAAATATACATTCTTTTCAAACACCCATGAAACACCTACCAAGACAGATCATATCGTGGGACATAAAACAGATGTCAACAAATATAAAACAATGGAAATTATACAGAGTAAGTTCCTTAATCATAGTGGAATCAAGCTAAAAATTAATAAGACAGGAAAATCTCCAAATACTTAAAAACTGAACAACACGCTAGCAAATATTCCATAGATCAAAGAGGAAAGCTCAGAAAAAAACTTAAAATGCACAGAACTGAATGAAAATGAAAATACAACATATAAAAGGGGTGTCTGGGTCGCTCAGTTGGTTAAGCGTCCTAGTCTTGATTTTGGCTCAGATCATGATCTCGCAGTTCATGGGTTCAGCCCCCCATCAGGCTCTGCACTGACAGTATGGAGCCTGCTTGGGATTCTCGCTCTCCCTCTCTCTCTACTCCTACCTCGTGCGCGCTCTCTGAAGATAAATAAACTTTAAAAAAAAAAAGAAAATACAACATACAAGAATGTGGGACACAGCTAAAGTAGTGTGGAAAGGTAAATTTATATATAGCACTAAATTTCTGTATCAGAGAAAAAGAAGTCTCAAATCAATAATCCAAAGAACATGAACAGACATTTCACCAGAGAGGCTATACAGATGGAAAATAAGAACATAATGGATGTTAAACATCATTAGCCATGAGGGAAATGCGAATTTAAATCACAATGAGCTATTTTTAAAAATAAATTTTAATGTTTATTTATTTTTGAAGGAGAGAGAGAGACAGAGCGTGAGCAGAAGAGGGTCAGAGGGGGAGACACAGAATCTGAAGCAGGCTCCAGGCTCTGGGCTGTCAGCACAGAGCCCGATGCAGGGCTCGAACCCACGAGCCGCAAGATCATGACCTGAGCAGAAGTTGGACACTTAACCGACTGAGCCACCCAGGTGCCCCTAAACCACAATGAGCTATTACTACACACCTATCAGAATGACAAAAATAAAAAACAGCAATAACACGAAATGCTGGCAAGGATGCAATGAAACTGGAACACTGTTGGGAAATGCTGGCGGGAATATAAACTGGCAGAGCTGCTCTGGAAAACAGTTTAAACAGTTTGACAATTTTTATAAAACTAAACATGCAACTATCAGCAATTGTACTCTCAGGCATTTATCTCAGAGAAAACTTATGTTCACAAAAACACCTGTACACAAATGTTCACAGCAGCTTTTTTTTGCAATAGCCAAAAACTAGAAATAACTCAGATGCCCCTCACAGGTAAATGGTTAAAGAGAATATAGTAACATTAATACCATGGAATACTACTCAGCAATAAAAAGGAACAAACTATTGAAAACGTACAACTTGGATTAATCTCCAGGGAGTTCTACTGAGTGAAAAAAGGCAATCCCAAAAGGATACAAAGTGTAAGATCCCATTTACATAACATTCTTCAAATGACAAAATGACAGAAATGGAGAACAGGTTACTAGTTGCCAGGGGTTTGGAATGGGAGTGGGGGAGAGTGTGGCTATAAAATAGCAACAAGACAGATACTTGTGGTTATGGACCAGTTCTATATCTTGATTATATCAATGTCAATATTCTTTTTTTTTTAATTTTTTTATGTTTTTTATTTACTTTTGAGAGAGAGAGAGAGACAGCGCAAGCAGGGGAGGGTCAGAGAGAGAGGGAGACACAGAATCCAAAGCAGGCCCCAGGCTCTGAACTAGCTGTCAGCACAGAGCCCGACGCGGGGCTCGAACCTACGAACTGCGAGATCATGACCTGAGCCGAAGCGGAACACTTAACCGACTGAGCCACCCAGGCGCCCCTAGATCTATTATTTCTTACAATTTCATGAGAATCTATAAATATGTAAAAATAAAGTCAACATTTTTAAAAGTTAATAGAAAATAATCTCCATTTATAAAAATGTATTCATAATATCCAATCTGTCAAGTGATGTCTACTTCTGTGAGTAAAGACAACCAAGTCCAACAAGACAAAGCAAGAGCCAAAAGAATCCATCAGATTAGGAAGGACTCCAGCTCTTCCTCAGATATTCAGGATCCAGTTACCTCTTTTCATAGAATCATGACTATTTAAGGGTTGGGTAATCTTTACAGATAACTTAACAGTAAAAGTTATCCTTTGATGTCTGAATGTTGTCTACAACAGGCTGGCTAAATAGTGTCATTGAGCAAACCTGAATAATTCCAATGATAGAAGACCCGCTTCATTTTATCCATTTACCATCTTTGAAAAACTGTTAAACAGAAAAAAAAAAAAAAGTTTCCTCTTAAGAAACTCCAAATCTAGGGGTGCCTGGGTGGCTCAGTCGTGCATCTGACTCTTGATTTCGGCTCAGGTCATGATCTCACAATTTGTGAGATCCGTGCTGCCCAGGCCTGGTTGGGATTCTCTCCTTCTCTCTCTGCCCCTCCCCAGCTCACTCTCTCTCTCTCAAAATGAATAAACGAAAGAAAGAAAGACAGACAGACAGACAGACAGAAAGAAAGAAAGAAAGAAAGAAAGGGAGGGAGGGAGGGAGGGAGGGAGGGACTCAAAATCTACCTTTTTAACTGATAGGCCAACAATGAAAACATACACAGCAAAATCGAACAATAAAGTTTACCTTCAATAGATCACAAAGTGCCCCACTAATGCCAAGTGATTCTTACTACTCAGGAAAATCGAGGAGCCTTATTCATCTAACACCCAAATGTCCTGTATCTAACAGTACATATTTATTCAATGTGACATTTCTTACCAATTCACATGAGAATTTAGCCCTGTTATATGAATTCCTAGCAAACAGACGCAGTGATTATACCCATCCTCTAGATTTAGAAACCTCAGATCTGACCTAAAACATTATAGCCCCAACTATAAGAAAGAAGCAGTTTGGAAAAGTCAAAACACTAACCATTAATAAATAAGACCAACTTTCAAATCAATCTAAGACTAACTGAATGGTTAATCATACTAGATTAACAAAAACATACAACTCTCAGTACCATTATGTGCCTGCATTCTTTTGGTTTCTGATCTTGAAGGCTTGAGGCTGAAATCAAAGAAAATTACCATCTAGAACAAAGTTCCATTGTGCCCTCCTTCTGGGTCAAAATCTTAAAGAATTGGGTCAAGCCTAAAAACTCGAATGAATAGTCACCTAGAATTCTGGCGCTAGTCACTGAAAATTTGTTAATTCCCAGTCCTTCATCTTAAAAGATAGTAAAACTGGGGACCATAAGAATTAAGCAACTTGACTAAAGTAGGCAGCAGACCCTACAACTCAGGTCTTCAGTTTTCTAATCCATTGTTCTTCCCAGTATATCACACAGCCTTCCCAATCAAACCAGCATTTTGAGCACCCAGGCTGAAGAAACAATACTAAACCCTACTTACTATGTTAATGGGGCATGTGCATACAGCTATTTTTCCAGTTAGAGCAGTAAGCTGTTTAGGAATCAGTCCACATTCTCTTCCCCTAGTACCCTTACAAATAATCAGTAGAGAAGAATTTGAGAGAATACGTAAAGTAGTTACAGAATACCACAAAACTGTGTGGTAAAATCCATGCCATCTAAGCCTAAACAACCCAATGTTTTTAAAGCTTTTCTTTTTCCCCAACATACTGCCATCATTAACACCTCTACCCAAAAATAAGTAAACTGCACTAACTGAAAATAATTGAGGCCACAGTTGGGCTTCAAAGAGATCCATACACTCCCTGAATCATATACAAAATGCATGCAGCTAACACTAACCCTAAAAGGGTTAATGACCCCCAAGAAATAAAGTACTACTGTTCTATCTCTACCACCAGTCACTGTAGAATGAAAACAGAAATATCCTACTGTGAAATAAATTAACACACTAAGCCCTGTACTGTTTTCAACTAATAAAGAATGCAAGTTTACCTATTTTTCCTTTTCTATAATCAAAACCAGAATAAACCAAGAAAGTGAATGACTCCCACAACCACAAGATGGTTAAGTAGTATAAACTACGGCTAATTCCATAAACATTCAGGGAGTGAATTAAGTTAGTAATCACAGAACCTGATAATCAATCACACCAATGAAAACCAAAATATGAAGCCAGAATTTGCCAATTATTCCAACTGACAGGTCACAGCATGTAAAATTAAACAACTGCTATCTTAAGAAAACCCAACTGAGGTGCACCTGGGTGGTTCAGTGGGTTGAGTGTTGGACTCTTGGTTTCAGCTTAGGTCATGATCCCAGGGTTTGGGATCGAGCCCCATGTCAGGCTCCAAGCTAAACTTGGAGGCTGCTTAAGCTTAAGATTCTCCCTCTCCCCTCTCCCTCTGCCCCTCTCCCTAAATCACACTCTCTCTAAAATTATTTAAAAAAAAAGAAAAAAAGAAAAAAAAAGAAAAAAGAAAAACAGAAAGAAAGAAAACACATGTGAACATACTTCCAATTAAGACCTTCACATGTTGAAGAATTTCTATCCTCGGTATCAGGTATAAAATGAGTAACAGAACCTCAAAATCAAAATAACTTAAAAATAACCCAAATCAATCCCCTCACCAACATCTCCCTATTTAAATGAGAACTCCCAAACCCAAGACAATTCAATATAAAAACTATTAACATTTTCATACAGCAAACAGTAAAATTATTTTTTTAACAATTTATATACAGTATGATCTCATTTGTGTGGGGGAAAAAACACACAACATGCTTGTATGTGCTGAAATATGAAGTTACCCAATAAGCCTTTGATCAGTGGCTGCCTGATAATAGGAACGAAATAACTGGGAGATGATGTGGCACGGAGACTTTCTTTTCACTGCTAACACCCTTCATGCAACTTTTCAATTGTGTACTACACTCAAGTATACATATCCAAAAACACTATTATGAAGCTATTTCAAAAGTCAAAGATAGGATCACGGCTGCAATTAGAATACTGGCAGTGAGGGGGCGCCTGGGTGGCTCAGTCCGTTGACTGTTCAACTCTTGATTAGGCTCAGGTCAAGATCCCAAGACCGCTAAATCTAGCTGCAGTGGGCATGGATCCTGCTTGGGATTCTCTCTCTCCCCCTCTCCCTCTGTCCCTCCCCTGCTCACCCACCTTGCACATACTCTAGCTCTCAAAAAAAAAAAAAAGGCAGGCAGTAAGAATGGAGAGAAATAAACATTTGAAATTTAAGATGTAGAAGTAACAAGATAGGAGGACTATTAGGATTTTAAAGGCTAAAAAAAAAGGAGTCAAAGGTGCCTGGGTGGCTCAATCGGTTAAGTGTCTGACTCTTGATCTTGACTCAGGTCAGGATCTCATGGTTCGCGGGATGGAGCCAAGTGTAGGGCTCTGCACTAACAGTGCGGAGCATGCTTGGGATTCTCTCTCCGTCCCTCCCCTGCTCTATCAAATAAACATTAAAAAAAAAAAAAAGAGTCAAGAACCACTCCAAGGTTTCTAGCAAGGATAATGGTTAAGTGCCATTTATTAAGATAAGAAACCTCAAAGACAACGATAAATTCAGTTTGCATATCTTCAGTTTAAGGTACCATCAAGATACCCAAATAATCAAGTGGCAGTCAAGTTAACGTGCAAGTTGGAAGCTGAGTGAGTAAAGATGATCTAGGAACAGAGTCTCTTTACAAAGGAGCCTGAGATGTGGTCAGACACAGAAAGAAAGCCAAAGTAATGAGATGTTAGCACTCTCTTCCAAAGATCCCAAATCTGCCTCTATCTCCCCTCTCACTCCTAAACTACAGCCTTAGTTTAAACTTAAACTGTCTTTCCCAAGATGGTAAAATATATCTTGTACTGAGCACCTTCCATGTGGGGCCCAATGCCAGGTACTTTGCATACCTTTTTTTCCCTAACACAAAATGCAACAGCCTGCCAGAAATCTATTACCACTTCCATTTTACAGATGAGAAAGCTGAGCCTTTGAAAGATGAAATAATTTGTCCAAGCAACCCACATCTAGGTAAGTGGCAGAACCAGAATTCTACTATAAAATCCATGCATTGCTATCTAACCATAAATACTTAACTAGGTTCCTTTCCCTTCCACTTTATCCTTCTCACTGTAGCCAGTAATATTCCCAAAAAACCTACTTCTAGTCATGTCAATTCCCCGATTAGCGAGGTGAATTCGAGGACCTCCCAAAACATCCTATGGCTTACAGTGACGTGGGCCTTCACATGTTCAGTTACCTCCTCCTAATCCCACTTAGACACTCTCTACCCACACGAGACTATTCACAATTCCTCAACACCATTTAACTTCATACTTCCAACTCTCTGCCCTTTCCTTCCTCTTGCTAAACTTCTACTCATGTTTGGTAACCAAGGCCAAATACTCCATCTTCATGCAGTTTCCCTCACCTACTTACTTCTCTAGTCAAAATCAACTGCTCCAAAATGCTGGGAATTGTGTGGATAGTTTAAGCTATCCATAATCAAAAAATTTTAATGTTTTATTGGCTCCATCGTTTCAGAGCTCATAGCACTTCGCATACACCTTAATTATTATACTTCCTACAACATATGATCACTCAGTCTGTCCATCTTTCTCCAAAGACTGCAGGGGCAGAAGCCAGGCCCTACTTGTTGCCCCAGGACTTGGCACGGTCCCTCATCACAGCAGGTCATCAAATGTTTCATAATCAATCAAGCAAAACCAAAAGCTTTTCTAGTTCTCAGTCTAACACTTGAAATTCAATAACCTAATTTAACTACTATAGCGTAAAAACTTACTATCTTAAAAAAAGTTTCCCCTAAATGTATAAATGATCCAGACTCAACTAAGATTCATAAAGTTCTTAGGCAAAATTATCACTTTTGTCTTGTATTGTGTAACATTCTATTAGGAAATGCCACCACGATATTAAAATACAAAGTCACGTATATTCAGCTAAATATCTATTTTATACCGGCTTCCCAAGGAACTAATTCTTTCATATGCCAAAAAACCAAGGCTCTCAAAATATTTGCTATTAAGAAAGTTATTTTTATGTACAATAAGGGCATTGTGGTTATGTTTCAGAGACAAACCGATGTATTTATGGATTAAATCATGTGATTGATGTCTGAGATTTCCTTCAAAATAATGGGAGTGAGGGGCAAGATACAGATGAAATAAGACTGGTCATGAGTTGAAGATAATTGAACTGGGGGCACCTGGGTGGCTCAGTCAGTTGAGTGTCTGACTCTTGATTTTGGCTCAGATCATGATCTCACAGTTCGTGAGTTCAAGCCCCATGTCGAGCTCTGTTGTAACAGTGCAGAGCTTGCTTGGGATTCTCTCTCTCCCTCTTTCTCTGCCCCTCTCGCAAGCACTCTCTCTCAAATTAAATAACCATTAAAAGGAAGAGGAAGAAGAAAAATAGCTCAAGTGGGTAATGCTTGGTGATAGTTGGTTGGCTGCTTTTCTCTGCTTTTGAAAATATTGGAGGGGTGCCTGGGTGGCTCAGTCGGTTAAGCATCTGACTTCGTCTCAGGTCATGATCTCACGGTTTTTGAGTTCGAGCCCCGCATCGGGGTTTGTGCTGACAGCTCAGAGCCTGAAGCCTGCTTAGGATTGTGTCTCCTCCTCTCTCTGCTCCTTCCCCGCTCACACTCTGTCTCTTGGTCTTAAAAATAAATAAACATTAAAAAAATTTTTAAAGATAAAGAAAGGAAGTATTGGAAATTTTCCCTAACAAACTTTTTTTTAAAAAAGAGTAAGATGTAATGAACATAATGTAATAGTTTGAAAACAACCCTTTATCTAAAAGGGTTTCTTCCACTGTTCTAAATTAAATTAGATAACCTTATATAAATTTCTTAACTATAACAAAGTCCAATCTTCCTGAAAATAAACTTATCAGCAGCATCTTTTATTTAGTCTAACACAGACAAAATACTACTACAGAGGAAACTACAAAAAAAAAAAAATTACAAGAATATGTTAATAGAACAACAAAAGTTTTAGCAATGTAGGAAAGTCGAGAAAAGACAAAGATGAAATGGGTAAAAGAAAACAAATAAAAGTTTGTACGAGAAAGTGGCAAACAAATAGCCCATAAATTGGCTGAGAACCTTAAAACTATCTAAAGAAGGCGTTACTCCCATGCTTCTAGGTTATAATTCTTTTAATTAGGTCCCAAATGTCAATCTGGGCCTAAGGGGGCCCAAAAGTAAAACATTAAAAAAACAGATGCTAAAGACCAAAATGAAGATTGCATGGTGACTTACCCCAAAGCCACCTAAAAGGCAAAGAAATAGGACCTAATAGGGAACATCTCTACTTCAATCATCCCTATCCCCACTTAAGGACCATCAAGCTCAGAAGTATCTCAACTTGACAAGGCCTTTACAGGTACCTCTACACACACGGCAGAATAAAATCCATTTTTAATCAACCAAAATATAACTCTAGCGTACTCACCATCAGGATGCTTACTGTATTATTTGTAAAGTTATACATATCTAAAGTAAAAAAAAAAAAAAAACCACAGCAGTACAGAAATCTATAAAGTGTAAAATTTTAAATCTCCCCTCTTCCTCACCCGAGAGTGGTTTTGTACTCCAAGATGACCTTTGTTTAATTACTTACTGAGTATCCTTCCAAAACTTGGTCAGAGAATTTAAATTGAGCCATGAAAACTCATTCAAGGATCCCAAGAACCCATACAAAGGTAAATATTACTATAAAATGAGATCAGAGAGGGAACAGAACACACAGATTATTCTTTCAACATCTGCTAAGCCAGAATGTGATTTTAAATGTTTTTCTAAACAAAATTACAAGATTCCATGCTAATATCCAAATCAACAAACACCATCTCCAAAAAACACAATCAAGAAACAATCCTCATCCTATTAATAAGAGCCATTCTACTGAGGCCCAATCTATCTAGGGCAGAACTTTGAAACTCAACTTACAACTGCCCCAAGAGTAAACAAAGTGAAAACAGGGGATCTAAGAAAGCAATGTTCTGCATAAGCCATCAATGCCTGCTCACCGCCAGCACGACCCATCCAGAGAAAGAAGGTCCAAGATCGTAAAAGTGCCCAGGCATGAAGAGCTAGCACACGGGGTCTTTTTTCCCTTTTCTGGGGTCTGGTGTTCAAAGTGTATGATTTGTTGAAACATACTTGAACACATGGAATAGGCTGTCTGTAAATTAAGCTAGCCCAGACACCATTTTGCAGTCTCTCACAAATGTGAATATTTAACTCACAAATGTAAAATTTTAATTAAATGATTTAGTTTTGTTTTTAATTTTTTTAATGTTTACTTATTTTTGAGAGACAGAGAGAGACAAAGCATGAGCGGGGGAGGGGGAGAGAGGGAAAGGGAGATACAGAATCTGAAGCAGGCTCCAGGCTCCGAGCTGTCAGCAAAGAGCCCGACGCGGGGCTCCAACAGACAACCTGTGAGATCATGACCTGAGCCGAGGTCGGACGCTTAACAGACTGAGCCATCAGGCGCCCCTAAATAATTTAGTTTTAAATGTCTGACAGAATATCACGTAACAGAAAGTCTCATTAATTTTTTTAAATGAAATACATCAGGATATAGTGGGTCTCAGATGCTTTAGTTAATTTTAACCCAGCAACCATCACTTAACTCTCATAACCTAAAATCCAGAACTTTTTAAGTTCCCAAATCAAGAATACATAGTTCAAGAACAGTTACATCTAAAAATGAGAGACATGAGGAGGACATGGGCCAGGACAGCACCCTGCCAAGGCAATGTTTCTCTGCCCTTACTTCAGTTAGCCCGGAATGTGTTAGGGAGCACCAAGGGTGTTTTTCAAGTGAAATGAATGATGGTCGAGTTAATGGGGCTTGGCTAGAAATACTGTAAAAGGCACCTCCACCTTTGCACAAACAGGAGGGTCTAAGACTCCACAAACCCAGGATTCCAATACTCTACACAGTGTACACATATGTAGTCTATGAGTGCCATTCAACCCTGTGTTCCACCGCTGACCAGGTAATTCAGGAATAATGCCCACTGCTGCCAATATATTGCTACCTGTGCCTCCAATGCACTTTTCCAGCAAGGTCCTTGTTACACTACCTACAAAGACAAAGGGCTGGGACTTCACAAGCTTCCCAAGCAGGTTCCTGTGACTGCTTTTGTGCCTGCTTGCTTATGGATGCTTCTATGGGTGCCCCCCCCCCCAAAAAAAAACTATCTGCCTTGTTAAATTGACCTTCCTTCATTGTAAACTTTCAGGGCACTTCACACTACTCTTCTGCCACTAATGTTTCTATGTTAGTCATCCTGATAGTTATCTCACTCCTCTTAGAGAGCTCGAAGTTTTCAATGCAGGCAAGGAATATGTTATCTTCATACTCCCTGCATAGAAGACTTGCACTTAATGGAGAGTCCATGTGTTGCTCTAATGTACCGTTGACAATATGCAAAACTGATAATTATATGTAAAGCTCCAATATGGGTACATAAAACTATCAATTTTGCATCCATTAAATAAACTCCATTAATTAGTCTACAAATAAATACATGGGGGCCCTAAATAACCTAAACACCATTCCAATTCTTAGACAATCTGGAGGTGTTTTTATAATATAAACTAGTTCTCTGCATACCACATTTCAAAAATATTGTTAATAGGGGCGCTGGGTGTCTCAGTTGGTTAAAACTTCGGCTCAGGCCATGATCTCATGGTTCGTGGGTTTGAGCACCGGGTCGGGTTGTGTGCTGACAGCTCAAAGCCTGGAGCCTGTTTCAGATTCTGTGTCTCCCTCTCTCTCTGCCCCTCCCCCACTCGCGCTCTGTCTCTGTCTCAAAAATTAAAAAAAAAATATATTGTTAATAATGTACACTGTTATCAGTCATTAACATCAGTTTCAAAGAGCTCAAAGCATCATGAGGAGTTTCAACATAAAAACAACAAATCTGCAAAATATTACTGGTACTGAACAAATAAAGACTAAATGTTACACAATCAAGTCCAAATAAGGTATTTTACTCTGTAGCTAGCCAAGCAGTGAACCTTCACTTTGGTTTAAAACTCGTGCCTCATAACTCCACTTTACCACCTAAGTCACAAAAACTCAACTCTCAGGCAGTTTTTTCTGAACAACCTAAAATACCTAGAGGTGGCAGTCAAATGTTCCCTAGTCCTTTCAATTTATAATTGATTCTACAGAAAGAGGTATCCAGTGAAAAAGACCAGAACTTAGAAAGCACCTGTTTATATATTCCTGCAGCTCTAATTTGTGCCCAGATAGGCAAACATTTCTGTAATCTCTTACTATAGCCATATTACTAGGGATGTAGCAAAATTTTAGGAAATATGTAGTAACAGCATGAGACTTTAACCTGGCAAACAATGACTATATTTACAAGACAACTTTCCAAACTAGAAAATACATTTTAAAAACATATCAAGTTAAAGACCTAATTTTCAAACACAAGGCATGACATTATTCTGTGGTTACTTTTGTAACACAAACACTAAACCTTCCTTAGCACTAGAAATGAATATTTAAGTGCCAGCAAACAAAACACATAATACAGAATAATTCTAAACATCATCAACCTCTAAATATTGTGGTATAAATAAGCCACCTCTAGAACTGACCTAATAATTTTCCCCTACCATCTACATGTAAGCCGACCAAATTTAGGAAAATATATGCTTTAATGGATTTTAAACTACTTCCATTACCCCAAAAATTAAAAATGTGAACTCTTTTAATACTAATTATCTCCTCAGAAAAATAGAACATACATTTCTTTTTCAACTTTTTTAATGTTTATTTTTGAGAGAGAGAGAGAGAGAGAGAGAGAGAGAGAGGGCTCACAAGCGGGGGAGGGGCAGAAAGAGAGGGAGACAGAGGATCGGAAGCAGCCTGTTCGGTGACAGCAGAGAGCCAGAGAGCCCAATGCAGGGCTCCAACCCACCAACAGGGAGATCATGACTTGAGCCAAAGTCAGATGCTTAACTGACTGAGCCACCGGCGCCCCAAGCATATTCTAAAGGGTAAACAACCCATAACTTCTCGGTATGCCACGTAATCTTTCTACTGATTAAAAGAATTACAGAAAAAGAAGTTTCAATAAAAGTATACTCAGAACAAACTTAAAAATGATGTAAAGATACTTCAAAATGAACTATGTACTTAAGCAGTTGTTCCCTGACACAGATAAGATTCCCCAGCCCTTTAACATTATATTACTATAAATATGCCTTATAGTACGGTATTTATTCTTTCTATATTTAGACTATACTATTACTGTACATGATACTTGAACACAAATCCTTATCCAACTGAGAACAAGATTAACCCAAAAGATTTTCAAAAATGTACTAAAAAAAATCACCACAGTTAATTTCTGTTAAAATGTTTCATTTCTAATTACTTTACAGTAACTCCACTGTAATTAAAATGTAAGAATCTTGAATTATTATGTTACCAAAAGATTAATGGCCAGCATTAAAGAGCAAAGTGGTCAAGCTCATGCTGTATTTCAAGAACTCTGACTAAGCAACCACTTGCTATTTACAATCTTTGAAAGATATTTTAAAGATACTACTACAAAAATAATATCCCATATTACTATTTTTATTTTTTAATCCAAAACCCCAAGCATTGTAAATCAGATAGCAATCATAACAGACAAAAATTCTTTTAAGGACACTAATATAAATGGGTTTTACAAAAACATGCAGAGACCAAGAGAAATCAGCAGTTTGGACAAAGTATCCACACACCTAGAAAAGGAACATACAAGTTTAGTAGCAAGTAAGAGACACTTTTACTAAATCTTTAAAACTTACCAAAGCTTTTAAGTGAAGAGTTATTTTTAAGCCTACAAATTTGAATTTAAAAACTTGAAAGATCCAATAATACATCTAGAAATAAAAATTTGGTAGTGATAGCTACATTTGTCGTAAAGAAAAAAAAAGTTATACAAGGTGCAGACTAAATTTGTTGGGGGGGGGCGGTGGCAGGAGAAAAATAGCAGCTATAAAGAGAACCCTAGGAGTTACTCAATTCTATTACCTGCCCTCAGATAAGTAGCCTGAACAAAGAACAAGCCAATTCTTCTTTGTAGACTTTCAGGTAGTAGGAATTCTGAAACACAGCCCTCAACACTGCGCGCGCGCGCGCGCGCTCTCGCGCTCTCGCTCTCTCGCGTGCGCGCGCGCGCACACACACACACACACACACACACACACACACACACACACACACAAAGGGCTGTTGTTCCCCAGGACTGTTCAAAAGATGGGGCAAACTGAATTAATTCAATACTTCCGATAGCAGGACCCGAGCTCATTCATTCTATTCAGAATTCAATTCAAACACAAGGTGCGAGGTTATATAATGTGAAGCTTTACATTACACATTTCGCTGGTATGAGCAGGCTCACAAGAACTGCACGACATTACAAGCATACACTCTAGAATGTTTTATTTTAACATTAAGACTAAGGAGTCTTGCCCTAAATAGGTAGGACCTCACAAGCACGGAGTTAGAAAATAATAAAGAATTTTCTTCAGCTCAACAAAATACTTAGTAATTCAGCAGACTATCCGGTACTTTACGAAGCCTTAATTCTTCCCCAAAACGTAATGAAACTTCATAAGTTTCTCATATATAGCACATTACTGTATTCAAACATCAAGAAAGTAATGCGGGCTTTCAGAAAAAAATACTTGAAAACGCTGTGTTCTTTAAAATTTAAATACAATAGTGCATAATTACTGCAGGGTTCGATATTACAATCTGAAATCCAATCCACTGTGAATCTACTAAATACAAGCGTTCTGGGACACGAAATCATCAACTAGCGTTTCACACACACTATCCACATAAAACATCAGATTCCATTTATTTCTTCATTACCGTAAACTAAAAGCAATAGATTTGGCCAAACTTTTCCAAATGTGTTATCTTTGCAAACAATTTTGCCAACCCCCAGTGAGACTGGCAATTATCACTCCACGATAAAATAACGCTCCATTATATTTAAATATCTTATTGAATCCTGCGGAAGGACAGCTTTGACAGCAATTATTTTCAACAAAATATTTTAAATACACAAAAAAAAATTTTAAGGCTTTAATTACTGATGCTTAAATCATTTGAGCTGGTCGCTATTCATTTTTCCAGTGATAATGTTAACGAAACCAATTAATACCTACACAGCCAAAGTTCAATTCAAGTTTTCTGTATCAGTCAAAGGCACAAGGCTTACTGAAAAGGATTATTGCTGTTTAGTTTTCTGGTCGTCATTTGTGGTTGAAACCCCTTCCACTTAGTTACTTCGAAACAAAACCAGAAGTTAATTGCAGATAAAAAGAAATCAGGGACCCCTAGACCGAACGACAGACAGAAATGGAGGACAACGAAATAAATTTTTTTAAAAAACCCAACTTCAGGAATAAAACGCTGAGCTTTTTCAAACTTCCTTCCCAATTGTAACAATAAGGCTAGGTGTCAAACTGAAAGCTACGGGATTTCGCCTTGAAAAGAAAATGTCTAACGGCTGCAACACCTCTCGCACACGCTCCCAAGTTTCACGGTGCCCGTTGAGAGAGCACACACATATCGTTTCAGTCCTATCGTTTCAGTCCTATTTCGGTCAGGAGGGACAAACTGATGCAGACAGATCGAGACTCCAACAGCCTTTGTTCAACAGCTTACGGATGGGCAACTAAATGTGCTACAGGTTGATAAGCGTTTACCAGGCTGACGAATGCGGCTTCCGAGCTTGAGAAAGCTACAAGAACGCCGTATGCAAATCATCCTGGACAATTTTTATTGAACACCCTCGAGCTGCACACTCCGAAGGAGAGGCCTATTCATCGCTACTATTTATTTCCATGTTTACCTCTCCTCCCTCCCCCTCAAACCCCCCCCCTTCACTTTCTCCTCCCACCCTGTCCCGCCATCTTGGGCCGATAGGAGCAGCCATTACTTAACTAAATGACAGTGCCAACAACTTTGCACACAAATAAACAGAGGCTGCACCCCGAATCCCCCGTGGCCTCTTTCCCCCCCACCGCTCAGGCCCCCCAGGAAACGGGACTCCGAGTAGAAGACACGTTCACCGAGAACTGCGGGGTTTCTAGGGCAGAAAGCCCCCCAAAAGTAAACAAGTCACCTAACTTCAGGTAGAACACAGACCCAACGAGATGCATGTCAACAGCCCGATGCAAACTCTTCGCCCCAAACTACAGGCAACTTCCCCTTCTGGGAGCAGGGACGCAGGAAAGCCCAAAACGTTTGGTGAACAGTAGACGCTTCGAGCAGCCTGCCCGAAGCAAGAGAATAAAACCCCCCCGGGAGGCCAGGAAGTCAGAGATGGAGGGGGGCGGGGGGCCGCTGCACACACTGGCACTCCCCCGACACCGCACCGGTGGGGCTACCCAGGCTACCTCCAAAGAGCCGTAAAATGAGCGGCGATTCCGTCGACCCGGAGGAGCCCGGCCCCAAAGCGCCGCCGCCTCGGGTCCTCCGGCTACAAGCGGTGAGGGCGATTTCGCAAGGGTGCGAGCCGGGTAGCCGAGGGTGGGGGATCTGGGGGGGAGAGCGAAGGCAGGAAATAGTTTTCCGGAAGCCCCTCGGCCGTCGTTCGCGGCCACAATGAACGCCGGCCGGGCCGCGGGGCCCGGGGCGAGCGGGGCGCCGGCCGGGAAGACGGTGTCCGCACGCCGGCCCGCGGCTGCCTGCCTTACCTTGCCCAGCAGGGCCTTCGTCCTGGCGCCATCTTCATGAAACCTCACGAACCCGAAAAGGCGGCTGCGGGGACAGACACACGCGACTCGTTAGGGCTCCGGGAGCGCCACCGACCCACCCCTGCCCGCGCCCGAGGCCCCGGCGGCGGCGGCGGCGCCGGAGAGCGCCAAGCCGAGGTGCCCGCCCCGCCGCCGCCGCCAGAGGCGAGCCGCGCTCGGGCCTCCCCGGAGAGCGGCGCCGGCCCGTCCGGAGCCGACCGGGGCGGGGGACGGCCGCCCGTACCTGTCCAGGCCGCCGAGCGCCTCCCTCTCCTCGGCTGTCAGGCTGGGGGACGCCTCCTCGCTCTCGCCGCTCGCTTTTCCCGCCGCCATTTTCTTTTCCTCATCACCGAAAGCGGCGGCGGCAGCGGCGGCGGTAGCGAGCGACACTCCGCAGGATTTCATGGAAACGCAGCGAATTCACAACTCCAACGCCGACACCCCCCCCCCGGGCCGGGGCCCGCAACGACGCCCCCAATCCCCGCGCGGGACCGGCACACCAACTTTATCGCCGCCTCCTCCTCCGCCGCGGGCGGCAGCGACGAAAAATCCCAACGCGGTGGCGGTGAAGGCGGCGAAGGCGGCGGCGGCAGGGGCTGCGGAGCCCCCGGGTCGGCAGCGGCGGCGGCTCGGCTGTAGGGTCACATCGCGGGGGCGGGCGGGGGGGCGGCCACAGGCGGGAACGGCGGGAACGGCCGGAGCGCGCGGGGCAGGGGGACGGGGTGGGTATTCGTTGGAGACACAAACTTCCCCGGCACCAGCACAAAGTTGTTGTAATTGTGTCACACAGCGAACCCCACGCCGCCGCCGTGACCCCCCCCTCCGCGCCCGGCCGGCGCCACCAATCGGCGCCGCCCGCCTGCCTCACGTGACCTTTGTTGACTCACGTCAGCCGTGGCTCCACTCAACTTGCTAGCTGCCGAGCCCCGCCCGCCGAGGCCGCCACCGACGGGGAGCGGGACGCAGGCCAATTCCGGCCCGTGGTTGGCTGCTGCGCCCGTCTGTCGGGTGGGAAGGGTTGTCACCGAGAGGCAGCAAGCGGTTAGGTTGTGCTAGTTAAATACACTGGGGCAGAGAATGGAGGGTCCGGGCCGTGTGACCTCGGGAGCCGCGGCGGGCTCGGGAGGGGGAGGGGAGCGGCAGGGAAGGGCGAGGTCCGGCACCGCCCGCCGCGGGCGTGAGCTGGGAGTGAGGACGCCATGCACGGCCCTTGCCCGCCAGAGAGCTCGGTGGCGGGGCCCAGACCCGCGGCCCCGGCAGTCCCGCGTTCCGGGGGTCCCGGGCCTCATCGGGCCCGGTAAGGGTCGCGGCGCCGGGAGGCGGCGCGCGGGCCCCTGACCTCCGCCCTCCGAAGAAGGCGCACACTTTTGGCACCGCTGGAAATAATGGCCTCCGCGAGGAGCGCGCTCCGGGAGCGGCCGCTGGCCCGAGCCGCCCTACGCCCGGCCTGCCCTCCGGGCCCCGAGTCCCTCGCTCGCGCCGAAAGTGAAGGGGGAAAGGCCTCCTGACCTCCCGGCCGGAGGGAATGAAGAGTCGCCCACGGGGTCTGGCCCGCCGATCACGGCTCCCCACCGCCCAAGGTCTGTTGGCGGCACTTTGGGGCCAAATTTCCATGCTACCTGCGTTTTATCGGTAGTTCATTACAGTGTTGTAAGAAAACTAATGACAGGTGTGCAGGATCTCCAGCATGTTGGTTTCTTCTGCCTGTGATCTCAGGGTGGGGGGGGGTGCTTGTGGACAGGCCTAAGAGAAGACAGTTTAAGACCCTCAACACAGCTTGCAGCCCCCAAAAGCCTTTTCCACCCCACACAACATGCCTCAGACAACAATAACACTTCCTTGTTCTGACCGTATCTTGGATGCAAATAAAAGTCACTAGTCTGGTTTTCAATCCCAGGTGTAATTGGGAGAAAAAGAAAACGTGCCTTCGGTCCCTTACTCTTCAAAAGACGTGTCTCGTACCATAGATCCGTTCCAGGGCACACCTCCAGTCTTCAGAGACTGTAAAGTTTTAATTAATCGATTCACGAAGACAAGGTTTCCTTTATAAACATGGATGCTTGTATATTTTTAATAACCTAACCAACAGACAAGATCGATTTAACTTGGATTTCAGACTATAAGGGAGATGATTCAGTGCTGACTCAGTAATCCTGGCAGGATTCAGCGAGAAGCTATTGAAGTCCCAACTGATTTTGCACACAGACGCGGTTTTAAATTGTTCCCCTGAGACCAGTAACGAGACTAACAAACTGTAGTTTCATATAGATTGTATTTCATGTTTAATTACTTTCTCTGAAACACCTCTTCCATTCTTTATGGCGTTCCATTTTATTCAAACGAGTACAGAGAGCTGAATGTTTTCTACAGCTAAATTAACACATGCATTGTTACTTTTGCCACAAACACAACCTTCCAATCCTGGGAGATTTTGACACCAAGATCTTCTCCACACACGCACTTAGACTTGCACAAGCAGAGAGAAAATTCAGCCAGCATTTGGCTATGTTCCTGGATTTGGCCATTCTTATTAACTCAGGCCCTTAAGAATTATGCGGCTACCAACCCCAAACCCCTCAAAACCGTTCCCACCACATAATCATTACAAGATAATAGCGGCAGAATTGCACTGGGTGGATGCAGGTGGTGCTGGGAGTCAGGCGGACCTGGATTTGAATCCTTACTGCACAGGCTGTGTGACCTTGGAAAAGTTACTTCTCTAAGCTGGAACTGTATGTCTAAACCAACTACAGATATCCGTCCTCCATTATGAAGCAGGAGACCATTTTTATACAGTAACATCAATCTTTATGTCACTATGTAATTTTTTTAGAACTCGACTGGTTTCTAATTTGTCAAATAAATGTATATACAAAAGGTATGAAGCCTCCAAGGTTTCGGTCCTCACCGGAGGGAGAAATGGTAAGTGAGATCAAGGACTTTGTAATTATTTCTATGCAAAGTGAATCTGAAAAACCCATCTGGAAGGCAGTCCAGCCGGAGGAGGATGAACTGTGAAATCATTCAGATCTAGGTTTGAATCCTAAGTCTACCACCTGATAGCTGGGTGACCTTACACAAGGTAGTCTCGTTTGAGCTTCAGCGCGCTTATCTGAAAAAAAAAAAAAAAAAAAAAATCTATCCCCTTTACAACATTATTTTGAATATGAAATTCCATGAGGTAGGTAAAGTACCAGATACATAATATACATTTAAAGACCTCAAAAAAAAAAAGTTTGGAATTTCTAAAATCCTTTGTAGCTTTCACATTCTGGGTTCTAAATGTATTGATCACCACTCTTAGCAACCACTGCCTCATCACTCCCCAACCTCCCTATAAACCCAGCACATAGTTCTAATCCACTTTTTACTGAAGGCATATAATCCCAACATTGCTACGTCTCTCCTTTATTCCAAAATTCAACCTCGTATCGCTTATTACTGACTCTTATTTCGTAATTGTAACTTAATACACTGGGAGCTGGAGAAAGTAATTTGAGTTTACCAAGTTGATACAACTAATATATGCATAGGTAAATCAACATTTTAAAATTAGGTGTTTGTGTCATGCTGAGTCCGATTATGGACTAATTAGTGCATAATTTGTACTTAATACTTCTGTAAATACCATCAATTAATATCAGAAGAAGCCCTTTCAATCATAGGAAGATACATTTAATTCATTTTTGAACAACTAAATACTTAACCTGAAGCATTTAGGAATGTGTAGTTTATTTATAATGTTAGTGTCCCAGAACCCATACGGATAGAAAGTCACACAAGAGTCATGATTTATCTAGTCTTATAATTAGAATCATACTTTTTTTATGTCAAAAAAAATGTATTTACCAGCTCTTCCCATACTCACCAGTGTCACAAGATTACCCAACTGATACCCAAACACATTGATGACAAAAGTGAATAAGAGTAAGGGTTGAGGGGAGACAGGAAGCCAAATACAGACAGACTTTCAGTCATTACCAAAGCTTCAGTTGTTGGGTCACCTGGGTGGCTCAGTTAGTTAAGCGCCCAGCTCTCGGCTTCAGATCCAGTCATATGATCTCACAGTTCGTGAGTTCGAGCCCCAAGTGGGGCTCTATGCTGACCGTGCAGAGCCTACTTGGGATTTCTCTCTCCCTCTCTCTCTCTGCCCCTCCCCTGCTTGCACTCTCTCTCTCCCTCAAAATAAATAAACA
Organism: Cryptoprocta ferox; assembly: GCA_028646485.1. NCBI lineage: Eukaryota > Metazoa > Chordata > Mammalia > Carnivora > Eupleridae > Cryptoprocta > Cryptoprocta ferox. The sequence continues at coordinate 70,514,785 of CM053579.1, forward strand.
TTTTTAAAATTAAGATAAAAAACAGTTGTCAAAATAGTTTGGGGACTTCTAAATGAAGTCAAGACCACCCACACCTGCCAATAACCTAGACTTCTACCCTCACCAGGCTGTAATGAGGCACTTCAAATCCCTACCACCACCACCACCCTGGGGAGCCTGGACTTCCACCCTGATCCGGCAGAAATGAAGAATCACTACCCCTCCCTGCTGGGTTGGTGTGACAGGAAGCCTACTGCCCAGTGGTCACAGCACCCTCATAGTGTCAGTGGAAGCAATGTGGGGAGCACTAATGAGGCACTCCCATACCTCCCAGCCAGGGTGGTAACAGTGGGGGCCTAATGGGGTGTCAGATCTCCCATTCGTATCCAGCAGTAACAAGAAGACCCTCCCCCTCCACCAGTCAACCAAGGCTAAATGGGGAACCCGGACTTCTTCCACCCCTACCTGATAGTAATAAGGCAGTGCTTTTCCTTACCCCACCGGAGTGACGCCAGAAGAGGCCTGCTAAAACAGAAGATTTAGATAAGGTCCAGAGTCTCCTAATACCCCAAATGTCCAAGTTTCGATCAAAAATCCTTCATTCCGGGGTGCCTGGGTGGTTCAGTTAAAGCATCCAACTTCAGCTCAGATCATGATCTCGTGGTTGGTGGGCTTGAGCCCCACATTGGGCTCTGTGCTGACAGCTCAGAGCCTGGAGCCTGCAGCCTGCTCTGGATTCTATGTCTCCCTCTCTCTCTGCCCCTCCCCGCATGCACTCTGTCTCTCTCTCAAAAATAATTTTTTTAATCCTTCATACCAAGAACCAGGATAATTGGAGCTTAATTAGGAAATACAATCAACAGATGTGAACACTGAGGTGACTCAGATGTTCAAATTATCTGACAAGGATTTTAATTTTTTTTAATATTTATTTTTGAGGGAGAGGGGGCACACATGCACGTGAGCACAAGTTGGGGAGGGGCATAGAGAGAGGGAGACCGAGAACCCCAAGCAGGCTCCACACTGTCAGTGCAGAGCCCAACACGGGGCTCAAACTCATGAATCGTGAGATCATGACCTGAGCTGAAATCAAAGAGTCAGATGCTCAACCGACTGAGCCACCCAGGTGTCCCTCTGACAAGGACTTTAAAGCAACCATCATGAAAATGTTTCAGTGAGCGATTATGAACCCATTTGAAACAAATGAAAAACTGGAAAGTTACAGCAGAGAATAGGAAGTTTCAGCAAAGAAATAGGAGATACAAAGAAGAACCAAATGGAAATTTTAGAACCGAAAAATATAGTAACCAAAATTAAAAACCCAGCATCTGGGTTCAACATCAGAATGGAAGGAATAAAGAAAAGAATCGGTGAACTTCAAGACAGAACAATAGAAATTACCCAGTCTGAACAACAGAGAGAAAATAGACTGAAAAACATAAGAAAACCTCAAGGATCTGTGGGACCATAAAAAAAGATCTAAGCGTTTGTGTCATCAGGGTCCCAAAAGGAACGGAGAAAAAGGTTGGGGCCCCAAAGGTATGCAAGGAAATAATGGCTGAAAACTTCCCAAATTGGCATGGTCCCTGTCCTGAGTTCCTACTCGGAGAGTTGTATAAATAAATTCTATAAGATATGATCCAGAGTTTCCTAATACCCCAAATGATGAGTGCTCTAAGCTTTGCCCAAATTTCTGTGGATGTTCATAGAAGAGCATCTTTATCAGCTTAGAAGGACCAGAAAAAGCTCCTAGAAATTACAAGACAGATGAATAGAAACCAGAGGGTAACACTGGGGTGTGTGTGTTCTAGGCAGAGGCAGCAATATACCTGCAAAAGCACACGAGAGTTCTGATATATACAAGATGGTGAGTATGGCTGTGACCAATAAGGTAAGGAAAGAACTGGGAGTTGAAGTTGGAAAATTAGAAAGGGCGTACTAAAGAATCACACCAATGGTTATAGTTCTTTTGGGCACAGAAATAGTAACCATAGAGTTGCCATTGGTGTTAATGCTGCGTGTTAAACAGATCTCTATGGTGCCTGGGTGGCTCAGTCGGTAAAGCGGCCTCCTTTGGCTCAGGTCCTGATCTCACAGGTTTGAGTCCCACATCAGACTCTTTGCTGCCAGTGCAGAGCCCCCTTCGGATCCTCTCTCTACCCTCTCTCTCTGCCCCTCCACTGCGTGCACTCTCTCTCTCAAAAATAAAGAAACAGTTTTAAAAATAAAAATAAGTAAATAAACGTAAGATTTCCTTTCACCTGGGCTCAGCAGCTGCCACAAACCTCGATGAATATTGGCTACCCAACGGGTCACCCCCTTTTGCTAGACCAAGGGGGTCAGAAAACTATAACCCATAGCCTAAAACTAGCCTGTCACCTGTAGAGCCATTTCATCATACATTAAATTATATGAAATCCAAATTTGGATGTCCATAAATAAAGTTTTATTAGGACACAGTCATGCTCATTCATTTATGTATTATCTATGGCTACTTTCACAAAACACAGAGTTGGATAGTTGCAACAGAGAATGTATGTGGTAGTCTCATCACTTCCCACTGCTGCTTAGTGCCCTACAAATCACAGTGATGCTGTTATAGCTTGGCAGTGTTTCAAGTGCCATGCGTATGACAAGATTACATTTTTTTTTATGACCAGTACATGTCTATCATGTCAAAACAAGAGAAAAGAGAAACATGGACTTCAAATATCACGCCTTTAAGGCACAGTGGTGTGTGAATGGTTTGGTTATAATTTTGACGGCAAAATATTTATTACATATGTCGACATGATGAGGCTACACTCATCACACTATTCCCAATTGATCGGAAAGCAACAGTGCGAACAATTAAGAGTATTTAAAAGAATCTTTCATCCCAGCAGAATTCCTACACCAAAATAAAACACAAAAATGAGACTGCAACCAAAGTCATTTTCTGAGTGGCTCATTTCCTAGCCAAACAAGGAAAGCTATTTAATTGAATTGTGTTTGATGGCAGCAGCCAAAGTAATGTGTCTAGAGAGAATACACTGAAGGCTATTAACCTTTCAGTTAGAACAGGAGCTTGAAGAGTTGAGGACACGGGGAGCAACCTCAACAGTCAATTAAGAAACGAGTTAAGTACTGGAGTGGTTTTCCTTGGCTCTTCATGAGTTAACAGAGAATCCTGACACTACTCCATCGTTATTTATTGGAGGAGTCAGTGCCTTGATGGAAGTGACTAAAGAAATAGCCTCGGCTTTCAAAGACACTGAGAAGGCACTGATGCAGTACAACATGAAGTGGAACCTGCTAAGATGTGTTCCAATCAGCCGTAGTAAAAAGATGTGTGAAGCACAAAAATGCTTATTTGAACAAATTACAAAGTTTGTGAAAATGCAAGGTGTTTAAACCCTGTGCTATTCATTGTATTCTTTTTTAAAGTTTATTTATTTATTGTGAGGTGGGGAGGTGCCGAGAGAGAAGGAACGAGAATCCCAAGCAGGCTAACAGCGCGGAGCCCCACACGGGGCTTGAACTCACGAACCATGAGATCATGACCTGAGCCAAAATCAAGAGTCGGACACTTAACCGACTGAGCCACCCAGGTGCCCCACTCATGGTATTTATTGTTCATCAGTAATTTGTGATAATATTTGAATTTATCATGTGTTATTTAACCAGTAGTGTCCATGGTAAGTAACTTCATTCCCACTCATGGACTTAACCATCATCAGTTCCGTGAATTTTTATCAGAAGTAAAAACTGAGGGGTACCTGGCTGGCTCAGTCGGTGGAGCATGTGACTCTTGATCTCAGGGTTGTGAGTTCAAGCCCCACGTTGGGCACGGAGCCTACTTAAAATTTAAAAATTAACATTAAAAATCTAGGGGTGCCTGGGTGGCTGAGTCCATTAAGCATCCAGCTTGGGCTCAGGTCATGATCTCACGGTTCGTGGGTTCGAACCCCGCGTCGAGCTCTGTGCTGACAGCTAGCTCAGAGCCTGGAGCCTGTCTTTGGATTCTGTATCTCCCTCTCTCTCTGACCCTTCCCTGCTCGTGCTGTCTCTCTCTCTCTCTCTCTCTCTCTCTCTCTCTCAAAAATAAATAAAACATTAAAAAATTTTTTTAAATGAATAAATAAAAAATCTAAAAGAGAGAAGAAGTAAAAACTGAGTATCTTGACTTACCCTACCACATAGCAGTTGAATGTCTTAGCAGTGGCAAAGTTCTATTATGATAGTCTTGAGCTCGACTAACATGAAAGTTTTTCAATGAGAACAGCCTCCAACCACTATTATGAAACTATGAATGGCTTTGGCAGGTAGCTTTTGCTGGAGGCTTGATAATAAGTCTCAGTGAACTTCACCAATTCCAAGGTAAAACAACACTTATACATGAAGCTAACACAACAGTAAAGTCACTTTGATGACAACTAACATTGCCTCAGTTACAAGTAATGTCAAGCCACTTTCTATCTTTCCGTGCTATCAAAACTTAAAATAAGAAGCAAATTATCTATTCTTATACAAATTTGCAGCATAGGTATTTCCCAAGTTCAAACTACAGTTCCAAGTGACGTTTTTCAGACCTCAATGCAAGTGCAAAGGCAATTTCTGTATTTCAAAATTCATTTAACTGGGCGATGGAGTAGTTCCTACCTAACCATCATTTGGAAGTGATTAATCGGCAATGTGATGACATACTAAAAGGCAAATATCAAGAGAAAGATCTAATAGAATTATATAAATGCCCGTCCATGCAATGAACATGCACGGATCGATGTCAGTGTTTGGCAGTGCCTATCTGTATGGAAACACATTTTCAAAAATGAGATACGTAAAATCCCATTACATCTCAGCATTAACAGATGAATATGTGCAAACTAATTTGACGATAGGAGATATTAATTTTGAATTTTAACTAAGCAAAACGTATTCCAAAAACAAAGAATCCCATTTTTCTCATTAGTAGACCTGTATTACCAAAACCTACTCAATTATTACTATCAGATTTTTAATTTCATCAATAAAATATTTGTGGAATACTTATTTTTTTCTCTTGTTATAGAAGTACCTACATAATATCTTTGATCTTGCCTCTTGACCTGCAAAATCTAAAATATTTACTGTCTGGGGGGTGCCTGGGTGGCTCAGTCGGTTAAGCGTCTGACTTCGGCTCAGGTCATGATCTCACAGCTGGTGAGTTCGAGCCCTGCATCGGGCTCTGTGCCGACAGCTCAGAGCCTGGAGCCTGCTTTGGATTCTGTGTCTCCCTCTCTCTCTGCCCCTTCCCTGCTCGTGCTCTGTCTCTCTCTCAAAAATAAACAAACATTTAAAAAAATAAAATAAAATATTTACTATCTGGTCCTCTATAGAAAAAGTTTGCCAACCCCTGGCCTAACTGATTGATTCCCATGGGGGCTTCCAATTCAAAATGATATATTATATATTGCTCTTTGTTCCCAAATGTATCCTGTCCTAACTTCTCACAAAAATCCCCTGAATTCACATTAAAAAAAAAAAAAGACAGGATTTCAGGATATCAAAGACTAACACTGACAGGTTATCTACGACTTGGATCTGGGTGCAATTGATGTTAATTATGAGACAGATGGTCCTAAATGGCTGGATTAAGAAAATCGCAATCATGGTTTAACTTGGTTTCATTTCCTCGATGACAGTGAGTAAAAAAGGTAGGAAGCCACTTCTTTAAGGCCCATGCTCTATCCCCTGATGATCCACCACCATCTGTCTCCTGACTCACAGACTTTGTGCTTAAACCAACAGTGATGGCAGTTTCTCTATCCTTGAAGGCTGCTCACCAGAACACTGATCCCTGTACCCACCTCCACACCATATCCTCTAGACTCCTCTACTTCCTATTTATCTAGGCAGAAAGATAAAACCAGTGGCCAGGAAACAGGATAGAGATTGGGAGGAAAAGGGAGGAGACGTACATTTAAGGAAGCTGTCTCTCTGTCTCTCAAAAATAAATAAAAAACATAAAATAATAACAATAATAAATGAAAAATAAAAAATAAATTTAAAAAAGTTTTCAGGAAAACACTCTCTGCTATTTAAGGCATGATAAACTATATGACATTTTTGAAAGGATTGGTTTGTGGTATTTTTCTTTTTTTATATAAAAATTTTTTTTAATATTTTTTATTTATTTTTGAGAGACAGAGAGACAACACAAACAGGGGAGGGTCAGAGAGAGAGGGAGACACAGAATCCGAAGACAGGCTCCAGGCTCTGAGCTAGCTGTCAGCACAGAGCCCGACGCGGGGCTCAAACCCACGAACCGTGAGATCATGACCTGAGCCCAAGCTGGACGCTTAACGGACTGAGCCACCCACGCGCCCGTTTGTGGTATTTTTCAACCAACCAAGAGATGCGGGGGGAAGCTCAAGAATGAAAGGTCATGGAGGGGAGCATTACGCCAAAATAGAAGTGCATCTAAATAATTGCACCATATCTAATTATAAAACTAAATCTGATCTTTCATCCATTTTGAGTTTATTTTTGTATATGGTGTAAGAGAATGGTCCAGTTTCATTCTTCTGCATGTTTCTGTCCAGCTCTCCCAACACCTTTTGCTAAAGAGACTGTCTTTTTTCCATTGGATACTCTTTCCTGCTTTGTCAAAGATTAGTTGGCCATACATTTGTGGGTCCAGTTCTGGGTTCTCTATTCTATTCCATTGGTCTGTGTGTCTGTTTTTGTGCCGGTACCACACTGTCTTGATGATGACAGCTTTGTAATACAGCTTAAAGTCCGGGACTGTGATGCCTCCCGCTTTGGTTTTACTAACAAAACTAAAAGGCAACCGACAGAATGGGAGAAGATATTTGCAAATGACCTATCAGATAAAGGGTTAGTATCCAAAATCTATAAAGAACTTACCGAACTCAACCCCCAAAAAACAAATAATCCAGTGAAGAAATGGGCAGAAGACATGAATAGACACTTTTCCAAGAAGACATCCAGATGGCTAACAGACACATGAAAAGACACTCAACATCACTCATCATCAGGGAAATCCAAATCAAAACCACAATGAGATACTACCTCACACCTGTCAGAATGGCCAAAATTAACAACTTAGGAAACAACAGATATTGGCAAGGATGCAGAGAAAGGGGAGCCCTCTTGCATTTCTGAGGAACGCAAACTGGTGCAGCCACTCTGGAAAACAGCGTGGAGATTCCTCGAAAAAGTAAAAATAGAACTACCCTACAATGACTAGTAATTTACCCAAGGGATACAGGAGTGCTGATGCATAGGGACAAATGTACCCCAATGTTTATAGCAGTGCTTTCAACAATAGCCAAATCAGGGAAAGAGCCTAAATGTCAATCAACTGACAAATGGCTAAAGAAGATGTGGTTTATATATACAATGGAATACTACGAGGCAATGAGAAAGAATGAAATCCTGCCATTTGCAGCAACGTGAATGGAACTGGAGGATATCATCCTGAGTGAAATAAGTCAGTCAGAGAAGGACAGGCACCATATGTTTTCACTCTTATGTGGAACTTGAGAAACTTAACAGAAGACCATGGGGGAGGGGAAGAGGGAAAAAAAACAGTTAAAAACAGAGAGGGAGGGAGGCAAACCATAAGAGACTCTTAAATACAGAAAACAACTGAGGGTTGAAGAGGCGGTGGGGGTGAGGGGAAATGGGTGATGGGCTTTGAGGAGGGTGCTTGTTGGGATGAGCACTGGGTGTTGTATGGAAGCGATGAACCACGGGAGTCTACCCCCAAAACCAAGAGCACACACTTTATACACTGTATGTCAGTTAACTTGACAATAAATTATACTAAAAAAAAAAAAAAAAGACAACAAAAAAAAACCTAAATCTGAATCTCAATGTTTGTTCTCTCAAATTAGGTACTGAATTTTAAAAACAGTAATAAAAGCATATAAAGCTAAAGCCCAAGTTACCATTTTCATGGATTAGAATGGGGAAGAAGGTAAAAATAAAGTGTGCTAAATTTTATATCTCAAAAGTGTTATTCAAGGGGAGCCTGACTGTCTCAGTTGGAGGAGCACGTGACTCTTCATCTCAGGATTGTGAGTTCGAGCCCCACATTGGGTGTAGAGATCACTAAAAAAATAAAATGAACTTAGGGGCGCCTGGGTGGCTCAGTTGGTTAAGCGTCCGACTTCGGCTCAGGTCATGATCTCATAGTTCGTGAGTTTGAGCCCCACGTCGGGCTCTGTGCTGACAGCTCAGAGCCTGGAGCCTGCTTCAGATTCTGTGTCTCCCTCTCTCTCTGCCCCTCCCCGCTCACTCTCGGTCTCTCTCTGTCTCTCAAATATGAATAAACTTTAAAAATTTTTAAAAAAATAAATAAAATGAACTTAAAGTGTTATTCAAAATGTGCCATTTCAAAAACAAATATATTATTTCACTCTGGACTCATCAATTAGATAAAAATAAGTTAAAGAAAGGTTTTGAAAAACCTACAGGTAAGTGTCAGGTAATATATGTACTATATCAATTCAGGAAATAGAAAGGTATAGTAAAAAGTACAAGTTTCCCCTTTCTCCAGGTAGCTGCTTTCAACTAACAGAATAAAATACTTTCTAAAACAATGGAGGAGATAAAAATGAAATTGAAAATAAAGAAAATGGTGGAGAAATGTTAATAAATAAATCGCAGAACAAAATGGCATAAAACGAAAGATTTCAGAATTTAAAAATGTAAATCCCCTGTTAAAAGACTTGGCTGAGTAAAAGAAATTTTAGTGTATTCTAGCTATAGGAGACATACCACTAAAAAACGACATTATAGGTTACAAAGCAAAAAATAGACAAAGACATTAGAAAAGGCAGACCAAAAAAAGGGGGGGAGCAGTTGGCAATATTAGAGCATCAAAGAAAGCATTAATTAGGCAAAGAGAGTTAATTTTGTACTAGCTAAAGGGTACAAATAAAATTCTCATCGTGTTGACATTCAATGCCAGACCATCAAATACCATCCAAATATACAGATGTCAGAATATACAAAATAGACAGATCTTCCTTGGTTTATGATGGGATTACTTCCCGATCAACCCACTGAAAGTTAAAAATATTGTAAATACCTCCCAAATCTCATCGCTTAGCCTGGCCTCCCTTAAAGGGGCTCAAAACACTTACATCAGCCTCTAGTTGGGCAAAATGATCTACTCGGAGCCTATTTTGTAACAAAGAGTTGAATCGCTCATGTAATTTATCAAATACTGTATTGAAAGTGAAAAGCAGAATGGCTGTAAGTGTATCAGTTGTTCACCCTACTGACTGTGGCTGACCGGAAGCTGCGGCTTACTGCCACACACTGCCACTACCCAGCATCATAGGAGTTTTGTACCACATATTGCTAGCCCAGGAAAAAAACAAAATTCAAAATTCAACAGTTTCTGCTGAATGTGTATAGCTTTTGCACCACCATAAAGTCAAAAACTTATCTAAGTCAAACCATTGTAAGTTACGGACTGTCTGCGTAAAGAAAAACTACTAGAAATTGTCCAGAGAAACAAAACCAATCGTGTGTAATAGATATGTATATATATACACTTAGAGAAAGAGAGATAAAGAGATTTATTTTAAGGGATTGGCTCATGTCATTGTGGGGGACTGCAACTCTGAGATTTGTAGATCTGTAGAGGGGGCCAACAGGCTAGAAACTCAGATAAGGGTTGATGTTGCACCCTTGATCCAAGACGTGTAGGGCAGACCAGGAGCCTGAAAAGTCCGGCAGTTTCTATGTTGCAGTCTTGAGCTGAAATTGCTGTTTCTTTGGGAAATTGCTGCTTCCTTCAGTCTTTGCTCTTCAGACCTTCAACTGATTGGATGAGGCCCACCCACATAATGGAGAATAACCTTCTTTACGTAAAGTCAACTGACTATAAATTTTAATCACATCCACAAACACCTTTACAGCAACATCTAGATTAGTGTTTGACCAAACAAACGTGCACCATAGCCTAGCCAAGTTAACACATAAAATTAACCATCAGAGAAATACAGAGAGAAACTGACATAAAGACAATAGCAATGCACGACTAACATATCTCTTAGTCATTGGATATATCAAGCAGACCAAAAAATAAATACAAATTTAAGGAAGATGAATACTATTAAGAATATATATAATATATTACAGATTATATATAAACTACATATGATATGTTTTTTATATTATACATTATATGAATAGATGAGAATGATGGTAACAATCCAAAAAAAAAAAGTAATGTTTGATCCATACCTCACGTTTTATACTAGGATATATTCCAGATGGATCAAATATTTAATTGTTTACACTGAAACTATGGGGCACCTGGGTGGCTCAGTCAGTTAAGTGTCCAGCTCAAGTTTGCCTTCAGTCACCATCTCACGGTTGTGAGATCTAGTCCAGCATCAGGACTGTGCTGGGTGTGGAGCCTGCTTAAGAGTCTCTCTCTCCCTCTCCCTCTGCCCCTCCTCCATTGTGCCACTCTCTGTCTCTCTCTCTCTCTCTCTCTCTCTCTTTTTTTAATTTTTGATGTTTATTTTTGAGAGAGATATAGACAGAGTGCAAGCAGGGAGGGGCGGAGAGAGAGGGAGACACAGACTCTGAAGCAGACTCCAGTCTCCGAGCTGTCAGCACAGAGCCCGATGCGGGGCTCAAAGTCACAAACCGTGAGATCATGAATGACCTGAGGCGAAGTCGGACGCTTAACTGACTGAGCCACCCAGGAGCCCCTCTCTGTCTCTCTTGAAAAAAAATTCAAACTATTAAAAGTACCAGAAGAGCCATGGGAAACATTTTTAGGAGATGCTTAGAGTATGGAAAGCCTTTCTGAGGATGACACAGAACCCAAATCCATAAAAAAAAAAAAAAAGAACCAATAAATTTGACTAAATAGAAATAATCTCTCTGCCTCGCAAATCCCTTCTAAGCGAAGTCAAAAGACAAATGAAAAATCAGGGGAAATATCTGAAATTCTTATCACTTACAAATGCTTCATTTCTGTAATAAAGTTCTTACAAATCCTTAAGAAAACAAGACTAGCAATGTAATAAGATACTGCTATGAGCTGTTGTCTCATGGAAAGAAAAATATAAATGGCTCATAAAAGAATGAAAAGATACTGGAAACTTAGAAGAGACAAGCAAATTATAAGTAACGTGAGATACCATTTTCACTGGTCAGCATGGCAAAGATACAAAAGATACACTATGGTGTTGATTCTGGGGGGTGGGGGCGATAGGCACTTTCAATACATTGCTGGTAGGTATTGGTGAAGTCCACTGGAATTAATCTGGCAATGTTTATCAAAATTTCAAATTGTCGGGGTGCCTGGGTGGCTCAGTCGGTTAAGTGTCTGACTCCTGATACCAGCTCAGGTCATGATCTCACAGTTTCCTGGGATTGAGACCTCATCGGGCTCCGTGCTGAGCATGGGGCCTGCTTGGGATTCTCTCTCTCCCACTGCCCGTCTCCGTTGCTCATGTGCTCTCGCTCTCTCTCTCTCTCTCAAAATAAATAAACTTAAAAAAAATTCAAATTGTGAAATTAGATGCTGTGAGATAATAGAAAATATATATTGGTCTCTGCCGTTCCTCCTTCCTGGCACAGGACTCCTAAAACCCTTGTAAATTCCTGAGTGATAAGAACACTAGGACCATCCTTTGGTCTAATGAGGTGACTCTAGGTGAGTCCTGGATGGGGGGCTGATCCCCAGAAAGATCAAGCCATGATTAGAAGCTTGGGATTTTCAGCCCTGACCTCCCCCACCTCTCCAGAGAAGGGAGAGGGCTGGGAACACAGTTAATGATCAATCATGCCTACATGAGGAAGGCCTCACACAAATCCCAAAGCATGGGGTTCGGAGAACTTCCCGGTGGGCGAACACATTCACATTCTGGGAGGCTGATGAACCCCAACTCCACAGGGACAGACAAGCTTCTGTGCTCGGCACCCTCCTAGACCCGCCCCACGTATCTCTTCGTCTGGCTGTTCATCTGTATCCTTCCTTTATCATGTCCTTTGATAAACTCATAAATGTAAGTAAGGGCTTCCCTGAGTTCTGTGAGCCACTCTAGCAGATTCATCAAACCCGAGGAAGGGGTTTATGGAAACCACTGATTTATAGCCATGACTCCCGTGGGTAACCAGGGAACCTACTCCTTGTAATTGACACCTAAACTGGGGACGGGGGCAGTCTTGTGGGACTGAGCCTTTAACCTGTGGGATGTGACGCTATCTCTAGGTAGATAGCGTTAGAACTGGGTTCAATTGTAGGATGTCCATCCGGTGTCATAGAGAATTGCTGGGTGTGGGGGAAACTCTCTCCACATTTAGTGACCAGAAGTGTCAGAAGTGAAGTGTTCTATGCAATGTGGTAGTTGTGTGAGAAGTAAAGGAGACTCACAGGTGGAAAACTAGATTTCTCTGAACACAAACCCCCTATTTCCATTTCTAATAATACCCTATGAATATATTTGCACATTAATGACATATTTTACATATACAAAATTACCCACGAGTTTATTTATCACAGTATTATTTATAATAACAAAATTTTGGCAGCAATCTAAATGTCTACCAGTAGGGGCCGGGTTCAGTGAATTATGATACTTCCATATGGTGAGATACTAGGCAATTGCCAAAAAGAATGAGGGTGTTCTCTTTTACTGGCTTTGCATGATCTGTAACACATAGTATTACACAAAAAGAGACAAAATAGAGAACAGTGAGTAAAGTATGCTGCTGTTTGGTAAAAAACGAGATGGAATACATATGCAATTCCTTACAGATGGATAAAGTAATGTTTTAGGAACATAGAGGGGAAACTAATAATTTTGGCTGCCTCTGGGGAGGTGAACTGATTGGCTAGAGGACAGAGGTGAGGACAGATTTCACTCTATGTGCCCTTATGTAACTTTTTAAAAAATCTTTATTTATTTATTTTTGAGAGAGAGAGAGAGAGAGAGAGCGCGCACACGCGCGAGCCCCCAACCAGGGGCTCAAACTCATGAATATCAACATCATGACCTGAGCTGAAACCAAGAATTGACCGCTTAACCGACTGAGGCACCCAGGCGCCCTCCCGCCCCGTTACGTTACCATTTGAATGCAGAATCACAGGTACGTTTACCCATTCAAATCTTAAAGCATTTTAAGTAAGAAAATATGATAAAACATTTAAACTTGGCATCCTACCAGTAGATAATGCATGCTTCACTGTTTGAGAAACTGCTAATGAGAAAATCTCAATTCTGGAAAGCAAAAATTACACAGGCCACGTTCTTTGACCACCATGCAATAAAGCTAGAAATGAATGCAAACTCTCCTGGTCCCCACCACAGGCCTCAGTCCTGCCTAAACTTGAAGCCTCCAGAGTTCAATGATCACAGACTCCTTCCAGCTTAGTCAAGGTCTATGCTTGCTTCTATTCCCTCACCATAGAGGCTGTTGAAGAAAGCGGTCCATCGCGAGTCTAGATATGCTATTGAGCCCCATTGCAGAATTTCTTGTTAAATTTGCTTTTCTGAACACAACTATGTGACTGAGACCTTGATCTGTCCCTCTGGATGGGGAGGATGGATCTATCTGGGAGTCTGGCTCAGGCACCAAAAGATTACCATAAGATTCATGTTTTCACTCCCTCTTCCCCCATTCTCAAGCCATTCCCAAAAGGGGATTGAGAGATCACCTCCCGACCTGCCTATATCTCATTAATAGGGGAATAGTTAAAAGTGGATGAGAAGGAGACGCTGTAGCTGGAGATGGGGTCTCAAATACCCACAGGTAAACATCATCCTCTTATTGGATATCTTGATTTCTTTACCTTAACAGCGTAGATCAGACTAGGTAATCATGTGATGTGACAGAGGACTCATTGGTAACATAACAGATATGATGCTAAATGTTTTAGCAGGAAAAAACTGGTTTAAAATATTTTTTTAACATTTGTTTATTTTTGAGAGAGGGAGACAGAGAGCAAGCAGGGTAGGGGCAGAGAGAGAGAGAGAGAGACGCAGAATCCAAAGCAGGCTCCAGGCTCCCAGCTGTCAGCACAGAGCCCGATGTGGGGCTCGAACCCACGTACTGTGGGATCATGACCTGAGCCCAAGGTGGATGCTTAACCGACTGAGCCACCCAGGCGCCCCAGAAAAAACTGTTTTAAAAAACTGAATTGCAGGGGCGCCTGGGTGGCTTAGTCGGTTGAGCGTCCGACTTCGGCTCAGGTCATGATCCCACTGTTTCTGAGTTCGAGCCCCACGTCGGGCTCTGTGTTGACAGCTCAGAGCCTGGAGCCTGCATCAGATTTTGTGTCTCCCCCTCTCTCTGCCCCTCCCCTTCTCATGTTCTGTCTCTCAATAATAAATAATAACGTTAAAAACTTTTTAAAAATAAAAATAAAAAATTGAATTGCAAAGAATTGAATGAGTGGGTATGTGAGTGTGCGTGCGTATGTGTGTGTGTGTGTCTGCACATTACAATTTTCTAACATTATAAGCCTTTGGAATTAAGATATACAAACTCAAAAACATGGTTAATACTTTACTGATCAAATATCAGACATTCTGCGTAGATGATCTTTTATTTAAATGTTTATATATGTAGAAACATACAACGTGTGTTCTATTTTTGCCTTTTCAATTCTCCGATACCTGGTTAAATAGTTCATTATAGTAGATATTCTCTTCTAAAGTAACTATTGTCGTTTCTGTTTTTCTGATTCAACCTTGGCTAAACACACAAAAAAACAGCAATTCCAATCAAAATCCTAATAGAAAAAATTTAAAAACCTTTCACAACTATTAAAATGGTTCATCCAGAAGAGAAAAAGAACGAATCTAACCATAACAGAAACACCTCTGAAGAAGTATAAAGGCGGGGCTAGGGAGAGAGGTCATTGCCCTACAAAACGTTCCTGCCTGTTCTGAAGCTGCATCAATTTTAAGGAATGTGAAACTGGCATAGGAAAAGAGACAATGTAACAAGCCAGAGGGAACAAAAGTAGATACAAATATTCATGGCAATTTTGCGATATCTGACAATTATTTTAAAAAATTAAATAACTCCAACTCATACCAAAATTAGTTTGGGATAGATTCAAGAGTTACGTGTCCCCCAGTGTAACACTTGGTTGAGGCAAGACTCCTCAATGGATGTTAATACCATTGGATGAAAGAAACAGGATATTCACATGGTGGGAAAGTTATCACCCCACAGATTACTCACTACGTTTTAAAGGCAGGTATCTGGTGGTTACCACCTTAACCAAGTGATGATCAAATTTAGCAAAACTGCTAATGGGACAAAGAGACATTTGTGCCTCCTGATGTGATGCAACATGACAGGACTTCTGAAGTTATTGTAGTAAAAAATACTTAACCCCAACATAATCAAACCTCTAAACCTAACTTCAAGTTTAAAGAAGATGAGGGTATGGGGCACCTGGGTGGCTCAGTCGGTTAAGCCTCCGACTTCAGCTCAGGTCATGATCTCACGGTTCATGGGTTCAAGCCCCGCACTGGGCCCTGTGCTGACAGCTCAGAGCCCGGAGCCTGTTTCAGATTCTATGTCTCCCTTCCTCTCTGCCCCTCACCTGCTTGCACTCTGTCTTTCTCTCAAAAATTAATAAAACATTTAAAAAATTAATAAAGAAGATGA
The DNA here is from genome assembly GCA_028646485.1 of Cryptoprocta ferox. Taxonomy (NCBI): domain Eukaryota; kingdom Metazoa; phylum Chordata; class Mammalia; order Carnivora; family Eupleridae; genus Cryptoprocta; species Cryptoprocta ferox. The sequence continues at coordinate 70,530,409 of CM053579.1, forward strand.
GGGTGGTAAAGGAACACGTTAAATAATAGAGGAGGAAAAAATTGGACAAAGCCAGAGTGCTGAACATGATGTACAAAACTGTTCTTGACTCATCAAAAAGACAACATTAGGGGGAAAAAAGAGCCAAGGTACTGTCACAGATTAAAAGAAATACAGTAATAAAATACAATGTGTAATCTTGATTGGATCCTGCTTGGGAAAGAAAAAAATGGCTACTAAGTGGGAAAATTAAAAATTTTTTAATGTTTATTTATTTTTGCAGGAGGGAGAGAGATAGCATGAGCAGGGCAGGGGCAGAGAGAGAAAGAGACACAAAATCTGAAGCAGGCTCCAGGCTCTGAGCTGTCAGCACAGAGCCCGAGGCGGGGCTTGAACTCATGAACCATGAGATCATGACCTGAGCCGAAGTTGGACACTTAACCGACTGAGCCACCCACGTACCCCTGTAAGTGGGAAAATTTAAATATGAACTGAGTATTGGGGAATTATTATTAATTAACTGGCTTAGATTTGACAATGATATCGTTAATATGTAGGAGGATGTCCTTATTCTTAGATGATATACTTTGAAATATTTAAGGGTTAAATCTCAAGATATCTGCAACTTACTTTTGGGTAGGTCCAAAAATAAAAGCATTATATTGAATGAGACAGAAAGCAAATATGACGAAAGGCTGACAAGTGGAGCAAATATGGATACTCCCTATACCATTCCTTCAACTTTCTAGGTGTTTTTGAAAGTTTTCAAATTAAAAAAAAAATTGGGAGAAAAGTTTTAAAAGTGGAAAAAAAACAAATTAGGAGAAAATAATAGATAACATTTTTATGGTTATTCTGTGGAGAAAACCTTTAAAGTGTTATTCAGAAGCAAAAACCATTCAGTTAAAGACTCACAGCATCTGACTTCTGCTCAGGTCATGATCTCACGGGGGTTCAAGCCCCGTGTCAGGCTCTGTGCTGACAGTTGGCTCGGAGCCTGGAGCCTGCTTTGGATTCTGTCTCCCCCTCTCTCACTGCGTCTCCCCCGCTTGTGCTCTCTCTCTCTCTCTCTCTCAAAAATAATAAATAACTGAACATTTAAAAAAAAAAAGACGCACCAATTTAACTAGGTACAAATACACACAACACAACTGACAAGAAAAGCTGAATATTCTTGTTCTGTATTCCAGTCCTGACAACTCAAAAGAAAAATCTGAAATACAGAAAAACAGAGCCCAGTCTGGATATCACTTCACTCCTGGGCTGTGTGCTCTCTTAGGCGAATTCTTAAACCTCTTGGAACCGGTTTTCTCATCAGTATGGTGCCGATGACTGACGTAAGGACTAGAGACACTGTCAAGTGCCTGGTCTTGTGCTTGGCACGATCATTTCCTTCTTCTCTGTGTGTCTGTGTGTTATAGCCCTTTAGGCATACGTGCCCAAACTGGAAACAACCCTGTTATGAACTGAAGAGTATCCCTCCCTCCAAAAAAATATGTTGAACCCCCCGGAACCTCAGAATGTGACCTTATTATTTGGAAGTGGGTCATTGCAGATATATTAGTTGAGGGATGCGATCACACGGATGTAGAGTGAATCCCCTAATACGACTGGTGTCCTTATAAGAAGAGAGAAATTTAGACACAGAAATACCAGAGGGAAGATGGATGAGAAGACACATTTAAAAAAACCGCCGTGCGACCACACTGATGCATCTACAAGCCATGGAATGCCAAAGACTGTCAGCAACCACCAGAAACTGGCAAGAGGCAAGGAAGGATTTTTCCTTACAGGTTTCAGGGGGACCGTGGCCCTGCTGAGACTTTAATTTAGGACTCCAGGCCTCCAGAACTGTGAGAAAATTAATTTCGGTTGTCTTAAGCCACCCAGGTTTTGTTACGGCACCCCCTAGAAAATTAATGCAAGCCCAAATACGCTCCGGTGGGCGAATATAAAAAAAACTGTGGTACATCTCTACAAAAGAAGACAACATGAGTCAATCACAAAGACATGCTGAGTGAAAGAAGCCAGTCTCCAGAAGTTACATCCTGTGCGATTCCATTTATGTAACATTCTGTTAAAGGCAAGTCTAGAGGGACAGGGAACAGCTCGCCATCCTCCAGGGTGGGGTGGGACCAGACTCTGACTACAGAGGGGAAGGAGGGGGGACATTTTTGGAGTCACAGAGCCGCTCTGTGTCCTGATTGTGGCTGTGGTTACATGAATCTATATATGTGTTAACACTTAGAGAACCGTATGTCCAAAGGGAGTTGATTTTAGGATCTGTTAATTTAGGTATTAAAAAAAAAAAGATACATACACGCACACACATACACACACACACACACACGCCCAAGCAAGTATCTTTTTAAAAATGCTTTAAGAGTGGGGCACCTGGGTGACTCAGTCGGCCAAACGTCTGACTCTTGATCTCAGCTCATGGGTCGTGAGTTCGAGACCTGCATCGGGCTCCACGCTGCTGGTACAGAGCCTGTTTGGGATTCTGTCTCTCCCTCTCTCTGCCCCTCCCCTGCACGTGCTCTCTCCCCCTCTTTCTTACTCAAAATAAATAAATACTCTCAAAAAAAAAAAGAATTGGTACAGATACCTTAAAAGACATTTCCCATCTGGGTGTCTGCCAGAAAGGCTGCTTTGTGAAGGCCCTGCCGGACACCAGCCCTCATATTCTGGGAGCCTGTACTTCCATCCTTAAAAGGAAGGACTCCATCTAGAGCAGTGGTTTACACAGCACCCCCCCCCCCCCGGCTCGCACCCCAAATTCTGTCCTTGGACAGTCCTAATGGAAGTGGGGGTGGGAGTGGGGCTGGAACACTGGCTCTGATGGTCAGCAGTTCTAAAGGAGGCCTTGGACAAAGGTGGGGCTGGGGGGAGGGTGCAATTGTTACTTCTTGTTTCTTGTTTGGCCATGGATGAAACACAAGGAGACAATGGGAACTGACAAGGCTCTAAATCCAGGCCTCCTCTGAGGTAGGGTCAGAAAGAACTTTAAAGCATTTGTTTTTATACCCAGGATGAGTTTTGGGAAAAGCCCCTAGTAGACTTTATGCCCAGATAGGGGAAATGGCATTGTGAGGACGAATGCAGGTGACCCCCAGCCAGCAGGGCTAAAGAGGATCATTAATAACAAGAGCTGCCCTATACTCTAAGCATTAAACCATTGGTGAGCTGGGTAAAATGCTAAGGACTGGAATCCCTACGACAACCCTGTGAGAGTCACCTGTCACTGCCTTGACAGGTGAGGAAACAAGGGCTTTGAGGCACCCTAGATCACAAAAAAGAAGAGGTGTCAGATGTGATGGGGCTGTGTCTTGGCCAGCAGCTCCAGTCTTCAAAGTAAAGACCTACGAGAGGAACCCTTGAAGCCTGGTATCAGGCGCTCTCTCTCTCTCTCTCTCTCTCTCTTTCTCTCTCTCTCTCTCTTCTGCACATCCCCAGGGGAAGAGGATTGATGCCCCTTTTCACCAAGGCTGGTGGAGGTTGTCAAGGACACCTTGAGGCCTTGCCATATAGTAGACAGCTCAAAATCAAAATCGCTTCAATTTTATATCGTGGAACGGCTTTTTTGAAAACTATTGTAGGGACACCTGCATGGCTCAGTCAGTTAGAGCTCCAGACTTCGGCTCAGGGTCATGATCTTGCAGTTCATGGATTCCAGCCTCACATAGGGCTCTGTGCTGACAGCTCTGAGCCTGGAGCCTGCTTTGGATTCTATGTCTCCCTCTGTCTCAGCGTCCAGCCTCCACCACCCCTCTCCCCTGCCCCGACCCCCGTTCCCCCAGGCCCCCACAGCCCCTCCTTCCCTGCCCCCCACCCCCGCCTCCGGTATCCCCCACCCCGCCCCAGTTTCCCTCCCCCGTCCCACCCGGTTTCCCCGCCCCCGTCCTCCCGCACCGTTCTTC
>CM053579.1:70534407-70682728 GCA_028646485.1 Cryptoprocta ferox
CCTGGGGTGCACCCCAGTGAAGGCCACTTACAAGAAGCCGGCACTTACTGTGAGAAGTCCAGGAGCTGCCGTGATGTCTAACGCTCTGACTTTGGGCTGGTTAGAACCGGGTGGGATCCCAGGGAGGGGGGGTAACTCCCTCCTGGGCTCTTCAGCCTAGGGCAGGGCGCAGGACCGGTCCCTCCCACGCGGGCCCCACCTTCCCACCCTCCCCTCTGGCCAGGCCGGGTCAGCGGTGACCCCACCGCTCACAGGATACGAAACGCCGTCACAGTGTCACATTTAATGAATTTTATTCTTTAAAGATAAAGCTTACTCAGCTAAAAAGTCCAACAACCCTCCCTTTCGGCTTGCCCTTCGAAACGGTGCCACGCAGGCTTCTGTACCAGCTAAGGTTCAACATTCAGGTTCAGGGTCGGCGTCGCCGGGTCAGCAGATGTCAGCGGCCGGCCCCTACGGCATCATCACGCGGACCTCCTTCTCGTAGATGTCAGGGATCACGCCCACCGGGGAGTTGACCATGCGCACTGTGTTCTTGTTGAACAGCTTGAACTCGTAGTGGATGAGCTGCTCCCAGAAGCCGTTGTTGGGCCGGATGATGGGGCGGCACGACTTGGTCCACGTGTGGGCGTCCAGCAGCGACATGGCGTGGTACTTCATCAGGTAGGCCAGGCAGAGCGCCGCCGAGCGGCTCACCCCCGCGGCGCAGTGCAGCAGCGTGCGGCCCTGCTTCATCTCCACGCTGTGGATGTGATCTGCGATCGGGTCGAAGAAGTCGTAGAGGGGCGAGCTCGGGGCGTCGGTCACTGGCACCTGCACGTACTGGATGTTCTCGAACAGGGTGTTGACCACCTCCGCCGAGGCGTTGATGACCGTGGTGATGTTGTTGCTGGACAGTATGCCCTTGTTGTTGGCAGCCGCACCGTTGCTGATGTACAGGCTGCTGGTGATCTGCGACAGGCCGTGGACCGTGGGCTGCCGGGCAGCCAGAGCCGGCAGTGGAGACGGAGATGTTGTCATCAGGGCGGCGGACAGCGATCTCTCTCCGGAAAGGTTCGGGACACCGAACTCGGGCGAGGTCACGAAGCGGCAGCGGCGGCTGTGAGGTCTCAGGCGAGGGTCTGGGGTACAGAAGACCAGTCCCTGGTCACCACCCCTTCCCCGCCCCCGGGGGCGTCATAATCCTGCCGCCCGGCCCACCAGTTTCCACGGCAATGGCAACTTGGCCACCCAGCCAGGTCTTCAGAGAAACCCCAGGTCTCTTTTTATCTCTCTTCATAGGCCTTCCCTCCCCAGGCCCTAATTCTTATCTGCTGGGCGTTTTACAATGTCCTAGGACGAGATACACAGTATATGCTTCAATTGTTGGTTCACACGGAACGCAGTTGTCCATGAATGCTTCTATTTTATTAGCAGGGGAGAACAGGGCTGAGGCTTTTTCGACAAAGTAGCAATAGCATATTTTAAGCTGGGGAGCAGCATTTGGCTCATGCACTATGCTAATTTCTGTAAAACTGTAGCGAGATACGGGTTTGGCTCGGTGAGCTGCCCTGATACTTCTTTGTCGATGTAGCCTAGAATTGTCGTTGCTTTGCAAAGCAGTCAGAACCGGTTAGAAGAACCTTGCTAACTCATCAGTAGCCCTTTATCTGTTGTGAAGTTGGCCCGTGGTGGACAGCTTGGACCGGCTTAGCTGTGTCCCCGGCCATTGGTGCACATGGCCCAAATGGTTTGCCAACCCATCCTACTCCATCACCTGCTCAGATTGTGGTGTTCTTCAAAAAGAGTGCCCGCATGCTTTTGTAACCTGCAGGTCCTTTTGACCACCACTGGCCCCTCCCCGGTAATGGTTAAAATTCTGGAGCAACTCCAGGCTGCCTCATAATTGGGCCAAAAATAGATTTTGAAATGCTACCTGAGATTTGCATTCCCTCTCAGCTCAGATTTTTGTGGCATGCTGTGACTACAGGCAAGGACGAAATGGATGCCAGCCTATGAACGGTCAAGGGAACGAAAACCTCAAAAAACAACACGATTTTCTTTTTCTTCATTGGCATAATCAGATTACTTTGCATTACTTCAATTGGCAGTCTCCACAAATCTATCTGGAAGAAAACAACACAAATATTAAGTAAATACGAAAACTGTCTATTAGAGATAGCGCCGTTGGGCTAAAATGATTGGAGATGGTTTTGCCTAACATTTAGGATATGGGAATCATAGGGGCCCCTGGGTGGCTCAGTTGGTTAAGCGTCAGACTCTTGATCTCAGCTCCGGTCATGATCTCACAGTCCGTGAGTTCAAGCCCCGCATCTCACAGTTCGTGAGTTCAAGCCCCGCATCGGGCTCTGTGCTGACAGTGCGGAATCTGCTCGGGATTCTGTCTCCCTCTGCCTTTGCTGCTCCCCTGCTTGCTGTCTATCTTTCTCTCAAAAATAAATAAAAATAAACTTAAAAAAAGAAGATATGGAATCATGATTGTACATCTATGGAATGATGTGGAACCACTGAAGAGTATTTATTAGAGCCTAGTTATTTCATAAGTATATGCTTCCTAAATTTTAAAAATGTAGTAAAATTAACCAAGATAGTTTTATATACTATTCTCAAAGACAAACATGACTCATATTTAAAAAAATTTTTTTAATGTTTATTTATTTTTGAGAGAGAGGGAGAGAGACAGAGTGTTAGCCAGGGAAGGGCAGAAAGAGAAGGAGACACAGAATCCGAAGCAGGCTCCAGGCTCTGAGATGTCAGCATAGAGCCCGACGCGGGGCTTGAAACCACAAACTGTGAGATCATGACCTGAGCTGAAACTGGACGCTCAACCGACTGAGCTACCCAGGTGCCTCATGCATGACTCGTATTAAATAGATTCATTTATTTATTCTTTCAACTAATATTCTGTGATGCTCTTTTGTCTGAGGGATGTCAGATGCCTTGAAGCTCCACTACGGGGCTTTTCCTAGGTGGGTGAGTAGTTGATGTTTCCTCTTCCTGAGTTTGGAAACAGGTCACTTCCAGACTCCCACTTACCTCTACTTTTCCTTATTATTATATTTTAAGATTTTATTTTTAAGTAATCTCTGAACCCAATGTGGGGTTCGAACTCACAGCCCCAAGATCAAGAGTTGCACACTCCACTGACTGAGCCAGCCAAGGGCCCTCACTTTTCCTTATTATTTAAGGGGGAAGATATAGAAGGGGCTTCCCAAGGACACACCCACTTCCTGCCACTGGGAAAAGACCCTGGACATCAAGAACTAGGTAACGTTCAGATTTCTCAATTCAGTAGTCGAGGCCCATTCCAACCTGATCTAAGCCTGCCTTTCAAATCTCATTTATTCACCAAATTTTTTAAATTAATTAATTTATAGACAGCATGAGCAAGGGAGAGGTGCAGAGGGAGAGAGAAAGAGAATGCATTTTTATTTATTTAAAAAAAATTTTTTAAGTTTATTCGTTTATTTTGAGAGAGAGAAAGAGAGAGCGAGCACATGCAAACATGCGGGGGAGGGGCAGAGAGAAAGACAGAATCCCAAACAGGCTCCTCGCCATCGGCGCAGAGCCTGATGTGGCACTCAAACTCACGAACTGCAAGATCATGACCTGAGCAGAGATCAAGAGTCTGACCCTTAACTGACTGTGCCAACCAGGGACCCTGAGAATCTTTTTTTTTAATATGTTTATTTTTGAGAGAGAGAGAGAGAGAGAGAGAGAGAGCGCACACACACACACACACACACACACACAAACACGAGCGGGGGAGGTGCACGGAGAGAGAGGGACAGAGGATCTGAAGCAGGTTCCTGACCGCAGAGAGCCCGATTTGGGGCTTGAACTCATAAACTGTGAGTTCATGACCTGAGCCGAGACCAAGAGTCCGATGCTTAACCGACTAAGCCATCCCAGTGCCCCTATTCATCAAATTTTTATTAAGAATGTATCACGTGCCAGACATTTTCACCCATACAATCCTTCAGTTCTGACCAAACGAATCCAGTGTTCCTGGTTAATACGAAATATACATTCCTGCTACCTTACCTTCGCTCATGCCGTTCCTCTCTTGAGAAACCTTTCTTGCTCCTGTCTGCTTACTGAATCCTATCCAGGACTCAAGACCCAGCCTGATTAACTTAAAGCGACAGCTGAACATCCCATCTGTGTCACGTACAGTTCTAGCATTGTGTAGATTCAACACCACACACACAGTCCCGGATATCAAAGAGCTTATAGTTTGGTCAGAGAGACAGATAGTCGTAAAAGAGTCCAGAAGAGAGGGTGATTCATTGTTTTCTGTGTGCGTGTTTGGGGACGGGGGGCTGTAGGGGGATATCATGAAAGGCTTCACAGAAAACATGATCTGGAACAAAGCTTTTTGTTCATTTGTTTGTGTTTTAAATTATTTATTGCTTATTGTGTCCAGTTTTTGTCTTGAAAAATTTCAAACCTACAGAAAAGCTGCAAGAAAAGAACGAGGAGCCATTTACCCTTCACCTATAATTGCTCTATTGTTTAGACTTCACCACCCCATTCCCTTTTTCTATTTAGATGTACAAGCACACATATTTGTTTCGTTGTTTCTTTTTGCTGAACCCATGGGTTGTTAATTGCAGATATAGCAACACTTTAGCTTTCAACGCTCAGCACAGCATGTACCCCCTAAGAGCAAGTACATTCTCTACCCCCTAAGAGCAAGTACATTCTCTACAGGACCGAACTCAGGAAGTTAACATTGACCTAACATTACTATCTCATATATAATCTATATGCGAAATTCACCAATCCTCCCAATAAGGTTATTCGGAACATTTCACATGGGCACATTAACATTTGTAATGGTTTCTTTTCCCCCTTCATCCAGGATGGAATCAAGGATCACACGTTGGATTCAGTTCTCATGCTTCTTCAGCATCTTTTCATTTGATACAGTTCCTGAGCCTTTGGTTTGGCCTTTCCTGACACTGACATTGTTAAAGAATCCAGGCCAGTTTTGCAAAACATCTTTCAGTTTGGATGTGTTTGATCGTTTCTTCGGGATCCGACTCAGGTGAAATGCTTTTGCCAAGAAGACTACCCGAATGTGCCATTCTCAGTACATCCCAGTGGGTGCATAGAATATCTGTTTGTCCCATTAATGATGATGATAATGACCATCTGGCTAAGGTGACATTAGCTAGCTTTCTGCGTTGTTTGAAGGTAACGTTTACTCTTTGTAATCAATAAGGAATATGTGTTGGAGGAAGTCATCAAGAGGACATGACTGCCGGTTTGACCTACGGGTTGGACCTGGACCATCAGAGGCTCCTCATCTCCTTCCCTGTCTTTGGAATCCTTGGAATGTGCACTCCACTGGCCTTCCCTGCTCTAGAAGCTGCTCCAAGGACAGAGCCTTGAGATAGTAATGTGGTGTTGAGACCATCTGGACAGTATATATGGCTGTACCCACTTAAGGCCTTTATATAAACGTTTAATATTCTGACAGGTGGGGGGGGGGGATCTACTCATCTTGTCGCTGCCCTAGATAAACTTTGTAAGTGTCCTTGTTTATTAAAACTGCAACCTACCAATCTGGAGTGGCCTGTCTCTTTTTTGATCTCTCCTTGCCCTGCGTATATGGGGGCTAGTTTGCAAACCAACAGGTGGTACTTGGAGTTTGTGAGAATATCTTTGGAATAGACTTGGAAGGATGAATATGAGTTTTCCAAGCAGACGAGAAGGGGGTGGGGAACCCAAGGGCCTTAAGACAGTAGTGGGAGTTGGCCTCCCTGAGGTCTGAGCACAGAGAGTAGTTCTGTGTGTGTGTGTGTGTGTGTGTGTGTGCGCGCGCGCGCTTAATGTTTGTTTATTTTTGAGAGAGAGCATGAGCGTACACGGGCAGGGGAGGGGATAGGGGCAGAGAGATGGAAACAGAGAACCCCAAGCGGGCTCCACGCACACAGCAGAGACACCCATACGGGGCTCGAGCTCACGAACCATGAGATCATGACCCGGGCTGAAGTTGGACACTTAACCGACTGAACCACCCAGGCGCCCTGAGAGTTGTTCTATGTTAATTCCATTTCCAAGTGTGGCTGAGTCTGTCGCACCACTGTCCGTAGCCAGCAGCTGGGCTCAGTCTGGTCCTCGGTTTCTGGATGGTAAGGGAATACGATGGATATGAACCTGGAAGTCTGTCCAGAAGACAGGTAATACGAGAAAATGATTGTGACTTATTTGCTAGGTTTAAAAAAAAAAATCCGGTTTATAGAAAAGTAGGTACTTTTTCATCAAGGTGTAATATATACACATGCGTATTCATCAAAGATAGGTATCATATGTATATTAAATACCATTTATGAATTCTTTTGTGGAAATACTAGATATCTAAAGCAGTCCTGGGTACAGAGTAAGAATTCAATAAATATCAGATATTCTTTAGTGTTATATTTGAATGGGGGGATTATTCCTTCCTAGCTTGTCTATATTCTTCAAGTTTTTAAAAATAATCCGTGTTCTTTTTATAATTAGGGGATAAAAAGAATAAAAATGTAGGTAAACGTCGTCATCAGCAGATATCTCTCTTTGTAGCCTATAAAATTCACAGAGATGAAAGACTACTAATAGTTGGCAGTGACAAGATTCAGAGAAGTGGCTGCTCTCTTACATTGCTGGGGTTGGAGATGGGGGAGAGTGACACTGGCCAAACCACGTGGTGGTGAAGATATAGAACAGTGAAAACTCTCACCCCACGCTGGTGTCAGGGAAGTGGATATGACTACTTTGGAGACCAATTTGGCGACATCCAGCAGAGCTAAAGATGCACATACCCTGTGCCCCAGCAATTCCATCCCAGCTAGAAACTCTTGCTCATGGACACCAGAAGATATTTACAAGAATATTTATTACAGGGCTTCAGGCTGGCTCAGTCTATAGAACATGTGACTCTTGATCTGAGTTTGAGCCCTACGTTGGGCATGGAGCCTACTTAAAAAAAAATAAAAAAGAAGAAGAAGAAGAATATTTGTTGCAATTTGCCTATAATAGCGAAAACACGGAGACAGTATAAATGTCTACCAAGAAAATGAAAATCTGATCACATGGCATATAAGAAACACCGTACAAACAGCCATAAGAACAAATGAATTAGAGCGACATGTGTAAACCTGGATAAGCCTCAAAAGTATAACGCTATGCCAAAAGAGTAAGTTGCAGGAGAAAATGTGGGATACGGAGCTTAAAAACAAGTAGAACAGAACCATGTGCTGGTTATGCATGCATATACCTATACACACGTATGCATAGGCCTACATATATATGTGTGTGTGTGTGTGTGTGTGTGTGTGTGTGTGTGTGTGAAAAATATATATAAGTAAAAGTGAAAAACCTACATCGGACTCAGAAACACCAAATCGAGAGTAGTGATTCCTCCAGGGAAAGAAAGGGATATGGGAGGGCCAGATAAGGCATTTCAATATGTCTTAATATTTTATTTTGTTAAGAAAAGAGATCTGAAGCAAATATGGCAAAATGTTTAAGTCTGACAAACTGGATCTCGGGTACATAGGTATTCATCGTCATATCCAGCAGGCTTTAGAATTGCCTGCAATATTTCATAATAAAAATTAATGGGGGAAAATGCACATGTGCTTTGAACTAGCAATTTCCCTGCTGGTAATTTATTTATTTATTCTAAGGAAATCCTCACCAATGTGTGAAGAGATTTACCTACCAATATATTTATTGTAAGAATTACCTACAATATAAAACCTGGAGCAGACCTAATCTAGCAATAAGGATTTGTTTAACTAGATTAGGAAGCCTCCATAAGGTAAAATATAATCCGGCTCTTAAAATGACAACCTAGAAGAATATTTATTGACATGGAGAAATTTCATACTATTTACTTAATAAAAAATACTATAAAACAGTGTGATCTCAATTTATAAAACAAAGTAATACATATTTATCTATGTGGGTAAATTCATGAATAGAGAAAAGCAAAGAATGATAGACACAAAATTGTCCATGATCATTACCTCTGAGCAATGTTACCACAGATGCTTTTTATTTTCTGGATTTCCCCAAGATTTATATAATAAATATGTAATAGTTTTATAATTAGAAAAACTATATATTTATTTTTTAATTTGTTTTTATTAATTTTTTAAAAATTTACATCCAAGTTAGTTAGCATATAGTGCAACAATGATTTCAGGAGTAGATTCCTGAATGCCCCTGACCCATTGAGCCCATTCCCCCTCCCACAACCCCTCCAGCAATCCTCTGTTTCTTCTCCATATTTAAGAGCCTCTTATGTTTTTGCCCCCTCCCTGTTTTTATATTATTTTTGCTTCCCTTCCCTTATGTTCATCTGTTTTGTATCTTAAGGTCCTCATATGAGTGAAGTCATATGATATTTGTCCTTTTTTTTTTTAATTTTTTTAATGTTTTTATTTATTTTTGAAAGAGACACAGAGCGAGCGGGGGAGGGGCAGAGAGAGGGAGACACAGAATCCGAAGCAGGCTCCAGGCTCTGAGCTGTCAGCACAAAGCTCGATGCGGGGCTCGGACTCACAAACTGTGAGATCACGACCTGAACCGAAAGTCAGATGCTCAACCGACTGAGCCACCGAGGCGCCCCAGAAAAACTATATATTTAAAACAGAGACAAATAAAATGGTTTTTGTAAGTGATAATATGGGACGGGGCAAAAAGCGGCAGCTGCAGATTGAAGAAGAGACAAAATGAAGAGTGATTTAGAAGGTATAATTGACAAGATTTTTTAACAGATTAAGAAGGGAAGGGGAAGGGCACGTGGGTGGCTCAGTCGGTTGAGAGTCTGATTCTTAATTTCAGATCAGGTCATGATCCCAGGGCGGTGAGATGGAGCCCTGGTTGGGCTCTGCACTGAAGGTGGAGCTTGCTTAAGATTCTCTCTCTCTCTCTCTCTCTCTCTCTCTCAAATAAAAAAAAATAATTAAAAATTAAAAGAAAGAAGGGAGGGAGAAAGGAGCAGCATGATGACGATTTGCTGATTTATGACTTGGGCAACCGGCAGATAAAGATACCATTCCCTGAAACAAGAAATGCACGAGGAAGATCAGATTTCTGCCCGAATGATGAGCGAGGAATACAGTTTGGGCCAGGATGAGATTGAGAGGCCCCAGGACTTTGTAGCAGAGAGCGTGGGGCTCCTATCCTGCCTCCATTCCCTCCTGTCCACGTCTCAACAGGAGCCCTGATGTTCAGGGCTCCCCACAGAACCATATACTTCATATGCTGCCATTCTCAGTTGCCGAAGTGGCAAGGTAAATGGGTTCTGAGAATTCTAAACCATTCCTCTTGCCAGGGACAGGTTTAGTCATGGGCAACTTATCAAACTCCGGCATATGATGTGCGAGGGAAGTCAACGGGGGGTTCTGGGAAAGGTTTCCTGGCTCCCAAGAAAGAAACAGTCGTGCTAACGATCCCCCTTTTCTTCCTCAGAATAGTCATTTCTGGCTGTCATACTCAGATCTTGGCAGCCATCTTGCAGGCATGGGGGGAGGCAACCCGAGGGCAAAGCCAACATTCTGAAGATGGCAGAGTGGTGAAGTGGAAGAACTTGGGTCCTTGATGGTGCTGTCAGGATTCTGTATCAACGGACCTACCTCTAGACTTCTTGTTATGCAGGATAATAAACTTTCTTATTGTGTATGTATTTTGAGTCAGGATTCTCTGTCACTCCCAGCATTCATCTGAAGTAATATAGTTACTCCTGTGGAGATTCCCTGTTGCTAGAACAGAGGCTTTTGAAAAGAAGACTTGCCTGAGGCGAGAAGTAGCAGAGTTTTAGATCCTACTGAAAACCTCAGGCAGGTTGTTTGGTTGATTTAAATTGCCTTGAGATTGTAAACACAGTATAAGATATTGTATGTGTTATATTTCATCTATATAAGTGCATGCTTCTTTTATTTGAAATCGAATAATACAGAAGTGTCTAGAATAAAAAGTGAAACTCCCACTTTCACTCACCCACCAACCCTATTCCTTCCTTTACTCAGAGGTAACTGATGAAACAATGATGAGTTTCCTTTCAGGTTTTTTATCAGGCATTTACGCGTGTGCACATGTGCACACCTGAAATTGCTCTGGTACCACAAAAAGATAAGGCAGTCATCTTCCAAAAGACATGACGTAATATGTCAGTGGGACTGTGGGAATGCTGGGCAAGAAAGACATATGGGTTACGATGGTGTGTTCAGTAAAGAACAGAAATACTTCAAGTCAGAAATCACTCCTGTGGACTTCAATTTTCAGGCATCGATTTCTGAGAGAGATGCTTCTCATGTGGGCAGTTCAAAGCAGCACGCTCCAGCTTGAGTTGTTCTGGCGCATCCTCCAGGATTCTCTAGAATGAGTTGCAGTAGCAGAGATTTCTTTATTTTTTTTTCAATTTTTTGTTAATGTTTATTTTGTTTTTGAGACAGAGAGAGACAGAGCGTGAGCAGGGGAGGGGCAGAGAGAGGGAGACACAGAATCCGAAACAGGCTCCAGGCTCTGAGGCATCAGCACAGAACCTGATGCGGGGCCTGAACCCCTGAACCACAAGATCATGACCTGAGCTGAAGTAGGACACTCAACCAACTGAGCCACCCAGACGCCCCGAGATTTCTTTGTTTAATGATGAGTAATAATGAGTAATCCTGGGGAAATTAAGGACTACCATATTTATATAATTACACTCTACATATTAGGCTGAGATTTTTTTTCACTTGGCAATATATCTTACAGAGCTTTTCATGTTGATCTCATTCTTTTTAAGGCCTGTGTTGGTATTCCATACAAGGGGACGTTCCATATATTATTTAACCATTACCACCTTGACTGATATTTGAGATGTGTAGGGATGCAGAATATGTCAACTTCAAATATACCACTTTGGTACGTCCGTTATGTAGGAGAGGAATATTTTTCCTTCTACCCTTCAAGATTTTCCAACTGCTTTAAGAATTAAATTGACATGAGACAGATTAACAGGAGAAAAACCCCCAAAGTTTTATTACATGTGCATGGAGGCCCAATAATGCAATTCAGGCCTAAAGAAATGACAAGGGCAGGCAGTTTTTATTTCTTTTAGACGAAGAGACAATAAATCTGTGAGGAATTGACAACACAAAAAAGCCCCGAGCTTTGGGAACTTCAATGAACAAGGAAAACAAGGAATTCTAAACAGGATTAGGGATTTGGTAGCAAATTAGTAAAAAGTAACAAGGGTTGTGTATGCAACCTTCTCGGCTCTAAATTTCCTATCTCCGGTGATAAGGATGCTTCTACCTCCCAGTGCTAGGAGGGTATCTTTCACACGGGACATTTAGTTCTCGCTTTCTGGAGACAAGGGCAGGAGGGTGGGAGGGTACAGAGTGTTCTTTTTGCGTTGGGTGTTTCTTTTTTTTTTTAAGTTTTTTTAAACATTTATTTATTTTTGAGAGACAGAGCACAAGCGGGGGAGGGGCAGAGAGAGAGACACCAAATCTGAAGCAGGCTCCAGGCTCTGAGCTGGTCAGCACAGAGCCCGAGAACACAAGACTCGAACCCATGAACTGTGAGATCATGACCTCAGTGAAGCCGGCGGCTTAACTGACTCGAGCCATCCAGGCGCCCCTGCACTGGGTGTTTCTTAAGCACGTTTTATTGATGATCATCAATATGCCAAAGTGGTACATTCTGGGGCGGCCTGCCCTTGGCCCCTATAGTTATTTTGAATTAAAGGTACTTAAGAAACAGCCAGTGCAAGAACATTCTAACCCTCCTTTGTCCCCTGAAAGCAGGAGATAAATCTCTGTGTAAAAGGTACCCTTCCTGTACCAAGAAGGCAGAAGACATCCTTATCACTGGAGACAGGAAATTTAGGGCCAAGAAGGCTGTACAAACAAACCTTGTTTTCCTTCACTATTTCACTACCCCTAGTCCAAACCCCTTTGTCTTATTAATTCGTCACAAATTCATTTTTTCTTTATCTAAGAGGTATAAAAGTTTCCTGCTTTGGTCACTTCTTTAAGTCTTATATCTTTGTAGGGCTTCTGTACATAGATACATAATTAAATTTGTTTTCTCTGCCTTTTTGTTATAGAGGGATCTCAGCAAAGAACCTAGAAGGGTAGAGGGAAAATTATTTTTCCTCCCCTATGAACATTTCCAATTATTTTCTATTACCGACAATGGTGCATTGAAAATCCTTGTACAGGGACGCCTGGATGGCTCAGTCAGTTAAGCATCTGACTTCAGTTCCGGGCATGATCTCGCAGTCTGTGGGTTCGAGCCCTGCATCGGGCTCTGTGCTGACAGCTCAGAGCCTGGAGCCTGCTTTGAATTCTGTGTCTCCCTCTCTCTCTCCCTCTCTGCCCTTCCCTTGCTTGTGCTCTCTCTTTCTCTCTCAGAAATAAACAAACAAACAAACAAAATCCCTGTACATATATTTTTGTTCATTTTTACAATTCAGTATGATAAATTCCTAGATGTAAAATTGCTGGGCAAAAGATATGTATGCTTTGTATTTTCATTATCACTGCCAAATTGTCCACCAAAAAGTCTGTATCAATTTGCACCCTACCAGGATGTATACGAGATATATATATATGAGATATCTCCATACATTTTTCAATCCTGTATATCAATCTTTTTCATTTTCACTAATTTAATGGGGGAAAAAGGACACCTTGCTGTTCTTTTAACTTTTATTTCAATGGTTATTACCAAATTGGAGTATCAATTTTATATATGCCTTGATCATATATATATATCTTTATTTCTGAATTATTCATTAATATCCTTCATCAATTTTTTCCTACTCTTTCATTAACAATCTACAAGAACTCTTAAAATAGTAAGGCTTTTAATCCTTTGTCTATTGTATATGTTAAACATTCTCCTAATCTGTTGTCCTTGTGTTTTTTTAAATTTTGTTTATTTGTATTGTTTGCCATATGTACATTTTAAATTGTTATGTTGTTTAATCCTTAAAAAAAATTCTTTTTGAAGCTTCTGGGTTTTTGTATTCCTTAGGAAGACTTCCCAACACTAAGATTTAAGCAAATGTTCTCCTTTATTTACTTCCAGTATGTCACCGTTTTGTTCTTTATATTTAGATTTTTTTCCTAACAAAAACTTTTATTAGGAAAATTTCAAGCTTCCTGTGATACTGTGATTTATATTAAGAAAGATGTATTTGGTCTTTATCCCTGTTTCTGGCACAGAGCTCTTAAAACCCCTGGAGTTCCCTAGAAAATAAGAGTAATAAAGGTAAAATGGGTGTCTTTTGTTATTCATATAATAAGCCCCTTTCAAGCACACCTGGGTTTTTGTTAATAAGGTGACTTCTGGAAAGCCCCTACTTAAACTAAGGAGGGTTGTTTGCCAGGGGCACCAATCTTGTGAATAGAAGGTTGGAATTTTCGGGGCACCTGGGTGGCTCAGTCATTTGAGCGCCTGACTCTTGATTTCAGCTCAGATCATGATCTCATGGTTTGTGAAACCGAGCCCCATGTTGGACTCTGAGCTGTCTGTAAGGAACCTGCTTGGGATTCTCTCGCTCACTCTCTTTCTCTGCCTTTCTCTTTCTCTCTCTCTCTCTCTCTCTCTCTCTCTCAAAATCAATAAATAAACATTAAAAAAAAAAGGTTTGAATTTTCAGCTCCCCCCCCCTTCCCCACTCCCACCCCCTCTGGGAAAGAAGAGGGATTGGAGGTTGAAAAAACTGCCAATGGCCAATGATTTAATCAACACTGCCTACATAATGAAGCCTTCATAAAACAGGACAAGGTTGGAAGAACACAGGCGACAACGTGGACTTGTGATTTTGGAATTCTCCCTTTAGTTTCTCCCACCGATCCCATTTCCCTCCTTAGAGATAACTATTGATAGTAAGATAAGTTTCCTTTCAGATTTTTTATTGGACATTTACAAACACACAGACTTTTACCAAAATTGGAAGGAATACTTAAGATGGTCTAAGGTAAAACTCATAAACTGCCATCTTAAATTGGTTTATGAGTGTGTGCGTGTGTGTGTATCCATAAGCAATCTACCCTTTGGTTTTGCATATTTTTATCATTTTTTACTTTTTTATTTAGAACTGTGGTAAAATATACCTAAGAAATCTCACTTTTCTTTTGTTTGAGAGAGAGAGCCCCCACACACAGGAGCATGAGCAGGAGAGGGGCAGAGGGAAAGAGAGAGACTCTTAAGCAAGCTCCACACTCAGCACAGAACTTGACGTGGGGCTCCATCCCACACCCGTGACATCATGACCTGAGGTGAAGTCAAGAGTCGGATGCTTAACCAACTGAGCCACCCAGGCGCCCTGAAATCTCACTATTTTAACCATTTTTAAGTATACAATTCAGTAGCATTAAGTACAATCACATTATTGGCCAGCCATCAGTAGTATCCATCTCCACAACTCTTTTGTCATCCCACGCCGAAATTGTGTACCCATTACACAATAACTCCATATTACCCCTCCCCCAGCCCCATGGCAACCACAGTTCTACTTTCTGTCTCTGTGAATTTGCCTATTCTAGGTACCTCATATAAGTGGAATCATATTTGTCTTTTGATGGCTGGCTTATTTCACTCAGCATAACATCCTCAATGTTTATCTATGTCATAGCATATATTAGAATTTCATTCGTTTTTATTTTTATTATTATTTTTTTAAGATTTTATTTTTAAGTGATCTCTATACCCAAGGTGGGGCTCGAACTCATAACTCTGAGATCAAGAGTTGCATGCTCTACCGACTGAGCCAGCCAGGCGGCTCAATTTCATTCATTTTTAAAGCTGAGTAATACTCCTTTTATGTATATCATACATTTTGTTCATCCACGCAATTCTTGATAGACACACTCTTTCCATCTTTTGGTTATTGTGAATAATGTTGCTATGAATATTGATGTGCAAGTATCCATTTGTGTCCCTGTTTGAGTACATATCCAAAAGTAGAATTGGTGAGCTGTATGGCAATTCTATGTTTAATTTTTAAGAAATCACCACACTGGTTTTTTTTTTAAGTTTTTTTTTTTTAACATTTATTTATTTTTGAGAGAGAGAGAGAGAGAGACAGAGTGTGAGTGGGGCACAGACGCAGAGAGAGAGGGAGACACAGAATCCGAAATGGGATCCAGGCTCTGAGCTGACAGCACAGAGCCTGACATGGGACTCGAACCCACGAACTGTGAGATCATGACCTGAGTGGAAGTCGGAGGCTTAATCGACTGAGCCACCCAGGCGCCCCCACCACACTGGTTTTGTGTAATTTTTTTTTAAGTTTTTAAATTTATTCTGAGAGAGAATAGTGGGGGAGGGGCAGGGAGAGAATTCTAAGCAGACTCTGCGCTCTCAGTGCAGAGCTCGACACAGGGCTTGATCCCATGAACTGTGAGATCATGACCTGAGCCGAAATCAAGTCAGACGCTTAACCGACTGAGCCACCCAGGTGCCTCAGTTTTGTGTATTTTAAACATTTACATATATTTTCATTGAAATTTTGATTGAGATTATATTACTTTTATATATTAATCTGGTGGGAATTTATGTCTTTATATAATCATTCCTTTAGAAAACAGAACATGTTTAGGTCCTCTTTTCTGTCTTTCCATAAAGTTTATACTTTTTTTTCTTCAAGTTTTATTTTATTTATTTTGAGAGAGAGAGAATCCCAAGCAGGCTCTGCGCTGCCAGCACAGAGCCCAGTGCAGGGCTCAAACTCATGAATCCGTGATATCTAGACCTGAGCTGAAACCAAGAGTTGGTCGCTCAACCAACTAAGCCACCCAGGAACCCCTATACTTTTAGAAGATTTGCATACTTCATGGTGAATTCTAAGCATTTTGTGAGTGTTGTGGCTATTGTGAATGGTACCTCTTTTTCATACTTCCTTTCCTCCCTTCCTCCCTCTTTCCCTTCCCCCTTCCTTCTCTCCTCCTTCCTTTGGCTAACGCAAGTTGGCCCTTACCTAATACAGACTACTTCTGCATTGCTTATTCTGTTTTACTGACGAAAAAATTTCAACCCAGATGGCTGGAACTTTTGACCAGGGACCTTAGTAAGTATGCAGCCAAAAAACAAAAGCCTTTTAGTCAGTGGACTCATTGGTGCTAATAAGCCAATTTGCTTGCTAATGTTTATAATGAAATATGCCCCAGACAGAAAATCTGAGAAATTCATAAAGGAATTTTCTCAATTAATTAAATAAATTAAAATTACGATGTTGGAAATTGGAATAAAATGATAAGACATAGGTTTGTATCTTTTACATCTGAATTTTATAATGCAAAAATGATTTATTTATTCCATTCATTGGGAAGATTTTTATGTGAAGCTATTTATGATGCAATCAGAAACTGCTACATAGAGAGATACAGTTCTCTTTCCAGTGGTACCTACATTGAAACTCATTGAGTGAACGGGGTCTGAGGATACAAATCTTTCTTCCTCTCCCTGTAGCATCTAAAACAATGCCTTCCACTTGGTAAGTATTCATAAATAAGTGCTCAGTTTATGAAAGGAATATGATTTTCACAAGGAAAATGACTTTTATTTTATTTATTCATTTAAAAAAATTTTTTTCATGTTTATTTATTACTGAGACAGAAACAGAGCATGAGTGAGAGAGGGGCAGAGAGGGAAGGAGACACAGAATCCGAAGCAGGCTCTGTACTCTGAGCTGTCAGCACAGAGCCCGACGTGGGGCGCAAACCCATGAACCGTGAGATCATGACCTGAGCCGAAGTTGGATGCCTAACCGACTGAGCCACCCAGGTGCCCCGGAAAATGAGTTTTAAAATAAATTGCTTTCTGTAGGGTTTTTTGATTCAGGTTTGGTTGAGCTATTCTTACTTCCCCAGCTAGTTTTTATAGGAATGTAAGTGAAACAAACAACGCCATCAATTTCCTCTCTCTTACCACTCAAATGATTTAGGTTAAAAAAAAAAAAAGAAAGTGAAAGGTTTGGGAAATAGACAAAAAATTGAAATGTGTACTTTCTTGACTGTTGGAGCTGGAGGTTGACAATATTGAAGGAAAACATTTTGGTTTCTGTTTAAAACATGTAATCACTAAGCATATAATGACTTAGAAAAACATAGTTTACAAATTATTTTATCTATACAGCCATATTCTCCTAGCCCATGTGAACCACGAGAGTGACACAGCTCTGTCACTAGGTAACTGCGTGACCTTGAGCAGATTCTTAAAAGAGCTTAGCCTTGTTTTTCTCATCTGTAACACTGAAGCATCTCTAGGGTTTCATGAAGCTGTAATTAAAACCAATGTAATGTTTTATGGTAAAATCAGATATCAAATCTTGACAAACAGGCTGAGACCTAGGGCCTGAGAGATTTCCCTCCTTCCTTCCATCTCTCTTATTTTCCTAGCAAATATATGCCTGTAGTTTAAATTGTCAACTAGTTCCATAAAGCTTTTTATTGTAAACCATTTTTACCTTTCACACTGTTATTTTGATACTTACCTCCCTCTCTCTAGATCAGTGCCATCCAATAAAAATATAATGCAAGCCACATTCATAATTTAAAATTTTCTATTATTATTTATTTTATTTTAGAAAGGGAACACAAGGGGGAATAGGGGCAGAGGGAGAGAGAGAGAGAGAGAGAGAGAGAGAGAGAGAGAATCTTAAGCAGGCTCCATGCTCAGCACAGAGCTCAACACAGGGCTCGATCCCACCACCCTGGAATCATGACCTGAGCCAAAATCAAGAATCAGATGCATCAGATGCTCAACCAAATGTCCATCGATGGATGAATGGATTAAAAAGATGTGGTATATATATATATATATATATATATATATATATACACACACACAATGGAGTATTACTCAGCCATCAAAAAGAATGAAATCTTGCCATTGGCAACTACATGGATGGAACTAGAGGGTATCATGCTAAACGGAATTAGTCAGTCAGAGAAAGACAAATATCATATGACTTCACTCATATGAAGACTTTAAGATACAAAACAGATGAACATAAGGGAAGGGAAGCAAAAATAATATAAAAACAGGCAGGGGGACAAAACATAAGAGACTCAAATATGGAGAACAAACAGAGGATTGCTGGAGAGGTTGTGGGAGGGGGAATGGGCTACATGGGTAAGGGGCATTCAGGAATCTACTCCTGAAATCACTGTTGCACTATATGCTAACTAAGTTGGATGTAAATTAAAAATACTAAATAAATAAATAAATAAATAAAAGAAAAAAAAAGAATCAGACACTCAACCAACTGAGCCACCCAGGTGCCCCCTAAAATTTTCTGATAGCCACATTTAAAAAGTAAAAGCAAACATGCCAATAATTTTAATAATATATTTTATTTAACTCAATATATCCAAAACATTATCAATTTAGTGGGTAATCAATATAAGAAATCACTGAGATAGCTTACTTTTACTAAGTCTTCAAATTCCAGTGCATATGTTACACTAAGAGCACATTTCAAGTCAGATGTTAACGTTTCATTGAAAGTACTTAATCTGTATTTAGATTTCCTAAAATTTACTATTGAAAAAGTAGATTTACCTGCTCAAGTTATTCTAAACATTACATTGAAAATTTCCAATAACTCTATTGAGTGTCCAACTCATTTATTCACTTACTTATTAAGAGAGGGAACAAGCGGGAGGGCACATGTGTGCATGAACAGGGTAGGAGCAGAGGGAGAAGGAGAGAGAATTCCAAGCAGGGTCCACGCCCAGCGTGGAGCCCGACTTGGGGATTGATCTTACAACTGTGAGATCACAACCCCAGCTGAAATCAAGAGCCAGGCACTCAACCAACTGAGCCACTCAGGCGCCCCTGGAATATTCTATCTCGAAGCAGATAGCAGCTATGTAAGCAGTCCAACTGGCGTGAGTCTGCCAAAGCAGCCAACGCGGAGAGACTACACTGAAATGCTGAGACTACCTGAGGAAACGAAATGTGGTCAGAGTAGCTATTCCAGAACCAGCTGCCATCCGACCATAATCCAGTGGGAGACCTCAAACTAGAACACCCCGGATGAGCCCTTCCCAAGATCCCAATCCACAGAAATCAAGCAAGGTAAAATGAATGGTGTTGTTCTAAGTCTCTAAATCTGTGGCAATGTGTTATGCAATCATAGTAACCAGAACACAAGGTGTTACGTGTTTCTCTGGGACATTTTGGTACCCCTTTTCTGGAGATCAGTTTCTTTCTTTCTTTTTTTTCTTTAATGTTTATTTATTTTTGAGAGGGGGAGGGGCAGAGAGAGGGAGACAGAATCTGAAGCAGGCTCCAGGCTCTGAGCTGTCAACACAGAGCCCGACGCGGGGCTTGAACCCACAAACCGTGAGATCATGACCTGAGCCAAAGTCGGATGCTTAACCGACTGAGCCACCCAGGTGCCCCTGCATCTGCAAAGCATTTTTAACATCTCAGAACTTTTTTTTATAGGCATTATTCCATTTAATCCTCTCCAAAGAGCAGAGAGGTAAGCAAGGTGGGTATTAATGAATGAGAAATTGAAAAGCAAGAGGGTTGCATAGAGAACAGATACTTGAAAAACAGACCAGCAGAATTGAAAGGACCCTGAATGACAATTCCTTCTGAAAGATAAGGAGACAGGTGTGGAAATTTTAAATGATTGGTCCACATTCAAATAGGTAATGGAAAATTGGAATTACAACTAAAATCTCCTGA
Organism: Cryptoprocta ferox; assembly: GCA_028646485.1. NCBI lineage: Eukaryota > Metazoa > Chordata > Mammalia > Carnivora > Eupleridae > Cryptoprocta > Cryptoprocta ferox. The sequence continues at coordinate 70,554,106 of CM053579.1, forward strand.
TCTTGGTTTAACTCATTAAAATCAGGTCCATTTTCTTTAGATTAATGCCCTGATTATGTCCAAATTTATTTTACTCCGAGACTTACTAAGTTGTATGAAGCTTGACAGGAACCTGCTGTTCTCCTGTTAATCAAAAATTTTTTTTCTTCCTTATTTGCTGTCTTTAAAACTTTGTTAGTGTCTACAACATTTCACCGAAGTGTTTCATTTCAGTGTTAACTCAGACACAAGTGATGATAATTATGTTCCAAAGTTTAGAAAATTATGCACAAATTATCAATTAAGCAAATGCTTCAACAGTTATATGCCTCATCAAGAGAAATTATGCAAACTCTGGGAGAATGACAATTTTACACAAGATGTTTTTATTTATTACATTTCCTAAATTGTTGTGGATAATTTCCAATAACTTTATCAAAATATTGCACCATTTACATTCCAGATGAAATTTTGTGATCAGAGATTTTTTTCTCAAATGTATTATAAATAGGACACCCTGACGCCAATCATACCCGTGGATATGAAGTATGAAAAGTTTGTCAAGCTCGGCATAGCTTAGACTGAACTCCTGTTTCCTGCACATTGGCTTTCTCAGTGTTTGTTGTGTTAGATAACACTATCGGCAGGTGCATACTCACTTGAATTATAAGTTTCATAATTAGTTCTAGTGTTTTCTCCTTCCTCTACCATATCTGATGTCCCCAAGTCCCACTGACTTTCTCTCTGAAATGTTTTATGAATCCGTCTTCTCTATTTCCATTCTAATTTAAGTTCATATTCAGACAACATGAGGCAAACGCAAAAGCTTTAAAAGGCTGCCTATATGGGCATACCTCATTTGATCGTGCCTCGCATTATTATGCTTCACAGATACTGCGTTTTTTACAAATGGAAGGTTTGGAATGACCCTGCATCAGGCAAGTCTATGGGTGCCATTTTTCCAACAACATTTTCTCACTTGTGTCTCTGTGTTACATTTTGGTAATTCTCACAATATTTCAAACACTTTCATTACTTTTATATTTGGTATGGTGATCTGTGATTAGTGATTAAAACTTGAAAGCTCAGATGATGGTTAGCACATTTAGCAACAGTATTTTTTTTTAATGTTTATTTATTTTGAGAGAGAGATCATGAGTGGGAGAGGGTCAAGAGAGAGGGAGAGAGAGAATCCCTAGCAGGGTCAGCACTGTCAGTACAGAGCCAAACATGGGGCTTATCTCATGAACCATGAAATCATGACTTGAGCCAAAACCAAGAGTTGGACGTCCCCCAAAATATGTACAGAAGTCAAAGATCAATAAAAATAAGCTATAAATCAATAATTTGGTAACAAGTCAATTGCAGGCAATACTAACTTATGGAACAAAGATTTAAAAAGAACTATATCATGGGGCGCCTGGGTGGCTCAGTCAGTGAATCCTCCGATACTTGATTTCGGCTCTGGTCATGATCTCACAGTGGTGAAATGGAGTCCTAAGTCGGGCTCAGTGCCGAGCATGGAGCCTGCTTAAGATTCTCTCTCTCCCTCTCACTCTGCCCCTCCCCTACTCATTCTCTCTCTCTCTCTCTCAAAAAAATAAAAATAAATAAATAAAAAGAACTATATTAGGATGTTCAAAGAGAAGAATGAAAGAACAATTTTTATTCACAAGTACACAGAATTATAAATAAAAATAAGCAGAAAAGAAATAAGCATGGGTGGATGTGAAAAAGAATCAATAATACATTTTTAAATAAAAATATAATTGAAAACTTAAAAAAACCTAACAGATGGGATAAAGTAGATGAAATACAATTAAAGGGACAATTTGGAAGAATTAAAAGGTAGTCCTGATGAACTCTGCTGAAGCAGAGCACAAAAAGAAAAAAAGATTAAAAACAAGTATGAAAGAGTAGTTAAGAGACATAGAGGATAAAAATAGGAATTCTTATAAAAATAGGAATTCTAAACTAAGTTGGGGAAATGGAAGAGAATCATTATTTCAAGATGTAAAAGCTAATAATTTTCCAAAGTTGAAGACACGAGTTTTGTGGTCAAAAGTGCTAAATGCCAAACTGGATAAAAAACTCTACAGCCAAAAACAACAAAGCATCAATGACAGAGAGGAAATATCAAAGATTATTGCAGAGAGTGAAAAGTTACTTGTAAAGCTATGACAATTAGTCTCATAACGAAGTCCTTGTAACATTAATAGACAATAGAGTAGTATCTTCAAGGCATTGAGGGGAAATAAAGGCAACCTAGACATTTATTTCCCATTAAAATATCATTTTCAGAGGCACCTGGGTGGCTCAGTTGGTTAAGCTGACTCTTGGTTTCAGCTCAGGTCATGATCTCGTGGTTCGTGAGTTTGAGCCCTGCATTGGGCTCTGTGCTGACAGCATGGAGCCTGCTTGGGATTCTCTGTCTCCCTCTCTCTCTGCCCCTTCTCTGCTCATGCTCTTTCTCTCAAAAATAAATATTTAAAAAATGTATCAATTTCAAAAAATGGGGATGAAATAAAGAGCTTTTCATACATACATGCTAGAAGAATTATTAAATCATATCCTTCAGCAAGAATGAAAGTGAAGCCAGAGGGAAGGTGTGGGGTATAAGTAATAGCAATGCGAAGAGAAACGGACAAAATATGTCAGCAAATTGAATTACCTGTTGACAATTACCTCAAAAAGAAAATAATTTATTGTATTAAAAAAGCAAAAATGAAACTCTAGATAACAATATAAATATCACAGAGGGAGATGTCATTTAATAGAGAGTTAAAGAGTATTAAAACTCATGGTATGTTCAGGAGGGGATAAAAATACTGAATAATGTTAGACTTTGTTAGAAAAATTTATAGGTAAGTATTGATGTAAACTTTAAGGATACCGCTAAAATCATAGAAATGCAATTCTCAGAAATATTTACAGATAGACTCAATAAATGACAAAGACTGCCTGATTGAGTAAATGGAACAAAGTTCAGCTACAATCAGCTTATAAAAGCCACATCTAAACACAACAACGCAATTTTAAAATAAAGAGATGGAACAATTTCTTCGACTTTTATTTTACTAACAACATCATTTCAAATGGATAGAATTACAAGGAGAAATTTACAATGAACAATTACATTGTGAGAATTTAACAAAACTCTCTCTTCTGATTTATACTGATAGATTGTGCAAACTAAAATATATATATATATATAAAATAAATATACAGAGTATAGAGGTTGACTACAGAACTTAGACATTTTGTAAAACACAATAAGTTTGATCTAATATTTAATGTAAAGCCTTGTGCTTAAGAAACAGAGAATATATATTATTTTCAGTATTTCCACTCATTGTATGAAAATAGTATAATATTAATACCCAAACAGGACAAGGATTATAGAGGGAAATCATACAAAAGTTCATTTATGAACAGTGATGTAAAAATCGTAAATAAAATACTAGTCACTCAAGTCCAAGAATATAAGAAAATAATAATAGTTCATGACCAAATAGGATTTACCATAGGAAGACAAAGAAAACAACTATTGGGGGCGCCTGGGTGGCTCAGTCCGTTAAACGTCTGCCTCTTGGTTTTGGCTCAGGTCATAATCTCACAGTTCATGGGTTTGAGCCCCACATCAGGCTCTGTGCTGACAGTGCAGAGCCTGCTTCAGATCCTCTCTCTCTCTCCCCCTCTCTCTCTCTGCCCCTCCCCCCAAAGAAATAAACATTAAAATAAGTTTTTAATACACTTAAGAAAAACAACACAACATCTGAAAATCTATTAATGTAATGCACCACAATAATAGATTAAAAGAGAAATAAGGGAGCCTGGTTGGCTCAGTCAGTGGAGTGTGCAACTCTTAATCTCAGGGTTGTGCGTTTGAGTTCCTTGTTGGGTGGAGAGATTACTTAAAAATAGAATAAAATAATTTTTTTGGGGTGGTGCCTGGGTGGCTCAGTCAGTTAAGCATCTGACTTCAACTCAGGTCATGATCTCACGGTTTATGGGTTCAAGCCACACGTCGGGCTCTGTGCTGACAGCTCAGAGCCTGGAGCCTGCTTCGGATTCTGTCTCCCTCTCTCTCTCCCCCTCTCCTGCTCACGCTCTTTCCTTCAAAAATAAAGAAACATTAAGGGCGCCTGGATGGCTCAGTTGGTTGAGCGTCTGGCTTCAGCTCAGGTCATGATCTCAGGGTTTGTGGGTTCGAGCCACGTGTTGGGCTCTGTGCTTATAGCTAGCTCAGAGCCTGGAGCCTGTCTTTGGATTCTGTCTCTCCCTCTCTCCCTGTCCCTCCCCTGCTCTCACTGTCTCTCTCTCTCTCTCTCTCTCTTTCTCAAAAAATAAATAAAACATAAAATTTTTTTTAAATTAAAAAAATAAAACAAATGTTTAAAATATTTTTAAATAAAAGAAATACATACATATATGTATATATATAATATATATAATCAATTCAAATACATGCAGAAAAGACACTCTAAAAATTTCAAAATTAATTGATAATTAAACTCTTAGTTTTAACAGCCTCTGCCAAGTCTAATTTCCTTAAAAGATTTGGAACAGTGACATTGGCAAAATAATTATTGAAGCTAAGTGATGGAGATTCATTCCACTATCCTATCTACTTTTGTATGTGTTGAAAATTTTCTATAACAAAAGGTTTAAAATTATTTTTAAATTAAAAAATAATCTGAAGCAAATCAGACAAAATGCTAGGTAGGTATGTGGATATTTAATATATTATTCTCTATACTTTATGTTTGAAATACTTCACAGTTTAAAAACAATTAAAAATACACAAAAATAGTCATGAAGGCCCAAGAAGCAAAATTTCTTTGGGTCCATAAGTAATTTAGTCTGGAATCAGGAAAGAGGGGTAAATCATAGTGGCGAAGTTAAAAGGGATAAGATCTTTGAGGATTTTGTGTCCATGGGGCACCTGGGTGGCTCAGGTCATGATCTCGAGGTTCATGGGATGGAGTTGGGCTCTGCGCTGACAGCTCAGAGCCTGCCTGGGATTCTCTCTCCCTCTCTCTCTGTCACTCCCCCACTCGCACTCTCCTCTCTATCTCTCTCACAATAAATATTTTAAAAAAAGGATTTTATGTACCATGATAAGAAAATTAGACTTTCTCCTGCAGGAAATGGACAGTGACCAAGGGACCAGGAGAAGGAAGCTTTGCATGGGATATTGTCATAATAATAACAACAACAACAGCCATATTTATATACCTCATACTTAGGTAGCACCTGTTATGTGCCAGGCTCTAAGTGGTTTACACATATTGACTCGCTTAATATTCACAACAATCCTTGGAGGTTGGTTCTACTCTAAGTCCATTTTACAGATGAGAAAATGAAGGCACAGAGAAGTCAAATAACTTGCCAAGGTTACGCAGCTACTTACTAACTGAGTTCAATGATTCCCACAAGGACTCCGTCTCTGAGACTTAGGCTCTACTCCCGTGCTGCCCAATACAGTAGCCATTAACCTCATTTCATTTAAATTTGTTAAAATTAAATAAAGTAACCACTCAGTTCCTAAGTTGCACTGGCCATATTTCACATGCTCAATACCCACATACAGCTAATGCTATTGAACAGCACACATGGTTTCCATTGTTGCAGAAAGACAGTATTTTCTGGACTAATGTTTTATCTCTACTTCAATCCTTGTAAGTGTGTCCATGGAAACCTGTCTTAATGAGGTCACAGTGATGTACACAATAGCAGTGAATAAAACCCAGAAATTCATATTTGTAGTAGATGTCACATCTGTGGATAATATTTACAATTTTCCGGTCCTAGATACTACCTTGACTTGGTTGTTTTTTTTTAATGTTTATTTATTTCTAAGAGAGAGAGCACGCACACCAGAGCGGCAGAGCAGGGGGAGGAGCAGAGAGCGAGGGAGACAGAGGATCTGAAGCAGGTCCCGATGCCCGGCTTGAACTCACGAACCATGAGATCATGACCCGAGCCAAAGTCCGACGCTTAACCGGCTGAGCCACCCAACACCCGGACTTCTAACACTAGAGATTAATTTTGCCTGTTTTTGCACTTTGTGTTGAGGGTTGGTCTACTTTTTCTGAAGGAGCCAGATAATAATTTAGGGTGCAGGCCAGATGGTCTCTGTCACATCTACTCCACTCTGCGGTTGTAGTGCTGAAGCAGCTGCTGTTAAGACACAAATGAGTGAGTGTGACTGTGTTCGTGTTCCAATAAAACTTTAATTACAAAGACAGGTGGCCAGCCCATGGGCCGTAGTTTGATGACCCCTGGCTTTATGTTAATGGAATCCTGTAGCACATATCATTATTTGTGGTCAGGCTTTCTTTTTGCTCAACACTATGCTTGTGAAATTCAATCATGCCATTCCTTGTAGTTGTAGTTCATCATTCTTATTGCCGTATCCTGTTCTCTGGCATGAATGAATTAAGTGGATTTATTTATCCATCCCACCATTGATGGACATTTGGGCTCTTTCCAGCGAGAGGTTTTCATCAATAGTGCTGTTGTAGGGGCACCTGGGTGGCTCAGTTGTTTGAGCCTCCAACTCTTGATTTCGGCTCAGGTCATGATCCCAGGGTCGTGGGATCGAGCCCCGCAGCAGGCTCCGTATTGAGTGTGGAGCCTGCTTAAAATTCTCTCTCTCTCCCTTTCCCTCTACCCCTCTCCCATTCTGTTGCACATGTGCATAAGCGTGTGCAATCTCTCTCTCTAAAAAAAAAAAGTGCTACTGTGAACATATGTGTGGGTATTAATACCTAGGAGTAGAGTTGCTGTTACAGGTATGTTTATTTTTAGTGAATACTGCCAAATCGTTATCTGAAACGGTTATACTAACCCAAGCCAGCAGCCTATGGGAGACCCAGAGGACTTATATCCTTGCTAACACTTGATATTATCTGTCCTTTTCATTCTTTTCCTTCTGGAGTATGAGTGGAGTATTGCATTATGGGTAGAAGCACTGCATTTTTAGTCGCATTGACCTTAAACTATCTGCGATACCCAAATTGGAATGTCACATGCCATTATCTATGAAAGAAAATACTGAAAAAAAAATGCTTTCAGTATTGCTCCATGATATTGTAATACTTACTTCTCTAGCCCTAGGATGGACCAAAGCTTCTTATCCTTCAGAAAGAAAGTCTTAATCAGAACACTTAAAAAAAAAAAAGGAAAAGAACATTTTTTACTGTTTGAAACCATCACTTGAGTTAATGTAATCCTACAGTAATTATTCTTCATTTTACTGAACTAATTATTATCTCTGTCAAATCTGCTACCGCTACTGAATTTTTTACTTGCGATAATAATATCCCCATGACTTCAGTCACCCAGACCAAGACCCAAAAAGATCAGAGTCATATTTGGCTTTTCTCTGTCTTACCAGCCATTGCTGCTTCTAGCATTGTAGGAACTCTGTCATCCAGTCTCTGCCTTGGACCTCATTCGAGTTCTCATTAGTTGGACCAGAGCAATCCCAAGAGGGAAAGTATAACTCTCTTTTTTTTTAATTCTTTAAAATTTTATTTTAGAGAGAGAAAGTGCGAGCACAAGCTGGGGAGAGGGGCAGAGGGAGAGAGAGAATCCCAAGCGGGATCCATGCCCATCATGGAGCCCAATGTGGGGATCGATCCCACAACCCGGGGACCATGACCTGAGCAGAAATCAACAGTCAGATCCTCAACCCACTGAACCACCCACGCACCCCTGTAAGGTATGACTTTGTTTTATTTTTATTTTTAAATTTATTTTTTAATGTTTATTTACTTTTGAGAGAGAGGGAGAAAGAGACAGAGCATGAGTGGGAGAGGGGCAGAGAGAGAGGGAGACATAGAATTGCAAACAGGCTCCAGGCTCTGCGCTGTCAGCACAGAGCCCAACGCAGGACTCAAACTCATGGACCGTGAGATCATGACCTGAGCTGAAGTCAGACACTTAACCGACTGAGCCACCCAGGCTCCCCCGGAAGGTATAACTTTTTGATGCCCCCCCTTCTCCTCAGAGATCATCTGCATGGGTTGCATCCCTGTGTACTTCAGTCCCCAGTGGAGATTTGTACATTCTAATGCCTCCGGATGGCCTAGTGCTACTCAGTGTTCTGTTCCACAACTACCCCGACCATTCCATTATAGTTAATTTTGTAGCTCAACTCGATTGGGCTAAGGGATGCCCAGATAGCCAGTAAAACACTATCTCTGGGTGTGTCCATGGGAGTGTTTTTGGAAGAGATTAACATTTGAATCAGGAGGCTGAGTGAAGAAGATCACCCTCACCAATGTGAGTGGGCATCCTCCAATCAGTTGAGGGCCTGAACAGATCCAAAAGGTGGAGGAGGAGCTAATTTGCTCTTTCTGGTTGAGCTGGAACGTCCATCTTCTCTTGTCTTTGGACATGAGCCTTCTGGTTCTTGGGCCTTTGTACCGGGACTGGGACTAACACTACCCATTACCTTGGTCTCCAGGCCTTCACGTTTGGACTGGAATAACACCACCTGCTCTCCTGGGCTTCCAGCTTGTAGATGGGAGCTTATGGGACTTCTCAGCTTCATCATCGCACAACCCCCTGGCTAAGTACTCCTTTGTGCTACTTAGGGGACAAAAACCCAACTCGGCAAACCTAACTCTCTGCCTACTCTATGCCTGCCTTCATAGCTGGGTGTGGCTGGGAAACAAAACCACAACTGTGACAAGTGGTCTCACTTTCAATATATCTTATTTTGTCTTACCTTGTAATTCTTATTTATTTATTTATTTATTTGAGAGAGAGTTGTGGGGCTCGATCTTATGACCCTGGGATCGTGGCCTGAGTCGAAATTGAGGGGTCACTCAAAGGACTAGCTCAACACCCAGATGCTCAACATCTTTTGATGAATAGAAATTCCTAATGTCATTGTAGCTCGATTTATACATATTTTCTTTTACATTTGGTGTTTTGAGTGCCTGTGTCAAGAACTACTTCCTTACCCCATGCTTATGAGTGACCCAAGGATTGGAGTCATGCAAAGACTATCCTTGGTCAGGTTTTTCTGCAATGCTTACAGAATTCGTGGTAGGATTTTTTTTAATGTAATAATTTTTTGAGTATCTAATATACATGATGACCAAAAAGGGTTTTGTGATGTGTGTTTTAAAAACACTTTATGTTGGGGTGCCTGGGTGGCTCTGTCAGGTAGGTGACTGACTCTTGATGTCAGCTCAGGTCACGATCTCACGATTTGTGGGATCAAGCCCTGCATCGGGCTCTGTGCTGACAGCTTGGAGCCTGCTTGTGTGCTCTCTCTCTCAAAATAAATAAATAAAAATTGAAAAAAAAACTTTCTGTAATGAAAATTTTCAGCAGTACACAAAAATACTATACATTATCTGGTTTCAACAATGACCAGCCTCTTACCATTCCTGTTTCCTCTATCCTGCTCTCATATTTCTCTTGTCTCTGGAATATTTTAAGGCATATTCCAGAGATCAGACACCAATATCATTGTACCCATAAAAACTTCTGTAAGTACTCATAATTAAAAAATATATATAACTACAATACCATTATCAGACCTAATAATATCAATTGTAAGTCCTTACTATCTCATCTGTATTCAACTTTCCCTAAATGTTTAAATTTTTTTTTTATATATAATTGGGTTGTTTGAATCAGAATCCAAACTCAGTTTACACATTTCATTTGGTTAATATACCTGTTACGACTCTTTCTGGGTCATTGCTTGAAGATATTTCTTATGTTCTCCATTTGGTCAATCTCATCCTTATGGAATCCCATGTTTTCACATTACTCCTACGGAAGCTTGACTGAATTCATATTTCGTTCTTTTGGCAAGAATGTCACATAGGTAGCCTTGTATTCTTCCCATTGTATCACATCACGAGATTTCACTTGGTGTGATGTTAAGATGGATCAAAGGGTTTAGGTGCTGTCAGTTAGATCTGACCTTTCACCTAATGGTGCTAGAAGTCATTGATGATCTTTGTCTCCCTCCATGATTTCATTTGGGTTGCAGAATGGTAACCTCCTACTTCTAGCATTCCCTTTGCATTTATTGCCTAGAATTAGTTTATAACAAAGAATGTTCTCTCTGGGTGCCTGGGTGACTCAGTCAGTTAAGTGTCCGACTCTTGATTTGGGCTCGGGTCATGATCTCATGGTTTGTGGGATTGTGCTGACAGTGCGGAGCTTACTTGGGATTCTCTTTCTCCCTCTCTCTCTATCCCTCTCCCCCCAAAATAAATAAATAAACAACACAGAAAAGAATGTTCTCCTACCTATCATTACCTTGGGTTATGTCCCCCTCCCCCTTTCAAAAGTTGAAATCTGAACCCCCAATGTGATGGTTTTTGGAAATGGCACCTTTGGGAGGTCATTAAGTCGTGAGGGTAGAGCCTTTGTGAATGTGATTAGTGCCCTTATCAGAACTGACATGACAGAGCTTGTGTCCTATCTCTCTGCTCTCTGCCACGTATGGACACAGCAAGAAGATGGCAGTCTCTGAACCAGAAGGCAGGTCCTGGCCATACAAAGGATATGCTGGCACCTCGATCTTGGACATTCCAGCCTCCAGAACCATGAGGAATACATTTATTATTATTATTATTATTATTATAAGCCCCTCAATTTATGGTAACTTGTTTTAGCAGTCCAAACTGACTAAGATGCTTTGAAATACAGTTTTAACCAGAAAAACAGAATACATTTGTGATTTTTTCCCTCTTGGATTAGTTTTCTATTGCTACATAACAAATCACCATAAATGTAGCAACTTTCATAACACTCATTTATTATTTTACAGTTCTGGAGGTCAGGGTCTCACAGGGGCAGCGTCAGTGTGTTGTCTAGGTTAAAATCTTATTTGGGAGTTCTGGAGGATCTGCTTCCAAGATCATTTGGGTTTTGGAAGGATGCAGTTCCTTGCTATTACAGGTCTGAGGTCCCTGTTTCTTTGCTGGTTGTCACCAGCAGCCACTCTGCTTCTAGAGACCACCTGCCTACCTTCTCAGGTGGCTTCCTCCATCTTGAAACCAGAAATGGCCATGGAGTCCTTCTCATTCTCAGAATCTCTTACTTCCTCTTTCGCCACCAGTTGGAGAAAACCCTCTGCTTTTAACGGGCTCACCTGATTGGGGCAAGCCCAGTTAGATACATCTCTGTATTTTAAGACTAACTAACTTGGGACCTTAATTACGTCTGTAAATCCCTTTCACAGCAGTACCTACCTTACTGTTTGAATAACCCGGAAATAAGAATGTTAGGGGGCCATATTTGCCATTCTGCCTACCACAGCTCTATATCTCAGTTTTCAAAATAGTAAGTTGATACCCTGGCAAAGTTGACTATCCAAGTTTGGTTTTTCTTAGCATCTTTATGAGGTATGGAATTTATATATTATACATTTATATACATTTGTATATTATACATTTTATATATTTGATGTGTTTCAACCCATTACACTCACTGTTCTTTTGATGCTCAGGTCGATGCTCAGGTCGACCTGTCTTTGACCACTGGAAATGCCTTCAGGTTGGCTGCTGTGTCGTTTTGACAAGATCTCAGTAGCCTTTCATAGCTTCCTTTGCTGTGGCACAAGATGGTCCAGGCTTGTAAATTTCTTCCCCCAGTACTGGAATCCACTCTTTTTCAAGGAGATCACAATCTGGGCACTAGGTTGTCGTAATTTCTACTTTTTTTTTAGTGGACAGAAGTAGAGAAAGGTGTCTTTTTCTGAAAGAGAAAAAGAAATCACAATTTATACAGATATTCCCAGGTCAAGTTTAAGATTACAGGGTTTCAGGTTGCCTGGGGGGCTCAATGGGTAAAGCATCTGACTTTGGCTCAGGTCATGATCTCACAGGTCATAGTTTGGAGCCTCGTGTCGGACTCCGTGCTGACAGCTCAGAGCCTGGAGCCTGCTTCGGATTCCGTGACTCCCTCTCTCTCTGCCCCCCCGCCCTTTTCGCACTCTCTCTCTCTCAAAAATAAATAATTATTAAAAAAAAGATTGCAAGGTTTCCCCTTGATTTTATATTTGTAGCTCTTTTCTCCTATGCTATAAAATCTGATTTCTAATATCCATAACACATGTGCTTATTTGTTTTCTTCCATTTTATGCACACACATACATATAATATTTTCAAAGTAACCATCTGATATTACTATTAACAAGAAGACCACTGAATTTGGTTTTGTAATTCCTTGCAGTTCTTTTTGTCCTTAATCTATATCCACTAGGGATTGCAGCCAAATTATTGGGGAAGAAAATTTTTCTTTGGCTGTTTTTTAACAGCTTGCTGAGATATAGTTCACATAACATGTAACTCACCCATTTAAAGTGTACAATTCAGATGATTATAGTATCTTCACACAATTGTGCCGCAGTCAGCACAGCCTAATTTTAGAATATTTTCGTCACCCCCCAGAAGAAATCCCACACCCATTATCGGACTCTCCTCATTCCTGCCATGGCACGACCAGCCCTAGGCAATTACAATTATATATTTTCCTCTTGTGGACATTTCATATAAATGGAATAACAAAATATGTGGTCTTTTGTGACTGGGTTCTCTAAGGTAGCATAACGTCTTCAAGATTCATCCATATTGTAGAATATAAAAGTACTTCGTTCCTTTTAATGACTGAATAATATTCTATTCTATGGATATACCAAATTGTGTTTATCCATTCCTCAGTCGATGGACATTTGGAGGAAGCTTCCACCTTTCCTCCACAATATTATTATGAATGAGGTTGCTATGAGCATTCATGTACAAGTTTTTGTGCAGACTGGACTTTTCTTTGAAGTATTTTTTTTAAATGTTTATTTCTTTTTGAGAGAGAGAGAGAGAGAGAGAGAGAGCAGGGGATGTGGAGAGAGAGAGGGAGACACAGAATGTGAAGCAGGCTCCAGGCTCCAAGCTGTGAGCACAGAGCCCGATGTGGGGCTCAAACCTGCGAACCCTGAGATCATGACCTGGGCTGAAGTTGGGCACTTAACTCACTGAGCCACCCAGGAGCCCCTCTTTGGACTATTTAGTAGATTACTAATTCAATTTCTTTACTTCTGGAGGTCTATTAAGATTTTATATTTCTTCTTAAGTCGGATTTGGTAGTTTGTGTTTTTTGAGGAATTTGCCCAGTACTCCTAAGGTATAGACTTTGTTGGTATACGGTTGTTCATAGTACTCCCTTATAATCCATTTCACCTCTGTAAGATTGATAGCAACATCCCCTCTTTTCATTTCTAATTTGAGTCATTTGAATCCTCTCTTATTTTTCTTGTCGGTCTAGTTAAATGTTTATGAATTTTGTCGATCTTTTCAAAAGAACCAACATTTGGTGTCATAGATTTTTTTTTTCTGTTGTTTTTCTAGTCTCTGTTTCATGATTTCTGCTGGAATCTTTCTTATTTCCAGCCTTCTCCTTGCTTTGGTTTAGTTTGCTCTTCTTTTTTCAGTGCCTTATGGCGGAAGGTTAAGTTACTGATCTGAAATCTTTCTTCTTTCCTAAGAAAATACCTACAGCTGGGTATTGACAGCTGTAGATTCATTTCTAAGCATTGCTTTAGCTGCATTCCATAACTTTTGGTACATTGTGGTTTTGTTTTCATTTATCTCAGTGTTTTCTAATTTCTTTTTCAGTTTCCTCTTTGACTCATCGGTGATTTAGGAGTGTGTTGTTTAATTTCTACGTAGTTGTGACTTTTCTAATTTTCCTCTGCTATTGATTTTTATTTTTTTAATTTTTTAAAGATTTTTAAAAATTTTTTCACTAATCTCTACACCCAACATGGGGCTCGAACTCGCAAACCTGAGATCAAGAGTCATATGCTATACCGACTGAGCCAGCCAGGCACTCCTCTTCTGCTCTTAATTTTTAAATTTTTAAAAAAATTTATTTATTTTTGAACAAGGAGAGAGAGCACTAGTGGGGGAGGAGCGGCGGTTGGGGCGGGGGGAGACACAGAATCCAAAGCAGGTTCCAGGCTCTGAGTTGTCAGCACAGAGCTTGATGTGGGGCTTGAACCCATGAACCATGAGATCATGACCTAAGCCGAAGCCAGACGCTTATCTGACTGAGCCACTCAGGTGCCTGTGCTTTTAATTTTTAATTTCATTTCGTTGTGGTTAGAGAACATGCTTTGTGTAATTTGACTCCTTTTAAATGTACTGAGACTTGTATTAGGGCCTAACATGTGATCTACCTTATAAAATATTTCGTGTGCACACTTGCAAAGAATATGAATTTTACTGTTAATAGATGGGGTGGTCTGTAGATGCTGGGGTGAGGTATATGGAAATGAGACAAGTTAAACTGTCACAAACTCACTGTACTTACTGAGGTTCAGTAGTTTATCCTGAATGAATGCTCTTTAGATTGTTGTCAGCCTTTTTTCATTTCCTGAGTTCTGAAAAAACTTCATCCTGACAATTACCACTTTTGTTTTAACCACTTTCTTTGGAAATGAGATTCATGGAGGTCCTCACTCTGCCATTCCAGAAGTCCCACCTCCAAATATTGTTTTAAAGATACATGGGGCACCTGGTTGTCTCAGTTGGTTGAGCGTCCGACTCTTGATTTCACCTCAGGTCACGATTCCAGGATCATCGAGCCCTGCGTCAGGCTCCACGCTGTGCATGAAGCCTGCTTAAGTCACTCTCTCTCTCCCTCTGCCCTTCTCCCCTACTCACACTCTCTCTCTAAAGTAAAAATTAATTAAATTAAAAAACAATTTTAATTAAAAAAATTTAAAGACATTCGAAATAATTCTCTATGGTTATGGCAGAAATTTGAGGTGAATTATTCATTTCATTTCATTTCATTTTTTTTTCTATTTAAGGAGTGCCTGTTATTTCTTTTTCTTTTTCTTTTTAATATTTACTTATGAGAGAGAGAGAGAGACAGATGTGAGCGAGAGAGGGTCAGAGAGACAGGGAGACACAGAATCCAAAGCAGGCTCCAGGCTCTGAGCTGTCAGCAAAGAGGGGTTCGAACCCACGGACTGTGAGATCATAACCTGAGCTGAAGTCAGACGCTTAACCGACTGACACATCCAGGTGCCCCAGGAGTGCCTTTTTTTCTTCTTGATTTAATTTTTAAAAATTATGGGAATCATTTGCACGTTTCCAAAGTCAAATCTATGAAACAACACATATTCAGAAAGATCTAGCTTTCATCATTGCCTCTTCATCCCCTTTTTATTAGTTCTTTGATGTATGCTTCATTGTTTGCTTTTGAAAATAAAACCATATAGCTACATATAAATAGTCTTTCCTTTCCATCTATCCTTGCTTTTTTTAAAAAAGTTTTTATGTCTTTATTTTACTTTGAGAGAGAGAGAGAGACAGAGTGTGAGTGGGAAAGGGATAGAGAGAGAGGGAGACAAGAATCTGAAGCAGGCTCCAGGCTCTGAGCTGTCAGCACGGAGCCCGACGCGGGGCTCGAACCCACACTGTGAGATCATAACCTGAGCCGAAGTCGGACGTTCAACCAACTGAGCCACCCAGGTGCCCCGTTTTTTTTTTTTTTTTTTTAACAACACATCCTGGAAACCACTTCATAGTAGAATAGCAGAGCTTGCCTACACTCACAAAGGTTTTGAAAAGTTGTAAGAAAAAATAATTATTTGAGTTGGATGAAATCAAATTTGGGCTAAATAATATATGAACAACATTTTACCAAATGCTTCAAATTTATCAGCTATTTGCTGGTATCATTTCTTGTTTAGATCCCTAAATGTTCAAGAGTAGCAATCTCTCTCCAGCTGTGTGAGGTTAGTTCAGAGAGTCTAATCTTCATATCCTGCTCTTTTGTCACCACTTCTTTTTTCTCCAGGTAGGTCACCGGTAGCTTAAAGACTCCCTCAATAATGGCTCCAGGTCACCGTGTCAAATGTAAGATGGATGGGACTTAGGATATCTAAAGAAGGCTAAGGCAACATATGGTAGGAAGCAGATCAATACCAAGAGAATTGGTTCATTTTCCACCAGCACACTAAGGTTTACTTTGGGATGTCTTGGAGGACACTGTTATTTTAAAGTAATAATTTGACAACTGTGTTTTAATAGGGAAGTAGAAATAAATTAGAAAAAATAGAAATAATCATCCTGGTAGAACATAGTTACGAAAAGTCACCATATTTATGGGGCGCCTGGGTGGCTCAGTTGATGAAGCGTCCAACTTCAGCTCAGGTCATGAGCTCATGGTTTGTGGGTTTGAGCCCTGTGTTGGGCTCTGTGTTGACAGCTCGGAGCCTGGAGCCTGTTTCAGATTCTGGGTCTCCCCTGCTCATGCTCTGTCTCTCTCTGTGTCTCTCAAAAAGAAAGAAACAGTAAAAAAAAATTTGTTTTTAAATAAAAGTCACTGTATTTAGGAAATTAAAGTACAGGCCACCTAGTTAAATTTGAATTTTAGATAAGGAATGAATAAATTTTTTAGTGTAAGTATGACCCAACTATTATATCAAAAATTATTCATGGTTTATCTGAAATTCAAATTTAACTGGGCATCCTATATTTCATTTGGCAATCTTATTTAGAACCCAAATCAAGTAAGTAATATGGTCTTGTCTTGGGGTTCAGTGTGTGAAATGGAGAAGTCGGCTGGGGCTGTTAGTGATGGAGTTTTGTCCTGGAAGAAAACTGGCTTAGACTCCTTTGTGGTTCATCTCTTGCTTTTCCATTATAGACACCCCCACCGCTATTCATGCTGAAATATCTATAGCCTCTACATTGACCACATAGCCATTATTTTGCACATGCTATTCCCTAAACTCTTCTTAACCCCTTCCTTCGTTCTCTGTTTGACTAATTCCTACTGATCCCTAGAACGAGAGTTTCCAACTCCAATGTAACCAGCAAAGACCAAACAGAAGTAATATGCTCACTTCCATTTTCTTAAAAGAGGTCGCCATCTTGGTCTACCTTCCATTTTTCTCCTTTATATAAAGACATTGGTTCAGAGAAATAGTTTCCTACTACAAGAAAACAACAATTCGAGTATGATGATAAATGTCAATTATATATCAATTTTTTAAAAAGTGGCAACTGATTCTCATTCCCAACATCAGGGCAGCAAGAAGTAATATTAGGGATTGTTATTAGCTAGCTGGTTTACAGCCCTTCTAGAAAAGGTGTAACTACTACTCAATTATACCAAATGTTGCCTCATGGAAACATGCCTAATATCATCAGATCATTTGGTTTTTCAAGACAAGCCAAAAAAACATGATTTTTCTCTGTGTGTGATATCTTCCAATTTACAAATGTTCACTCTCTTTTTTTTTAAAGTTTATTTCTTTTTGAGAGAGAGAGAGAGAGAGACAGAGCATGAGCGGGGGAGGGGCAGAGAGAGGAGACACAGAATCCGAGGCAGGCTCCAGGCTCCGAGATGTCAGTGCAGAGCTCAACACGGGGCTCGAACTCACTGTGAGATCATCACCTGAGTGGAAGTCGGCGCTTAACCGACCGAGCCACCCAGATGCACCCCCCCCCCGCCTTTGAAACTCTAAGCATGCCAAATAAAACTCACTTTCAGGCTGGATTGAGTCATAGGGCCACCAGTTCGAGATCTTATATTACATGTTCAAATCTGACATCATTTTTCAGAGGTCTATATAAACTGCACTTCCTCCGGGCTGCACTAACATCATGTGCTTAACTATCTGGGCCCTGTAGGGCCACTGTCTGCTTTCTGGTTGTCCCTGAAGACAGAAATTTTGGATTTTATTTTCCTAAGCTCAACAACTAGCAGATGTCTGAGACATAGTAGGTATTCAGGCAAGTGAATGAATGAATGAGTGAGTGAATGCACGTAGGTCACCCCATTTTCTCACCCAGAACATGGGCAAAATGAAGGGCAAAAGAACCCTAATAGTCGTTTTCCTATCCCAGAATAAGGCAAAAACGGTAAAATAATTACTTTGGACATAAAATTAGAAGTCGTTTGCAGTTTCAGGCTGGCAGACCGTGGGCGTTTGATAGTTTGCCTCTTGGAAACCACATGGGAAGCAGCTCATCAGGCTTCTAGAATTCGGCACTGTTTTGTAGCTCTCCTTGCAGTGGTTTTGAAAATCATGGGACTTATGTTCAGTTCAAGTGCATTATTATTAATATTTTATCAGAGAGTTATTGTTTCCCCTTGAATATGTTTCATTACAGGCACTGCTGCATTATTAAGGACAAATGTATTATATCCACAGACCAATTTTCCCACCCCTGTGATAGGGACTTGGGTTTCTATACTAGAAGTCAGGTTCATCTAATCCAAATTCACTTCTCCTGCACACTTATTTTTTTTTTTAAATGCGCGTGTTCTTTCCTCTGAGGGATACCTGCATATGCACGTAATATATTTCTTGTTCTGTAGCAGAAGAAAGCAAGCAAACAGAGCCAACTTCATCGTGACCGTAGACATCCCTGGATATGTCACCTGGGGACTGTCAGCCATTGGTACAATCAAGCATAAATCTTCCACATTTTTGCAAGGCAACAGGAGCGCATCCCTTATACGGGCTCTTTGCATGCCTCCCTCTTTCTGGTAAATGGTTTAGGTCAAATATCATGGCTCGACTCTGTCCAAAAGTAGCTATTTTCAACTCTTCCTGTAGAAACACTATCCAAAGACCAAAAGGAGTTTTTGTCCGTTTAATTGCTATTTTATGAATTTATAAGCCATCATAATCTTTTTAAAAATTTTTTTGTTAATGTTTATTTTTCAGAGAGAGAGAGAGAGAGAGACAGAGCACGAGCAGGGTGAGAGGGAGAGAGGGAGGGAGACACAGAATCCAAAGCAGGCTCCAGGCTCTGAACTGTCAGCACAGAGCCCCATGCGGGGCTGGAACTCACTGTGAGATCATGACCTGAGTCGAAGTCGGGCGCTTAACCAACTGAACCACCCATGCGCCCCTAAACCGTCATAATCTTAACACTCTGAAGCATTAGGTTAAACATGCCTTGGGCAGATGAGACTCACACAGGCACAGCCATCCTCTGCCACATTGCTTAGCTGAAACCGAATTGGAATGGGATGCTTTCAGTGGATAAGAGTACGTGTTAGGAAAAATTTACCCTAGATCTGGGATTCACCTTTACCTTATATTATGTTGGAAACCATTGTATTTCCTAGAGGAGAGATTCTAGAGGAGAATTTAAAATATAATTCATCACGGGGGCGCCTAGATGGCTCAGTCGGGTAAACGTCTGACTTGGGCTCAGGTCAGGATCTCTCGTTCGTGAGTTCGAGCCCCACATCGGGCTCTGTGCCAACTGCTCAGAGGCTGGAGGCTGCTTCAGATTCTGTGTCTCCCTCTCTCTCTGCCCCCCACCCACTTCTCATGCTCTTTCTCTCTCTCAAAAATAAATAAGCATTAAAAAAATTTTTTTTAATGAAAATTCCTGTGCCCCGACCTACAGAGTGAGCCTCTAGGTCCTACCAATCTGCACACTCTACTTGCTTCTTATGTACATCAGAGTTTCAGATCCACTGGGCTAAGTGACTATCAGGGCCCTTTCCTCCTACAAGATGCCGTGAGGCTTGGACGGTCTTCCCAAAATTAAGCTTGTTGGTAATGGGAATTTCTACTCCTCCTTGGCACTAGATTTACCAAATCTGAAACAAGCCTCTCCAAATAGGATTTAGTTAACAGACGAGGTGTGGTAGCTAGAGACCTTAGTCACTCTTGGGTTATGTGAACAAACAGCACTTAAATATTTACTCAGGAAATTCGATTTAAAATAGATGGGTCAAGTAACTTGATACTCAGTGATTTTCATGATGTCTGGGGAGCTGATTAATCTGTTTCCATGCATCTTCTGCTTTATTTCAACAAATCCACACTCATTCAGGTTAGTTCCTCTCTGGATAGAGTTTACTTGGCTTCAAAACGTGTAAGAAAGTGAAAAAACGTTCCCAGAGAGCCATGTAAGACCTTAAAAAGCCAACGAGGAAGTTGACATCAAGAAGGAAGAGAGGAGTCCTTGCTTCAGCAAATCCTTCCTTCTGTATGACTGTCGGATTAGAACCAAATTTGCTTCTAGCTGGTAACCTTGTGGAGTAAATGGAACTCTCATATATTGTTAATGGGAGCGGGAAACGGTGCACCCACTTTCGAAAAAGATTTGGCAGCTCTTTAAAGTTAAAGATGCACCTTTTTTATGACCTAGCAATTGCCCTCTTAGGGGTTCCCCCAAGAAAAATGAAGGTGCACGTTCATACAAAGACTTGTACTGGAATATTCTTAGCACCTGTATTCATAATGGGCAAAAACTGGAAACAGCCTAGATGGCCATCAATGGAATGCTAAATGAATTGTGCTATATTCATACAATGGAAAACATCCACTACCAATCTACCTAAGACATAGATGAATTTCAAAACATTATGCTGAATGAAAACAGCCTTACACAAAAGGTTACATACTATATGATCCCATTTATGTGTTCCTGGGTCTGTTTATCAGCTCTTTGTGTGGGCATAGTTTCAGGCTGCTCCACAGAAGAGGCTCTGGCCGGGGGCCTGGGCTGGAAACAGCACCCAATTACAATAATAACCGCCATTACTGAATGCTTAAGGGCTGGCACTAATCTGAAATTGGAGTATTACTCCTATTTTATGGATGAGAAAACTGGGTTTCCATCAGAATGTATGACTAGCCCAAAGCTCTGTAGAAAATAGGCACTCCAGCTAGGTCATTTCTATCCCACGACTCTTTTTTCCAGAGCAGCACTTAGAGGTAGTTTTGTCAGGAAGAGGGTGTTGGTAATGCAGGAAAAGAAATGAAATCAGCCTTGGTTTTTCTGCCTGAGGCAGAGGGGGAGGTTTGGGGACTGGATACAAAATGAGATGCGCTATTGTCTGGTAGATCTTTCTTCCAAGGGTAGAGACTATCTCGTCCACCCTTTTTCACAATGTATTGAGCAATTACTAATTTGTTCCTCACAAAAGCCCAGAAGTAGATAAAGAAGTTGTCCTGGGTAAATAAACGACAGGACTCAAGTCTTGTACCAGGATTTTGCACTGGTTTGCAAGACCCACAGTGAACTTTCTGGGAGACTAAGTTATCACGTGGGACAAAGAAAATGTTTTAGAGATTTTTTTAAAGGCTTAGGGACTTCAGAAGGTACTAAACAAAGGGAGGTGTTTTCTTCTCTCTCTTGGGGACATCAGGGAGTAAGAGTGGAGTTATGTTGAGGAGGGGGGGAGGGGAAAGCAAGATGTTCACATTCTGTGCATTCTGTTTTTCTGGCAGCATGAAGGCATTTCTGTGCTGGCTCATACTAGTGATTCCTTGATAACCCTACCATTTAACCAGATGAACACCTTCTGAAGTCATAATGGATGAAACTTTGACATAGGAGCTCACTTGGTGGAAGTGTGTCACAGATCCTTTGAGAAGCTAATGAGAACCTCGGGGCTTTTCTCCATAGACATGAACCCACATGTAAAATTCTCCACGCAATCTAAAAAGGTTGACAAGCTTACTAAAACCTACCGAAGGGGTCCTTGTTGTGAACCCTTGCATTAGAGAGTAGCCAGGAAATGGACCCAGAATGCCTTGGTGTGGGAGCGGAGCTCTAGATGAGTGGTCCTACCATTGTGGCCAAGATAGACCCACTGGTGTAAAGAGCCCTGGATTGGCAGTAGCAGCCTCAGCGTTGGCATTTTACCAGCTGTGTGGCCTCAGACAAATCCTTTCTGAGCCTTGATTGCCTCATCTGGAAAATGGGGGCCCTAATATCTGCCCTGATCCACCTTGCTGAGAAGAATATCAATGTGAGACAGTCTCATTCTTTTTTTAAAAATGTCTATTTATTTATTCTGAGAGAGAAAGCCAGAGAGCCCACGCACACGAGCGGGGAATGGACAGAGAGAGAGGGAGAGAGAGAATCCCAAGCAGGCTCCGCACTGTCAGCACAGAGCCCGATGTGGGGCTCAAACTCACGAACTATGAGATCATGGCCTGAGCCGAAATCAAGGGTCGGACCCTTAACCGACTGAGCCCCCCAGGTGCCTTGAGACAGTCTCATTCTTGGTAAACTTTCAATCATTTGACAAACATTGATTGTGTCAGATGTGGGCCTAAGTGCTAGGTTTACAGAGGTGAACCAACCATTAAGAATTTCCTGCCACAGGGTGCCTGGGTGGCTCAGTCTGTTTAGTGTCCGACTCTTGGTTTTGGCTCAGGTCCTGATCTCACAGTTTGTGACTTTGAGCCCTGCATTGGGCTCTGTGCTGACAGGGGGAGCCTGCTTGGGTTTCTCTCTCTCCCTCTATCTCTCTGCTCCCCCTCACTCAGGCTTCTTCTCTTTCTTTTTCATAATAAATAAATAAACTTAAACAAAAAATAATTTCCTGACATGGTGGGGCAGAGAATCAGGTGACCAGTGATAAATGAATAAATATAACAAAATGAAAAGAACAAATAGAACACAATGTCAGTGTTCGTTACTTTCATAGCTCTTATCACTGCGTGTAGCAATGGGAAAGAACATGATGGGGAGATAGAAAACTATTTAGAATAGTTAGGGGCAGTTCCTTGTAAGAGGAGCCAAGAAAATAGAAGTGACAGTGGAGATGAGAAGAAATAAGCAGATTGGAGATATACTTTATTTTATTAAAATATGTCTTAAAAAAACTTTTTGAACAGGTAGTATATCGACATGATCTAAAATTCAAAAGGTACAAAAAGAAATAGAGTAAAAATTTCCCTTCTCCCCAGCCACCTAGTTCCCCTCCCCAAAAGCAACACAGCGTTATCAGGTTCTTCTATGTTCTTCTAGAGAATTCTTTCATATGCAAGCAAATGATAGCACATTGTACATAATGTCTCTAATTTGCTTTTTTTCTTTACGGTATATCTTGGAAATCATTCCCTAAGTTTGTATTTAAACAGATACCTCATCCATTTTGATGACTGCATGCGATTCCATTGTATGGATTTAACCTCCATTGATTTAACCTCTTCCCTAGTGATCGACATTTAGGTCGTTTCCCAACTTTTGCTGTTACAAATAACGCCAACTGCGTGTGAGTGTGTCTGTAAGATCAATTCCTGGGAGTGGAATGTCGGGGCACATTGGTAATTTTGACAGGCCCTGTCATTTGCCCCTCTGAGATGTCCTGCCAATTTATAGCCCCAACTAGCAAAGTTTGAGAGAGTCTTTGCCCCATATCTTTGCCAGTTATTGGGCTTTCACATTTTGGGAGCTTGTGAATCTGACGAGTGAAGAGTTTCTGGGCATACTTTAATTGTTTATTTATTTTATTATGAACAAGTTCGAGCATCTTTTCCCACGTTTAAGAGGCATTTGTGTTTTGTTCTCTGTGAACTGCCTACTTACAGGCTCTACCAATTTTTCTTTTAGGCTGATGGTATTTTATTTTTGATTTTATTTATGTCATGGTCCTACTTGTCAGAGCTTTGTAATAAATTTCAATATTTTGTAAAGCTAGTTCTTTTTGATCTGTCTTCTTTGGAAAACAGTGACTGTCTTCTCTTGTTTATTCTTTTTCGCCCACATGTACTTTAGAAACAGTTTGTATATTTCCAGGAGAAATTCTGTTGATAATTTTTAAGTGGGCTCATATTAAAATTATAGATGCATTTAGGGAAAATGTGCCATTTCTATGATACTGACTCTTCCTATCCAAAAACATTCCAGGGGTGCCTGTGCTGACAGCTCAGAGCCTGGAGCCTGTTTCAGATTCTGTGTCTCCCTCTCTCTCTGCCCCTCCCTTGTTCGCACTCTGTCTCTCTCTGTCTCAAAAATAAACAAACATTAAAAAAATTAAAAATAAATAAACAAAAACATTCCATTCTTTTCCATTTTAAAAAGTTTTTTTGTCTGTCCCTTGGGAACGTTTAAGTGTTCTTCATACAGAACATGCAAATATTTTAAGTATATTCTCAGACATTTTGCCTTTTCGATAGCTTTTATAAATGGGAGTCTTTTCTTTCAATAGCTCTTCTGTTTGTGTATATGAAGGCTATATATTAATTTTGTATGTATATTTCTAATTTTATATCTACAAATTTTATTAAATTATCTTACTTTATAGTGATTTCTCAGTTGATTCTTTAGATCTTTTAGGTTTACAATTATGTCAAATATACGTAATGATGATTTTCTCTTCTCATTTCCAACTTTATGCCTTTAACTTGTTTCTTTTGTCTGGTTACATTAGCTAGTATCTCCAGATTCAAGTTAAATAAAAGTAATGATAGTGAACTTTGCTATCTTTTTTTAAAAAGTTTTTATTTATTTATTTTGAGAGAGAGAGAGGGAGAGAGAGAGAATCCCAGTCAGGCTCTGCACTGCCAGCACAGAGCCCAGTGTGGGGCTTGAACTCACAAACCAGGAGGTCATGACCTGAGCCAAAATCCGGAGTCAGACACTTAATCAACCGAGCTACCCAGGTGCCCCATGAACTTTGTTATCTTTATTCCTGTCTCAGATGAGAATGCTTTCACTATGTGCTCATTAGACTTTAGAATATACATACATATATATAATACCTATTGACAGGGGGAGCTTGGGAATGTGGCAGAGTAGGAGGACCCTAAGCTCACTCCATCCTACCTTACAACTAGATATCACTCACAGCCTTGGAAATAAACCAGAGAGTGATTAGAATTCTAGCAGAACAACTGTTGGTGGGAATGCAAACTGGTGCAGCCACTCAGGAAAACAGTATGGAGGTTTCTCACAAAGTTAAAAATAGAACTACCCTAGGATCTGGCAATTGTGCTGCTAGGTGTTTATCCAAAGGATACAAAAATGCTGATTTGAAGGGGCACATGTACCCCAATGGTTATAGCAGTGCTATCAACAGTAGCCAAATTATGGAAAGAACCCAAATGTCCATCGACTGATGAATGGATCAAGAAGATGTGGTGTGTACATATACAATGGAATATTACTCAGTGATTAAAGAGAATGAAATCTTGCCACTTGCAACAACGTGGATGGAGCCAGAATGTATTATGCTAAGCGAAATAAGTCAGCCAGAGGAAGACAAATACCATAGGATTTCATTCCTATGAGGAATTTAAGAAACAAAACAGATTAATGTAGGGGAAGGGAAGGAAAAATAAAGTAAGGTAAACACAGAGAGGGAGGCAAACCATAAGAGGCTTTAAATACAGAGAACAAACTGGGGGTTTGTTCTGGAGGGGAGGTGGCTGGGTGATGGGCTCAATGGGGGATGGGCGTTAAGGAAGGGCACTTTTTGGAATGAGCACTGGGTGTTACAAGTCAGAGATGATCACTGAATTCTACTGAAACCAATTCTACACTGTACGTTAACTGACTCGAATTTAAATAATAACAACAAAAAAAGTCTGGCAGAACCAAATCCACAGCTAAACGTAGAGAAGAAGTGGCACCTGTGAGGTTAGGAAGGGCAGACATGGTGGTCAGCGGGGAGGGAGCTGCAGGCACGGGTTTTGGGGAAAGCAATGGTTCTTCACGCTGGGGAGCCCACCCCAGAAGATTCCTCGTAACATCTGGCTTTGAAAGCCAGAGGGGCTGAATTCCCTGAGTTTGTACAACCAGCAGGACTTGCAGCCTAGAGATTTAAAAGTCATCTGACTCAGCACTGAGCGAGAGAGGAGGGGGAGAGATAGCCAGGTCCCTGCCCTTAAAGAGACCACAGTCCACTGAGAGACAACACAGAAATGACAGTTGGCCCAACGCCAGGGTCAAATGGGAGGAAGATCTGCTTGTGCTGATCTTGGAGCATGTTGGGGGACTTCTTTGGGAACAGAGTAGCTGGCACATGCCGTTCTCCTCCCCCGGCCCCCGCATAAGTACAGAGCCACCTGTGGGAGGCGGTGCTGCACAGATACTTGCTACCTAACTTGCTAGCAGCACCCTGTCTATGCAGCCTGCAGGCCTTGGCCGTGGGCTCAGCAAAACTTTTGTTAACTGCCCAATTCACGCGCTGTGCACGGAGACGCTTCACATCCCAGGCTGCCTCTGCCTCCTGCCAAGCCCTTAGCCACCGAGGCCACCACACTTGGGGGGATCCGGCCTAGGACTCCTGCTTCAGTGCAAATTTTTCTAACGCCACCTCCCCACTCCTGGGACCTCCTGCAGTCAGGCCCTTCGAACCCGGCCTTCTTGGGGTCTCTCTAATGCCACACAGAGCAAGCACAGCCCACAACAGGCAAAGTCAGTGCAGAAGTCTGGACTGAAAGAAAAAGGGACTCAGACACGACAGCAGGATGCTGGCAACACATAGAAGAGTCTCCCCCGAAGTGCCAGGTTCTGGTGAAAGGGGACACTGCACTGTAAGGCCACTGCTGGACCTCTTCATCATAAGTCACTACTTTCAAGAGCAGAAGACGGAGCTGACTTTCCTAACACAGAAACAGACACAGAGACATAGGCAAAATGAAGAGACAGAAGAATATGTCCCGAATGAAAGAACAGGACAAGGCCACGGCCAGAAATCTAAGCACAATGGAAATAAGTAATATGCCTGATAGAGACTTTAAAGTAACGATCATAAAGATACTTACTGGAATTCAGAAAAAAGGTGGAGGACATCAGTGAGATCCTTGACAAAGGATAAAAAAAATAACGTATCGAGATGAAGGACTCAATAAATGAAATTAGAAATGCAATGGATGGAACAAACAGTAGGCTACAGGAAGCAGAGGAACATATCAGTGACCCGGAGGATAGAGCAATGGAAAGCAATCCAGCTGAACTGGTGAGAGACAAACAAATGCTACATAATGAGAATAGACTTAGAAAACTCAGTGACACCATCACTTTTATACATTTGCATATAGGGATCTCAGAAAGAGAAAAGAAAGAAAGGGGGGCTGAAAATGTAAGTGAAGAAATAATAGCTGAACACTTCTTGAATCTGGGGAGGGAAACAGAGATCCAGATTCAGCAGGCACAGAGCCCCCCCCCCAACAAAATCAACCCAAGGAGGTCCACGCCAAGAAACATCGTAATTAAAATGGCCAAAAATGGCGATAAAGAAAGAATGTTAAGGATTTCAAGAGAAAAGAAGACAGTTATGTACCAAGAAAACCCCATAAAACCTGCTAAGCTCATTTTTTTAGCAGAAGCATTGCAGGCCAGAAGGGAGTGGCAATATATTCAAAGTGCTGAAAGGGAAAAATCTGCAGCCAAGAATACTGTATCCAACAAGGTTATCATTTGGAATAGAAGGAGAGATAAAGAGTTCCCCAGGCAAACAAAAGTTAAAAGAATTCATGACCACTAAGCCAGCCCTACAAGAAATGTTAAAGGAGGTTCTCTGAGAGGAAAACCAAAACCATAAGTAAGAGTAAGAAATATAAGAGGCACAAAAGCAAAAAAAAAAAAAAAAAATTAAGTGTATCTGTAAAACTCAATCAAGAAAAACACAAAATAAAATGATGTAAAATATGACACCAAATATCTGAAACGTGGAGGGGAGAGGAGTAAAGAATGAGTCCAAAAGTAAGTGACCATCAGCTTATGCAGAAACTGAACGGTAACCACACATCAAAGAACAGTAATAGATATGCAAAAAAAAAAAAAAAGAGTAAGGAATCCAAGTATTTTGCTAAAGAAAGCCAACTTATCATGAGACCAGAGAAGAAAAGAACAGAGAGGAAGTACAAAAACAACCATAAAACAAATAACAAAAGGGCAAAAAATACACACATATCAATAATTACTTTGAATGTAAATGAACTAAATGCTCCAATCCAAAGACATAGGGTGACAGAATATATTTAAAAACAGAGTCAGGGTGCCTGGATGGCTCAGTCTGTTAAGCATCTGACTCTTGATTTCAGCTCAGGTCATGATTTCACGGTTTATGAGATTGAGCCCTGTGTCGGGCTCTTTGCTGACAGCATGGAGCCTGCTTGGGATTCTCTCTTTCCTTGTCTCTCTGTCCCTCCTCTGCTTGCACACACGCTTTCTCTCAAAATAAACAAATAAAGATTAAAAAAAAACAACAACCAAGACCCATCTATATGCTGCCTACAAGAGACTCATTTCAGACCTAAAGACACATGCAGACTGAAAGTGAAGGGCTGGAGAAACATTTATCATGCAAATGGAAGTGAAAAGAAAGCCTGAGCAGTAATACTTATATGGAACACAGTAGACTTTAAAACAAAGGCTGTAACAAGGGACAAAGGACACCAAATAATCATAAACGGTACAATCCAACAAGAAGATATAACAATTGTAAACATTTATGGATCCAACATGAAAGCACCCAAATACATAAAGCGGTTGATAACAAACATAAAGGCACTAATCGATAGTAATACAATAATAGGAGGGAACTCTAACACCCTGCTCACATCAATGGAAATCTAAGCAGAAAATCAACAAGGAAACGGTGGCTTTGAAAGACACATTGGACAAGACAGATCCAACGGTTATATTCAGAACAGTCCATCCTAAAACAGCAGAAAACACATTCTCTTCAAGTGCACCTCAAACATTCTTCAGAAGAGATCACATAGGAGGCCACAAAAGAGACCTCAACAAATTCAAAAAGACCAAAGTCCTAACATGTGTTTTTTCTGACTACAATGCTATGGAACTAGAAATTGACCACAAGAAAAAAAATCTGGAAAGCACATAAACATGGAGGTTAAATAACATGCTGCTAAACAATGAATGGGCCAATTGAGAAAACAAAGACAAAATCTTTGAGATATAGCAAAAACTGTTCTAAGAGGGAAGTTTATACAATACAGGCCTACCTCAAGAAGCATGAAAAATCCCAAATAAACAACCTAACTTTACATCTAATGGCACTAGAAAATGAACAACAAACAAAACCTAAAACCAGTAGCAGGAAAGAAATAAGATTAGTAATCTTATTAATAACAAGATTGATAATCGCATTAATAAATTAACATTATTAATATATTTTATTATCATATTATATTCTATCTTTAATAATATAATAATATTATGAATGAGATCAGAGTAAAAGTAAACTATTTTAGAAACTAAAAATAACCAATAGAACAGATCAATGAAACCAGGAGCTGGTTCTGTGAAAAGATCAACAAAATCGATAAACTTTCAGCTAGACTCATCAAAAACAGAGAGAGGGCTCAAATAAATAAAATCAGAAATGAAAGGGGATAATACCACTGTCAACACAGAAATACAAAAGATTGTAAGAGAACATTATGAAAAAGTATATGCTAACCAATCAGACAACCTAGAAGAAATGGATAAATTCCTAGAAACATACAACCTCCCAAAATTGAATCAGGAAGAAATAGAAAATTCGAATAGACTTATTACCAGCAGTAAAATTGAATCACTAATAAAAAACTCTTAGCAAAACAAAGTCCAGGGTCAGACAACTTCACAGATGAATTCTACCAAACATTTAAAGAAGAGTTAATACCTATTATTCTCAGACTTCTCCACAAAAACAGAAGAGGAAGAAAAACTTCTAAATGCATTCTATGAGGCCAACATTACCCTGATACTAAAACCAGATAAGGACACCACAAATAAAAGAGAACTACAGGCCATTATGTCTGTTGAACATAGATGCAAGAATCCTCAACCAAAAAATTAGCAAACAATGCAAGGACGCATTAAAAACATCATTCGCCGTGATCAAGTGGGATTTACCCCTGGGATGCAAGGGTGGTTCAGCATTCACAGGTCATTCAGGGTGTTACATCATATCAATATAATAAAAGAAGGGATAAAAAACATATGATTATTTCAACAGGTGCAGAAAAAGCATTTGATAAAGTCCATCCATTCATGATAAAAACTCTCAACAAAGTAGGATTAGAGGGAACATAACTCAACATATTAAAGGCCATAGGTGAAAAACCCACAGCTAACGTCATACTCAATGGTGAAAACCTGAGACTGCTTCCCCAAACGTCACAAACAAGACAGGAATCTCTACTGTCACCCCTATTCTTTAGCATAGCGCTGGAAGTCTTAGCCACACCAATCTGACAAGAGGAAGGAATAAGAGGCATCCAAATCGGCAAGGAAGAAGTAATACATACTTTCACGATTTGTAGACAGCATGATACTATAAAGAGAGAACGCTAAAGACTCCACCAAAAAAACTACTAGAACCGGTAAATTAATTCAGTCAGGCTGCCAGTTACAAAATCAATATACAGAAATCCATGGCATTTTTATATGCTAATAACGAAGCAAGAGAAGAAGAGTCTGGAGCTTGCTTGAGATTCTCTCTCTCTCCCTCTGCCCATCTCCCCTGCTCTCACTCTCCCTCTCTCTCTAAAAAATATAAATAAATAAATAAATAAATAATATTTTGAAAAGAGCTTGCAACATTCAAAGGAAAGAAATGCCCAAACAATGAATGAAGGTATTAAAAATATGTTCTAACCACATTTGAAAGGAAGAGGCGATTTTGGTGGTGGGGGGGGGGGTGTGTGTGTGTATGTGTGAATGTAAGCTAAATTCTCAACTGTCATTCTGGTTAGTGAACAGATCATATCTTAAAATGATAAATAGTGGTATAAACAGATTATTTGGAGATACAGAGATAAACTTCAAAAGACAACCAAAGAGTGAAATGAGGAATAAGTAATAGTAGAGCACCAGGGGCAAGGTGAGAGAAGTCATTCTAGAACATTTGATGTTTTAATTGCTAACCTTAAAATATATAACTATCCATTCTACCAGCAAAAATTATCTGGGAATAGCAGAGAATTACTATTAGGGAAGTGTAAGCTATGGCAAAGCCATCAGCAAGTTGGGAGAACAGAGGAGACGAAACCTCTTTTCTAGAAGGGGCAGTTGGGAAGGGCTGTTATAAACACAATGTCCACTGGGGTAAACTGGGAGTTTAGAGTGTCGTGGCTTTACGTTGGCTGAGTTGTGGCAGTCTCCCATTGGCTGGGCTGTTGCTGGGTAAGGAGAAATTCTTCTTTCCTCCTGCTGGAGTAGAAAAGTGTAGGCTTTTTCCTGCTGAGAATACAAGGTACTCTCTTCATGGGGTCTGCAATTGACCACAAGTGGTAAGGCATGAGAGCTCCCCATTCTGGCCTCCAAACTCCATTTTAGCGAGGTTTCCCATTATGAGTTTTTACATAACCACGTGCAAATTTTACTTCAATTAAAGACATAAAAAGTATTTAAAAAAACAAAAGCAGAAAAGAAAATATACATAGTCGGGCTGTCTCTAGAATGTGTGCAAATGGAGGGGAGGAGAAACATCTGGAACACATACGCAGAAAAGGCTCCCGAGATGATTCTGATCTGAGTCCCTCCCCGCTCTGCCCTCGATGCTATAGCACTGTAGCCCCGTAGCTCCAGAGAGATGCTGATCTCGTCCCTGGGGGTAATTGTGAAACAGACTCCTAATAGATACTAAACTCCCTGAAGTCAAGTTCATATCAACTACCGTGTCCTCCCAACATAAAAGTATACATAATCTGGGGCGCCTGGGTGGCTCAGTCGGTTGAGCGTCCGGCTTCGGCTCAGGTCGTGATTCGCGGTTCGTGGGTTCGAGCCCCGCATCAGGCTCTGTACTGACAGAGAATCTGTCCTCAGATTCTGTGTCTCCCTCTCTCTCTGACCCTCCCCTGCTCACGCTGTCTCTCTCTCTCTCAAAAATAAATAAAACATTTAAAAAATTAAAAAAAATAAAAGTATACATAATCGGAGGGCATTAACTTAGCTTTGATAAAGCCTCATCAGTAGAACCCTAATAGATGTTGGTCTCTATGCTCCTGGCTAAATCTATCAAAATCAAGTGATCCTGGGGCTACTGGGTGGCTCAGACGGTTGGGCAGCTTGTAACAGGATTCTCACACAGAGTCGTGACCCAGAGGCTTTTCCTTAAAGGGAGCAACTTTATTCCTGCCGGCACCGCTCAGTTGGGTTCGGACCCGAAGCACTGAGCACCAATCGCCAAGTGGCATAGTTTTTTTAAATATATCTTCTATTTCTTTGTCTCCCAATATATAGTAAGACACACAAACATTCAGTCTGATTAAGTGTTCTCATGTTACAAGGTCATGAGGGACGTTGTCACTTACGCGTTTTAAAAGAGGAAGAAGTGTTCAATGTTAAGGGCAAGAGAGTCTTCTATGGCTGGCTGTTTCCTGGAACAAGTCGGGGTCCAGGTAGGGGTTTTTGCAGATAAACTGTCAAGATGGTGCTTATTGGAGGTAGTGCCAGAGGGGACGTGGCTACCATGCCAGGCAGTTTCTCAAATGAAGGTTAGAATGCAGATTGTTCGTTAGGAGAGCCCTTGGCATCAATACCTGTGAGAGGTTGGAGGAGCAAGTTAGGCACGGGCAGAGGAAGAAGATGAGCTACCGTGAGACCCATTAAAGGCCTTAGGCAACTCTCTGGGGCTCTGTAGAGTTAGAATCATCCTTCAGAGGCGTCCTGAGGGGAAAGAGATGACCGGGTCTTTATACTCCAGCAATAATCAGTCTTTGGAAGTGACCTGATCGAGTTGGGCCTTATTTATCTACTTAGTTTTCCGAGTTTTAATTCTTCTGGTGTTACCTCTTTATCTGCAACTGTGGAAAAGGTTTTGCATACTACTCTGAGTAAGACAGGCTGTGATTGGAAAGGTTTTTTTTTTTTAAGGTGTATTTATTTATTTTTGAGACAAAGAGAGAGAGAGAGGGAGAGAGAATCCCAAGCAGCTGCCCGCTCGGAGCCCGACTTGGAGCTCGATCCCACAAACCGTGGGATCATGACCTGAGCCGAAATCAAGAGTGAGATGCTCAACTGACTGAGCCACCCAGGCGCCCCTGGAAAGTTTTGAGCAAGGAAGTGCCTTCATCTTGCAGGGACAGGCTCTTACACACTTTACAAGGATCACTTTGGCTGCAGTGTAGACAATTACCTGTAGGAGTGCAAGGATAGAAATAGGAGGCTGTTGAAAAACTTGCCCAAAGGATGGGGCGCCCGGGTGGCTCAGTTAGTTAAGCCTCCAACTCTTGATTTTGGCTCAGGTCATGATCTCATGGTTCTGAGATCGAGTTCCGCATCGGGCTTTGTGCTGACAGTGTGGAGCCTGCTTGGGATTCTTGGAATTGGCCCTTCTCTTGAAATGTATCCAGAATCACTTCTCTCTTTATTACCTTCTCTGCTCCCACCCTGGTTTATGGCCATCCTTGTTTCCTTTGGGCTAGTTTGTTTTGTTTAATGTTTATTTATTTATTTATTTTGAGAGAGAGAGAGAGAGAGAGAGAGTATGAGCAGGGGAGGGGCAGAGAGAGAGAGGGAGATAGAGAAGTAGACTCTGTGCTGACAGCAGACAGCCCAAACGCGGGGCTCTAACTCACCAATCCCGAGATCATAACCTGAGCAGAAGTCATACGTTTAACCAACTGAGCCACCCAGGTGCCTTTGTTTTTGTTTTTATTTATCTTACCATATTTCCATCCTATGCAATTACACCTCCTACGGTTATTCAAATATTTGGCAAGTGGGACACCTAGTAAGTTGGCACTGATGCTTTCCCAGCAGTCTTTGATAGCTTCCTCACTTTCTAATACGACAAGATATTCCAAGCATCTCATGTATATTTCCTATCTCAGAAGTGAAACTGACCATTTCTTCAAGAAGTCTGTTCTTTTTTTTTACCATGAAATGATATTTTGATACTACAATCTGGGGATTCAGTGCTACTGGATTGGCCATTGTTTCCAGGCCTTTTTGATGTCAGAGATTGGCAATCGATTTTTTTTCTATAAAGATAAAATACATTATGAGTTCATACATAGTATTTCTAATTTAAATTCAGAACTGTAGGGTTTTACTTAATGTCTTTGATAGTCAACCTGTACTTCTATTTATTATCTCATACCCAAAATTTTGGTTCCCAATTCCACCAACATATTCTATGAAACAGTCTCAGAATACCAACGCCAACACTATTGTTAACATGATTGCTGAAAGGAATTAAGATGTTTTTGGATTTCCTTGTGCCTTTAGAGTATAACCCATTAGGAGCATACAGACAAATTACTGTATTTAAAAGTAACTTGAAATAATTATTCTCTGTGTGGTTTTTCTGCCAATTTGATAGACAATTTGGTTCATTTGTTTCATGTTGTTTTTGGTTTTTCGGGATTGCTTTTTGAAAATTTAATTGTGTTTTCTAATTATGTAAATTAAGTGGTTTCAAAATCAAATATACAGAACAATATGTATTCAGAGAAGTCTAGCTTCCACCCTTGTCCCTCCCACCATGTTACCTTTGTTTCTCATTCAGTAATTTTTTAAAAAAATGTTTTTGTTTATCCTTCTGTTAAAAAATGTACACAACGGGGTGCCTGGGTGGCTCAGTCGGTTAAGCGTCCAACTTCGGCTCAGGTCACGATCTCGTGTTTCGTGGATTCGAGCCCCGCGTCGGCCTCTGTGCTGACAGCTAGCTCAGAGCCTGGAGTCTATCTTCAGATTCTGTGTCTCCCTCTCTCTCTGACTCTCCCCTGCTCGCGCTGTCTGTCTCTGTCTCTCAAAAATAAATTAAAAAAACATAAAAAATGTAAACAAGTACATGTTGGGAGATAATTCTCCATGGTTCTCTCAGGTTCTGCACATCTTGTGAACAGAGTCACTGATTGCTTTTATTCTGGGCTGTCTTTTCAAGGGTGTTTATAGAACCAACAGCGTTGGATGATAGAGATAGTATCTTCCTTCGGAACATAGGGCAGGATTACTGCCAGTTATAAAGTTTTCAGCTTCCCTAAATTCAGGGTCCCTTTCCTGTCATGTAACCCACTGCATGAGAAGGCATGTCACCGCCTCTTCATGTCACCCTTTAGGAACTGGAGCTTGGGAACCTGGCTCAAATGCCAATACCCTGATTAATGCTATTTCTGTGAGTAATGCATTCTTTTGTCTTTTATTCGTGATCAGAGTTTTGAGCAAAGAAGTGCCTTAATTTTTCAGGGACATGGCCTTACCCACTTCAAAAGGATTGCTCTGGTTGCAGTGTAGACCATCACCTGTAGGGATGAAAGGATGGAAGTAGGAGGCTGTTGCAAAACTAGTCCAAAGGAAACAAAGATAGGCATGGTCCAGGGTGGGAGCAGAAAAGGTAATGAGGAGAAGATGGAGTCTGAAGACATTTGACCTTCCTGAATTTCAGATATTAGATGTGTCAAATTCAAACCACAAAAATACTTTTTAAATTTTTTTAAATGTTTATTTATCTTTGAGAGAGAGAGACAGAGTATGAGCGGGAGAAGGGCAGAGAGAGAGAGAGAGAGGGATACACAGAATCGGAAGCAGGATCCAGGATCTGAGCTGTCAGCCCAGAGCCTGATGCGGGGCTCAAACCCACGAACCACGAGATCATGACCTGAGCCGAAGTTGATGCTTATCCAACTGAGCCACCCAGGCCCCCTCAAACCACAAAAACATATTTTAAAAGTTGTTTTAAGTTCGATTTTTATCAATTTGTTCAATAGGTCTGAAATAGCATCAAAAGCAATGCATTCAACGATCTTCTTTCCCATCTTGTTCCATAGTCATTCAATCCCCTCTCCAAAGGCCATTAGAGCTACAAGTTAGTTAAACTGTCAAAAGAAATACAAGATGGAATTACCAAGACACGAGAATCATGTATCTTCTACCAGACAGAATCCATAAAACTATGGCAAGCTAACTTGTTAGACGGCAAGTTGGCTAAAATAAACATTCTTGAAGACACACGTACATTTTTGTATTCTACCCTACCCATTTCTTAGACAAATGTTAGTGTCCTATACATATTTTGCTCATTTAAGGATAAAGTACAGAAAATCTTAAAAAAAATTTTTTTTTTACTGTTTTTATTTATTTTTGAGAGAGAGAGAGAGAGACAGCATGAGCAGGGGAGGGTCAGAGAGAGAGGGAGACACAGAATCTGAAGACAGGCTCCAGGTTCTGAGCTGTCAGCACAGAGCCCGACGAGGGGCTCGAACCCACGAACCACGAGATCATGACCTGAGCCGAAGTCTGACGCTTTACCGACTGAGCCACCCAGGTGCCCCAAGTACAGAAAATCTTTAGGATCAAGGAACTGGAGGGGCGCCTGGGTGGCTCAGTCGGTAAAGCGTCTGACTTCGGCTCAGGTCAAGATCTCGCGGTTCATGAGTTCGAGCCCCGCGTCGGGTTCTGTGCTGACAGTTCAGAGCCTGGGGCCTGCTTCCGATTCCGTGTCCCTCTCGCACTCCGCCCCTCCCCCGCTCGAAGTCTGTCTGTGTGCGTGTGTCTCTCTCTCTCAGGAATAAATAAAACATTAAAAAATTAAAATAAAATAAAATCAAGGAACTGGATGGGATCCAGGCAGTGAATGAAGATCAAAAAGAAGTCCAAGGAGGAGCTCTGGGGCATTCTAATATTTGGAGGTTGGAAAGATGAAGAAAAATCATTGCACAAGACTGAGAAGCAGCAGCTAGTAAGGTAGAAAGGGAATCAGAAAGAGGGATGGCCCAGAGACTGAAGTCTCTTTTGGCCAGCGATCCTGAAGAGCTCTAAAGTAGCACTCTGCCTCCAATTCAGTTGCTTTGTATTTATCACCTCTTTTAAATACTTCGTAGTATGTATACCTATCTGAAATTGTTTCTTTAACCTCCACATTAGATCATTTATTCTATGAGATCACGGACTCGTCTAAAAGGGTTACCACTGCATCCTCAGCAACTAAGCCAGGCCCCAGTGTCCCGAAAGCCTGGGAAAGGAGAAATTGTGTGTGTGTGTGCACGCGCGCGCCTGCGTGTGTGTGTTTTAAAAATGAAACAACAAAAGGTAATCCAAGTAATTGTAGACACTCGCATACCTGGGGAAATATCAGAACAGATTATGAAACCAATCAATTTTCCAGCACTTAAGAAAGCAAAAACCAGTGTGTGGCTAGCAGTATGATCCTGTGGTGCGCCGGCGTGCCAGACCGATTCTGTTTTCTGCTGAGTGCTATGTCATGCTGATCCTGGGAAAGGAAGAGATGTAATCTACTCAGACTTCAATAAGGCTTACATGTCCAACGGTATGCTTTTCTAATCACCAACCTAGACTGATAAGGTCTATATCTACTGTGTCCAAGAAGACTTTTCTGCTTGCCAAAAGTGTAGCAGGGACCCAATCTTATTTATTACTACTCTTTAGAGCTAATAGCAGCCTGGGGAGAGAGTGATGTGAAAAACGATGGGCTTATAGGGAAAAGGTAAGCCCAACAAAGTCAAGGGAAGGAAAGGTATGATAATACCTTGGCTCAGATATTATTTATCATTTATCCACAGGAAAACATTCAGTTCTCCCCATATGGTACTTGACAGATACAATGGATGGCCTTGGCCTAGCTACAGGGCTTTGATAGCAGGACTTATCTGGCTTAATAAATGAATACATTTTATGAGCAAGGGATTTTTTTTTTTAACTTATAGTCCCCTTTAAAGCTATTTTAGGGGTGCCTGGGTGGCTCAATCGGTTAAGCGTCCGACATCAGCTCAGGTCATGATCTCGCGGTTCGTGGGTTCGAGCCCGGCGTCGGGCTCTGTGCTGACAGCTCAGAGCCTGGGGCCTGCTTCAGGTTCTGTGTCTCCCTCTCTCTCTGCCCCTCCCCCACTCACACTCTGTTTCTCTCTGTCTCAATAATAAATAAACATAAAAAAGTTTTAAAAAAGCTATTTTATTTTTTCTGATGATAGGTATAATTAACATCTTCTAAAAGGAAAAAAATACACAAAAAGGCAGAGAATAGGAAGAAGCAGTAAACAACCGTGAACTTTGGTCTTAGACAATATCAGATTCAAATTCAGGCTCTGCTACTTGATAGAACTATATGATCCTTATCTTGGTTGGGCCTCAGTTTCCACAATAATAACATGGGGATAATAATGCTTAATTTGTAGGGTTGTTGTAAACATCAAAGAATCTTACGGGTTGTTTTTTTTTGTTTTTTTTTTTTTGTTTTTTGTTTTTACTTAGGATTACATGAAAGGCTGGATAGTCCCATAAAACTTTGCATAATAAGGCATCTAGAAATACTGGATAAAATACAGGCTCCCTAGAAAGTAAAGAAAATCCCCCAGAAGTCAAAAAGGAACAGAAAACAGAGACCAAAGTGACAGGCCAGCCCAAAAGCCACACATAGTTGGCATTATTAGGAACATAGAACTCTGGTTTTTAATGCCTGCATAGAGACACAAGACATTGGCCTTGGGCCCACACAATGAGAGTATTAGAACTGTAAATTCAGATGAAGTCAGGACTGCTACGAACTATAACAGAGTGAAATGATAGGCCAAAGAAGCAATCCACTTTCAGCAAGGGGAGAAAATGAGTCTAATCTGTCTCAATTTCCCTTCTAGGTAGGGAAAAATATTTCCCCTGAAAATTTATAACTATAAGCCTGTCTTCAGACGTGCTTAGAATTAAGTTTATATCACATACAAAGTCTAAGGGATTTAATTTAAAACGGTCCTGGGTTCATAACACCCTGTGGTGATGGATAGAAGACTGTGGAAATTGTCTCCAGAGGAATCTGGCCCTCAAACCAGATTTCTCAGGATTTCCACAAAGTTTATCCATGTAGAAGCCAATATACAACTAGAAAACAGTTGAAGAAACAAGCCAGTATAGAGTCAGCAGAAACAAAAACCAACAGAATTGAAACTTCTTGAGTTTCAGGTATTGGATGTGTCCAATTCAGACTATACAATTAGTATATTTAAAAAGTTGTCTTCAGTTGAATTTCATCAATTTATTCAATAGGTCTGAAACAGCATCAAAAGAAATGCATTCAGGGGCATCTGGGTGGCTCAGTCGGTTAAGCGTCCGACTTTGGCTCAGGTCATGATCTTGAGGTTTGTGGGTTCGAGCCCCGCGTCGGTCTCTGTGCTGACAGCTAGCTCAGAGCCTGGAGCCTGCTTCAGATTCTGTGTCTCCCTCTCTCGCTGACCCTCCCCTGCTCGCACTGTCTCTCTCTGTCTCTCAAAAATAAATAAAAAACATTAAAAAAAAGAGATGCATTCAAAAGTCTTCTTTCCAACCTTATTCCATAGTCATTTAATCCCCTCTCCAAAGCAATCAGAGTTACTAGTTAAACCTTTGAAAGAAATATGAAATGGAATTACACATCTGAGCAAGGAACAAGAGGACATAAAAATAATCAAACATTTGAAAAATAAGCCTAAATACTTTTAGAAATGAAAAATATAATTATTGAAATGAATGGGTTAAAGAGATTGGATAGATTTGAAGATAGGACAAATCTGGAATACTTGAAGAATCTACAAAAAATTATTCTCAGAATTCAGTACTCAGAAACATATAGACAGAAGATATGAGACGATAAGAGACATGGAGGATATAATGAGATAATTGAATATACACTTAAATGAATATTCTGAAAGAGAGAACAGAGAAAATAAGGGAAAAGTAATTTTCAAATACATAATGGTGGAGAATTTTCTAGAAGTGTTGAAACAGATGAATCTTCAGTTGAAGAATTCTAATGAGCTCTGAGGACACTGACAAAACATATATTCTTAGACTTATGGTTGTAAAACCGAAGAACACCAAAGAGAAAAAATTTTAAAGTAATTAGAAAGAAATAAAAAAGGATTGCCACAAAATGGGAAGCAATAGGATTGATAAAAGATTTATCAACAGCAAAAATAAAAGCAGAAGACAGTGGCTTATACCTTTAAAGTGGGAAAACAAGGGGCGCCTGTGTGGGACAGTGTGTTAAGTGTCTGACTCTTGATTTCAGCTCAGGTCATGATCTCAGGGTCATGAGATCGAGCCCCGCATTGGGATCCATGCTGAGTGTGAAGCCTGCTTAAGAGTCTTTCTCTCCTT
The DNA here is from genome assembly GCA_028646485.1 of Cryptoprocta ferox. Taxonomy (NCBI): domain Eukaryota; kingdom Metazoa; phylum Chordata; class Mammalia; order Carnivora; family Eupleridae; genus Cryptoprocta; species Cryptoprocta ferox. The sequence goes on from CM053579.1 coordinate 70,593,897, forward strand.
CTCTCTCTGGCCCTCCCTCACTTGCTCTTGCATGCGCATGCTCTCTCTCTTTAAAAAAATAAAATAAAAAATGTATCTAGCACATATTTTTTAAATTATAAAAAGCAATTAGCCCAGCCATCTGTATATTATGATCCCATTGTTGTAAATAAACACATGTATGCAGGTAAATTAAAATCATATGGAAGAATATACAAGAATCCTTTAACTATGTTTATATCTTGGTCTGGAGTCACACGGTAGAGAGTAGATGGAGGAATTTGACTTTAAATTTTATATTCTTCAAATATTCTTCTCCTTCTCCTTCTTCTCCTTTTTATTTTCAATTTTAATTTTAATTTTAATTTTTTTGACATTTATTTATCTTCAAGAGACAGAGATAGACAGAGCATGAGCGGGGGAGGGACAGAGAGAGAGGGAGACACAGAATCTGAAACAGGCTCCAGGCTCCAAGCTGTCAGCCCAGAGCCCGATGCAGGACTTGAACCCACAAACCGTGAGATCATGACCTGACCCAAAGTCAGATGCTCAACCGACTGAGCCACCCAGGTGCCCCTATTTTTATTTTTTTAATTTTTATTTTAGATAGAGAGAGAGCATGAGTGGCTGAGAGGAGCAGAGGGAGAGAGAGAGAATCTTAAGCAGGCTCCATGCCCAGCACAGAGCCTGACGCAGGGCTCAATCCCACAACCCTGGGATCATGACCTGAGCCGAAATCAAGAGTCAGATGCTCAACTGACTAAGCCACCCAGGTGCCCTTCTTCTTCTTCTTCTCTTAAGTAAGACAATGTTTTTCGAGAATTATCTTTCAAGAGCAAGGGAAAAATAAAGATATTTCCAGATAAAGAAGGACTGAGAGTTTCCTACCATTCATTCTTCAGAAAGAAAGATCCCATGATAAAGGTCCAAAATATAAAAATGAATGATAAATAAATGGGTAAAAATGAAGGGAGGATCTAAACACATATTGACTCTGTGAAAAATAATAACAATGTTCAATTTGGGTCATAAAAATTAAAATAGAACAAAAGAAGCGAAAATTTGATAAGATGCAGGACAGCAGATGGCTTGTGGACTTAGAATGTTCTCAATCCCTTGTATTGTCAGGAGAAAGAAAGAGATATTGAATAATATTAGACTTTAAGTTAAGTACGCGTGTATGCTCACATTTGAGTTTTTACATAACTATAGAAATAATAGAGGGGCACCTGGGTGGCTCAGTTAGTTAAGTGTCCGACTTCGGCTCAGGTCATGATCTCACAGTTCGTATATTTGAGCCCCACGTCGTGTTCTGCGCTGACAGCTCAGAGCCTGGTGCCTGCTTCAGATTCTGTGTCTCCCTCTCTCTCTGCCCCTCCTCTGCCTGCTCTCTCTCTCAAAAGTAAATAAAAACATTTTAAAAAAAAAAATTAAAAAATAAATAATAGAAATAGAATGCCTAATTACAGAACAGAAGAGGAGAAAAAATAAATTTTAAAAACTTAATCCTAAATAAGGCAGGAAAAGAGAAAAAAATGGAAAGGGTGAGAAAAACAGAAGGCATAAATAAGATGGCAGAAATTATTGCAGATGCATCAGCAATCACAGTAAATATAAATGGGCTACATTTATTAATTAAGTGTCAGAGAGTGTCAGAATAAAAAAATAAAATCCAGGTTTGTGCAACGTACCAACATTACACAACGCTTCAGAAAGGCTGAAAAGAATAGGTCCGGAAAGATATTTGGGCAGCAAAAACTAACCAAAATAAATGTTTTATGGTTATGTTAAATATCAGACAAAAATAGATATTATGATGTGACAGAGATAGCTAGCTATCCACTTAAAATCTCTTCCTTTTGGGGCACCTGGGCGGCTCAGTCAGTTAAGTGTCTGACTTTGGCTTGGGTCATGATCTCATGGCTCATGAGTCTGAGCCCCTCGTTGGGCTCTGTGAGGACAGTTCAGAGCCTGGAGCCTGCTTGGGAGTCTATGTCTCCCTCTCTCTCTCCCCCTCCCCAACTCCTGTTCTGACCCTCTGTCTCTCTCTCTCAAAAATAAATAAACATTAAAAAAATTAAAAATATATCTTTACTATTTATAGGGAGTTATAGCTGGGAGTGGCCGATGCATCTGTGGTTAAATTTCCAAGTCCTCCTTTTACCTATGAGTGGCCGTATGACCAATTTTTGCCAATCAACCATTAGTGGTGTTGATGTCTGCTAAGCACAGGGCTCTGCCTACACTGGCATAAAATTTATATGCAAATTTCCTTGTTTTTGTTATTACGAACAGAATTTACCCCAAGTCTCACGACCCAGTATAAAAGTGTTATTGTACTTCTTATTAGATGCCTCTATAAACATCACTGTGTAAACATAAAACAAAGTTGGGATCCCATTGTATACACAGAGTTGTCTAGGTCCCTCATCAAACTCTATAGTCTTACTTCTCTTCCATGTTATCAAGTGCTCCTCCTAAGCATGACTTTCACACTTTCCACAGCAATCTCTAACTCAGCACAGTGCCGGACACAGGGTCGCCTTTTAGAAATGTTGGCAGTAAGTGAAGAGAAGGAGCGTGAGGACGATAAGGAAGGAGATGGGGTATGTAGCCCAGTTCACCCACCCACTCCTCTGACACTCATGGTAATGAGTATCCCTCCCTAGATCTTCGTCTAATATCTCTGATAATTTCCTAAGGACAAATTGCTAGAAGTAGACTTACCGGGTCCAAGAATACAAGTCTGTTTAAGATTCTTGATACAGATTGTCAAGTTGATTTCTAAAGAGATTGCACCAATTTATAACCCTCGCAACTGCCTTGTAAAATGGGGACCATGAATCCCATTTAACAAATCAGATAACCGAGGCTCAGAGAAGATTAAGGAACTTGTTTCAAGCCACTACTAGGGCTGGACTTTGAATCCAACTACAAAGTTATTATTCCATTTCATTTCTAACTTATTTGGGGGCCAAAGCTCCAAAGTCATGAAAGACCAAGATTAAAGGATCATAATGTGGTTGTAGAGGAGAATGTCCTTATTCTTTTTATTTATTTATTATTTATTAATTTTTTAGTTTTGAGAGAGAGTGAAAGCACGAGCAGGAGAGGGACAGAGAGAGAGGGAGAATCCCAAGCAGGCTCTGCACCGTCAGCACATAGCCCGATGTGGGGCTAGATCCCATGAACCGTGAGATCATGACCTGAGCCGAAATCAAGAGTCAGATGCTTAATCCGCTGAGCCACCCAGGCGCCCCAAGAATGTTCTTATTCTTAAAAGATATACACTGAAATATTAGAATTAAAGGTCATGTCTGCAATGAGCTTTCAAATGGTTCAGAAAGAGAAAAGAAAGAAAATGAGAAATGGGGAAAAAAGAAATAAAGGAAAAATATATAGTGAGAGGAGGGAGAGGGAGAAATAAATGTGCTATATTTGGTGAATCTTGGTGAAGGGTATATAGGAATTTATTTTACTATTCTCGAAACTTTCCCGAAGGTTTTGAATTTTACAAGGTAATATGCTACTGATAAAATATGAATACCAAAACATGACATTGGTATTAGATCTTTAAAATGATTTCTGGGTGGGGGGCGCCTGGGTGGCTCAGTCGGTTAAGCGTCCGACTTCAGCTCAGGTCATGATCTCACCATTCTTGAGTTCAAGCCCTGCATTGGGCTCTGTGCTGACAGCTCAGAGCTTGAAGCCTGCTTTGGATTCTGTGTCTCCCTCTCTCTCTGCCCCTCCCCTGCCCATGCTCTGTCTCTCTCTCTCAAAAATAAACATTAAAAAAATTTTTTTAAATAAAGTAAAATGATTTCTGGGGTGCCTGGGTGGCTCACTCAGTTAAGTGACCAACTTCGGCTCAGGTCATGATCTCGCACTCCGAGTTCGAGCCCCGTGTCAAGCTCTGTGCTGACAGCTCAGAGCCTGGAGCCTGCTTCAGATTCTGTGTCTCCCTCTCTCTCTCTCCCTCCCCTGCTCCTGCTCTGTCTCTCTCTCTCTCAAAAAAAGATAAATAGTTTTTAAAAATTAAAAATAAAAGATTTCTAAGGCCATAAAGATTTTGCACAGGTTTCCTTTCTTTAAAGTATTTGAAAAAAATGCTTTAAAGAGGGCCCAATACCCTTTAGACTCAAGGGGCCATAAAGAATTTCCCCCACGGAGCTGATTTTTAGGCTGTTCAATAATTGCTGCCGATTCGTTTGCTTGTGGTCCCTAGATTTTGTAATTTAGCCCTGTGATTATTGTTGTCTCGGTGATTAGCAATCTCTTACATAATCAGACTTGGATTTTGTGTGTCTCCTGTCTCCATCCCTGGAGGCAATTATAACTTGTCCCTCAGAGGATCATGGGTGTGCACACGAGGCAGTGAGAAAGGATAGCGTTTTTTTCCCCCTACATCTTTACTCTTTTTCTTTGTATTGGTTAGCTGTCTCCGTCATAAATAGGTTGAGGGGAAATTAAAGTCTTGAGGTGTAATGTATTTTTCTGATGCACTCTCTTTTTCAACCTAAAAGACATCATCTAAACTGTGCACATGCATTGAGAGCAATTGAGGGACATGTTGGTAATAGAAAATTCTATTCACAATTGTATAAATGTATACATCGTATTTGCCTTTTTGAGGGAGAAACTATTTTAAACTATGCTATTAAAAGAAGACCTATTTAAAAATGAAATGGCATTACCTTTCCTCTTATCTAAATAGGCAGAATTTAATTTTCTGCTGCTAACATTGTCATATTTCTGCAGCAGTAAAACGGTAGTGGAAAAAGAGGGTTGAGTCACCCTAGTTTCTTAATGAAGAGTTTGGTACAAGCTAATTTCTGGGGAGTTGGCAGTTATGTCTCCATGAATGCATCTTGTTTCTAGGTCAGTTCCACTTAAGAGTAGCACTGAAATTGGGGTGCAGACAGCTTGGCTAATGGGTGCATTCTAATTCTGTTTGCCTGTTTCAGTCCCTCCGGGTTGCTTTGAGGAAGCCCCAGTCTCTCAGAAGGTCACTGGTTCAGTTCAATGCAGTGTTTCCTTCTAGCAACATCCCCTTGCATAATATTTGTCGGTGAGAAAACAAGGAGGGCATCGATAAGGAATTACCATTAACTTGGGGTGAGATATTTATGAACAAATTTAACCAAAAGGCTTACACAGTTTAATTGAGTTAACATTTGCCTGCTTCAGGGCAGGGTATATAATTGGAGTCTCAGAATTGTCACAGTTGGAATATGTTTTTAATGTTTCCTTATTACTATATTTAATTTAAACTTGTTACTTTGAAATAATTTAAACTTACAGGTGAGTTTCGTTTAGAAATAGTACATAGATCTAAGGTTCTCAGGTATAGCCTTTACCCAAATTTACCAGTTGTTAACATTTTATAAGACTTGCTTTATCACTTTATTTCTCTCTCTCTCTGGGTCTCTCTCTATGTATAATGTATATCATTATAATTAATTATATATATTTCTATATTTAAATATAATATACATATATTTATATTAAATATATTTTTATTTATAAAATTTATATTTATATTTATTATATATTTATGTATAAATATATTTAGATATTTAGATATAATATAAATACATTTATATTAAAGATAAATATATAAAATATAGAATATATATTTAAAAGAATTATAATCAATTAGATATAATACATTATTGTTGTTCTATATATATTTTATTGTTGTTATTATTATTAGTTTCTATCTCATCTGAGAGTAAACTGCAGCCCTTATGTCCTTTTAACCCCCAAGTATTTGAACGTGCATTCCTTTTTTTAAATTTTATTTTTAATGTCTATTTATTTTTGAGAGAGACAGAGACAGAGACAGAGTGTGAGTAGGTGAGGAGAGGAGAGAGAGGGAGACGCAGAATCAGAAGCAGGCTCCAGGCTCTGAGCAGTCAGCACAGAGCCAGACGCGGGGCTCGAACTCACGGACCACAAGATCATGACCCGAGCTGAAGTTGGACGCTCAACCGACTGAGCCACCCAGGCGCCCCTCAACGTGCGTTTCTTAAGAATAGGGGCATTCTCTTTCACAACCATAGTAAAATGACCGAATTCAGAAAATATAACATTGATACAATTTTATGATCCTGTATACAGTCCATATGCAAATTTTGCCAGTTGTCCCAATAATGTCTTTTATAGCAAATTTCCCCCTCTTTGATCCAGAATCCAACTCAGGACCTTATTACCCACTTAGCAGTCATATCCTCTTTAAGGTTTTAAAATCCTGAACAATGTCTCTATTTGTCTTTGTCTTTCATATTGACATTTTAAAAATCGTACAGGCCAGTCATTTAGTAGAATATCCTTCAATTGAAGTTTTATATTTCTTGACACTTAGATTTGGGTTGGGCATATTTGCCAGAAATATCAGAGAAGTGGTGTTACATTCTTCTCAGTGCATGAGATCAGGAGGTCAGTTTGCCCCATTATTGATGAAGTGAACTTGAATTACTTGGTTAAGAAAGTAGCCTTCCTGGTTTTCCGCAATAAAAGTACTATTTTTTCTTGAAAATGCGATGTTTTGGGGGCACCTGAGTGGCTCAGTCAGTTGAGTGTCAACTCTTGATTTCGACTCAAGTCATGATCCCAGGGTCATGGGATCGAGCCGTCCTCATCAGGCTCCTCGTTGAGTGTGGAGCCTGCTTAAGATTCTCTCTCTCTCTCTCTCTCTCTCTCTCTCTCTCCCTCTGCCCCTCTCCCCCGCTCACATACACTCTTGCTCTCTCTCTCTCCCTCTCTCTCTCTCAAATAAATAAATAAATAAATAAATAAGATGTTTTTGAAGCTGCTACTTTCATATTTTACACTGACTAAAGGTAGTAGTAAAGATCGAAAGTGGTACAAAATTATAAATCTGGTAAAAAACAATCAAGGTAACTCTACTATTCCAAATAAGATTTAGAAATCTGATTACGGGTTTGGCTGTTGCACACAATCTTAGTAAGACTTTTTGTTCATTCATGCAGAATTGTATTATACGATTATTTGTCTTAACGCTTCAAGTAAGCAATCTATTTAATGTGTTCCAACCTTGTATCCAGCCTTGCTCTCATTGGGTATGCTTTGAGTTGTAGATAATATAAACGTAGCTCTATTGAGTTGCAACTACACGTTATATGCTTATTCTAATAGGGCCTACGGGATATCAGGTATTTGTAGTTTTAACATTTAAATAAAGCAACTGAATGCATCTTTCTTCATGTCTACCCGAGAAATCTTCAAAGCCAAAGCAAACATGAGTTTGGCCATAACACAGACACATGGCACGTCTTAAAAACTACACAGATCTGAGGAATATGCTTCTATCCAGCTGTGCTGAACAAATTTGTATTCCCCAGATGACCTCACACACATCAGGCAATCATCCAATGATGATAAGCAATTATTAGTAATAACAAAAAACAGCTCTGTGGGCTCAGGGTACCCACAGCCCACGTTGCACATCATTAGGGTGTCCCTGATGTATTTCTTTGTAGTTTTCTTCTCTGACTACATCAAACCCTGGAGCAGAATATAGTGATTTAAAAAGATAGACACAGTCGATGTATTGACCCCTGAAATTGGCTGCCTGCAGATCTGTGGCTGCTTCTCATTTCTGGGAACCCTTCTTAACAACTCTGTCTCTTAATTTCTGCCTGGCTTGAACTGCATTTCAATAGGCTCTGACTTTGCCGGAATGGAGAGTAGGAGCTCTGCCACCTTGGATAATGAGATTGGAATCTCAAGCTTCTCTGTGTTTTGGGACAACCTACCAATAAGATTTTAAAAGAGCTTTACAAAGTCTCATCCCCTCCACGTACAAAGATGACTGTATGCAGAATCCTTGAATTAAAATATGTATTAACTTTTAACAAGATGACTGATCTTTTTTCTTTTTTTTTAAGTTTATTTATTTATTTTGAGAGAGACAGAGAGAGTGCGAGTGGGGAAGGGGCAGAGAGAGAAGGAGACAGAGAGAATCCCAAGGAGGCTCTAGCTGCCAACGCAGAGCTGGATGCGGGGCTCGAACCCATGAAGCCGTGAGATCATGACCTGAGTGGAAACCAAGAGTAGGATGCTGAATCGACTGAGACACCCAGGCGCCCCTCTTCTTTTCTTCTTTGGACATATTGATGTTAAATGCAAAGCATCCACGACCCACTGAAGGAACGACCTTAAAAGCAAGTAGGGAATTTACATGGCATGGAGCGCCATTTCAGCTGGTCTGTAGTAACGCAATAATTGTTTTGTTTTGAAGTTTTCCGAACTAATTATGATGTTATTGTAATTCATATGTCAATATTCCTGGGTTATAGAAAGTTCTAATTTTAACCTGATAACTAAGCTTTAAAATGGATCTTACTTCTCACGGATAGATTTTCATTTCAGGCCACATATTCATTTCCATTGTTGCCATAACAGATCACCATGATTTGTGCCTTCAAACAAAACCCATTCGGGGCACCTGGGTGGGTCAGTCGGGTAGGCGTCCCACTTCGGCTCAGGTCATGATCTCATGGTTGATGAGACCGGGCCCCATGTCGGGCTCTGTGCTGACAGCTCGGAGTCCAGAGCCCGCTTCAGATTCTGTGTCTCCTTCTCTCTCTGCCCCTCCCCTGCTCGCCCTTCGGTTCTGCATAAGAATCTACTTCCAAACACATTCATGTTATTGGCTGAATTAAGGACCTTGTGATTAGAGGTCTGAGGTCCTTGCTGTCTTGCTGGCTGTTGGTCAGAGGCTGAGCTTTGTTCCTAGAGGCTGCTCACATTCCTTCTCTTGCTTCTACATGGCCCCTCCTCCAACAACGGCAGACTGAGTCCTTCTCATGCTTCAGATCTCTCTGACTTTTCTTTCTGCCACATCTCTCCTCTGCTTGCATCCAGAGAACATTCTCTGCTTTTAAGGACTCAAGTGATTTGCTTGGGCCTACTAGCATAATCTAGGTCCATAACCTTAATCGCATCTGCAAAGTCCCTTTGACTATATCGTGTAACATACTTACAGGTCCCAAGGGTTAGGGCGGGACATCTTTGGAAGGCCATTATTTGGCTTACTATAGGCCAGGAAAAAAAGAGGTGAGACTGAAGGTTTATCAGGAATTTGGGATTTCCAAACACGCATATCGGTAGCTTTCTTGAATAAGCGTATTGTACTGCTGTAAAGCGTGGTATCTGACTGACTTTTTGTTTAGCTTGTGAATACAGGAGTCTTGGAGATGAGCAACTGACAAGCCCAGATATTATTCTAATGGATGTCAGTTAATCAGGGACTTTGGGGGTGAATATAGGGATGAATTTATGGATCAATTTCGGAGAGGGACCCAGAGGCTGAAAGAGTGGCAAACCTTCTGGGAAAGATCTATATGCTTTTTTGGGTCCCTCAGTGACCTCTTCAAAAACAAAACAGGAACGGGGCGCCTGAGTGGCTCAAACAGTTAACCATCAAACTCTCGATTTCAGTTCAGGTCATGATCTCACAGTTTGTGAGATTGAGCCCCGCGTTGGCCTCTGTGCGGACAGTGCAGATCCTGCTTGGGATTCTCTTTCTCCCTCTCTCTCTGCCCCTCCCCTGCTCATGCTTTCTCTCTCAAAATAAATAAATAAACATTAAAAAAAAACCAGGAACAGCAAATCATCTGTGGATATAAGATCTGACAAGGATATTTTATTTTTACTTTATTATTATTATTTTAACTTTTTATTTAAATTCTAGTTAACATACAGTGCAATACTGGTTTCAGGAGTAGAATTCAGTGATTCATCACTTACATACAACACCCAGTGATCATCACAAGTGCCCTCCTTATTACCCATCACCCATCTAGCCCATCCCCCACCTATCTCACTCCATCAACTCTCAGTTTGTTGTCTATTGAGTCTCTTGTCGTTTGTTTCCCTCTCTCCTCTTTTTATCCCTCTTCCCATATGTTTGTCTGTTTTGTTTCTTAAATTCCACACATGAATGAAATCATATGGTGTTTGTCTTTCTCTGATTGACTTATTTTGCTTAGCATAACACATTCTAGCTCCATTCACGTCATTGCAAATGGCAAGATTTCATTCTTTTTGATAGCTAAGTAATATTCCATTATATGTATATACATATCACATCTTCTTTATCCATTCATCAGTCAATGGGCATTTGGGTTTTCTCCATAGTTTAGTTCTTGTCGATAGCACTGCTATAAACATCGGGGTGCTTGTACCCCTTCGAATCTGTATTTTTGTATCCTTTGGATAAATACGTAGTAGTGTAATGGCTGGATCATAGGGTAGTTCTATTCCTTTTTTTTTTTTTTTTTGAGGAACCTCCATACTGTTCTCCAGAGTGGCTGCAAACCAGTTTGCACACAAGGAGACTCTAAAGGAGGCAAGATATTCTCTGGTTAATACAAACATTACTTACAGCCATCAGTTATTAGATAAAGTGTTAAAAGGTATAAGATATTAACACTACAAATGCTCAGAATCATTTCAATTTGGGCGAATGTAATAACAGCCAATCACCCTTGGCTGGAATGGCCTTATAAATAAGGTCACAGAAGGATCTTCATTTGAAGAAAAGAAACATTCAAGATATTCTTTGGCTCTGTTATTATTGTCTTTTTCCCAGAAAAAGACAACTAGAGGAAAGAGACATATAAACATTGACTCTTCCCAGTGAAAAAATTTCTTTAAACAAATTTTTTGTAATGTTTATTTATTTTTGAGAGAGACAGAGACAGAGCGCAAGTGGGGGAGGGGCAGAGAGAGAGGGAGACACAGAATCTGAAGCAGGCTCCAGGCTCTGAGCTGTCAGCACAGAGCCTGATGTGGGGCTTGAACTCACAAACCCTGAGATCATGACCTGAGCCGAAGTGGGATGCTTAGCCAGCTGAGCCACCTAGGCGCCCCCCAAAATTTCTAATTTGGAGGTAGGCAACATTAAAGGCTATTAGGCCCCTTAGCAATGTAAACTTATTTTGGGGAAATAAACCCCAAAACCCAGCATTCATGACATATTGATAAGTAAAATAGCACGCAGATTAAAGTCTCTATTGTATATATACATATAAAAAAGAATGCGAGGCCATATACCAAAATGGCAGCACTGTTGATATCGGGGTGGTAAGATTATGTGTATTTAAAATTCTTTTTTTTGTGTTCTTCTGAGTTTTCAAATTTTCCTCCATTGAGCATGTATTACTTCCATAATTAGATAGAACTGTGTAAAAAAATCAAACAAAAAAGAAAATCAAACTCAAGATGGAAAGAGTGAGGGGAAGCCGTTAAGAATGTAACTCTTGAGGAACCTGGGTGGCTCAGTCGGGTAGGCGTCCGACTTTCGCTTAGATCATGATCTCACAGTTCATGGGTTCGAGTCCTGCATCGGGCTCTGTGCTGACAGCTCGGAGCCTGGAGCCTGCTTCGGATTCTGTGTCTCCCTCTCTCGCTGCCCCTCCCGTGCTCACGCTCCGTGTCTCTCTCTCAAAAAGAAATATTAAATAAACAAACAAAAAAGAGTGTAACTCTCCATGCCCTTAACTATCTTTTTTATTTTCAATGTTTAGTCATTTATTTGGGAAGGGAGCAGGGCAGAAGAAGAAGGACAGAGAATCCCAAGCAGGCTCTGCTCTGCCAACACAGAGCCCAACACGGGACTCCATCCCACGAACCATGAGATCCTGACCTGAGCCGAGATCAAGAGTCAGACGCTTAACTGACTGAGCCACCCAGGTGCCCCTTAAATAATTTTATCTGCAGTGTAACAGATATTTTTGTTGCTTTTGGCAGCCAAGCACCTTTTCAAATCCTTCCTATGCTTAGGAATTTCCTCCCTCGTGACTCTTGAATTCTCCCTCTCCGAAGGTAGAGGACAATGGCTCATTTTCCCAGCTTGCCTTGCAGCTAAGGCACCAACCTTGAATGGTGTTTGTTCATGATCAGACATAGGAGTGAAATTTCCATCCGGAAGCCAGTGACAGTAGAAGGCAGGCATCTGGGCGCACACAGAATGCATAGTTGAGTGGCACTCGTTCTTCAGAGGCAGAGGTGGCTGAAATCCTAGTGGGAACTTTCTGGGCTTGGTGGTGGTGACTGTACTGTCTCCACAGGAGCACTCCTGAGATGTCATTTGGGTCTTGTGTGGGCTGCGGAAGGTCTGTCTCTGCCAGATCCTCCAGTCTTCCAGGAGTTTCTGTGAGCTACCTAATATCCTTTTATAAATGCCATTTCTGCTCAAACCACCTAGAATGAGTTTGGTTCATAGCTACGAACCCCGACTAGTATGGATGGATGGAATTGTGTCTTCTCTAAATTCATACGTTGAAGTCCTAACTCCCAGTACTTCAGAATGTGACTATATTTGGAGATACTTTATTTTTTTAAAAACATTTTTGTGTTTTATTTATTTATTTTTTTTGAGAGAGAGATAGAGAGAGAGGGAGAGAGAGAGACGGTACAAGCGGGGGCAGAGGGGGAGACAGAGAGAGAGAGAGAGAGAGACAGAACCTGAAGACAGGCTCCAGGCTCTGAGCTAGCTATAAGCACAGAGCCCGACACGGGGCTCGAACCCATGAACCATGAGATCATGACCTGAGCCCAAGTCAGACGCTCAACTGACTGAGCCATCCAGGGGACCCCATTTGGAGATACTTTAAAGAGGTAATTATGTTAATGGGGCACCTGGGTGGCCCAGTCGGTTATGCGTCCCCCTTCAGCTCAGGTCACGATCTCATGGTTCGTGAGTTCGAGCCCCACGTCAGACTCTGTGCTACAGCTTGGAGCCTGGAGCCTGCTTCGGATTCCGTGTCTCCCTCTCTATCTGCCCCTACCCCGCTCATGCTCTGTTTCTCTCTCCCTCTCTCTTTCAAAAATAAATAAAAGTTAAAAAAAAATAAAAGCATTATGTACTTATTGTAGAACATTTAGAAAATACAGAAAAAAATTAAATTGACACATGCACGTAAATAAACCTCACTGATATGCCTCAAACCTAGAGATAAGCACTGTTAAAACTTTGGTGTGCTTCCTTGCGGTCATTTTCCATGCATATATAACACGTTTTAAAAAAAAAACCCTCCTGGCATGTACCATGCAGTCCATTTCTATTGTTCATCCTGTGAACTGTTAACAAGGGAGCAAGAGCATGTCTTGTTACAGGAGCCTCAGGGAGTTGGTCCACCCAGGGGCCCCCAGGCAGATCAGCAGATCAGAGGGGAATGTGGCTCAACACCTTTGGAGGGATGCTTGAACTTGAAAATAAGGGCAGGTTCCTATCACTTTATTCAAGGAGGTCTGCCATGATATTTGCATTTGAAAAAAAATAAGTCTCAACTTTTAGAAATCCATAATTCAGGGGCACCTGGGTGGCTCAGCTGCTAAGCATCTGACTTCTGCTCAGGTCATGATCTCATGGTTTGTGAGTTCGAGCCCTGCTTCAGGTGAGCCCTGCTTCTCTCTCTCTCTCTCTCTCCGCCCTTCGCTCACTTGCACCCTTCCCCCCTCAAAAAAAGAAATCCATAATTCTGATATGTTTAAAAAATCCTATTAGTGAGATTGTATTATGGTTTATTGAGTTTCGAAATTCACCAATGACTGCCTTCAGGCCTTCCAACTCTTTTTGCAAAAGCAGCCTGTGTTTGTCCAAAAAAATCGCTCTAAATAGCTTGCAAACCACTTGAATCTGCCCCTTTTATGTAGTAAAATTGGTCAGTTTCCCAACAGTAAAGAAGAGGGAAAATATAGATTGGCAGCAACCAACACTGCCCTGAGAACGACATCGGCTTTCTAAATCCAGGGCTTTTTAGGAGGAGACAGAAGTAATTACAGCCTTACATAGCCGTTAACTAACGTTTTCAAACCCCAGGAAGAAAAAAAGAGCATTCTCTTGTTGGTTTTTGTTTCTGCTATGAACTCAGGGCGGTAACCCTCATCCTGCTGGGCCAATCAGGGACACTGGTGACTTTTCACTAACCAAATCTAAATCTGCAGCCCCAAATGGGCACTTTAAATCGTCCCCAGAAGCGAATCGGAAGCCCTTGTCTTCTGCTAAGGCTGAATGTTTTGTACGATGGGTATAACCTTTTGCATTTGGGCTTGAACTTGGCCCACATTTTTGTAGTCGCCCCTGGTGAGAGTTTTTTGGATTTTCACTTCAGACACAGCAAAGGAATCACTGCTCTCAGATGTGTGTGGGTGTGCCCGCGCACGCACGTATGTGCATGCTTAATTGGGGTAAAATATACATAACATAAAATGTGTTATTTTAACTGTCTTTTAAGTGTACAGTTCTGTAGCATGAAGTATATTTGTTGCTGTGCAACTATCACCACCATCCATTTCCAGAACTTTTTCATGTTCCCCAAGTTCCATACCTGTTAAACACCAGCTTCCCATTCCCTGTCTCGCTCCCCCCCGGGTCTCTGACAACCACCATTCTCTTTTCTGCCTCCGTGAATTTGACTGGTCTGGGTCCCCATTTAGGTGGAATCTTACGGTATTTGTCCTTTTGTGACTGGCTTATTTCACTTCGCGGATCTTTCGGGTCTGTCATGTCATAACATGCCAGAATTTCACTACTTTTTAAGGCCAAATAGTATTTCATTGTGTGCATACACTACGTTTCGTTTATCCACTCATCTGTTGACAAAACACTTGGGTTGCTTTTACCGGTTGGCCACTGTGAATAAGGCTGCTATGAACATGGCTGTAGTAAAATCTTTTTGAGTTCTTGCTTTCGATTCTTTTGGGTACATCCCCAGAAGTGAAATTGCTGGACCATATGGTCATTCCATGTTTAAATTTCTGAGGAATTGTATGTTGTTTCCTGCAGTGTTGGACTATTTTACATTCCCACCAGCAGTACGTGAGGGTTCCAATTTCTTCACGTGTGTTTTAACGTTTACTTATTTGAGTGATCCCTACACCCAATGCGGGGCTCGAACTCACAACCCTTAGATCAAGAGCCACGTGCCCCGCACTGAGCCAGCCAGGTGTTCCCAGAGGTGTCCTAAAGTACCTGTGTTCACATTACCTAGCCACCGTTTTCATCACCCCAAAAAAGCTTTTTAAAAAGTGGTTCCCAAACTCTGGTGCAGATAAGAACAACCTAAGTAGGGGTGCCTGGGTGGCTCGGTCCGCTAAGCATCCAACTCCTGATTTTGACTAAGGTCATGATCTCACAGTTTGTGAGATTGAGCCCTGCATCCGGGCTCCGTGCTGACAGCACGGAGCCTACTTGGGATTCTCTCTCTCCCTCTTTTTCTACCCCTCTGCCGCTCTCTCTCTCTCTCTCTCTCAAAATAAATAAATAAACAAAAAAAACAAGAATAATCTAAGGAATGTGTTAAAACATAGATTACTGCCCCCCCGACATTCTCATTCAGTAGGTCTTCTGTGAGGCCCAGGAATCTGCATTTTCACACCAATTGTCCCAGAAGGTTCTAACGCAGGTGCTAACCTTTGAGAAAAACTAAGATAAAAGGTCTAAACTCAGATGTGAATCCCCCAAGAGCCAAACTTTGGGTTTATGCCTCTATCTGAATTCTGCCCACTCTGATATGTCAATGAGTTTTTGGTCTGGGATTGAGTGACCATGTGTGGCCAAGGTTGGAAAAAAATTTCTTTGTTTTTCTTTTCTCAGAAAAGTCGATTATAAAACTTCAGGAAAGAGTGTCGTGTAGAACCTACTGTCTGACTTCTTCAGCGGTCTACATTTTAATCATCTTTTGCATTTTCTCCTATTTACGCTTTTCCGTGTTTTTCAAATGTCTGGCATTCAACACGCACTCATTACTTTTTAGAATTAGAAAAACGTCCCTCAAAGTATTACACCAAAGAAAATGTTTTGGAGATTCGAATATTTCCTCTGCCTGGTTTTCCTTAGCTCCCACTTCCCTTCTGCCCAAGACGTATCGGTCTCTCTGAGTCCATGCCTTTCTGGCATTCAGTTTATAATTCCTCCAGACTATGTCTCTCATTGAGTAATAGTGGTTACATTTACTAGAACTTGAGAAAGGGAGGGTGGTGATTCTCTCCAACAGGACCTCACGGGTGACGGGCTTCACTTTGGAGGCCGCGACACTGGAGTTCCGCAAGGAACTCGGGGATCATTAGATTCAGGAGGCTGCTTGCTTACTGCAGACCAAAAGAGCAATTTATTAAATTATCGTAAGAAATAGAAGATCGAGCCAAAAGGACTACTTATGTGAGCTGGTCAGCACATCTTGTTCCTTGCACGAAATGGGTACCCCGGGAGGCCACGTGATTCCTTCTACCACTGGATGAATATTGGGTGAGCATGGGAATCAGACCACAAGAAATCACATGGTTAAAATCACTAGTGTCATAAAGCTACTGTCACCTGGCAGGGCCATTTCCCCTGTGGGGCCAGAACACATGGGCCAGAGAGTCAGAAAGAGAGCTCTCCTCTTGCGGATCCTGAAGACCCACAGGCAGGTTTGCCTTTGTTGCTACATTCCATGCAGAAATGTCCGCTTTCTCTTGGCACATCGTTCACCAGACCAAACAAATAAGCAGGTTAACTCACATTCCAGAAAGGCTTTCCTGCGGGTGCTTCCTCACTATCCTATATGCACTGGGTGCCTAGGCAAGACTAGGAGGTACTGTTAGTGTTGAGACAGGACCTGGGCTGGGGGCGGGGGGGAGATGCTGAAAGATCCGCCTTCGATGCTGAAGCCTTCTGGAACCGACATTTCCAGTTGCAAGTGTGACCAAATCGGGTACTGAGGCTGGAAGATAAGAAACGACAACGAGAGGAAGACAAGAGAAAGCCCCTAAGTAGATCAGAGGCCAAAGCCAGGGGTGCAGGGAGTGTACTCAGACTAATTCTCATGGATACGGTTTCCTGATGATGCCAGACGCTTACAGAGAACTCAACCTGTCTGAGGGACATGACTGGCCAAGCCTTACAGTCCTGGGCCTGTTTAGTGCCTCCGATTCTCATGGTTTCCAAGTATCTCTGTCGAAAGCACATTTAGGGGCACCTGGGTGGCTCAGTCGGTTAAGCGTCCGACTTCAGCTTAGATCATGATCTCACGGTTCGTGGGTTCGAGCCCCGCATCAGGTTCTATGCTGACAGCTCAGAGCCTGGCGCCTGTTTTGGAGTCTGTGTCTCCCTCTCTCTCTGCCCCTCCCCTGCTCACACTCTGTCTCTCTCTGTCTCAAAAATAAAAATAAAATAAACATGAAAAAAAAAGGGAAGAAACCACATCTATAAACCATCCATAGGGCAGGGTGGCTCCTAGAAATGGCTGAGCTCAGTTATTTTATGGTAATGTTCACTCAGAGTGTGACTTTTATCTGACCTCATTAACACATTCTGAGGTCATGCCGTTGAACCCCATTGAGGGTATTTATATGTCTGGTCATCCTGTTTTTATTTATTTATTTATTTATTTATTCACTTACTTACTTTTGAGAGAGAGAGAGAGAGAGAGAGAGATGGAGAAAGGCAGAGAGAGAGAGAGAGTGAGACAGAGAATCCGAAGCGGGCTCTGCGGTGACAGCAGCAAGCCCCATGTGGGGCTCGAACTCATGAACCATGAGATCATGACCTGAGCTGAAGTCGGATGCAAAAGCAAGTGCTTTAAAGAAAATGACAAGTTCAATGAAAGTTTGGTGAATACATACATACATACATACATATGTATGGTGAACACTTAATTAATTAATTAATTAATTAGTGCTCTCCGAACCCACTCAGACCAATTAATTTCAGAGTTCCTGTGCATTGCTGCTTACTACCACTAACAGAATTTATGTATTACTCGGATCATCCAGGCCTCCTGAAGTACCATCACACTTGACATTGATTTTTTTTTTTTTAACAGCTTCATTGACATACAGTTCTCTTCCTATACAATTCGCCCATTTAAAGCGTACAATTCAGGGGCGCCTGGCTGTCTCAGTGGGTAAGGCGTGCAACTCTTGACCTCAGAGGTGTGAGTTCAAGCCCCACTTTGGATGTAGAGCTTACTTAAAAAAATAAATTAAAAACATAAAAAACCGGCTGGCTCAGTCAGTTGGGCGGCCGACTTCGGCTCAGGCCACCATCTCCCAGCCCATGGGTTCGAGCCCTGTGTCGAGCTCTGTGCTGACAGCTCAGAGCCTGGAGCCTGTTTCGGAGTCTGTGTCTCTCTCTCTGACCCTCCCCCACTCATGGTCTGTCTGTCTGTCTCTCTCTCTCAAAAATAAGTAAACCTTAAAAAAATAAAAAACAAATGAAAACAAAGCATACAATTGGACGGTTTTTAGTATATTCACAGATAAGTGCAACCAGCGCCATAACCGATTTAGAACATTTTCATCACCTTGAAAAGAAATCCTGCACCCTTTAGTTGTCACCGCCCCCCCCATCTACCCCCTGCCTAGCCCTAAGAAACCATTTACTTCCTTTCTGTCTCTATAGGACTGCCTGGTGTGCCTATTTCATATAAATGAAATCATATAATATGTGGGTTTTTTGTGACTGTCTTCTTTCCTTTAGCATAAACATTTCAGATTGGTACATGTTGTAGGAGGTGTCAGTACCCCATTCCTTTACATGGCCAAGTAATATTCCATTGTATGGATTTACCACTTTTGTTTATCCATTCAACAGTTGATGAACATTTGGGTTGTTTTTGGCTATTATGAATAATGCTTCTACAAATATTTGTGTACAAGTTTTTGTGTGGATGTGCATTTTCATTTCACCTAGCACCTACCTAGGAATCACATGTTTGGTTCCTATGGAAATCCTATGTCTAACATTTTGAGAACCTGCCAAATGTTTTACAAAGCAGCGAAATCACTTTATAATCCAACCATGAACATATGATTATAATCATCCTAGTGAATGTGAAAGGGTATCTCACTGTGTGTTTTTTTTAATTTTTTAGTCTTTATTTATTTTTAAGAGTGAGACAGAGAGAGACAGAGTGTGAGCAGGGGAGAGGCAGACACAGAATCTGAAACAGGCTCCAGGCTCCGAGCTGTCAGCACAGAGACTGATGCGGGGCTCGAACCCACGAACCGTGAGATCATGACCTGAGCTGCAGTTGGACGATTAACCGACTGAGCCACCCAGGCACCCCTCACTGTGGTTTTGATTTGCATCTCTCTGATGACTAATAATGACTAGCATCTCTTCTTGTGCTTATTGGCCATTTGTATGTCTTCCTTGGAGAAATGTCTGTTCAGATCTTTTGTCCATTATTTTTTAAATTGGTTTGCCTTTTTGTTATTGAAGTATAAGAGTTCTGTATATAGGGGTGCCTGGGTGGCTCAGTGGATTAAGCATCCAACTCTTGATTTTGGCTCAGGTCATGATCTCATCGTTTGTGAGTTCGAGCCCTGCGTCAGGCTCTGCACTACCAGCACAAAGCCTGCTTGGGATTCCCTCTCTTTCCACCCCTCCCCTACTCTCTCTCTCTCTCTCTCTCTCTCTCTCTCTCTCAAAAATAAACATTAAAAAAAGAGTTCTTTATATAATCTAGATACAGGTCTCTTATCAGATATACCATTTGCAAATATTTTCTCCCATCCTGTGTTTTGTCTTTTCACCCTCTTTTTTTTTAATTTTTTAACATTTATTTATTCTTGAGACACAGAGAGACAGAGCATGAGCAGAGGAAAGCAGAGAGAGAGGGAGACGCAGAATGCGAGGTAGGCTCCAAGCTCCGAGCTGTCAGCCCAGAGCCCCACGCGGGGCTCAAACTCACGAACCGCGAGATCATGACCTGAGCTGAAGTCGGCCACTTAACCGACTGAGCCACCCAGGCGCCCCGTCCTTTCACCTTCTGATGCCGTCCTTCAGAGGCACGATCATTTTAAATTTTGATGAAGCCCAATTTATCTTTTTGTCTTTCCTAACCATACACAGAACATGGTATCTGGGTGATCAGCCCACTGCGTCATGATGGGCTTTACTTGCTTTCTTTCTTTTTATATACAACATGCATTAAATTTTAGAGTATTTGATTGAATTCGTTTAGTCATTAGTATGGCAAATGCACCCATGAGGGAACAACAGATCGCCAATTTCTGGTTCAGTCCAAAGGGTAAAAAAAGAAAAAAAATCCAATCTCTACTTCCTACATCACCATCCAGTTTGGCACCCTTTTTGCACCTATTCATGTCCCCCCTTTTGGGATAAAACTTTAGTAACCAATTTATATAATGGCTTCACTTATTCCATGGACTTGTTGAGTGGTTGACATGGCAGACACATTTTTCCAGGAAGAATTATTATTTTAATAATATTGATTCTCTCCGCCAGTGATAATGGCAGAGCACACTTCCTGAACAATGAGTTTGGAATAGTTCACAATGGGGGATCAAAATTGAACTTGAAAGGTTTACTTAGCCTGAAGGTTTAAAAAACTTAACTCTGTGTTTACTCCTTATCAGAGATGGTCAAAATGTTTTAATTCTCTCTCCTCTTAAAAGCCTATTGCTGAAGTCTGTGGCTCAAACACTGTATTTTTATTTTATTTAATTATTTATTTAAGAGAGAGAGAGAGAGAGAGAGCACAAGCGGGGGCAGAGGGAGAGAGACAGAGAATCTTAAGCAGGCTCCACGCTCAGCACAGAGCCCAATGTGGGGCTCAATCCCACAGCCCTGGGATCGTGACCTGAGCCGAAACCAAGAGTCAGATGCTCAACCAGCTGAGCTACCCGGGCACCCCAACACACTGTATTTTTATTTTTTATTTTTAAATTTTTAAAAAATGTTTATTTATTTTTGAGAAGGAGAGAGAGCGAGAGAGACAGAGCATGCCTTGGGAGGGGCAGAAAGAGAGGGAGACACAGAATCTGAAGCAGGCACCAGGCTCTGGGCTGTCAGCACAGAGCCCGACATGGGGCTCGAACTCACGAGCCGTAAGATCATGACCTGAGCCGAAGTCGGACACTTAACTGACTGAGCCACCCGGGCGCCCCCACACTGTATTTTTCAATCCGGGACTAGAAAGGAAGGACAGATGACCCTTTGTCTAGATCTTTGGGAGTGTCATCCCATGGCATGAGGCCATGAATTAATTTATCACAAATGATAACTTTTCAGTCTATATTGGCCATATGTTTGAAATAAACACCAGCCAAAGCATAAATATGGCTGTTGTAGCTACAGTAGTAAGTACAACGCAATGCAAACAATTCTCCAAAGACAAAGTAGCCTCTGAGATATATCCTGGCAGAAATGAGGGTTTTCTAATAAGGTTTTCTAAGAGTGTACACCAGAAACAATACACGCATTAATGTCACACTGTTTCCTGGGTAATAAGAAGGCATGTGCAAATGAATTGAGTAGGTGGGAAATTATATATATATAAAATCAGTGCAAAGTTTTTTGTTGTTTTAAATCAATTCCCTATGGGAACTAAGTCCCTGGTGAAGTGGTTAGTAAGCACCAAAAGACTCCAGAGAATTGCTGCTTCCTTCCAAAGATTTTTGTTGTTGTTGTTAAGGCTACAAAAATCACCCTCTTAAAATGTGTTTTTGAAAAAATAAATTAGTAACAAATTTCCATGTTTAAAAATTCTATTAAAATACCAACTGATTTGTCTCAGGAATGGTTTAGTTTGTTCCAGTCTCCAGAGCAGTAGTAATTTTTATCATTTGCGATGGGAGCGTGAGCGCTTATGGAGAATTACAGGCGCCCGGTTATATTTGAAGTGAATATTATTTACGTATTGAAGGGTATGGAATTATATTCATTGAAACATAATTAAAGTACAGTGACATATAATCATAAATGGGCAGAAGTATGTGCAATAATAGTTCAGGGTAATCACCGCTTTACGATTGGGCTGCAGATTACAGGAGAATATAATGAGGTCTCCATTTAATTAGGGCACTTTAATTCTGAGCCAGATTAGAGGCAAAGGTCACTTCGGAGAAGTACCAGGTCCTGTTCTTACTACAGAAGCAGGTGAAAATGGTGTTCTGAAAACATTCTATTTTGAGGTTAGGAGTAGCCGGTGAAATGAGAGACAGCATTTTAACCTCTTATTCCATTGCTTTCTTGTGTGTACACAGAATAGAGTCCCTATGCTAAGGCTGTGCAAATAATTCCTGAATGGCGCACCCAAATGCCTCCCAATCAGTCCCCATCTATCCCCTCTTACCTTGGCTCACATGATTCTTCCACGGAGGTCCTCTGCTCTGGCCAAATGTCCTTGGGTTGGCACTGGAAATACCATGAACACTTCCTGAGAACATGTATATCAAACTATAAGTGCTGTTAAGACTTGGTGAAGTGGGGGGCACCTGGGTGGCTCAGCATCCGACTTTGGCTCAGGTCATGGTCTGGCGGTTCGTGAGTTCGAGCCCCGTGTCAGGCTCTGTGCTGACAGCTCAGAGCCTGGAGCCTATTTCAGATTCTGTGTCTCCCTCTCTCCCTGCCCCTCCCCTGCTCACACTCTGTCTCTCTGTCTCTCTCTCACTCTCTCTCAAGAATAAGTAAACATTAAAAAAAAAAAAGAGACTTGGTGAAGTTTCGGAGCCGCTCTGGATCCACCACCCTACCCACCCATCGGACCACCCCGTCTGACTCCCAGGAGGCCTTGAATCCCATCTTTTGTTGGTCCAGCTGATCTGCCTTGAAAGCAGCCCTCCGGACTGCCTGCTGGGATCTTCCTGGGTGAGAAAATGACACCCCGTTCTGGCCCTTCTAGATCAGTCCCTCATAAATCTGACCCTTCCCACCTCCTGGCAATGGCCAGAACTATCCTTCCTTCTGATTCCTTGCTGGAGCAGCTTTCCAACCTCTCCTCCTCAATGAGCCCTTAAACCCCGAACATCATTTCTACTCTAATTATTGGGAGGACAAGTGTGTAAGCTCTTTGTGAGGAGAATTCCTTCAAGGCTCTTTGTATCTTCAACAGCTACCGCAGTGCCAGCTGCCTAGTGGTAGTTATATATAGTGTCGAGTGCAGGCTCTGTTGGCATGAGATTCATTACAAAGGGGAATATAGACTGGTAGGGACCATCTTAACCAAGTGATCAACATCTAACATCGCCAGTAATGGAACCAACTGACATCATGTGCCTCCCGATAGGATGCACAGAGGAGGACATCACGTCATCTGTGCCATATTCTTGCCAGAAATGGATAACCTGCAGCTAAACACAAAGAAACATCAGACAAAGCAAACTGAGAGATATTCTCTACAATAACTGGCATGTACTCTTCAAGCATGTCAAGATCAGGAAAGACAAAGGAAGACTGAAGAATGTTCCAGGTTAAGAGATTAAAGTGATGTGATAATTGAATGCCATGTGTGATCAAAGGGTTGATGTTGAACCCTAAGACTTTTTTCCTAGAACAGACATAATTGGAAGGATTGGCAGAATCTAAATAAGATCTGAAGATCTAATCATATCGTTTCAATGTTAATTGACAATTTAGTGAAAATTTTGCCATATTTATATGGGAATATCCTTGTTTTTATGTTAAGCACACACAGAAATATTTAAGGGTAAAGAAGCTTCATTTGTGTCATCTACTCAAATGGTTCAAAAAATGATTAGGGGTATGTGGTGGCTCAGGTCATGATCTTGCAGTTTGTTGGTTCAAGCCCTGTGTCGGGCTCTGTGCTGACACCTCAGAGCCTGGAACCTCCTTCAGATTCTGTGTCTCCCCCTCTCTCTGCCCTTCCCATGCTCAGGCTCTGTCTCTCTCTGTCTCTCAATAATAAATAAAAATGTTTTAAAAAAATGATGAATATAGGGGCACATGGTAGCTCAGACAGTTGAGGGTCTGACTCCTGATTCTGGCTCAGGTCATGATCCCAGGGTTGTGGGAATGGAGCCTGCTTAACATTCTCTCTCTCTCTCTCTCTCTCTCTCTCTCTCTCTCCCTAAAATAAAAAAAAGTGATGATCATAGACATCATATATGTATATACCATGATATATATATCATGATGTATATATCACGTTTATTACACACACATAAAAACATACATGTACACATACAAAGAGAAAAATAAAGCAAAATGGGGTAAAATGCTAACAGTTGGAGAATCTGAGTACAGGGTATATGGAATTCTCCGCACTATTCTTGCAACTTGACGTTAGAAATTATGTCAAACTAAAAGTCTTTTGTTTGTTTGCTTTTGTTATTTTTTGAAGTGTGGACTCTGGAATCAGGCATCCTAGATTGGAATTTCAACTTTGCCACTTATCAGTCATATGACCAGAGTTAAGTTACTAGGCCCCTGAGGGACTCAGTTTTCTCATCTGCATTATGAGGATAATAATAGTACTGACTGGAGTAGCTCACTCAAGAATTAATAATTAATCTTAATTCTGTGAAAACTGAGCACTCAAAGTGCTTGGCCCAGAGTCAGCTTTTGGTAAATGATAGCTTCTATTATGAGATGGCCCCAGTCCATGTTTCCAACTATTTATGGTAAGGATGATGCTAGACAATCATGAATTACTAGGGTCAGGAGGGAGCACCTTAGGCCACGAGTCTCTTGCCTACTTCCAAGGGGCCTTGCTGGCTGCTCTGATATCTGAGAGCATCTGGGGGCTCTTGTCCTTAATTTGTAAAAAAATATTTATTTTCTAGAAAGTGCAAGTGGGGGAGGGGCAGAGAGAGGCAGACAGAGGATCCGAATTTGCGTGATTAGCTCTGAGTCCTAAATCCAGAAGGATGTCCACATGGGAGAGAAATAGTTAACAGAGTCATCTAGACCAAGTCCCTGATTTTGCTGAAGAGGAAACTGAGACCCAGGAAGCTCATGATATGTACTGGAGATTACCCTGTGGATTCTAGCATGGGGAAGGCTGGAACAAATTTCCCCAAATCTCACATCATTGTCCTTTCCACTAGGGCCACATAGCTTTGCAGCATTGTGACTGGTAAGAGTCAAGGAACTCAGAGAGGCAGATGTGAAGGGAACAATGGGAACCAGGGCGATGGTCCTCCCACAGGCTTGTGTGGAGACATGGTTTGCAAGGACCCCGTGTCACAGTGATGCAGGAAAAATAAGATGGCAACATTTGCTGGCATTGGGGCCACAGTTCTCTGTAGCCCCAGGTGGCAAATTTAATATTGCCTCTAATTTAGTTGTGTGTCTACTTCATGAACCAAAACAAAGTGTTCAGTTTTCATTACACAGTTTGCTTCCCTGATTTTTACATCCTCTTTCTTACTTCTTTTTTTAGATGCTTATTTATTTTTGAGAGAGAGAGAGAGAGAGAGAGAGAGAATGAGTGGGGGAGAGGCAGAGAGAGAGACACACACACACAGAATCCGAAACAGGCTCCAGACTCTGAGCTGTGAGCCCAACGCGGGGCTCAAACTCACAAACCGAGAGATCATGACCTGAGCTGATATCGGACGCTCAACCGACTGAGCCACCCAGGTGCCCCCATCCGCTTTCTTATTTCTTCATCTAAGGGTCTTTTCCCACTCTCTCTGGTTCTAAGCTTCAGCAATCTTCTCCCTACTTTCTGCTTTGCCATGACCATCTTGGACTTGAGACATTAAGTGTGGAGTGAAGTTCCCAGCCGATCTTGACCCTGACTAATTAATTCAGGGAGTACAGGACTGGGGCAGAAGGAAAACTCAGAGTTTCCTTTCGTTGTTGGTTAAGAAATCTATTTCCAAAACAACCTGAAGCCAATTTGAGAAACCGTAGACTTGGAGCTGGATATTTCTTTAGAGCCCATCCACCCCACGGTGGGGAGCTTTTTGTTGCCTCTGATACCTGAAAGTAGGGACAATCCACTTTTTTTCAAATTCTCCTGGAAGGAAGGCAATGCAATTAACATAGAAAAATATGCAACTGGGCATCTGGAAGAATTGTTTTGCCTTTTTAGCAAATGGCTGCTACTTTGAGGAAGGGTCTCAAGGCTGAAGAGCTAAGTGAGAATCTGATGGCAACCAAACTCTAGAATGCTCGAAAAAAGCAATCTGTTTTGACTGAAGCACGCACCCGAAAGAGAGAAAAGCAGATTTCTGAATTCACTATGAGGCTTATGTTATTTGCTTGGCAAGGTATTAAGACATTTTAAAATCTTGCAGAGGCAACCAATGTAGGGGTATGGTGACTATCACGTGTGGAGCTCTTGCAAAGTATCTGTACTTTGATTCTATCTCCCTCCAAAGTATCAGGAATCGGCATTTCTGAATTTGAACTAACCAACATTGGTATTATTTAAAAAAAAAAACTGGGGTGCCTGGGTGGCTCAATCGGTTAAGCGTCAGACACCAGTTCATGTCACGATCTCACGGTTTGTGGGTTCAAGCCCTGTGTTGGGCTCTCTGCTTTCAGCACAGAGCCTGATTCAGAGCCTCTGTCTCCCTCTCTCTCTGCCCCTCTCCAGTTTGTGCTCACCCATACACACTCTCTCTCTTTCTCTCTCTCAAAAATAAACATTTAAAAAAGAAAACCTTTGACTTTGCAGTCTCTGAAGAATTTCTTTAAAAACAAAACCAAAAACAAATAACTGTAACCAAAGTCCAGATTCTCGACTCTCAGCTCTTAGATCTGAAGGTATTCTCTTCAGGAAAACATAGTTAGACCCCTAAACTCAGATTCTCTCTTGATAAGGATGATGGCTTTCCGTAGAGAAAAATCATAAAATTTTCAGATAATTCTTTTCTTTTCTTTAACTAGTGATGTGAACAATTCTGCTAAAAAATGGGAAGTCTTAGCTCCCAGCAGCTTTTGGCTTCAAGCAGAGGTGTTCAACCTGCTACTTGTTCCTCAGGGCAGAGGACCCCCGAGGAGTCAGCTGGCTTCAACTCTCTCTTCACTAGAGGCGGTGCAATGGGCAAACCACTGACAGCAAATGCCCAGAATTATGAAGAGTCCGCATTTGCTCAATGGGACAATGGAGAAGAAACAATCACCCAGAAACCACTGTACTCTGTGAAGTTTCAAGAAAACACGTTCTAAAGAATTAGAACTTGGTTAAGTGACTATGTCAGAAAACTAAATTTTGGAAGCTATGGGTGGCACGTAAAACAGACATCTGTCTATCTTAAAAGGCCCAAATGTCTTTTTTCTTGCAAATATGATTTGGTCTATTCCGTTCTATTCCTTCGGCCTCCATCTGGATGCAGGATCTCATTCTGAGCCATTGGCATAGCTGGCTAAGTGGTCCAGATTCCATACTGCTGCTCGGGTTGTTTTAATTTAAAAAAGAAAAAGCTTTGTGGAAAATTGGAGGCAGCCAGGAGGTCCAACAGCAGGAAGATAGTTGGAGGTATTTTGGTTCATCCGCGTAACAAAGTATTTATTGTGTAGCCATTGAGGGCTGGGCGTTAGTAGGAGCTCTTCATGACCTGGGGAATGGTCAGGACAGGGCACTAGGTGACAGAAGTCGTGGGGCCTGTGTGACCTCAATGAGGTGGCCTGGATTTATGTATAAACTTAGCTGTGCCTATTGGGGCACCCAGTTGGCGTGGTCGGTGGAGTACGTGACTCTTGATCTTGGGGTGGTGGATTCAAGCCCCGTGTGGGTGTAGAGATTACTTAAGAATAAAATCTTTTTATTTTTATTTTTATTTTTGAGAGAGAGAATGAGAGCGCAAGTTGGGGAGAAGGGCAGAGGGAGAAAGAGAGAGACTCTTTTCTTTTTTTTTTTTAACGTTTTTTGATTTTTGAGAGACAGAGCACCAACATATAGATAAAGCCCCCACATATCTGTTTTTAATGTTTATTTGTTTATTTTGAGAGAGAGAGAGAGAAAGAGAGAGAGAGAACGTGTGAACACGGTTGGGGCAGAGAGAGAGGAAGAGAGAGAATCCCAAGCAGGCTCTGCAATGTCAGCACAGGGCCTGGCATTGGGTTCCATCCCACGAACCCGTGAGATCATGACCTGAGCTGCAATCAAGAGTCAGATGCTTAACTCACTGAGCTACCCAGGCCCCCCCGCAACATATCTTATTAAGAATCTACTAAGTGGTAGGCAGGCACTGTGCTGGGCACTGGAGATACAGTGATGAGTAAGACAAATGTCATTCTATGTCTAATGGCAAGGAGTTTATAGTTTAGACAGGCTAAACAACGGGAGGAATAACAAGATTTTACACATTTCCTAGGAAAACCACATTCATCCCAAACTTTTCAGAAGGGCAAGAGAAAAGTAGTAAGTCGGGGGGACCAGATTGCCCAACTGACACCTTCTGATCCAGGTAGCTCTCACTGACACAGTGGCCAAGAATACATGGGTCACAATCTCCTTGGGGAAGAAGTCGGAAACCCCCTCGGTTGGCAAACCTTGGCCCCTGTAAGGAACGGCAGAGCCAGTGTGAGCTTGTCAATCTTGTGCCATTGTGAGCCCATTCCTGGGCTGGGTGTGTTTGGCCTGCCAAGGCTGTGCTAGGGAGCTATGGGAGATGCTTTTTGTATTTTGTCTCACACCCCCTTGGCCCCATCGGACGTTAGCTGCAGCTGGCATGGATGCACCTCGGGTTCTAGGGCCTCCTAAAGGCTTTATCTCAAAGCTTTAGTGAACTTATCTCAGCCCATAAAGCATCCAGAAACTCGGAGGTGGTAAAGCCCCAGGTGCACCCACCAACCAATGAAATATTGGAGTCCATGGATAAATGGTCTCACGTTGGGGCGCCTGGGTGGCTCACTTAGTTGAGTCCAACTCTTGATTTCGGCTCAGGTCATGATCTCACGGTTCATGAGTTTGAGCCCCACATTGGGCTCTGTGCTGACAGTGTGAAGCCTGCTTGAGACTCTCTTTCTCTCTGCCCCTCCCCTGCTCACTCTCTTTGTCTCTCTGAAGATAAATAAATAAACTTAAAACAAATTGTTTAAAAACATGGTCTCACCTCTTGTCGTCTGGAAGGACAATTCTGAGGCTCAGTCTATCGGATCCATCAACGGTTCCCAGTGACAATGGCTCCACATTGGTCACCAGCTCAACAGAGCACCGTGTCTTTAGCTTTTTCTCCTTCCCTGTCTCACTCTCCTCGCTGCCTCACTCTTACTCTTGGGGCCACCTTCCATAGAAACTCCCTGCAACCAAGTCCTTGTCTCGAGGCCTGCTTTGGGGAGGAACTTGAACAAAGATATGCCCCTTCACCAGCACTACCTGAGCCCTGAGGAAAAGGGCTCTGCAGACCACTTCCAGAATTGGGGACTACCTTGCCCACCCCTGTCATATACCCACATCTGGCCGCTGCTTGTGTTATCCATCCCCAGGCTCCCGTCCTTCTTCTCCAAGTGTTTGATGGTCTTCCCAAGCATACTTGTGGCTCTCTCACCTCTGCTTTAAAAAAAAATTTTTTTAATGCTTATTTTATTTTTGAGAGAGAGCAAGAGACAGAGGGGGACAGGATCCGAAGTGGGATCTGTGCTGACAGCAGGCAAGCCCGATGCAGGGCTTGAAGTCACAAGCCGTGAGATCATGACCTGGGTCGAAGTCAGACACTCAACTGACTGAGCTACCGAGGCGCCCTCCCCCTTTCTTTTTTTTTAAGCTTAAACTCAATCAGATTTTCAAATCAACTCATCAGATCTTTCCAGTTTCCCCTTTCTGTTTAGTTAGGGCCCAACACACAAGGATGAAGAGGAATGAAATCAGCTTTGCCCTCTCCCTTTCTCCTGGTGGTGCTTACCTTTTATTTAAAAAAAAATTTTAATGTTTATTTATTTTTGAGAGAAAGATAGAGCATGAGCACGGGAGGGGCAGAGAGAGAGAGGGAGACACAGAATCCAGAGCAGGCTCCAGGCTTTGAGCTATCTGCACGGAAGCCTGATGTGGGGCTCGAACTCACAAACCATGAGGTCATAATCTGAGCCGATGTCAGATGCTTAACCGATTGAGCCGCCCAGGTGCCTCTGGCAGTGTTTGCCTTTGAGCAGAAACATTT
Organism: Cryptoprocta ferox; assembly: GCA_028646485.1. NCBI lineage: Eukaryota > Metazoa > Chordata > Mammalia > Carnivora > Eupleridae > Cryptoprocta > Cryptoprocta ferox. The sequence goes on from CM053579.1 coordinate 70,623,711, forward strand.
GTCCCTTATAGCAGGTGGGGTCCTTCTGTTCATATGGTAATTGAGTGGAATGGTTTCTATGCACAGGAAATCCAAAAGCCCACAGGCTGTCTCCAGGAGAGGGGGGTGGGAGCAACGTGGCCCTACTGGCATTGAGCTAGAACGGCCATCATTTTGATCCAGGCTCATGGCAGCCCACCCTCTTCCTCCCTGCTCCAGGTTATGGCAGCATGCACTCCGCCCCATTACTTCGACAAGCCAAACCATCTTACATTGTCCTCATGGATCCAGAGGCATTGTCCCTGTCGCGGAACCCACGGTTTGCTTATTTACATGGACGATCAGCTCTTTGCCCATGGGATGCATAATTGGTCTCATTTCATTGGCCTTTGAGTCTTTTTCCCTCCAAAGCTACTAAGTAGTCTATCTTTGGTTTTGACAATAATTCAAAGTAAAGGCATCCATTCCCTTCACGTCTTACATATCAAGTATTCCTGACTCTAAAATGAGTTTTCTGGGTTCAGTGTCTCAGAACCATAATAACTGACTGGCAATATGAAAATTCATTTCCAACAAAAGTATGATGAGGCTCCTCTTCATCTGATACTGGAAATGCCTTCCATAAATCTAGCTTATTAAAACAATGAGTCTCTCCTAATATCTATGCAATTTTCAAATGATATGGTCATAAAATCACCATAAAATATTCAGTCAATTCTCTGTTTATAATGCAAATATTGACGTAGGCCCACTAAGGTATGCCAAGCACATGTTTATCAAAATGGATAGATGGTGATATCAAAATATTTCTTCATAGCATACATAAACAGAATTATGTGCTTTTATTATATTTTTTCTTTGTCTGTTCTAGTTAGAAGAAATGTCCTTCATGTTTACGACTATGATCTTCATACGACTTCACATCTTTTATATTGAAGTTTCCATATAATACATTTTCCTGACCATTCACTTACTCACTTGTACATTCCCTCCTCAACAAACATATATGTGCAAGGTACCCTGTTAAGTGCTGAAGGGAATTAAAATGGATCAAAATGGTTCATCATGGGGGCGTCTGAGTGGCTCAGTTGGTCAAGCATCTGACTTCTGCTCAGGTCATGATCTCATGGTTTGGGACTTTGAGCTCCACATCAGGCTCTCTGCTGTTGGCACAGAGCCCACTTCAGATCCTCTGACTCCCTCTCTCTCTGCCTCTCTCTCTCTCTCTCTTTCTCAAAAATAAACATTTAAAAAAATGCTTCATCACGCTCAAAAGTTCACAGTTGTGTAGTGAGTGTAGGGAATACAGTAGGGATATGAGAAGAGCTATAAGGAAAATGGCACCCAGAAGAGAATCAGTGGGAAGTAAAGAAGAGAAAGGGGCTGTTCCATCCAGCTTGAGGACGAGAGAGAGCTTCCTGGAAAAAAAAATCACCCTGATCAACAGAACCCACCACTGCAAGCAGCTACCCGGGCCTCCCCTAACATAGGATGCCATCTTTTCAAAGACTGATCCAATTTCCTCCTTAAAGGTCAACTTGATGGTGTCGTCCATTGCCTTTCGGTAGAAGAGAAGATTTGCCACGCAGAGCAGAAAATGAGAGAACGTACGTGGAAGTTCTTTACAAACCTTAAAGGAACTTACAACTCCAAAGTGTTTATTATGATTGCTCTTGTTTTTAAGAACCCCGACCTCACAAATGTAAGTGACTACGAAGGAACCGTGTGGTGACTCTGGAGCACGTGTAGACCCGAGCTCTCTCACTCTTGTGCTCAGGCTGGGTTCTCTGAAGTTCTCACCATGGCACCTTTCGTGTGGGCCTTGGCTCAGGGGTCTTATTCTCCTACAGCCCAAACGTGCTGTGTGGCCACCTTGCTCTTAGCAGAGCTGCCTCGCTGCTGGTCCTCTGGAAAGGGGTCGTCACCAACCAAGCCCAGTCACCTTTCCTCTTTCTTCCAGATTCATCCAGAAGTAAGTCAGCAGATTCATGAAACTTGATGCCTTTGGGGAGATGCCAGGAAGAGTTGCTAGCTGGCTAGAATAATTAGGAGGGAAGGGAGTGAGGTCTGGGGTTGCTGCATTTAAGAAGCCTGATCTAGGTTAGCATCATACCCTCTAGTTCCATCCACGTTGTTGCAAACGGCAAGAGGTCGATCGTTTTCATTGCTGAGCAGTATTCCATTGTATGTATATATATATATCACTTCTTCTTTATCCATAAGTGAAATACGTCAGTCAGAGAAAGACAGATATCATATGATTTCACTAATATGTGGAATTTGAGAAACTCAGCAAATGAACATAGAGGGGAAGGGAAGGAAAAATAAGATAAAAACAGAGAGGAAGGCAAACCGTAAGAGATTCTTTAAAAAACAATTTTTTTTAATTTAATTTTTTGAGAGACAGAGACAGAGTGCAAGCGGGGAAAGGACAGAGAGAGAGGGAGTCACAGATTCTGAAACAGGCTCCAGGCTCCGAGCTGTCAGCACAGAGCCTGACTCGGGGCTCGAATTCACAAACCGTGAGATCATGACCTGAGCTGAAGTCAGACGCTTAACCAACTGAGCCACGCAGGCGCCCCCCATAAGAGATTCTTAAATACAGAGAACAAACTGAGGGTTGCTGGAGAGGAGGGAAAGGGGTGATGGGCTAAATGCGGGATGGGCATTAAGGAGGGCACTTGTTGGGATGAGCCCTGGGGGTCATATATAAGAGATGAATCACTGGATTCTACTCCCAAGCCAAGACTACCCTCTATGTTAACTAACTTGAATTTCAATAAAATTAAAAAAAAAGAAGAAGCCTAATCTAGCAGTACCTCTTGTTCCTTCCTCAGGCGGGCAGAGTACCCAACCGTGATGTTTTAAAACACCCACAAACCCTTGGACATTATAGCCACCAAAGCGGAGTGGATTTTCTCCCCTCGAACTTGAGCTGGCCTACGGCGACTCACTTCTAACCAACAGCACGCAGACGATGTAACAATGGAGTGCCTCCTGATGCTGAGTTCGCTTCTGTCAGGCCCCTGCTTTCTTGGAACACCTGCCTTGGGATCCCAGGGCCATCGTGGAGGCAGTCTGGCCACCTGGAGGCCACCATACTGGAGATGCCACGTGGAGAGACCACCTAGAGATATAGAGAGATGCCCGAGGGGCAACAGCTGTCCCAGCCCCCAGCTGCTTGAATCTCCGCAGCATCAATCTCCAGATGTGTGAGGAAACGAGCCTTGGCTTCTTCCAGACCCCAGCCTTCGAGCGTCCCTTGCCAATGGCAGGTGAGGCTGGCTTTCATGTCACCTTAGCTGATATGGCACAGGGCACTCACGAGCTGTCCCTGCTGAACCCTTCTCAGATTGCAGATTTGTCAGCAAAATAAATGTCGCTGTTTTAAGCGACTAAGTTTTTGGGATGGCTTATTAGGTAGCCAAAGTAACTGCAATACCTACTTAACTCTGACGTACAATCAGTTTTTTTCCCCCTGAATCAACCAATCGAACTGTTGGTTAGCCCGGTGTAAACAGAGCCAGACTTTCTATTTTTGGAGATGAAGTTTCCAGGGTGGGTCTTCATATCTGGGACATGTAGGCCATAATCATTTCAATCTACTCTCATTTAGTAGCAGAGAAGCGAGCTGATCTTTTTTTTTCTCCTATTTTTATTATCTATGGTAAAAGCAGGATCTGTGTGTTTGAATTCAGAGCTTTTCTCCATTCCCTGTTAGTTTTTGTTGCAAGGTTTCTTTCCCACAAGGAAATATTTTCATCGGGTTCCAGAATTCAGCGCTGCCCAGTGTTAATTTCAAAATCACAAGGTTTTATCGTGATTTATCTATAGAAAAAGTCGTCTCTATAATTTTCTCTTTCCGTGACTGGAAGCAGCTGGGTCAGTGTAAATTTCAATGTGACTTCCCCCGCGTGTTCATTTACCGATTTAAGGACAGCTGGAGGGTCCATGTTTTGACTTCTTGGAAAAATTCTAAAATAGTTAGCTGAGTGAGGACTCACAGATAAACAATGTTTAACAATTTATTTTATTTTATTTATTTATTTTTAAAGTTTTTAATATTTATTTTTGAGAGAGAGAGAGAGAGAGAGAGAGAGAGACAGTGTGAGCAGGGGAGGGGCAGAGAGAGAGGGAGACACAGAATCTGAAGCAGGCTCCAGGCTCTGAGCTAGCGGTCAGCACAGAGCCTGATGTGGGGCTCGAACTCACAAACTGCAAGCTCATGACCTGAGCCGAAGTCGGACGCTTAACCGACTGAGCCACCCAGGCGCCCCAACAATTTATTTTTATTAATCTTTATTTATTTTTGAAGTACAGAGATCGTTGGGGAGGGGCAGAGAGAGGGGGAGACAGAGGATCCGAAGCAGGCTTCAAGCTCTCAGTGCAGAGCCCGAGGTGGGGCTCAAACCCACAAACCGTGAGATCACGACCTGAGCCAAAGTCAGACGCCTAACCGACTGAGCCACCCAGGCACCCTGATAAATACATGTTTAAAAATGAAGAGAATATAATCTAGAAAAGAGATAATAAGAAGAAAAGAAGTAAAGAAATACCTAAGTTCTTATAAAATCATACTGTTGGTAACACAGCCATCTCGAGTGCATCTGTGAGCAGAGATGGGCCAACAGGGGAAAGAAAATGACAAGTGTGTAGAACTATGTGATAGGTGTTAAGGAGTTCTCATAATTTATTCATAGACAAGTTCCCCGGCTTTCACTCAGAGACTATTTCTTCACACAGCAGTAAATTCGAGTTTCTGAATTTGCAAATATTTTACACAATATTGTAACATTTTTGGTCATCTGACTTCCCAACCCATGGTTGACTAGGACTAGCCAATAAGCAAGGCAGTGGGGGAGGGGGAAGTGCTTAAGGGTGAAAGATAGTAGGGACAGGCACAGTGACAGCAGTGGGAAGGAAAGAACATCTGAGAACATGAGACCAAAAACTTAAAAATGAAACCGGAAATCAAAACATGTAGTCTGGTGTCCTTGGCACAGAGGCAAATAGCTCTACCTGTCTCGGTGGTCCAGGAGAACGCCATTGATATGCAAGAAGTGATAACTATTGGGGCACCTGGGTGGCTCCGTCTGTTAAGGGTCTGACTCTAGGTTTCGGCTCAGATCCTAATCTCATGGTTTATGGGTTCAAGACCCGCGTCGGTCTCAGAACTGACGGTGCAGAGCCTATTTGGAATTCTCTCTCTCTCTCTCTCTCTCTCCCCCCCCCCTTAAAATAAACAAATAAACTTTAAAAAAAAGAATGGATGACCATTCCTTGGTAACAAGTCATGGTTAAATTTTATTCAGGACACTCTTTTTATAAAAGCAGGAAAAGTTGTTTCTGCCATATTGTAGAGAGACTATAGAAAATGACCTAAAGCGGGGCGCCTGGGTGGCTCAGTCGGTTAAGCGTCCGGCTTCGGCTCAGGTCATGATCTCACGGTTCGTGGGTTTGAGCCCCGCGTCGGGCTCTGTGCTGACAGCTCAGAGCCTGGAGCCTGCTTCGGATTCTGTGTGTCCCTCTCTCTCTGACCCTCCCCTGCTCATGCTGTCTCTCTCTGTCTCTCAAAAATAAATAAAAAAAACCATTAAAAACCTTAAAAAAAAAAAAAAGAAAATGACCTAAAGCAACATGCTTTAGCACGCGGAGGATAAAGTTCTACTAGCTAGAAAAATCACTTAGGTGGACACGTTTTCTCATACATCGTTTCACTCTGGACCTGCTGCATTATGAATGACTGAATGACTGTGGAAGTCATGTTGATTTGTCTGGAGTCTCATAGGCTTGATTTTTGTCTTATTTAAAAAAATTTTTTTAATGTTTTTATTTATTCTTGAGAGAGAGAGAGAGAGAGAGAGAGAGAGAGCGTGAGCAGGGGAGGGCCAGAGAGAGAGGGAGACACAGAACCCGAAGACAGCCTCCAGGCTCTGACCTGTCAGCACAGAGCCTGACACGGGTCTTGAACCCATGAGCCATGGGATCACGACCTGAGCCAAAGTCGGACGCTTAACTGACTGAGCCATCCAGGTGCCCCTGTCTTTTTTTTTTTTAATGTGTATTTATTTATTTTGTGAGACAGAGAGGGAGACAGACAGGGGCGGGGAGGGGCAGAGAGAGAGGGAGACATAGAATCCCAAGCAGGCTGTTAGCACGGAGCCCGACGTGGGGTTCGATCTCACCAGTGGTGAGATCACGACCTGAGCCGAAGTCAAGAGTCTGATGCTTACCCAACTGAGCCACCCAGGCTCAATTTTTGTCTTTAATGAGACTGTAGCGTTATCTATTTTTTTGGCCATGTTCTCCTCCTTTCTTCTTGATGCGAGACTCTGCTTTCTTCTGGGAGATGCTCCTTCAACCTGAGGGGCAAAGTGGGGGTGGGGGTGGGAACTGCCATCTTTTTACAGACCCACCTCCTTGGCCATGGTGATTGGCTAGAGCTGGTACTTGACTAAACTGGCCTCATCCCTGGCCACGGTGGTGGGACTTGGGGATGAGTTTGCGACCTAAGACAGGCCCGATCCGCCAGGATAATTTTAATTCTCACAAAGAAAGAGACTACTTTTCTCTCTTTTTTTTTTTTTAGGTGTGTTCCCTGGTTGTTGTCTGTTTTTTCAGTTTTACCTTTTTTTTTCTTTATTTTGCTTTTTAAATTTCTATTTCCATTCTGGTTAGTTAACAAGCAGTGCAATGGATTGGTTTCAGGAATAGAATTCAGTGATTCATCCCTTACAACACCAGGGCTCATCAAGGTGATGAGCCCATCCCCCACCCACCTCCCTCCATCAGCCCTCAGTTTGTCCTCTATCTTTCAGAGTCTCTCATGGGGGCACCTGGGTCGCTCAGTCAGTTAAGCGTCTGACTTCGGCTCAGGTCATGATCTCACAGTTTGTGAGTTCGAGCCCTGTGTCGGGCTCTGTGCTGACAGCTCAGAGCCTGGAGCCTGCCTCGGATTCTGTGTCTCCCTCTCTCTCTGGCCCTCCCCCACTTGTGCTCTCTCAAAAGTAAATAAGTGTAAAAAAAATTAAAAAAAAAGAGTCCCTCATGGTTTGTTTCTCTCTCTCTCTCTCTCTCTCTCTCTCTTTCTCCCCCCTCCCTCACACATGTTCATCTGGAGACCACTTTCCTACTGAGTAGATGTGAGGCTGGAGGCTTCCAGGACCTGGGTCTCAGCCTCTGGGCATAAACTGATCTGAGAGAATGTCGCAGATGAGGAGAGAGCACACTGGTTTTGAGGAACTTCTCACCAACCTTCGAGTCCCTGGGGCTGTTCCGGTCTTGCCTCTGCGACTCCCTGTTCGTGTAGCAAATCCTTGGATGCTAGGAGCTACCCACAGGATGCTAGTCCTCTTTTGCATAAGCGACTCCATTTGGCTTTTTCTCAGCTGCTGCTAAGCCTCCTGCCAGATGCAGAGAATTCTGGAAACCACGTGAGGCCCCTCTTAGCGGGCCCCTGCGGTACAGAAAGGGTCTGACACGGATGTCAGGAGTGGAAAACTGAGAAGCAGGCGCTGTTTGTGCAACTATGGGGAGGTGGGACTGGAAACCACAACCCCAGGATCAAGAGTCTCATGCAGAGAGAGAGAGAGAGAGAGAGAGAGCAGAGGAGGGGCAGAGAGAGAGAGAGAGGGATAGAGAGAATCCCAGTGCGGGTCTCGATTTCAGAACTGTGAGATCATGACTGGGGCTGAAATCAAGAGTCAGATGCTTAACTGGCTGAGCCACCCAGGCGCCCCTCAGTTCTAACTTTCTAAATCAATGGGGCTCTTAAATCTCTCCTGTTGTCCACCATGGCCACTTCCTCATGACCAGGAGAGAGGTCCATGGTCTTCGTTGCTAAAGGCCCAACTCTATAGTGACAAGGTCACAAGCAATGTAGTGGTAGCTAACACTTAGAGAGTGCCATGCAGTGTTTTAAGTGATTGGCAAATACAATTTAGTCCTCACAACACGGTTAGCTAGGGGCTAATATCAGTCGCATTTTAGAGAGGGACAAGTGGAGGCTAGCAGAGATTACCAAGTTTGCGGTGGGTGACACGATGTATAAAAGAGAGCCAGGATTTAAACTCAGGCAGTCTAACGCCAGAACCTTCTCTCCTAACTGCTATGCTGCGTTGCCGTTTAGACACAGGGCACCGGCTGGCCCTAGACATGGGAGAGGCAGATTTGGGGGGGGGGGTCTCCTACTCTGCCCTCTATGGGAAGTTCCCATCATGTTTATGTTACTGGAGTCAGGCTTGTGAACATATTCTCATGCCCCTCAGATATGGCTGGTGCCCTTAACCTCACGTTTGGCTAACTCTGGGTAGAAACCCTGAGCGACGACCACTCTGTGGACAAGATGTCTCTCAATGATAAAGGCAGCAACTGGGACGCCTGGGTGGCTCAGTCAGTTAAGTGTCTGTCCCTTGATTTCTGCTCAAGTCACGATCTCGCAGTTCGTGGGTTTGAGCCCCGCATCTGGGTCTGCGTTGACAGCTTAGCGCCTGCTTGGGAGTCTCTGTCTTCCTCTCTCTCTCTCCTTCCCCCACTCATATGTGCTCTCTCTCTCAAAATAAATAAATAAACTTAAAAATAATAAATAATAATAACAATAATAATAGAAACAGCAACAATAATAGCAGCTCTCTATGTGAAATCTCTTACCTATACTAATTGACTGATGCCTCACAACAACCTTATGAGGTAGGCGCCATCATTATCCCCATTTTGCAAATGAAGAAACTAAGGCACAGAAAGGTTAAATGACTCGCCCAGGTTTATACAGATAGTAATTAGTGACGCTGAGATTCAAACTTAGGCATCCTGGCTTTAGAGTCTAGTGTTCCAACTTCCAGATGAAAACTGCCTTCAGGTGTGCCTGTCGGTCGGTCTATCCATCTATCCATCCAATAGCTGTCTATCCCACATGTACACACCCGGATGTGGGCTGATAATTTTCTTTTTGTAGTGAGGGGTTTGCGTACTAGCCTTTGTAAGAGTGATCAGCCTATGCTTTTCCTATACTCTCTTTTTCATTATCAGTATCAAGATTATATTAACGGTATAAAATGAGTTGGAGAGTTTTCTCAAGCTTGCTAATGGTATTGCCAATTCTTCTATGTTCTTCCTTGTATTTTATAGCCCTAATTTATTCATTTCTAATAAGCCTATTAACGTCCTCCATTAGGATTGTGTTTCACATATTTTCAAATAAAATCGATATAAAAAGGAATGTAAAGCAAGCTCCAAAATGAAAAACAAAGTGAAACAAATAAACGTGACAGTATATTGAATCAGTAACATTACTCGCAGAGAAAAGCACTATTTTACGTGACTTGTGCACGGTAGTCTGTACATTCTTGGTGGAATATGTTATAAAGGCCTAAAAAAACTAAAAAGAAATCTTAAACATTCCGCAGTCATTCTATTTTTAGAAGTAATATTGACATTGCAATTTTGAAGCTATGTTTATGTATTATGGAGAAAAGCAAAATATGTAACTATGTCCATGTTATTAAAAAATCAAGACTTTCAGTTAAGAAAGAGGAGGTACAAATATAACATCAAAGAAGTTAGGAAAAACACTTGAGTTCCAATCTGAATTAAAAACAGAAACATGGAATGTTATTACAAAATATGATTCCTAGATGTTTACACCAGAGTTGGCAAATTTTTCCTGTAAATGGCTGGATAGTAAGTGGTTTAGGCTTTGCAGGCCAACGTCATCTTGTTTCAACTGTTCAACTCCGCTGATATTGTGTGAAAGCAGCCACAGACAATATGTAAGCAAACGAACATGACAGTGTTCCAATAAAACTTTATTTACAAAAACAAGCAGTGGCTTGAGGGCCAGCGTGTGCTGTGTTTTCTGACCCCTGGTCTAGAACCCATGCCCCTGCCCCCAATAGCAATGAGAACATTTAGCACCTGTGTTGGTTTCCGAATCTCATTCCCCCTAAAAGCAATCAAGGCTTCTCAGAGAGAGCTGAATCCGGATCTATGCAGGAAAAGTTCAAGATAAGCCTGAAGTGTATTGTGTCAGAAAGCAAGACAAAACCAAAGGAACCTCCAAGATTAAGTCATTTCAAAAAAATCTTGGCATCACATTGAAGGGTCCCCATTGGCCAATTTGACTGAGCAACTAATAATAATCATTATCATTATTATCAATATCATATGATAATATGATATCAATTATCATATGATAATTAATAATTATCAATATATAAGAATGATAATGAGGGGTGCCTGTGAGGCTCAGTCAGTTAAGTGCCTGACTTCTGCTCAGGTCATGATCTCGGGGTTCGTGAGTTCGAGACCCGCATCGGACTCTGTGCTGATACCTCGGAGCCTAGAGCCTGCTTCGGATTCTGTCTCCCTCTCTCTCTCCACCCCTCCCCCGCTCAGGCTCTGTCTCTCTCTCTCTCTCTCTCTCTCTCTCTCTCAAAAATAAACACTTAAAAATTTTAAAAAAATGATGATGATGATGATAACAAACATAACTGAGGATAAACAAAGAAGTAAAACAAATAAAATTCTTAAGTTTATATTGATAATAAAAAAGAAAAGGAAGAGAAAGAAAAACCACTCATTCACCACCATCGAAAAGGACTTTGACACCAACTTTTTTTCCGATGATTTGTCATTAGAACAGATAAGTACTTCCCCTATTCTGATTAAAGACAGAAGCCTCTTCTTTACAGAAAAATTGCAACTGATAAACGTAGAAGGATGTTAGCAGTCAAAACTCACCACCGTGCAAACCTTAGTGACACAATTCATTCAGGGAGGGGTTATAAATGTACGGCAAAACCATTAGGTGTCAGGCCATTGGTGAACAGGAGGGTTGTGTGGTGCCAATTTGTCACCTCACAAAGAATTCGCTAGCCGTAAAGGGCAATGCATGGCTTTGCAGTGGAGAAATCTAGTGGTTGTCACTTTAACTCAGGAATCAAACTTAACAGGGCTAAGATGGGGGGGCGGGGAGGGTGCGTCTGATCTTGTGTACTCCCAGTATGACAGAACATGACGTAAACAGCATAACCTATGAAACGGTATTTCCTTTCAAACTTTTACATGACATACAGGGGCTAAAAGAGCAAGCCAAGTGACACCAACAAGGCAAGTGACACCACAAGGAAGCAGTCAAATTCAGGATGATGTAAGACACTCTACAAGATGACAACTTGATGTCGCCTCTTCAAAGTCTACGAATGCACATTTTAAAAAATGTCAAGACAGTTCTAGGTTAAAGAACACAAAAGGGATATGACAGATACATTTCATAAACTTTCGATCATTTTTCAAAAGAAGCAGTTACATAAAACATAACTGGGGGTGTCTGGGTGGCTCAGCCAGTTGAGGGTCTGACTCTTGATTTCGACTCAGGTCAATGATCCCAGGGTTCTGGGATCGAGCCCTGTGTCGGGCTCTGCACTGAGCATGGAGCCTGTTTAAGATTCTCTCGTTCTCTCTCTCTCCTTCTGCCCCTCTCCTCTGCTTGTGTACGCTCTCTCTCTAAAATAAAAGAAACATATGTGGACAATGAGGAATTCTGAATATGGACTATATAGTAGATATTATAAGGAAGTTATCATTTATTTTCTTAGGTATGATAAAGGCACTGTGTTGATATAAGAAAACACCCCTATTCGTGGTAGACACGTGTTCATATATTCAGGAGTACAATACTATTATACTTGTAAATAGATACATAAAGCGAATATGGCAAAATTTTAACAACTCTTGAATCTTTCTGGTAGATACCTATGTGTGCATTATGCTATTCTTTCCAGTTTTGGGTATGTTTGCAAATTTCCAAAATCAAAGTTCGGGGAAAAGTTTTCTCTGTGCAGGAATCTACATTGCCTACCAACTTCCAGTCAGGTCAATCATTTTACAAACTGGCTTTCACGTAAGTAGACAGAATTCTCAGTATGACTTCCCTCAAGATTCTATGCCCTAACCTCAGATCCTGTGAGTCCCATAAATCACTCCCCCCAAATTATGTTATGTTACATTGCACAGTCGGCCATAAAATAAGGAGATTATCCCAGTGGGCCTAATTTAATCACGTAAGTCTATTTTTTATGTAAAGTTTATTTTAATTTATTCTGAGAGAAAGAGAGAGAGAGAGAGAGAGAGAGAGAGAGAGAGAGAGAGAGAGAATCCCAAGCAGTCTCCATGCTGTCAGCACAAATCCCATGCGGGGCTCGAACTCATGAATCATGAGATCATGACATGAGCCAAAATCAAGAGTTGGCCGCTTAACTGACTGAGTCACCCCCCCCTTGTAAGTTTCTTTAAACGGAGTTTTTTCTGGTTGGTGGCAAAAAAAGGAAGTCAAACTCAATGCACTAATGCTGGCTTTAAAGATGGGCAAAGGGGACCACAAGCCAAGGAATGCAGGTGGTCTCTAGAAGCAGAAATCAGCCCCGGAAGACAGCCAGCAGTCCTAAAAGTGCAAGGAATTGAATTCCACCAACAACTTCAATGGACTGGGAAGAGGAATAGTGTCCAGAGCCTCCAGAGATAAATTCAGCTTAGCCAGCACCTTCATTTCAGCCTTTCTGAGACCCAGGACAGAGAAAGGGCTGAGCCTCTAACCTCTGGACCTCTAACATTCAGAATGGGGGGCAAATAACTGCTATTCATTTCAGCCACTAGGTTCATGGTGATCTGTTATGGCAGCAAGAGAAAATTAATATAGTTGGGGCGCCTGGGTGGCTCAGTTGGTTGGGTGTCCGACTTCAGCTCAGGTCATGATCTCACTGCTCGTGCGTTCGAGCCCCGCATCAGGCTCTGTGCTGACAGCACAGAACTTGGAGCCTGCTTCGGATTCTATGTCTCTGTCTCTGTCGGCTCCTCCCCTTCTCGTGCTCTGTCTCTCTCTCTCTCTCTCAAAAATAAATAAACATTAAAAAAATTTTTTAAAGAAAGAAAAGAGAATTAATATAGGATCTTAGGAAGATCCAGGTGCTAGAGAAAACAGTTCAGGGAGTTTGGACCTTAGGTACATTAATTTGTTGAATTCTGTTAACTATTGGAATTAAAATTTGCACTGCTTTGCTCTACCATTGTAAATTACTCCTTAGCTTTCTGAATTATATAGAATTTATTCTCTGTTCCTTATTTCTTTGTATCTTCTAAATATGCCTGCTTGTTAAGGTGTTCTCAGTTTTATTTTTCTAGCACAGAAAAGTATATAGATATGCGCTTTCTAATGTCATTAAAAATAAGCACGTGGTAGATTGTCCTTCACAAATGGTTGGGCATAAAAGCAGGTTTGGAGGCATGACATCTCTAGGAATGGTGGCATAGAGACCTCCCTAAAGTTTCTCCCCAATAAGAACAATGAGGATGCTAACAAAAATGGTCAAGACCAGCTTTTTCAGAACTCTGCAAAGTAACAAAGGCTTGCAACAGTTCAAGGAATATTTATTCAAGAAAAAGAGTGCAGGGGCACCTGGGTGACTCAGAGCATTAAGTGTCTGACTCTTCATTTCAGCTCAGGTCATGATTTCATGATTTGTGGGTTCAAACTCCATGTCGGCTCCGTGCTGGCAGCGCAGAGTCTGCTTGGGATTCTCTCTCTCTCTCCCCTTTTCTCTCTGCCCCTCCCATGCTTTCTCTCTCTCTCCCTCAATGAATACAACAAACTTAAAAAAATGAAAGAGTGGAATCTCAGTAAGAATGGGAAATTTGTGGTACTTGCCTCATAACATCTTCCTCTTCGAATCTCCTAGGAAGCCTTGAAATCCAATAATCTCCCAACAAAAGTAGCTGTGAAAACTAGCAACCTAGCAGCCACACAGGGCAGATGAGGTTTGGAGCTCCCCCAAACCCCGTCCCGAGAACCGCCTTTATCTGACTTGTGGCAATTCCCTGGAAACGCTCCAGTCAAAAGGCAGAGGTTGGCAGAATGGATATGAAAACATGATCCGACTCTATGGTGTCTCCAAGAGACACACGTTAGTCTCAAAGACACAAATACCTTGACAGTAAAAGGATGAAAAAATATATACTGTACAAACAGTAACTAGAAAAGAGCTGGAGGGGCGGTACTGATATCAGACAAAATAAACTTGAAGACATTTTTTACTGGCAGCGAAGAAGACATTTCATAATGATAAAAGATCAATCCATCAAGAAGACGTAATAATTATAAATACATACAGACCTAACAGCAGAGCCCTAAAATACAACATGTAAAATAGCACAATTGAAGGGAATGAGATAACACAAAAACAGAGAGAAAATGAAGACCAAAATTAAAAAAAAAATTTTTAAAGATCAGCCAAATCTACAAACCTTTAACTAGACTGACCCCAAAGGAAAAGGCTCAAATTTCTAAAAAGGAATGAAAGAAGAGCCTTCACTGCTAACTACAGAAATAAAAAAGGGTTATAAGGGAATGTTATAAATAATTATATGCCAACAAACTAGACAACCCAGATGAAATGCACAAATGCCTGGGAAAGATAAACACTACCAGAAGAAATAGAAAATCTGAACAGACCTATACATTTTTTTAATGTTTATTTATTTTTGAGAGAGAGAGAGAGATGAGTGAGCACAAGCAGGGGAAGGACAGAGAGAGAGGGAGACACAAAATCCGAAGAAGGCTCCAGGCTCTGAACTGTCAGCACAGAGCCCAACGTGGGGCTTGAACCCTTGAAGTGTGAGATCATGACCTGAGCCAAAGTCAGACGCTTCATGGACTGAATCACCCAGGCGCCCCTGTGGAATGTTTTTTGATTACTAATTCAATTGTTTTACTTGTTATAGGTCTATTTAGGGCACCTATTTAGGGCTCTGTACTAACCGCTTGGAGCCTGGAGCGTGCTTCGGATTCTGTATCTCCCTCTCCCCCCACCCCCATCCCCCCTTGTGCTGTGTGTTTCTTTCTCTCAAAAATAAGTAAACATTAAAAAAAAGAGAGAGAGAAACATTCCACAAAGAAGATCTCAGACCCAGATGGCTTCGTGGGTGAATTCTACCAAACATTTAAAGAAGACTTAACACCACTCCTTCATAAACTCTTCTAAAAAGTAGAAGAGGAAGGAACACTTCCCAGATCATTCTATGAATCAAGGATCACTCTGACACCAAAACCAGACGAAGACATCACAAGAAGGGAAAATTATAGACCCAATATCCCTTATGAACATAGGTGCAACAATCCTCAACAAAAAGTATCAACAAACAGAATCTAGCAACATACACCATGGTCAAGTGAGATTTATCTCATACGGCTAGGATAATTCAATATATGATAACCAATCAATGGAGCAAGACCTAAATGTAAGAGCTAAATCTATGAAACTGGTAGGGAAAAGACCACAGGCATAAATCTTCATAACCTTATATTAGGCAATGGTTTCCTAGATATGACACCAAAAGGAGAAGCAGCAAAAGAAAAAAGATACATTGGACCACATCAACATTAAACATTTTTAAGCTTCAAAGAATATCATCAAGAAAATGATAAGACAAGGGCACCTGGCTGGCTCATCAGGGAAGCAAGCAACTCTTAATCATGGGGTCATGAGTTCGAGCCCCACATTGGGCATAGAGATTACTTAAATAAATAAACAAACAAACAAATAAATAAAAACTTATAGGTGCCTGGGTGGCTCAGTTGGTTAAGCATCTGACTTTGGCTCAGGTCATGATCTCATGGTTTGTGAGTTCGAGCCCCACGTTGGGCTCTGTGCTGACAGCTCAGAGCCTGGAGCCTGCTTCAGATTCTGTGTCTCCCTCTCTCTCTCTACCCCTCCCCCACTCACGCTCTGTCTCTCAAAAAATAAATAAATGTTTAAAAATTAAAAAATAATAAAACAAAAAAAGAAAGTGAAAAGACAATCCACAGGATGGGAAAAATACTTGCAAATCATCTATCTGATAAAAGACTTGTATGCAGAATGTATAAAGAACTCTTACACCTAAATGATAAAAGACAAATGACCAATTAATGAAATGGGAAAGGATTTGAGACTTTTTCCCAAAGAAGATATACACTAGCCAATAAGCCAATAAGCACATGAAAAGAGGCTCAACATCATTAGACATTAGGGAAATTTAAATGAAAATCACAACAGAATACCACTATGACCCTATTATTACGGATAACACGTTTGGTAATAACGACAATGCCAAGTGCTGGTGAGGATAAGAAGCAACTGGAACTCTCATAATTTGCTGGTTGCAATTCAGAATAACTCCGCTGCTCTGCAAATTGGCTCGGCAGTTCCTTGCAAGATTAAGCATATCCTTCCTATGAGACCAAGCCATCTCACCTCTACATGTTTACCATGGAGAAAGGAAATTTTATGTCTACCCAGAAACCTGGTCGCTGATAAACCTAGGCCTTATTCTAATTGCTAAAACTAGAAACAACCCACATGTCCCTCGATGGATGAATGTTTATACAGACTGAGATATTTTAATGTCCTAGAACACTCTCCAGTAATAATAATAAAAAAAAAAGGAACAAGCTACTGATACATGCAAAAACCTGGAGAAATGTATTATGTAAAATGGAGGAACTCAGACACTCCATGCTCGATGATTCTATTTGTAGGACTCTCCAGAAAAGGCAAAAATAGGAGCAGTAGACGGATGAGTAGTTGCCAAGGGGCTGGGAGTAGGGGACAGGTGGATGACCAGAGAGCCTGAGGGTATCTTTGAGGCAAAGGGGCTCTGATACATCAATTTTAGTAGTAATTTTACAACTGTATGCATTCAGCAAAATTCATAGAACCATACACCAAAAAGACTGAATCTTACTGTATGTAAATTATATCTTTAAAATAAAAAAAAAACACAGAATCTGAGCAATACTAAATAAGGAAAACATATTTAGAACATTGCTTCCGGTCTTTGGTTCTTTTTGCTATTAGGGTAACATCTTTGCAGGCCTCACCCTGATGTAGAAGTGAAGGTAAGTGCTTTGGGTTTTTTTCTCCCAGGAACATTAGAGAAAATCACTTAAAAAATGAATTTTATTTAGTTTATTTTTTGAATGTTTACTTATTTATTTTGAGAGAGAGAGAAAGAAAGCATGGCACACACATGAGCAAGGGAGGGGCAGAGAGAGAGGGAGAGAGAAACCCGAGCTGACAGCGTGTAGCCTAACATGGAGCGCGATCCCACAAACTGTGAGATCATGACCTGAGCTGACATCAGGAGTCGGATGCTTAACCAACTGACCCATCCAGGCGCCCCAGAAAATAACATTTTTTATGTCTTGCTATAGCCTTAGAATGTCCCCCTTCACTTGTGCACAGAAAGAAAACAGGATGCTAATAAAGGACTTCATGAAGCAAAACACCCAGACATCGTAGCAAGTATTCAGAATATATAAATAGTCCTTATTCAGTAGAGTAGAGGAAAGTGATTTTCAATATAGAGTCTTTTTTTTTCCAGTTTATTTATTTGAAGTCTTTTTTTTTTTTAATTCAAGAAGCCTTCTGTTAAAATTACAGTTCAAAATTAGTTCACAAAGGAACCTGCTCTCATTTGTTTTTCTACCTTTAATTGTTCAACATGAATCTCAAAATATGGCCAACCTTTGTTGATTTTAGAGTATAAGAGCTAATTAATAATGACCCAGAGTGTTTTTGCCTATTAAAGATTCAACAATTATTATATATTGAAATAGGCCACACAGAGGAAATTTAAACCAAATTAGCAGGCAAGAGTTAGGGGATTTTTCATTGTTCGTTTTCTTGATCTACCTTCTTCGAAATTTTTGAAGGATCGTGTAAACCTCTTCTCAACTATCCCTTTCCAGAATAAGGCCCAATTCTTTTGAATAGAGAATTTATTTCTGGATTCCTATTTCTGGAATGGCGGACTAGGGGTTTTGGCCCCCACAAATGACTTTAGTAGGACAACTAGAGAAGGTAGGTGAAAAATAAAAAGTCAGTGTAAAGGCACTAGGGAGCTAACTAGATCTACCTTCCCAAGGAGCTGTTTTTCCCCCAGGCACTTATCCTAGTAGGGAAACTGGGAAGCTCAGAGGAACTTTTCACAGCCTTGAACCTGTCAAGGAAACAGGGGAAGGCTTGGGTCTTTACCCCAAAGGCCTACATCCTATAACCAGAAGCAATTCTCCCAAGAGCTATAGAGCTCAGCCTGCAATCACTTTAATCACTGGACTTGGATAAAATCTTAGTGTGCTGGAGCTTCTGGGCATTGAAAACTGCCGGCCTGCCCAGATACCTTACTGAAGTAAACATGAATCTTCTTTGGAGGAGAGGATCCATGCATCAAATTGTTTCTACGAACAATTTTGCAAAGACAACGTCCAGCGTTTGGCAAGAAATAATGAGACACGTGAGAAGGAAAGATGCTGTAAACAAAACCAGCAGAAAGGATAGAAAATGGAGACAGATTTACCCTGGCTTATAGATATTGGGATTATGAGACACAGACTTTAGAATAATGACCCTTCCTGTGGCCAAGGAGATAAAAAAACAAAATTAAGAATTTGGCAGAGGGGCGTCTGGATGGCTTAGTCTGTTAAGCGTCTCTGGGTTTCGGCTCAGGTCATGATCTCACGGTTCATGGGTTTGAGCCCCTCATAGGGCTCTGCACCGGCAGTGCAGTGCGGAGCCTGCTGGGGATTCTCTCTCCCTCTCTTTCTGCCCTTCCCTCGGTGGCTTTCTCTGCCTCTCAAAATAAAAGAGTTTGGCAGAGAGCTGGCAACTATTAAAACAAATGAAAAGTCTAAACTAATCTAAAAAATACACTAGAATTAAAGAACGACACGGTTTGTGAGTTCGAGCCCTGTGTCAGGCTTTGTGCTGACAGTTCAGAGCCTGGAGCCTGCTTCAGATTCAGTGTCTCCCTCCCTCTCTGTCTCTCCCCTGCTCGCACTCTCTCTCTCTCAAAAATAAATAAACATAAAAAGAAAAGAAAAGAAAAAAGAAATGAAAAGAAAAGAAAGCAGTGGTTGGAGGTAACAGGTTAAACAAATCTGCAGGGAGAATCAGTGACCTGGAACAGGAGTCAATAAACTAAACCCTGTGGGTAAAATCTGGCTCATAGTCTGTTTTTATATGGCCCATGAGAGGATGGTTTTCACGTTTTTGAAGGGTTTAAAAAAAAAAAAAGAGGGGCCCCCGGGTGGCTCAGTCAGTTGAGTATCCAACTCTTTTTTTTTTTAATTTTTTTTAATGTTTATTTATTTTTGAGAGAGAGAGAGAGAGAGAACGAGCAGGGGACAGGAGAGAGAGAGAGAGGGAGACACAGAATTGGAAGCAGGCTCCAGGCTCTGAGCTGTCAGCACAGAGCTGGATGCAGAGCTCAAACTCACAAACCGTGAGATCATGACCTGAGCCAAAGTTGGATGCTCAACCGACTGAGCCACCCAGGCGCCCCTGAACATCCAGCTCTTGATTTCAACTCAGGTCATGATGCCAGGATCGTGGGATTCTCTTTCTCCCTCTCTCTCTTTCCCTCCCACCCATCTAAGGGAAAAAAAAAAAATATATATATATATATACAAATATATACATGTATATGCATATGTGAATGACACTATATTCGACTTACAAAACCTAAAATATTTACTGTCCAGCCCATTAGAAAAGCTTGTCAACCCCTAAACCAGAAGGAGGTCAGCAGAGCATGCAGGGAGCTGTAAATAGAGGGGCCGGGATGAACCCCAAGAAGGCAGCCCCAGCCCACCTTGTGCCCAGCTGATGAAACTCAGCTACTCTGGTCCTTTCAGGAGGGTTTTGACCATCCATTTCTTCACTCACTCAGGTATTTAACACCTATGCAGTCAATTCCCACCTCAGTGCTTAAGAGCGTGGCCCTCATGGTCAGATCCGGGGTCTAAATCCCAACTTAGCCTCCTCACACAGAGGAAGGGGAGATAATAACAGGGCCTGGCTGACTGGTAGTCATGAGCACCAAAGAGAGAATGCGTATCAGGCACTTAGCACAGTGTCCATATGTGCCGAGGACTCACTGCACGTCAGGTGCTATTGTTAGCAAGGTGTGTGCTCAGGCCACGCCTTGAACTGACTAGAAGTCCCACAAGGACACCCTGGTGCCTGTAATGGGGGTGAGATGGGCAGAGAGTAAGACAGGGAAGAAAGGGAGGGCAGGACCATCTTAAATATGGGAGATGAAGGCCCCGCGCAAACTTTATACTATCCCTCTTCCCACAAGCGTTTGCCAACATGTGAACAAAAGTGAATATCATCAGTTAGAGAGCCTGGATGGCTCAGTTGGTTAAGCGGCCGACTCGTGATCTCAGCTCAGGCCTTGATCTCAGGGTCGTGAGTTCAAGCCCTGCATTGGGCTCGTGCTGGGTATGAGGCCTTCTTAAAAAAAAAAAAAAGTGAATAGCATCAGTAATACTTATTTTATAATAGCTAAAGACTTTAAGCCACCTAAATCCCAAAACCTAGGAAATGGTCCAGTGAAATTAGTGGATGACATGTAAGGTGTTAGAAATATAATACAAAGCGTGTGAAGTATGTCAAAGCATCATTTTCAAAAACTTAAAATTTAAGGGCGCCTGGGTGGCTCAGTCAGTTAAGCGTCTGACTTCGGCTCAGGTCATGATCTCTCTCACGGTTTGTGGGTTCGGGCCCCGCATCGGGCTTTGTGCTGACACCTCAGAGCCTGGAGCCTGCTTCGGATTCTGTGTCTCCCTCTCTCTCTGCCCCTCCCCTGCTCATGCTTTGTCTCTCTGTCTCTCAAAAATAAATAAATGTTAAAAAATTTTTAAAAATTAAAATTTAAACTCATGTAAGTATAGAAAAACATGTATCCAAGACTTATTTGGTTTATTTGTGAGGGTGTTAGTGAGATTGTAAAGCTGGTTCAAAGAGCATTTAGTGAACGCGGTATTCACAGGCATTAATAAAAAATGTTAGAGTAAGTGCTACATGAGATACAAAACCAATTTAAATAACGCATGAGGCTATAAAACCATAACCTTTGGAGCTATCTTTTGCACCAGAAAGAAATAATCTACAAGTTAACATATAACTTCACAGTGTCTGGGCTTTAATCAAATAGTAAATAGTAAAGTCAAACACAGATACGTTGTCTTAAAGAATTAAATAATTCTATTACACGATGTTTCCAGTACGACACTGATAGAACCCCTCCCCTTTGCCTTGTTTCCAAAGTTTTAGATATTTTTTCTTAACAAATACTATGCCAACTATATAAAATATGTCGTAGGGGCGCCTGGGTGGCTTAGTCAGTTAAGCATCCGACTTCAGCTCAGGTCCTGATCTCACAGTTCATGAGCTCGAGCCCCGTGTCGGGCTCCGTGCTGACAGCTCAGAGCCTGGAGTCCATTTCAGATTCTGTGTCTCCCTCTCCCGCTGCCCCTCCTGTGCTCATGCTCTGTCTCTCTCTCCTTCAAAAATAAATAAAAACATTTTTTAAAAATTTTTTAAAAATTAAATAAATGAATAAATAAATAAAATATGTTGTAGGTCTAAGTATTAGACTCCTCAGTGGAAATTCACACCACACCAAAGGTTTTAGCTGGGGGTGGGGAAGTGTTTAATGAACAGACTACTTACAGAGGCATGGATAGGGTTAAGGGGATCAAAAAGAGACGTTGAGGTTTCTAGGTGCTAGGACCAGAGGGAAATCCTTACTATCCCGAGGTCTGACAGAGAGGGGAGAAATTGAGCAAATAAATACCAAATCTCTTCCTCCTTCTGGCCTCTGTTCTTCAACCAGTGCCTTCTGTTGGGTCAACCCAACTGGGAACCCGAGGAAGATGTCCTCCATACAGGTCAACCCCTGGATATAGAGCAAGACCGAGAGGTGGGCAACGGGATGCAAACAGAACATAAGCCACTCAGTCAGTATGTCAGGTATTGTTAGGGATTAAATTGCATCCTCCAAAAAAGCTAAGTTGAAATCCCAACCCCCAGGATCTCGGAATGTGACCTTATTTGGACATAGGGTATTTACAGAGATAACTGAGTTTAAATGAAGTAATGAGGGTGGGCCCTGATTGACTATGACTGGTGTTTTTATAAAGAAAGAAAATCTGGGGGCGCCTGGGTGGCTCAGTTGGTTGAGTGTCCGACTTCAGCTCAAGTCATGATCTCACGGTTCGTGGGCTTGAGCCCCCCATGGGCTCTGTGCTGACAGCTCAGAGCCTGGAGTCTGCTTTGGATTCTGTATTTCCTTCTCTCTCTGCCCCTCCCCTGATTGCGCTCTGTCTCTCTCTGTCTCTCAATAATAAATAAATGAAAAAAAAATTATTAAAAAAAAGGAAATCTGAACACAGATACACACAGAAGGAAGACAATGTGAAGAGACAGGGAGCAGACAGCCATCTACGAGCCAAAGAGATGTTTCTGGAACAGATTCTCCCTCCCAGCCCTCAGAAAGAGCCAGTCCTGTTGGCACTTTGATTTTGGCCTTTGAGCCTCCAGAATTGCGAAGCCATAAATTTCTGTTGTCAAAGCCATCCAGTTTCTGATACTTTGTTATGACAGCTCTGGCGGACTAATACAGGTGCGTAAAAAATGCACACGGTAGGACCTCTATCAAGATACTGAGTGTCAGTGGCGTGGGTGATTTCTATTTTGTTTTTCTTTATTTCCTGACTTGTATACGTTTACATCAGAACAAGTGAGCTAACAGTTTTGTCCAAATGAACCTCAAGGCAGGAGGAAGTCACTCATGGGCAGCTTGAGGGGTGTATATGACAGAGGGGCAAGCTCGCAGATATAACATTAATATGTGGGTTCACATTATTTGTGTCCCAAGGGGACATTTCTTGCCCCAGACTGGATCCCAGGCTCTCTGTTCCCTTTAGGTCACACAGTTGGCTTTTGTCTCCTCTCCAAAGCCACTGTCCCACTGGTAGGTCCCCTGAGGTTTGGTTCCCCATCCTCACCCTCCACAATTGGAGGGAGGGCCAAGGTTGAACACATAGGACAACTTTGTTCAACAGTGTGTCGGAGTGCCTGGGTGACTCAGTCCGTTAAGTGACTGACTCTTATTTTGGCTCAGGTCATGATCTCGCAGTTCATGGGTTTGAGCCCTGCTGACAGATTGGAGTCTGCTTGGGATTCTCTCTCTCTCTGCCCCTCCCTTGCTCACACACACACACACACACACTCTCTCTCTCTCTCTCTCAAAATAAATAAACTTTTAAAAAATTAAAAAAAATAAAAGTGTGTTATTGTTCTCCACTAACTGAAAGAGTTAAAAATAACACAAATTTGGAGCACCTGGCTGACTCAGTCAGAAAAGCGTGAGATTCTTGATCTCAGGATGGTGAGTTACAGCCCCACATCCGGTAGAGAGATTACTAAAAAAACAATACACCTAAAAAAAATAACAAATTTAGTCCCCTCAGAAAATTACCCTACCAGCCAACAATAGCACTGCTAGGAATTTACC
The DNA here is from genome assembly GCA_028646485.1 of Cryptoprocta ferox. Classification (NCBI taxonomy): domain Eukaryota; kingdom Metazoa; phylum Chordata; class Mammalia; order Carnivora; family Eupleridae; genus Cryptoprocta; species Cryptoprocta ferox. The sequence continues at coordinate 70,647,081 of CM053579.1, forward strand.
CAAAGGATACAGGAGTGCTGATTCATAGGGGCCCATGTACCCCAATGTTTAGAGCCAAATCACGGAAAGAGCCTAAATGTCCATCAACTGATGAATGGATCAAGAAGATGTGGTTTATATATACAATGGACTACTACGAGGAAATGAGAAAGAATGAAATCCTGCCATTTGCAGCAACGTGAATGGAACTGGAGGGTATTATGCTGAGTGAAATAAGTCAGTCAGAGAAAGACAGTATCATGTTTTCACTCATATGTGGAAGTTGAGAAACTTAACAGAAGACATCGGGGGAAGGGAAAGGAAAAATAAACAGTTACAGAGAGGGAGGCAAACCGTAAGAGACTTTTAAAGACAGAGAACAAACTGGGGGTGGAAGGGGGTGGGAAGGCAGGGGAGAGGGGAAAGTGGGTGATGGGCATTGAGGAGGGCGCTTGTTGGGATGAGCACTGGGTGTTGTATGGAAGCGATGAATCACGGGAATCTACTCCCAAAGCCAAGAGCACGCTGTATAAACTGTATGTTAGCTAACTTGACAATAAACTTTATTAAATAAACAAACATACATTAAAAAATCTTTTAAAGAAAATATTTATGAAATGAATAAATGCTATAAGGCTTAAGGGTTCTAATGTAATTTCTAAAGGAAGGGTACTTAATCCATAGGTTCTTAATTCATTTTGTAGGAAAAATAACTGAAAATTCAGCCGGATTTCAAGATGCTGTCTTTACTCCGGAGGGAGCACTCTTCTTTAGATGGAATCTCTTACCCTCCTTTTTTCCTTTAGACCTAAGTACTCCTAGTCGTAGACGAATCTTAGCAGATTCTTCCAGACTATTCCTGTCTTCCACTGACCTGCGTCCACTCTGCTCCTTTGCCCTCTCTCTCTCTCTCTCTCTCTCTGAGACGGTGACTTCCTTGAGGGGAGGGGGCATGGTTTATCCGCTTGACTGACATTGGCGATAATAATCTGATAATAACCAAATGCTTGCTCAAGCCTGAAACATGACTCGGGTGACCTTTGAAAATGGGGATAGGCAAGAAGATAAGAGTAATACTTCAGGAAATTGCGGGATCATTGTTTGTTTTTTTTTTTAATGAGCTAAAAGGAAATGAAGTGCTCTCAGAATATCAGCTCCAGGGTCCCAGTGATTTTTGAACCCAGTCTTTTCCTTTTCCCAATAAAGGGAACAGAACAAGGGCCAAATAAAATGCATTAGCATGTTGGTTTCCATGGTGACTGACTTATTTAATTTTTTTCTCTTCGAAGATTGAAGGTATTTTTTCCTTGCCTCAGTAATTTTTTCATTTTGTTTATGTTCTCTCTGATCTGATTTCTTACAGGGGTAGTCCAGAACCAACTTGCCTGTAGATGGAGGTGCGAGGTATTAACTGGCACTAAGATATAATTTCCCAAAAAGATGAAATCAGGACTCTTGTGCATATATGAAAGGAACCTATGCCAAAGATTTTATTCAACTCACTAATGAATGTGGAAACCAGTAGAATATTCAGATGGGTTTGAAAGAGCTTGTCAGGAGCTCGGTATGGGCAGGTAGTTTAATAAAGGATAAAATAGTTAGGTTAGATATGAAACTTTCCTACATGGCAAAAACAAACAAAACAAGAAACAAAACAAAACAAAAACTTATAACCCCTGGGTTATCTTTTCTACTGGATGGAAATTATTTGAATCTCTACCGGCCAAAATTCTTTAAGTTCTTCCGTAACTTCACGAAGTCTTTGACTTTTAATCAATGATAATGTAAACAAACAAGGTACATTCCCCTAGATAATACTTGGGTGAGTCTTCTCCATTTGATATTGAAAGGATATGTGTGACACCTACCTTTTCCCCTTGTCTCTAACTCTTGTATAATTTTTCTTAACAGGTACTAATGGAGGATGAATATTTGGGGGGCATATAGACAGAAACCTTTTTAAGAGGTTCCACTCCAGATGGGGTTTCAAGCAGCCTTAAATGCATCAGATACCTGGGGAGTTGGGCCCAACGCAATCACACAATGAGGAAAAAATATCTTTTTTTTTTTTTTTTGCATTTGTGTGGTTTTACACTGCACCATGGTCCCATCAAAGAATGAGGGGATTGTGATGGGTACTAATATCCCAGAAGGGTTGAATTGCATTATAGACTTAGAGTAGGTTAGGAGTTAATAAAGCATGTTTAGACAAGCTAATACAAATTTCTGTGTATGAGATAAAGATTTTATGTAACTAAATGGAATAGCACCAAACAAATCGCTGAACTCTCTTGAATCATACAGAATACCATTTAAAATCATCGGGAAGGCTGAAAATATGTATTTTTTTTTTATCTACTTACTCTCTTTTCAGATATTTAGGAAACATCAAAGCAAGATGTACTGTTCATTTTGCATTCAAAAGCCCTTTTAAGCTCTTTTGGAAGACCTGCAATAATGAAGAACTTATAAGATACTCACAAAAGACTCTTCTAATGAATCAGTCAATTTTAATACTCTTCAGAATTCCCCATAAGAACACAGTTCTCTCTGCTCTCGCTCTCTCTCTTCTTCTTCTTCTTTTTTTTTTTTTTGCAAAAGCTTAGCTCTCTCCTGTCTTGACAACCACTCCAAGATATTTGAGATTTGTTTAAGAGAGAGAAGGTTTCATTTATTAAAGATAGAACTGTGCTAAATTAAAATCAGTCATCCTAATCATTACTTCTCCCTTCATACATGCTAGCATGTATGTGCTTCGGTTTTTATTTTGGAAAACAGTCCGTATCATACAGGTTGTGATTTCAGTTCAGAGGTGTATCTTTACCCTGAAGTTTAGATACAATTACAACTCGCCCCACCTTAAATGTTTTTTTCTTTTTTTAATGTTTATTTTATTTTTGAGAGAGAGAGACAGAGCGTGATCGGGGGAGGGGCAGAGAGAGAGGGAGACACAGAATCTGAAACAGGTTCCAGGCTCCGAGCTGTCAGCACAGACCCCGACGCAGGACTCGAACCCACAAACTGTGAGATCATGACTTGAGCCAAGTCGGATGCTTAACCCACTAAGCCACCCAGGTGCCCCATCTCACCTTAAATGTCCTGAAAATAGACTAGGAACCACGTCACATCGTTCTATTTCAAACTTCTATTACCATCTTTCTCTTCCCCGAAACTCTTACCATCCTAACCAGTGGAATTTAACTATATCTTAACTAGAAATTGACTTACATGACCCACAAGAAATAAATGAGCAGGAGACATTTTCTGCCTCACTCCTATGTCCACACATACCCTTCAGTCTTACTATATGTACCCAAATGGCTGTAGGCTGTTTTTGTCTATCCCACAAATATTTTTCAAGCGCTTCATTTGTGCCGTTCTAGGAAGGAAATAATGAACAAGGCAAAGTCCCTGCCCAAGGAAGAAAGGTGTTTCCATAGAAAAGAATGGATAATAAGTAAACAGACAAGTTAATATTCCGTGTTTAAAGCATATCCGCAAATGGATAGAACACACATTTTTTCCCTCAGTTACATCTAATTTATTAGTAGTGCTAACTGAATGGTGACAGACTGTCATTTTGCTTTGCTGCAGGGAAGGAGGGAGTTTTGCAGTCCACTCGAACTCTCAGACAGCTATCGGACAAACTCCTTCCTTGCCGTGTTGACTCCTCCATCTTCAAACCAGCAACAGCACATCAAAGCCTTCCTCCGCTTTGAATCTCTCTGCCACATCTCTCTGACTCCAGCTGGAGAACGTTCTCGGCTTTCCAGCGTTCATGTGATTAGGTTGGACCTACCTGCTCGCATATTTACGCGTTCCAGGGATAGAGCTGGGGAGAGGGCGTGACTCGGCCTGCCACCAGGGGCCAAGCGGTCTCTGTCTCAACCACTGGACCGAAAGCAGCCATCCACAATATGTAAACGAATAAATGAGGCGGAGTTCTGGTAAAACCTTCTTTATGAGCACTGCAGTCCAAATCTCACATAATTTTTTTGCGTCACAGAACACTATTCCTTTTTTTCTCCCCCCTCAGTGATTTAAAAATGTAAAAGTTATTCTGAGCTCACAGAGTGGTAACAACATAGACGGTAGATTAGATTTGACCTGTAGGCTACAGTTTGCTGATCTCTAATGTAGATGTTAATTCCTCCATCTCAGGCTGGAAGCCTGTAAAGGGCAAGAATGTTCTCTCTGACCTTTGCTGTACTGTGGATGCTTCTTAAAATGATCAAACTTTTGATCAAAGCCCTTTCCTGTAGGAAAATGCCAGGGGCCAAAGTGATATATCTTTTTAAATGTTTTTTTTCCCTTGAGAGAGAGATGGAGGGGGGGGGTGGGCAGCGGGTGGGGGGAAGGCAGAGAGAGAGGGAGACAGAGGATCCAAAGCAGGCTCCACATTGTGAGTGCAGATCCCAACGTGGGGCTCGAGCTCATGAGCCGGCAGATCATGACCTGAGTTGAAATCAAGAGTTGGGTCCACAACTCACTGAATAACCCAGATACCCCCCAAAGTGATATTTATGGAGAAGCGGCTATAGAAAATTTTGCCCAGGAAGCTAGTCCTTTTGTAAGAGCAAAGATGTGTTCTATTCGAGAAAACAAGTTCATAGGAGAGATGAAACTATGCAGTTGTTAAATTAGCTGTTTTCTACTTTGAGCTTTAATGACATCTTTAGGCAGGCAGGCAAAAATAATAGAGGTGATCAAATCAAATCTCATGCTTCAGGAGGTTAGCAGATAACCCAAGATGATAGGAGAGTTTGTTTTTTCTTTTGTTACCTCTGTATTAGTTTACCTGAAACGTTGTAAATTCCATTTACAGTCTTTTAAAATACTAGACCCTAGGGGCAGGACTTGGTAATATGACTAGGCGCGTGGTAAAACTCATTTGCTCACAGAAGCAAGGTATTGAAATTATTACGCATCATAAAGTAATTGCATAATGAGATATAATTTAGAGCATTCACAATGTTTGAGAGGTGGGATTGGAACTTAAAATGATGATACTACAATTTTCAAACCTATGTATTAGGAAAAAATCAAATTTTGGTGTCGTGTTGAAGCTGTTCCAAATCTAAGAAGCCATGTGTTTTTGGCCATGTTCTCCAGAAAGGGATCCCAGCATATGGACTCCTATGGAGATGATTTATGAAGGAAAGTACTCCCTCGAGAACCCAGGAAGCGGGGGGGAGAGGTAGGGTGTGGAAGGGAAGGAAGCCAAGGGAGTGTGCATTTCAAGCCAAGTCCCAGCCTTAGTCTGATCTTGTGAAGAGCTCTGAAACATAGATTATATCTCCAAATTTGTGTAGACCAGAGCCAAGGAGCTAGGATTTCATACTCCTGCGCTGGTCAGTCATTGGTTAAGGCTGCCCCAGGGGAAGTAAATACCCAGGGATTTCTTGCTTTCTTTGCAGGTGGGCAAAGTGACTTTCACAGCCCAAGGTCAGGGCTCCAATGAGTGTCACAGGGGCAGGTGGGCGTAAGCAGAGCATACAGAAGTCAGGGGAGGGGGAGTTCACAGGAAATGTAAAAGAGACCGAGGGGATTTCCACAGAGCACCAACAAGGTGGGCTACATACTATGCTTATGCAAATGCATGGGGATTTGGTTTTCTGGAAGAAAATGAATTTAGTTATTTTCTCTCTCTCTCCCTCTCAACCTCCCCCTCTCACTCACTCACTTCTGAAAATGCCTTTTGATACCTGGGGCTCCAGTTCTCGACATTTAAAGGGAAGAAACGTCTTAAACGTTAGAAAGTTGCCTCTGGAATTCATAACTCCAGGTGGACAGGGACGGAAACAGATTCTGTTTTTGTTTGTTTTACCATTTTCTGTTCATCCTGTTCATTTATTTTTATTTAGTTTTTATTTTTTAATTTTTTTTAATGTTTATTTTTGAGAGAGTGTCTGCGTGCACGCCAGCGGGGGAGATGTAGGGACAGAGGGGGACAGGGGAATCAAAGCGGGCTCGCACTGACAGCAGAGAGCCTGATGTGGGGCTTGAACTCATGAAGAGTGAGATCATGACTTGAGCTGAAGTCAGACGCTTAACCAACTGAGCCACCCAGGCGCCCCCCCTTACCACCTTCTTATGACGTCCACATGGTGTTCCATTGGATGGATACGTAAACATTTACTTCACCAATTCTCTATTGGTGTGCACTGCTTTGTTTTCAATCTTTTGCAGCTACAAACGGTGCCACGTTGAGTATCCTTGCATTAGTATCATTTTCCAAGTATGATAGGATATCTACCTGTAGAATAAATTCCCCCAATGTTTAATTGCTCATTGGAGGGCAAATAAATTTATATGTTTTTAAAGTTTTTATTTAAATTCCAGTTAGTCAACATACCGTTACAGCGTTATATTCTTTTCAGGTGTACAGTATCGTGATTCAACACCTCCACACATCACCCAGTGCTCATCACAAGTGCACTCCTTAATCCCATCACCTATTTAATCCATCTCTCCACCCACCTCCCCTCTGAACCATCCCTTTGTTCTCTATAGTTAAGAGTCTGTTTCTTGGTTTGCCTGTCTCTCTTCCTCTTTTGTTTTCCCCACTTTGCTTGTTTGTTTCTTAAATCTCACTTATGAGTGAAATCATATGGTACTTATCTTTCTCTGACTGACTTATTTCACTTAGCATAATACTCTCTATCTAGCTCCATCCACATCATTGCAGATAGAAAGATTTCATTCATTTGAAGGCTGAGTAATATTCCAGTGTGTGTGTGTGTGTGTGTGTGTGTGTGTGTGTCTGTGTGTGTCTGTGTGTATGTATGTATATACCACACCTACTTTACCATTCATCAATTGATAGACACTTGGGCTGTTTCCATAATTTGACTACTGTAAATAATGCTGCTATAAACATTAGGATGCATGTATCCCTTTGAATTAGTATTTTTGTATTTGGGTAAATACCCAAATGCTGGATTGGTGCAATTGCTGGATCATCAGGTAGTTCTATTTTTAACTTTCTAAAAAAAAATTTTTTAACGTTTTTATTATTGAGAGACAGGAGAGACAGAGCATGAACATGGGAGGGGCAGAGAGAGGGGGAGACACAGAATCCGAAGCAGGCTCCAGGCTCTGAGCTGTCAGCACAGAGCCCAATGCGGGGCTGGAACTCACAAACCATGAGATCATTACCTGAGCCGAAGTCGGACGCTTAACTGACTGAGCCGCCCAGGCGCCCCTATTTTTAACTTTTTGAGGAACCTCCATACTGTTCTCCAGAGTGACTGCACCAGTTTGTATTCCCACCAACAGCGCGAGAAAGTTTCCCTTTCTCTGCATCTTCGCCAACACCTTGTTGTTTTTTGTATTGTTGATCTAGCCATTCTGACAGGTGTGAAGTGATACCTCATTGTAGTTTTGATGTGCATTTCCCTGATGATGAGTGATGTTGAGCATCTTTTCAAGTGTCTGTTAGCCATCTGTATGCCTTCTTTGGAGAAATGTCTGTTCATGTCTTCTGCCCATTTTTAATTGGATTATTCATTTCTTGGGTGTTGAGTTTTGGATACTAACCCTTTATCAGATACGTCATTTGCAAATATCTTCTCCCTTCCCCAGGTTGCCTTTTAGTTTTGTTGACTGTTTCCTTTGCTGTGCAGAAGCTTTTTATTTTGATGTAGTCCCAATAGTTTATTTTTGCTTTTGTTTCCCTTGTCTCAGGAGACATATCTAGAAAGAAGTTGCTATGGCTGATGTCAAAGAGGTTACTGTCTGTGTTCTCTTATAGGACTTTTATGCTTTCAGGTCTCAACATTTAGGTCTTTAGACAATTTTGAGTTTATTTTTGTGTATTGTATAAGAAAGTGGTCCGATTCATTCTTTTGCATGTCGCTGTCCAGTTTTCCCAACACCATTTGTTGAAGAGACTGTGTTTTTTCCCCACTGGATATTCTTTACTGCTTTGTCAAAGATTAATTGACCATATAATTGTGGGTTAATTTCTAAGTTTTTTATTCTGTTCTATTGATCTATGTGCCTAGTTTTTGTGCCAGTACAAAATTACTACAGCTTTGTAATATAACTTGAAGTCCAGAATTGTGATGCCTCCAGCTTTGCTTTTCTTTTTCAAGAAAGCTTTGGCTACTTGGGGTCTTTTGTGGTTCCAGAAAAATTTTAGGATTGTTTGTTCTATATCTGTGAAAAATGCTATTGATATTTTGATAAAGATTCCATTAAATCTGTAGATCACTTTGGGTAGTATAGCCATTTTAACAATATTTGTTCTTCCAATCCATGAGCATGGAATGTCTTTCCATTTCTTTCTGTCATCTTCAATTTCTTTCACCAGCATTTTATAGTTTTCAGAGATAAATTTATAAGTTTGATAACCATTACTAAATTACCTTCCAAAGAGGTTGTATACCAATATGTGTTCTCACCAGTAATACATGAGACTGCCTTTTCCCCCACATCCTCACCAACACAGTTTCTTATTAAACCTTCAGATTTTGGCCAATTTCGTAGATAAAGGTTGGTGTCTCAGCACAGTTTTAATTTACATTTCTTTAATTTTGAGTGATATCGAGCATCTTCTCATATGGTATGTAGACTGGATATACTAAACAATTTCTGGTTGATTCAAAGAGTGATATCCTTGTGATTGGAAAGCTAGAGCCAATGTGGAGATCAGCCTTTTTGGAACATATAATCAGGGTTGGAAAGCACCTTACTGGTCATCTAGTCCAGTCCTGATCTGATGCTTAAATGACCTACCTGCCTTTCCCAGCACAGTTGTTCACAAATAAGGCATTCACAAAATTAAAAGCATCTTTCAGTGGCTCTAAAATTTAGAAAGTTTTTCATCTTGAGCCAAAACCTTCCCATAATTACTGCATGACAGTAATTACAGTATGCTCTTGTTACAGTATGCTATTCGTTTAGATCACAATGAATATACCAGAAAGAAATAATATTAGCTTCAAATATAGGTAGAATAGCTAACTTCTCCCTCCCTCAAAAGTCATTCTTCCCCTGATAGTATTCAAATTATATCACATATTGCCTTCATTCCAATTAGAAATCGAATTTAAAACATAAATGCCATCTATATAGTATTCTTGCTAAAAATGCGCTACCCAATCTAACCATGAGGAAACCTCAGATAGTACTAATTGAAAGGCATTCTAGGAACTAACTGGCATGTACTGTTCCAAAATATTGATGTCATGAAAGCCGAAGAGATGCTAAGGAGCTGTTCTAGATCAAAAGAGATTAAAGAGATGTGACAATTAATTGCAATCTGTAACACTGAATTGGATTCAGGGACTCCAAAGAAGAGGAGAAAGGCCATAAAGGACCTTTCTGGGACAATTGGCAAGATTTGAATGCAGATTGTATATCAGATTACAGCATTACATTCACATTAAATTTTCTGATTTGAATAATTTTGCTGCAATCCTGTAAGGGAATGGCCCTGTTATTAGGAAATGCATACTGAAGAATTTAGGGATAAAGGGGCAGGATGTCTGCAACTTATTCTCAAATGATTCAGTAAAACTTAGAGAAAAAGAAACAGAGAGACCATAATAAAACCAATGTGGCAAACGTTGAATGTGAGTGAAGGGTGTTCGGGATTTCACTGTACTGTTCTTGCAACTTTTCCGAGTGTGTTTGAAATTCTTTCCATAGAAATTGAATGGGGCGCCTGGGTGGCTCCGTAGATTGGGCATCCAACTTCTGATTTCGGCTCAGGCTGTGATCTCATGGTCCTGGACTGAGCTCTGCATCAGGCTCTGCACTGAGCATGGAGCCTGCTTGGGATTCTCTCTCTCTCTCTCTCTCTCTCTCTCTCTCTCTCTCTCTGCCCCTCTCCCCCACTTGCACTCTTTTTCTCAAAAGAAATAAATAAACTTTAAAAAAAAAGAAAAGAGGGGAGCCTAGATGGCTCAGTTGGTTAAGCGTCCGACTTCGTCGGACTTCGGCTCAGGTCATGATCTCGAGGTCCATGAGTTCAAGCCCTGTGTCAGGTTCTGTGCTGACAGCTCGGAGCCTGGAGCCTCCTTTGTCTCTGTCTCCTTCCCCCACCCCCTCTCCTTCTGTCTCTGCCCCTTCCCCCACCCCCTCTCAAAAATAAACATTTAAAAAATAAATAAATAAATTTCAGTTGCACTACTTACTAGCTATGTGACCCTGGACAAATCATTTAACGTATGTGTGCCTTGATCTCTTCACCAGGAACATGAGGATGGTGATAATGGCACAGCACTGAAGACTGAGTCAACTTAGAACAGCCCTTGACACATAGGTAGTGGGATGTAAGTGTTAGCTATTATTATTACTTTTACTAATTCCAGGAACCCCACAGCTCTAAAGCCAAGTGGTGGCTAAGCTACCCTCCGGGTGGCCCTGCTAAAAGATTTTGAGTATTAGCTTATTTTTAAGTCAAACCGGCTTTCCAAAGGTTCTTGTGGTGTCCATTCAGGCAGTCCATGGGCCAATAAAACGAAGATGCTATTTGAATTACCCCAGATTGCAAGAATCGACTCAATTAATAGACCTCATTAATTTCTAACTCTTAATTCATTTACGCTAATATGCTCATTCCATGGATGGACAGTTCCCCTAGTTACAGTCATGGTTTTCATGTCATTACAGATCTTAACATTATCCTCCTAACACCTTTCTTTGGCTTTGCTCCATTAGGCTCTGTTTTCTGATTTCATAAGCTGAAAAGCACAACATCGGATCATGCATGGCATGGGGCCCTTCCAAGGGGCTCAGAGAGGAAACATGGCAAACCCTCATTAATTTGGACTGCACTCACTCTGAATCTGTGATAATTTTGACACAGTATATATTTTTATTTTTTTAAATGTTTTTATTTATTTTTGAGAGACAGAGAGAGACAGAGCACAAGCAGGGAGGTGCGGGGAGAGGGACACACAGAATCCAAAGCAGGCTCCAGGCTCTGAGCTGTCAGCACAGAGCCCAACGCGGAGCTTGAACTCATGAACCGTGAGATCATGACCTGAGCTGAAGTCGAACGCTTAACCGACTGAGCCACCGAAGGCACCCCAATTTTGACCCAGTATAAATGAGATGTTCTTGGTGTTAATGCAGGAGGAAAGTACTGCACTCAAATTTTGCACGCCTAAACTTAATCTGAAATGAGAGAAGAAAGGAGGCTTGAAAGGGTGGGAAAGCCCCAGGTCTTTGAAGAAGACTTGGCCGAATCTAAGTTCGGACATGTACACAGCAGGTAGAATTAAGAAATACAAATTGTAAACCACTCCAAGAATAAAGCAAAGTGACTAACTTTTAAAACTAAGAAGATGGGGTGCCTGGGTGGCTCAGTCAGTTGAGCGTCTGACTCTCTATTTCAGTTCAGGTCATGAGCCCGGGGTCATGGAATCGAGCCCCGTGTCAGGCTCCATGCTGAGTGTGGAGCCTGCTTAAGATTCTCTCTCTCTCTCTCTCTCTCTCTCTCTCTCTCTGTCTCAAAAAAAAAAAAACTAAGATGAGAACATTTATTATTCAATTGACCCCATGGAGAGTCAGAAGGTGGGCATTTTGAGAACCAGCCTGCCTCAAGACAGCTGGGTTTACTTGGGCATGTGGTTCAAGCTTCTCTGACTTTGTTTCCTTATCAGTAAAAGAGGGATGATTTTTACTCTGCAGAACCATTGGAAGGATTTATTGGAATAATCTATGTAAAGTCCCTGGCATTGTGTTTGGGGAGCAGCCAGAGGCTCATTCCAATAATGCTGTCACTACTCAAATTATTTTTTGAAACTCATATTTTTAAAGTGCCTTCAGATTTGGTTTGAGTTGCCCGGGGAAAGAAAAGTTTCACTACCCTAGGGTCATGTTTCATTTTTGACATTAAAAGATATTTTCCAGATTGGTCTTTTGACCTACTTATCAAACATGGGTTGCTTTTGACTATTTCTAAAAATCAAATCTCCATTAAAGGACAAACATGCATTGCAATTCAGAGTAGTTTAAAAAATCGTATATCATGCTTTTTGTAGGCAAACCTAACAAAATAAGAGTTTCAGAAATGTTTGAGCAATGATTTCACCAATCTTGGTATTAATGCAAAGCCTCATAAAGGCACTGCCTGGAAAATGTTCAAACTTCTTAGAAGTGTACGTTCTAGTCAATTTGCTTAAAAACATGCACATATAATTTTATGGTTTTATCTCATTTAAAGAATCAACGCCCAGCTTATACCAGAAACACTGGATTTTCTGTTGTAGAGATGATGTCATTTCCCTGATACCACATTTGGTAAGAAACCAATGGCAGTTTCTAAGCATAAAGAGGAATTTATAAAACCACGGTTATTTCCTTTTAACCATTTTAATGCAGAAGAGAAGTCAAGCCTTGGGATAGGTTATCAAAAAAATTCCAGAAGTGTCTAAAATCAAAAGATGTGAGCCAGGGAAATTATAGGGGAAGATGTGTGCATAAAATAACAGCCATTGCATGTTAAGCTCAGTCGGTTGAGTGTCCGACTTTGGCTCAGGTCATGATCTCGCAGTCTGTGAGTTTGAGCCCCACGTTGGGCTCTGTGCTGACAGCTCAGAGCCTGGAGCCTGCTTCGGATTGTGTGTCTCCCTCTCTGCCACTCCCCTGCTTGCACTCTCTCTCTCTCTCTCAAAAATAAATAAACATTGGGCACCTGGGTGGCTCAGTCACCCTGAGTCAGTCTCTCTCAGCAGGAGAACAGGACTGTCGAGAGGAAGACCCAAAATACCAAGCAAGAAAAGATTTTTAAAAATCTTACTGTGTTTGGGGCACCTGGGTGCCTCAGTTGGTTAAGCGTCTGACTCTTGATTTCAGCTCAGGTCATGATCTCACAGTTTGAGGGTTTGAGCCCCACATTGGGCTCTGTGCTAACAGTTTGGAGCCTACTTGGGATTCTCTCTCTCCCCCCCCCGCTCTCTCTCCCCTCCCCAATTCAAGCTCACGCACTCGCTCTCCCAAATTACATAAAATTTTTTAAAGAATAATTTTAAAAAATCTTACCATGTTTGATTTATAAAATGGCTTTATTGAGATATAAATCACATAACATGCAATTCACCTATTTAAAGTGTGCAAGTCAGGGCACCAGGGCGGCTCAGTTGGTTGAGCATCTGGCTCCTGATTTCAGCTCAGGTCGTGATCTCATGTCAGGCTCTGTGCTGGCAGCATGGAGCCTGCTTGGGGTTCTCTCTCTCTGCCCCTCCCCTGCTCGCTTTCTCTCTCTCAAAATAAATAAATAACCTAAAAAAAAAACTTTACAGTGTACAAGTCAATGGTTTTTAGTATATTCACAGGTGCAACCATTACCACAGTTTAATTTTACAATATTTTCATCACCCCAAAGAAACCTTTTAGCACTCACCCCCATTCTTCCCAACTGCCCCTCCCCCCGCCACAACTGCTAATGTGCTTTCTGTCTCAGTAGATTTGCCTTTCCAGGACACTTCATAACAGTGGGATCAAACCATACGTGACCTTTGTGACTGGCTTCTTTCGCTCAGAAGAATGTTTTCAAGGTTCATCCATGTTGTGCCTAACACGTGTGGGTGCCCATTCTTCATTGCTTTTTATGGCTGAATAGCTTTCTGTGGTATGGATAGACCAACATTTATTTATCCATTCTTCAGTTGATGGACATTCAGATTGTTCCCATTTTTTGGCTATTATGAATAATACCACTTTGAACATGTGGGTGCATGTTTTGGTTTGAATGCCTGTTTCTAATTCTCTTGGGTATCTACTTAGGGGTGGAGTTGCTGGGTCATGGGGTAACCCTGCGTTTAACATTTTGAGGAATCACCAAACTCTTTCCCACAGTGGCCGCACCATTTACATTCCCACCAGCAATGCATGTGAGGGTGTTGATTTCTCTACATCTGTTTGATTTTATTTTTTATTTTTTAAAAATTTCTAATGTTTATTTATTTATTTTAATGGTAAATTTAACTATTTTTAAAATTTTTTTTAATTATGTTTATTTATTTTTTAGAGAAAGAGAGACAGAGTGCAAGTTGGGGAGGGACAGAGAGAGGGAGACACAGAATCCAAAGCAGGCTTCAGGCTCTGAGCTGTCAGCACAGAGCCCGATGCGGGGCTCAAACCCACGAGCCGTAAGATTATGACCTGAGCCGAAGTCGGACGTCCAACTGACTGAGACACCCAGGGGCCCAATATTTATTTATTTTTGAGAGAGAGAGAGGGAGAGAGAGAGAGTGCAAGCAGGGGAGTGCAGAGAGGGAGACACACAATCCGAAGCAGGCTCCAGGCTCTGAGCTGTCAGCACAGAGCCCAACGTGGGGCTCAAACTCACAGACCGCGAAATCATGACCTGAGCCAAAGTCGGACACGTAACCGACTGAGCCACCCAGGAGCCCCTGATTTTGTTTTAAATCAAACTCTGAAGATGGCTGACGGCAAATCCAGGCAATTAAGATGGAAAGAATTAGAAGCGGTATAACAAACACATAAAGGATGTCAGGGTGGCTGACAATGATAAGAGCCCATTGGAAGAAGAAGAGTTGGGGGAAAAAACCCAGTGTCAAATAAAATAAAATATTTTAAATATGATCAGTATCAACCAACATTGCTTGTCGCCACCTGTTCTTTTGTGCTTTTGTCTCCACCCTGGGCAGCATGCATATTCATACTTAGAGACTTAAATTAAGGACAAAAACTGAAGAGGGAGAGAGCTTAATGGAAATAAATAATTGAGGATAATTATAATTGAGGGAGAAAATAGAGAACTATTTATGATATTTATATTTCAATGCGATGTATTATCGAGCAAAATGTCCAACTTCATCTCCCCCCGTTCCCTCCCCGAAAATACCGTTCCAGCCAGTCTCTCAGCTCCATTGCCCCATTGTCTGATGACTGCCTTCCCATTTATCCCTGATTCTTTGGCTGCCTCTCCACTTCTGCTTCTGAACACACAGCCTTTACTTCGGATATTACTCATTCGGCACCTTCTGACACATCCTATTGTCTGTTGTGGTTATATTTAACTTTTGATACAAAAGTGCTTTGCCTCCTGGATCCCGTCGGGGTATTAAACTTGTATGAAACTTTCTAAGTCACCAAACACAGCTTGGGATTATGACATGAGAATTTCATAAAGGCACTCAATTTGTCTTTGTTGAAACATTTAATTCTGGAACAGGACGCATACATTTCAGTGATGTCACAAGATGACAAAGCACAAATGTTTCTTTTCAGCTTCTGGACCCTGAAAATAAGCACAGAAACAATTGCCTATTTTTTTTAACACTATGCCAATTTCCAAATGGCGATACACAATGACACCAGAAATAAATATGGAACATAGACCGACATTTAATCAAATGTCTGACTCACCCTGTGTGCGACCCATTTCCCATCTGAGTACACACACACACACATACACACTCCACACAACTTCAACAAAGAACTCACCTGTCAATATCGGCCTCTGGGCATGAAAAATTTGAACAGCAACAACAAAAAAAATAGGAGGTGCCACTTTCACAAAAGCCTGAAGATCTATTCCCAGGACTAGGAAGATAATGTTCATCCTCCTGAAACCACTGAGAGATTTTATTTGCAGCTTTTTATGCTGCAGAGCTTATAAAATAAAATAATAATGCAACACAATATACTTTGATTTTATAGAGCGCCTTTCATCCACGGAGCTTAAAGAAACTTACAAACATTACTCATTCACCTTCATAAATTTTTTTTATTAAATTAGCAAGATAGTCTACCGAATAAAAGTTAAAAGCAATAAAAACAACCATATTTTATGTAACGACTGTTCCAAACATATCCAAGTTCCATTTTCTTGACTTACACGAAATAATTCAGCCTCTCATTAGTTTCAACCTCCAGGAGATAAGGCAACCAGAAACTGCTGAAGTGTATAAATAAAAAAGAATAATTCAGAGCTCGTGTCGCATTTGTCTTCGCCCTGTCTAACTTAGAGCTTTAATTCTGAAGAAGAAGGAAAAGGCCATGATATATTTCTTATTCTGCCAATCCGAGGTGTATTTTATATTTTATGACAACTCCACTAAGCCTGTAATGGGGTTTCAGCTCTTGGGGGAAACTCTGCTGATGTAAACAGAGACTTATTCCTGAGACCGCAAGACTCTAGGCCTAGACATTTGTTCATTGCAAAGCCAAAGTTTGCTTAGGTCGTCTGTGTGTGAGTGTGGGTGGAGGGGAGAAACTCTTTTACCAGGGAAGCCATAACGAGGTTTCATACCCCTAGGACTCTTAAGATCCAATACTGGGGCTCCAGGGATCTCTGTGGGTGCTTTCAGGTGGGTGCTAGCCATTCGAATGAATTGTTTCTTAATTTAGAGTAAAAGTGAGACAATGCTCAAAATTAATATTACAATAACAGCACTGTCTTAAGACTCTTGGCCATGGCAATACTAAAATGGATTTTAGGTTGGTGAGAAATGGTGAGATCAAGACCTGAGAGCAAATCAAGAGTCCAACGACGTTTAACTGACTGCACCACCCAGGTGCCCCACGCCCCTCCATATTTTTGTTTGTGGTCTGTTTGTTGGGAAACTCCTCACCCATTTGGAGGTTGAGCTAGATGCCAAATCAAGGCCTGAAAGTCTGCAAAGTGTTTTACAATCACACATTCGTGAGACTCTAGGCTCTTATAAACGCCAGGGCAACTATTTAGATGAAGATAAAATAAATATAGCCTGTAGCTTTATTTTCCTAAATGAATAATTTTAAAGGAATATTTAACAGTGTTTAAGGGTTCTAGCTGAAGTGTGTTTTTAGTTCTTTTTAAGCTATGCCAAAATAGTTATTTTTGTGGGAAACAAGACAAAAGGGTTGTACTTATCATTTGGCATGGTATAAATCAGAAAGAATAAAGATTTCTTGGTATTAAAATATTTTATTACGGAACATTAAAAACATACAAAAAGGCAGAGAATAATTAGCAGTTATATACCCTTCACCACAAAACAACAGACATTAGTATTGGCCCTGATGATTGTATTCTCATGAAATGAAATGAAATGAAGTGAAATGAAATGATTCTGCTTTAGCTAAGACTTTATCCTTTCCCCTTCCTTCTCTTCCTTTTAAAAAAATGTTTATTTATTTATTTTTGAGAGAGAGAGAACACGCAAGCTAGGGAAGGGCAGAGAGAGACAAAGACAGAATTCCAAGCAGGCTCCACGCTGTCAGTGCAGAGCCCCACGTAGAGCTCGAACTCATGATCCATGAGATCATGGACCTGAGCTGAAACCAAGAGTCAGAGCTCTTGACTGAGCCACCCAGGCACCCCTACCTTCCTTCTCTTCCTAAGAAAGTACCAGCATCCTAAAGTTGATGTTCATCATTCTCATACGTAAAGGAGTCTGCTGAAAAATTACTATTGTTGACTATTTATTTATCCATTCCTAAATGGATGCAAGTGAAGTTTATTTCCATTTTTTTCTCTAATTATAGTGTTGCAGTAAACACATGTACATGTTTACTTGGTCACACACTGGAGAGTTGTGCAAGGGTGCATGTGGATATGTGGACTCCTGGGTTGTTGGGTAGACACATAATCAACTTTGCTACACATGGTCAACCTGCTCTCCAAATTACTCTTCTGAAATCTTTTATAACTTCAGAGCCTCACCATCACTTCATGTTCTCAGACTTCCATATCGTTAAAATTTTTGCCAATCCACTGTGTGCAAAATATTTCATTGTAAAATGGCATTTAATTTATATTTTCCTGAATAGAAGAGCAGTTGATCTTTGCACATATTTCGTATGGTTTTGCCCGTTTGGGTTTCTTCCTCTGTGAATTGCCTATTCAAAACTCTTGCCTATTTTCTTAACGAGTTGTCATTTTCTTATTGATACAGTGGTGTTTTTTATATGTTGAGGTTACCAACTCTTTGTTAATTATATGTTATAAAATTACTCTCCCAGTCTATGACTTGAGTTTGCTTTTATTTATTTATTTTAAGGTTTTTAAAAATTTAAGTAATCTCTACACCCAACATGGGGCTCGAAGTCACAACCCCGAGATCAAGAGTCTCATGCTCTTCTGACAGAGCCAGCGAGTCGCCCCTTGACTTTGTTTTTAAGTATCATCTCTTTTTCCCTCTCTCTTTTTAAAACTTTCTAAATGAAGAGTTTCAAATATATGGCCAACTAGAGAAAATAGTGTAATAAACCCCCGTGTATGCATCATCCAGCCTTCCCCCGACTCCCCACCAACTTGTTTTCTTGCTTCCTGGGTTATTTTAAAGCAAGTCCCAGATGTCATATTATTTCATTCATAAGAATTTTGGTATGCAAATTTAACAGGTGAAAACTTAAAAAATTTCCCTCTTCTCTTTAAGATTATCTTGGCTACTCTTGGTTCTCTACTTTTCTTAGGAATTTTTTTATTCTTTTTTTTTAAGTTTACATCTAAGTTAGTTAGCATATAGTGAAGCAATAATTTCAGGAGTAGATTCCTTAATGCCCCTTACCCATTTAGCCCATCCCCCCTCCCACAACCTCTCCAGTAACCCTCTGTTTGTTCTCCATATTTAACAGTCTCTTATGTTTTGTCCCCCTCCCTGTTTTTTATACTATTTTTGCTTCCTTTCCCTTATGTTCATCTGTTCTGTGTCTTAAAGTCCTCATACACATGAATTCATATGATATCTGTCTTTCTCTGAATGACTAATTTCACTTAGCATAATACCCTCTAGTTCCATCCACGTAGTTGCAAATGACAAGATTTCATTCTTTTTGATTGCTGAGTAATACTCCATTGTATATATATACCACATCTTCTTTATCCATTCATCCATTGATGGACATTTGGGCTCTTTCCATACTTTGGCTATTGTTGATGGTGCTGCTATAAACATTGGAGTGATGTGCCCCTTTGAAACAGCACACCTGTATCCCTTGGATGAATACTTAGTAGTGCAATTGCTGGGTCGTAGGGTAGTTCTATCTTTAATTTTTTGAGGAACCTCCATACTGTTTTCCAGAGTGGCTGCACCAGTTTGCATTCCCACCAGCAGTGCAAAAGAAATTTTTTTTCTCTATATCCTCACCATCATATGTTGTTGCCTGAGTTGTTAATGTTAGCCATTCTGACAGGTGTGAGCTGGTATCTCATCGTGGTTTTGATTTGCATTTCCCTGATGATGAGTGATGTTGAGCATTTTTTTCATGTGTCTGTTGGCCATCTGGATGTCTTCTTTGGAGAAGTGTCTATTCATGTCTTCTGCCCATTTCTTCACTGGATTATTTGTTTTTGGGGTGTTGAGTTTGATAAGTTCTTTATAGATTTTGGATAGTAACCCTTTATCTGATATGTCATTTGCAAATATCTTCTCCCATTCTGTCGGTCACCTTTTAGTTTTGCTGATTGTTTCCTTCTCTGTGCAGAAGCTGTTTATTTTGATGAGGTCTCAATAGTTCATTTTTGCTTTTGTTTCCCTTGCCTCTGGAAATGTGTTGAGTAAGAAGTTGCTGCGGCCAAGGTCAAAGAGGTTTGGCCTGCTTTCTCCTCGAGGATTTTGATGGCTTCCTGTCTTACATTTAGGTTTTTCATCCATTTTGAGTTTAATTTTGTGTATGGTGTAAGAAAGTGGTCCAGGTTCATTCTTCTGCAGGTCGCTGTCCAGTTTTCCCAGCACCATTTCCTGAAGAGACTGTTTTTATTCCATTGAATATTCTCTCCTGCTTTGTCAAAGATGAGTTGGCCATACATTTGTGGGTCCATTTCTGGGTTCTCCATTCTGTTCCATTGATCTGACTGTCTGTTTTTGTGCCATCTTAGGAATTTTAAGTTGAGATTGTCAAGGGCAATGAAAGACCCTGTTGAGATTCTTTTTTTAAGTTTATTTATTCATTTTGAGAGAGAGAGAGTGTGTGCACATATGCATGCAAGAGTGAGGGAGGGTCAGAGAGAGAATCCCAAGCAGGCTCCACGCTGTCAGTGCAGAGCCCACCATGGGGCTCGAACTCACAAACCATGAGATCATGACCTAAGGTGAAATCAAGAGTCTGACACTCAACCAACTAAGCCTCCCAGGAACCCTGGAAGATCCTGTTGAGATTTTGATTAAAATTACATTGGATTTATAGATCAATTTGAGAATACTTTGTCTTTATGATGTTATTCTCTTTATGAGAATTCCCATCTACAAATATGGTATATCTTTGCATTTATTGACATCGGTTTTTTTTTTAAGTTTATTTATTTATTTCGAGAGAGACAGAGAAAGTGCAATCAGGGGAGAGGCATAAAGAGAGGGAGAATCTCAAGCAGACTCTGAGCTGTCAGCACATAGGCAGATGCGGGGCTCAAACTCACTAAACTGTGAGATCATGATCTGAGCCGAAATCAAGAGTCATATACCTAACCGACTGAGCTACCCAGGGCCTCCTCACTTATTGATATCTTTTAGGTATTTCATTAAAGGTTTATATTTTTTATGAGTGTCCTATGATTTTTTTTCATATTTAATTTAAAGGACCTTAGCTTCTGTTGCTATTTTTAATTTTTTTTAATGTTTATTTTTTGAGAGAGAAACAGAGTATGAATGGGGGAGGGGCAGAGAGAGAGAGAGAGGGAGACACGGAATCTGAAGCAGGCTCCAGGCTCTGAGCTATTAGCACAGAGCCAGACACGGGGCTCGAACTCACGAACCGCGAGATCATCACCCTAGCCGAAGTTGGACGCTCAACCGACTGAGCCACCCAGGTGCCCTTATTGCTATTTTTAATGTTACATTCTTTAAAAATTACATTTTATAATTTTTTCATGCTGGTATGAAAGAAAGCCATTGGTTTTGTATTTGAATTCACATCTAACAACTTTGTCACACCATCTCATTAGTTCTCATGGTTGGTCAATTCTAAAAAGATAATCACATCATCTGCAAATGACGGCAGTTTCGTTTCTGACATTTTAATTATTTTTCTTTTCTTAGGTCACTGGCAAGAATCACTGATACATGTTAAATAAAGTAGTGATAATGGGGATCCTTTTGTTTCACATAACAGGGTTCAATCAGAGGAGCAGAATTCTAGGAGATAGATATTCATGACAGGGCTCTGCCCTTACACAATTGCAGAAACTCTAAGGGTGCTGTCCTCCCAACTGATGCTGGAGCTTAACATTCAGGGGCAGATTGTGAGGAAAGGGAAGATGGATGTAAAGTGGAGCAAGATCAAGGACAAGATTGAACCCAAAGGCACCAACTGGAGCCCACAAGGACACTGAAACCTGTGTCAGTTCCTGTTATCTTTGACCTTGGTGCCTACAGCTCTTTGTTACAGAGCTCAATACACACACCTTGCCCAGAAGTCATAAAAATCCCACCAGAGAGAGAACCATGACCAGCTGAGGTGATTGCAAAGGGAATGAGGAATAGGTAAGTGGAAGAAGGTAATTATAAACGCTAGCTACGACCCTGTGACCAGTTGAGGAAACAAGACTTTTGAGAATTTCATTATTCTAATGTAAGTTAAAATATTTAGTCAGATTGGGGCCCCCGGGTGGCTCAGCCCGTTAAACGTCTGACTCTTGATTTCAGTTCGGGCCATGATCTCATGGTTCGTGAGTTTGAGCCCCACATGGGATTGAGATTCTCTTTTTCCCCTCTCTCTCTGCCCCTCCCCTACTCTCTCTCTCTCTCTCTCTCTCTCTCAAATAAACTTAAAAAAATATTTAGTCGGAGTGCCAGGGTGGCTTAGTCGGTTAAGCGTCCAACTTCGTCTCAGGTCATGATGTCAAGGTTTGTGAGTTTGAGCCCCGCATCAGGCTCTGCACTGACAGCTCGGAACCTGGAGCCTGCTTCCGATTCTGTCTCTCTCTCTCTCTCCTCATCCCCTGCTTGCGCTCTGTCTCTGTCTCTTTCTGTCTCTCTCAAAAATAAATAAACATTAAAACAATTAAAAAACATTTAGTCAAATCTTTGTGTTTTCTTTCCCTCTGGGTCTTCATTATCACGGAGCCCAGCTCCCCCTCCCCCATCCCCGTAACTATAGCGGCCCTTATTATTGGCATAATTGTGGTGTCCCCTTTTATTCTCACGTATTTTCCCCAGTATTACACTTACCTCTTTTTGTTAACCAATTCCATGTATTTTGCAGGGGAAAGAGTTAAAGTAAAAATTAAATAGATAATGATTCTAGTAGTAACCAGCTTTGGGATATCTCATTTCTTTTCCTTCTTATATAATATGGATTTATAGTGGTACTACACACACACACACATACACACACACACACACACATATATATACATTTTTGCCTTTGGAACACATTATACATAATAACAATGAAATGGCAGCTGAGGATATTCCTGAAGGGAAGACTTCCTGAAGGCACTTTATCAGTCAAGGTCCAATTAGAGAACGGAACTACCAGGAAGGAAGATACATACACGTAGGTGTCCGTCACAGGGATTTGACCTTAATGCAATCGCAGCAGTTGGCATTCAGTCCCTGTAGGGTTGCTGTCTTCACTTCTCATGTTGAAAATTAAGGTCCCCGCGGCAAGTGGTCAGTAAGGGGAGTGAGCACAAGTGGGGGAGAGCAAGCACAAGAGGCAACCCACAAGTGCAAGTTGGAGACTATGAGGATGGACTGGAGCCCATGTTGGCTCTTGTTTCCTCTGACCTCGATGGAGCGGCCACTGGTGCTTGTCTCGCACCAACAAGGTGAGCCAGAAGACAACGGACAAAATGTGTCAATGACAAAATGGTGGCTGCTGGGGCACCTGGGTGGCTCAGTCGGTTGGGCATCCGACCCTTGAATTCAGCTCAGGGATGATCTCACGGTTCGTGAGTTCAAGCCCCATGTCTGGCTCTTTGCTGACAGTGCAGAGCCTGCATGGGATTCTCCCTCTCTCTCTCTCTCTCTCTCTCTTTGCCTCTTTCTCTCTCCCCCTGCCCCCACGCCAAAATAAGTAAACTTTAAAAAAAAGCATTAAAAAAAAAAGAAAATGGCTGCTGTTTCACTCCACCCTCTATATGTCACCTGGGGATCTCTCTCCTGGGCCACGCTAACTGGAAACATCCAGGAAGGGGAATAGAGGAAAATGCAGTTCAACTTAGCCAAGTCGACACATGACAGACAGGCCCACCACAAATGCTTTGGGGGTTTTAAACACCGATTTTATTGAGGTGTCTATTTATGATAACATGTGTCCATTTTAAGCGTACTAGTTGATGAGTTTTGACAATTGTTACTGATTATACCCATGTAACCAGTAATCACCAGCACAATTAGGATACAGACTATTCCCATCCCCCCGTAAAAGTTCCCTCCTGCCTCTTTGTCGTTAATCCTCCATTCCCCCTTCCAGGCAACGATTTATTTATTTATTGACTGTTTTCTGTCAGTAGAGATTAGATGTGACAGTTCTAGAAGTTTATATAAATGGAAGAATACAGAATTGTACTCTCTTGGATCTGGCTATTTTCACTCAGCCTAAGACTTCTGAGATTCACGTATGCTGGTGCGTGTGTCAGTAATTCATCTTTCTCATTGCTGAGTAGTATTTCATGGCATGGGTATATCACAGTTTGCTTATCTATTCCCCTGCTAATGGATGTTGGAGTTGTTTTCACCATTTGGCTATTATGAATAAAGCCAACGTGTACATTCATGTATAAGGCATTGTGTGGGTGTACTTTTTCTCTTGTATAAAAGCCTAGGAGTACAATTCCGCTCTATTCAAATATTTTGCCCACTTTTAAATGCGGTTTGTTTTTCTTATCGTAATTGAGTTGTAAGAGGGGACTTTGGATGGCTCAGTCGGTTGAGTGTCCAACTCTTGATATTGGCTCAGGCCATGATCCCAGGGTGGTGGGATGGAGCCCCAAGTTGGGTGCCATGCTGAACTTGGAGCCTGGTAAAGATTATCCCCCTCGCCTTTACCCCTTTCCCCTGGGCATTCTTTCTTTCTTAAAAAAAAAATTGAGTTGTAAGAGTTCTTTATGTGTTGTGGATATAAGTTTTTGTCGGACGTATGTATTGCCTCTAGTATGTAGCTTGCCTTGTTTGTTTCTTGCCGTTTTGTTTTTTTAAAGGTGTGTTTCTAAAAAACTTGTTTTATGTTTTTTATTTATTTTTGAGAGACAGAGAGAGACAGCGTGAGCAGGGGAGGGTCAGAGAGAGGAGACACAGAATCTGAAGACAGGCTCCAGGCTCTGAGCTAGCTGTCAGCACAGAGCCCGACGTGGGGCTCGAACCCACGAACCGTGAGATCATGACCTGAGCCGAAGCCGGACGCTTAACCGACTGAGCCAGCCAGGTGCCCCTTTAAAGGTGTGTTTCTAATAGCAGTCATTAATTTTGATGAAGTCCAATCTATCTATATTTCCTTTGTTGGCCAGTGCTTTTTGTGCGCCAAGATATCCTTTCTGCCCCAAGGTACACAAATGCTCTCCTATTGTCTCCTCTATAAGTTTTATAGTTTAATTTTCACATTTAGATCCACCATCCAGTTCATTTTTATTTATGTGGTGAGCATTTTTAAAAATATGGATACCTAGTTGTTCTAGCATTACTTTGTCAGCTTTTTTCCTTTTTTTGACCACATATGTGTGGGGGTTATTTCTGGACTCCTTCTTCCATTCCATTAATTTGTATCTCTGTCCTCACACCAATATCACACTGTTTTGATGACTGTTACTTTATCATAAGTCCCATAAAACTTTCAAATTTATTCTTTTCCAAAATTGTTTTGGATATTCTTGGTTCTTCTGCATTTCCATATACATTTTATAATTGTTTATCAGTTTCTATTAAAAAGTCTGCTAGGATTTTGCTTGATATTGCACTGAATCAATAGATCAATTTGGGGAGAATCTGTATCTTAATAGTATTGACTGTTCCAAACCAAAGGTGCCCAGGGGGCTCATTCGGTTGGGTGTCTGACTCTTGATTTCAGCTCAGGTCATGATCTCGTGGTTCGTGAGTTCAAGCCTCACATTTAGCTCTGCATTGACAGCACTGAGCCTGCTTGGAATACTCTCTCCCTCTCTCTCTGCCTCTCCCTGCCTCTCCCTCTCTCTCTCCTTCTCTCTCATGTGCACACTTTCTCTCTCTCAAAATACATAAATAAACTTAAAAGAAAGAATGTTCCAAATCATAATCATTGTATTTCTCTTCATTTACTTATGTCTTCTTTAATCTCTTACAACCACATTTTATCATTTTCATGTAGAGGTTTTGTGCATTTTGTTAAATATTTCCCTACATATTTCATTTGTTTGCTGCTATTTTTAAGTAGAATTTTTTTAACATCGCAATTTCCAATTGTTTATTGATAGTGATCTCTGTTCTTATCTTTATCACTCCCTTTCTTTTCATTTCTTTGGATTTAGTTTACTCTTATTTTTCTAGCTTCTTATGGTAGGAACTTAGATAATTGATTTTAAAATCTTTTTTTTTCCTAAAATAAGCATTTATACCCATAGGTTTCTCTGTAAGCAATGCTTTAGCAGCATCCCACAAATTGGATATTTTATTTTAATTTTCATTTTGAATTTCCTCTTGATTTCTTCTTTGACCCATGAGTTTCTTAAAAACAGGTTGTTTCAGGGCGCCTGGGTGGCTCAGATGGTTGAGCGTTCGACTTCAGCTCAGGTCATGATCTCACAGTTTATGAGTTCAAGCCCTGCGTCGGGCTCTGTGCTTACAGCTCAGAGCCTGGAGCCTGCTTTGGATTCTGTGTCTCCCTTTCTCTCTGCTCCTCCCCTGCTCACACTCTGTCTCTCTCTCAAAATAAATAAGCATTAATTTTTTTAAATAAATAAAAATAAAAATAAAAACAGGTTGCTTCATGGCCAAATATTTGGGTAAATTTTTCAGTTATTTTTCTATTACTGATTTCTAAATTGATTCCATTGTGAACAGAAGATATATGCTGTATGATTTCAATCCACTTATTGAGACGTTTTTTATGGTATAGTATATAATCTGTGTTGCTGACTCTTCCACACACGCTTGAAAAGGATGTCTATTCAGTTGCTGTTGGGTGAGAATGCTTTATAAATGTTAATTATGTCAGGTTGGTTGATCCGTTTAAGTCTTCTATATCCTTACTGATTTTCTGTCTGCTTGATCTATTAATTATTGAGAGAAGAGTGTTGAGATCTTGAATAATAACTGTGGGTTTGTCTGTTCCTTTTTCATGTTTCCTCAGGCTTTGCCTCTTCCATTTTGAAGCTCTGTTGTTTGGTGCATATGCATTTCTTGATGAGTCGACCCCTTTATCACTAGGAAATGTCCTTCATCTCTGATAGCATATTTTTTTGCTTCCTTTTTTACAGCGATGATCTGTTTGTAGTAGATTCTGTCAGTAGATTCTGTAGTAGATTCTGTCAGCCTGAAAATATCTTGCTTAACGGATGGTTTAGGAGAATATTGAATTCCAACCTGGTAACTACCGTCTCTGAGCCCTGTGAAGATGTTACTCCATTATCTTCTGGACTCTCACATTGCTGTTGCAACATCTCTTCTCAGATTAAGTGTTGGTTTGTTTTTTTTTAAGGTGCTCTATCATTATGGGCTACTGGCTTTTATGATCTTCTATTTAACTTCAGCATTTTGATAGTTCTTTGCAATGTGTCCAGGTTTGGGCTCGTTTTTATTTTTCTTGCCTGGCATGGATGTGCTTCCTAAAACTGAGATTTACAACTCTAATGAATACAGAAAAAAGTGTCAGCCATTATGTCTTAAGATAGTGATTCTTCATCACTCCACCATCCCCACTATCTTTCTGTTCTTTCCTTGGGGAGTTCCTGTTAGAGACATACTTGACTATCTAATTCCATCCTTGATATCTCATAACCTCTTTTATATACGCTCCATAATACATATATTTCATCTTTTTACCTTGCTGTGTTGCATTTTGAGTAAATGCTTCAGATATATCCTCCTGAGAGTTCAGTAACTCTCTTCAGCAATGTTAAATTTGATTAAAAAATCTTCTGATGAGGCACTTTGGTGGCTCAGTCGGTTAAGCCTCCAACTTCAGCTCGGGTCATGATCTCATGGTTCGTAGGTTTGAGCCCCACATCGGGCTCCATGCTCATAGCTCAGTACCTGGAGCCTGCCTCGGATTCTGTGTCTCCTTCTCTCTCTGCCCCTCCCTGACTTGCTCTCTCTCTCTCTCAAAAATAAACATTAAAAATTTTTAAAAATAAAATAAAATAAAAATAAAAGTCTTCTGAATTTTAAATTTCAATAATTATATATTTAATTTCTAATAGATTAGCCTGGTTCAAAATCTGCCCCTTATTTTTTAAATAGTGACTTGCTCTTATGTGTTTGCTTTAGGTCTTTAATAATTTTATTTATTTTTTTAAATTTTTTGGTTTTTTATTTATTTTTGAGAGACAGAGAGAGACAGCACAAGCAGGGGAGGATCAGAGAAAGAGGGAGATGCAGAATCTGAAGACAGGCTCCAGGCTCTGAGCTAGCTGTCAGCACAGAGCCCGACGCGGGGTTCGAACCCACGAACCCCGAGATCATGACCTGAGCTGAAGTTGGACGGCTTAATTGACTGAGCCACCCAGTGCACGCTGGTCTTTAATCATTTTAAAACGTACTTGTTTTCTCCTTTGCATTAGGTTGTTGATTTTTAAAAATTTTTTTGTTTATTCTTGAGAGAGAGACAGAGCATGAGTGGGGGAGGAGCACAGTGAGAGCGGGAGACACAGAATCCGAAGCAGGTTGTGGGCTCTAAGCTGTCAGCCCAGAGCCCGACGCGGGGCTCAAACTCACAAACCCGCGAGATCATGACCTGAGCCGAAGTCAGACGCTCAACCGACTGAGGCACCCAGGTTCCTCACATTAGGTTGTTCTCATACCTGAACTACCTGGGGGATAGAGACATGCTGTTCGTGTGGCCACTTTTACTCACAGTGAAATCCTATGGTGTGTAATTTGAAGGTTAAGCTGAATGCCAGTGGGGCTTTGGCTGTGCGATCCTGGGCATTTCAGACTTGGGATGTAGATCTCCCAAGCACTTTTGCATTTGTTTCCGGCAGGCAATTCAGACTGGGAAGAGTTTTGATATTAACTTTTCATTTTAGGGGTTCCTAGGCCATGAAGCACATCGTTATGCATTTTTCAAGGGAGATTTTTTTTTTCCTACCCAGATGCCAGGCAAAGCAAGCAAGCAAGACTTTTCATCGTCCACTTACTCCAGCAGGTGGGTCTTTCTTCCCTTCCCCACCTTTTACTACTGGTTTATCCCTTCAAGGCCCGGGATCTCTGTAGAAGGCAACAATTCCAATTCCTTGCTTCGTGCAAATCAAAGGAATTCATTATGCAGCTAAACCATCATTCAAACAAGAGGGTTAAAGAAGCACATTGAAAGACACAGCCTTAGATAGAGTTACCACTAACAAATCCTTGCTAAAAAAAAAAAAAGAAGCAGCAAAAGATTTTCACGCGGAGGAAAGATATTTGAACAAAGCAACAAGAATTCAAATGGAAAAAGCATGTGAACCAAGAAACTGATACCCGTATAAGTAAAGCTGAATAAGAAATCGCTACATGCTTTTAATGATAATTAAGGGGGTATTAAAAATTAATGGAACAAAGATACTGGACAATAATAGCATGTAAAGTGGAGATCATATCGAGTAAGATTAGAATGTAGCAGAAAACACAATTAGAGCTGGCCTAAACCATCCAAAAATTTTTATTTTCTGATTAACAAGAAATCCAAAGATAGGTGGCCCTCGGGCTGGTTAGACTAAGGACTCCTCAGGGCCAATGAGGACTCAGATCCATCATCTTCCCCTCCAGCCTCTATTCTTATGCCCCATGTTAATGTTAAAACCAATGTTAAAACCCAACCCAATATTCCGATCACTTTTTGTTTGTTTGTTTGTTTATTTATTTATTTTTGAGAGAGACAGAGCATGAGTGGGGGAGGGGCAGAGAGAGAGGGAGACACAGAATCTGAAGCAGGCTTCAGGCTCTGAGCTGTCAGCAGAGCCTGACGCGGGGCTTGAACCCACAAACCATGAGATCATGACCTGAGCCGAAGTGGGATGCTCAACCAACTGAGCCACCCAAGCTCCCTTCAGATCACTTTTGTCTTTAGATCATTTTGTTTCACCCATCTGGAAATTTCCACTCGTCACCTGGAAGGACTTTCTTTGGCACACGTACGTATATTTTTTCTCTCTAAATTGGAATCATACTGTACATACCATTTTGTTATCTGTCCTTTGGAAAATATTCATCATTAAAATGTTTAGCACTCAATAGAAGAAAATCTTTGATTTCGTTTTTCATTTTTCAAATGGCTGTTTTGGAACTGCTAAGAGTCCTTAAAAAACTTTGACTCAGACAACAACTTAATGTAATTCATTCTCAGCTGTTCGCTCAAATCAAAATAAGGGAAGAAATGTCCACCTACAGGAGGTGGAGGTTAGAGAATAAACAAGCTGGTGAATGTTCACACAGTAGGGAAGAAATAGAAATCAGGAAAATCTGTTTTCACTAAGATAGTTTCATGGTCTTGTTTTCTTCACTCTCGAGATTAGGATTCTGTCGTTGGTGTTGCAATGTCTTTATTAAAATAGGCTTTATCTTAGTGTTTCCCATTTTCAGGGTTGTGCAATAAGGCTCAGTAAGTATGGCTTTTATTAAATAACTCTGAAATGCTTTGTTTATTGGTGGGTTTTTTTCCCATATGGTAGTATGTCTAAAGGCCTACCTAGGAAAGATGCTAGAAACTTCCTTGTGGCCCTGAGTTTGTTGGGGGAGGGTGGCAGCTGCTGTGGCTGTCTGTTCCAGGGAAGTTACTTGGGTCATTAGATACCATAGAAGAGAGCCCCAATTTTCTGGGTATGAATACTCCCACCATGGGAGTGACTGACTTCAGCTCAGATCATGATCTTGCAGTGTGCGTTTGAGCCCCGCATTGGGCTCTGTGCTGACAGCTCTGTGCTGACAGTGTGGAGCCTGCTTGGAATTCTCTCTAACTCCCTCTCTCTCTCTGCTCATCGCCCTCCCCCCCAAAAATAAATAAACTTAAAAAAAAAGTACTTTCACCATAAGAAGGATGGTTAATTTAAACATAAACTTTCTTTTTTTTTTAATGTTCTAAAATATTGATTTAATTTTTTTTTGAGAGAGAGAGACAGAGAATGAGCAGGGGAGGGGCAAAGAGAGAGGGAGACACAGAATCTCAAGCTGGCTCCAGGCTCCGAGCTGTCAGCACAGAGCCCAACGCAGGGCTCAGACTCACGAACCACGCACGAGATCATGACCTGAGCTGAAGTCGGACGCTTAACTGACTGAGCCACCCAGGGACCCCATAAACTTTCTTTTTTTTTTTTAATTTATTTCTAATAGTCAAAAGGTGGAAGCAACCCAAGTGTCCCTTGACCAATGAAAGGATAAACACACATGGCATATGCATACAAAGGAATATTATTCAACCTTAAAAAGGAAGGAAATTCTGACATACACTAGCAGGTGGGTGAACTTTGAGGATCCCATACAAAATGAAATAAACCTGTCACAAAAGACAAGTTCTGTGTAATTCCATCTCTATGAGGTACGTAGAATAGGCAGGTTCATAGAGACATAAAGTAGAATGGCGGCTGCCAGAAGCTGAGGTGGGGGAAGGGCAGGAGGAAACGGAAGACAGTTATTTAATGGATCCAGAGTTTACTGAGTACAAAATGAAGATTTTCTGGAGATCTCTTGCACAAGAATATGAATGGAGTTAATACTACCCAACCCCCTCCCATTAGGCATTGACTGATACCCATTTCTTGCGTGTCCTCCCAAAGGTATCTTATGACTTGTTCTTTTGAATAGTTGTGTGATATTTCATTGTACATATGCACCATATTTTCACTGCTCCCTTGATAGTGGTCTTTCATTGTTTTTAGCTTGACATTTCTTTGAAATCTCATTTTTTATGGATTTTTTTTTTAAGTAGGCTCCACGCTGGATGTGGAGCCCGGCATGGGGCTTGAACTCATGACCCTGAGATCAAGACCTGGGCTGAGATCAAGAGTCGAACGCTTAACCAACTGAGCCACCCAGGAGCCTCCGAAATCTCATTTGTTAATAAAAAATGTCCACTCTATTTTCCATTTATTTAATTTGTTCATTTTAATTTTACTCTTTTTGATAGGCAATACGGGATCAAAAATCGGAAAGCACAAGAGGGTAAGCATTAAAATGTCTCCCTACAAACTATGTTATGAGTCTGAAAGACATTGAAGTCATTAAGGTCCCTGAAAATGGCTGCAGGAATTTTAAAATTTTTTTAATTAAAAAAACATTTTGTTGGGTTGCCTGGGTCACCCAGTGAGTTAAGCATCAGACTTCTGCTCAAGTCACGATCTCACAGTTCGTGAGTTCGAGCCCCTCATCAGGCTCTCTGCTGTCAGTGCAGCCCTCTTAGGATCCTCTGTCTCTCCCTCCCTCTGTCTCTGCCCCTCCCCCCTCTTTTTCTCTCTCTCTCTCTCTCTCTCAAAAATAAATAAAACATTAAAAATATTTTAATTTTAAATAAATAAAATAAATAAAATAAAATAAAATAAAATAAAATAAAATAAAAAGGTCTCCCTGATACAACTATCTCCCAGGTCAATGCATTTCTTTCTGGACCACTCGTTTGCCTGCTTCTTCACAATCCGTTCACTGTCCTCTGTCCGCTCTGTTTTGTGCTGCAGGAAACTGTATTTCCCAGGCTCCTTTGCATGGTAGTTTCTGTAGCTTCAGACAATAGGCGCATGGCGGGCACTGGTAAAGACTGGAGGGCGTGAGGAGGACAGAGCCGGGGTGCTTCTTTCTCCCCTCATGCTTGAGTAGGACCTTCTGCCATTGCTTCAAGTCCTCCTTGGTTCCGGCTCCCCCCAGTCAGCCTCACCCTCTGTGCCCCAGGTCCCCCTGAGCACTCCCCACCACCGTTCTACTAATGCAGTATCTGCCCAGCTTTTAGATCCTGGAAACACCACCTCTTCCCTGTATCTTTTCAGCCCTAAGGGCAGTAGTCATTTCTTGCTCTTAATAACTTCTGGGTTACCTCATAGTCTCCTATGTGACATCTTAGTTCTTCCATTACCTGTGTAAGCAAATTCTCGTATTAAATTCACTCTGAATGAAATCCCTAGAGTGGTTTCTCTGCCTGGACCCTGACTGACTATCAGCCTTGGAGATAAACAGTATTATTAATTTCTTGTGTGTGTCCTTCCAGAGGTATTTAATGCATAACAAACAAATTATATGAGTTTTCGCCCTCCCATTTTTTTAATGAATGATAAAATATTATATACACTATTCTGCACTTTGCTTTTTTTTTTCCACTGAGCAATAATCTTGGAATTTGTCCTCTGTAAAGATTCCAATGATCTTTCTTATTCCTTTTAATCTTTCATCTGGCGGGGTGCCTGGGTGGTGCAGTCAGTTAAGTGTCTGACTCTTGATCTCGGCTCAGGTCATGATCTCACAGTTGGAGAGTTTGAGTCTGGCATCCAGCTCTGCGCTGATGACTCGGAATCTGCTTGGGATTCTGTCTCTCCTTCTCTCTGCCCCTCCCCCACTTGTGTGTGCTCTAGCGCACGCTCTCTCTCTTTCTCTCGAAATAAAAAATAAACTTAAAAAATTAATCCATCACATGGATCCGCCACAATTAAATATACTGTCAGAACACAACCATGTTCATTTGTTTATGTATTGTCTATGACTGTTTTTGACCCAGTCCCTTATTCATTTAAGATTCCCTGCTGCTACAAATAATTCTGCCATGATTAACCTTGAACTATACCATGTCATGAACATGGGATAAAATTTGGGAACTGAAATTGCTGGGTCAATGGGTATGTGTGTTTGAAAACTTTTTAAGCATAACATTTCAAAAATATATTCTTGATTGGCTTGGGAGCAGAACTTTTAGAGTTCCAGGGAAACAGGATGCTAAATTTCATCTTTTAGTTTTATTTTGCATTTGAAAGCTTGGTCAAAATAATTTCTCATAGAACACAATTTCTCACTATGAAATGTTCTTTAAAAATTAGGTATTAAAAATAAACCTTTCAGGTATACAATCAAGTGAGGGCAAAAATGGCAGGCCTCCATAATTATCAGAAAGTTCAAGTATGACTAGTTTAACAGGGTTTAAGAGCTCTGTTGGGTTCTCTTGATTGTGAATTGGTGCAGTGATTACCCACTGAGGATAGCCAATTTGCCTATTGAATGATTTCAAAAAAAAAATCTCTGAGCATAGAAACCTTACTGCCACTCTCTCCCCTGAGAAGAGGTTGAGTTTTACGTGGAGAGAGTGCTAGTGAGGAACTGAGGACAGGTAGGTTCTAGAAGTGTCAGAGATACAAACTGGTTTGACTTGAGAGCATCATGTAGGTTTATGCTTTAAAATTGTATTACTGAAAAAATAAAATGAAATAAAATAAAATTCGATTACTGAAAGCTTTACACTCTCTTGCCTCTTTCAGGAATTATATAGGCTGGCCCAAGGAATGTCTATTTCTGCTAGTTAAAGCGTGGACCTTGGGGTCAAGGTAATTTCTGGAAACAAAATCACGTATGAGTAAAGTACCATTTTTGCATATTATCCTCGGTGCCACAGTTGGCAAACTTTTTCTGCTGTTTTAGTGCTACAGTGGTCATAGACAACACATAAATGATTGAGCGTGGGTGGCAGGATTTTGCCAGAAGGCTGGAATCTGCCGACCAGTGCCCTAGAGTAAAATCAGGGTCCTCACAGTACACCCTCACTTTAAGCCATGGAGTGTTTGGTGGACTTTGGTGCTCTGGTTCTCCTTGACATGAGCCAAGCTCTCCCATGGGACAACTGTAACCTCTGACATGACTTTCCCTGGGAACACCCTAGGTATGCTCTCTCCTTAGCTCAGAAGTCTTTTGGATGAGAGGAAGTGCACAGGGCATGTTGATATGATATCTTTCAATGAATTTAGGGATCCATGGAGAGAATGTCATTCATGACGGAGCATTAGAGAGTAAGAGAACAAAAGCAAAACAAGGCCCCTGGTGTCACTGACGTCACCTGAAGTGGAATGTATCCAAAGATGACTGCCAACAATTTCTCCTATCCCTGTATGCCGCACCTCCCCTCCAGAAGTGAGGACTATTTCCCTCCCTTTGAAAATGGGCTGACCTTGGAATTTGCTTTGACCAATAGAATATGGCAGAAGTGGGGCACCTGGGTAGCTCAGTTGGTTAAGTGCCCGACTCTTGATTTAGGCTCAGATCATGATCTCACAGTTCATTGAGATCGAGTCCCACGTCAGGCTCTGTGCTGTCAGTGTGGAGCCTGCTTGGGATTCTCTCTCCCTCTCTCTCTGCCCCTCTCCCACTTGTGCTCACTCCCTTGCGTTCTCTCAAAATCAATAAATAAACCTTAAAAAAAAAGAATATGGCGGAAGTTCCATGCTTAGGCCTTAAGAGACTTGGCAGCTTCAAGCTTTCATCTGCTTGCAAGCCTTTAGGTAGAAAACTTTCTAACGTAGATAAACTTGAGTTAGACTTCTGAATTATGAATGATCACATGGGGAGAGAAAGAGAGAGAGAAGTCAACTGGAGAACTCAGGTGTCCAGTTACTCCTGCCACCCAGGCTGAGATGCCAGACACGTGGATGAGGCCATCTTTGATTTTCCAGTTCCAGCTGGGCTCCCAGCTCTATGCAGCCATGTGGCTGACTGACTGCAGGTGATATTGCCCAGAGCGGAGGAATCACATCTCTGCCAATCTCCAGCCAAACTGCAGAACCGTGAGCAAACGAATGGTGGTTGTTTTAAGCCACTAATTTTAGGGATGGTTGGTTATAGCATAGATATTAGGGGCACTGTCTCTGGAGACAGACCGCCTCTTATAAGCTGTGTGACCTTGGTCAAATTGCTTGATATATCTGTGCTTAGTTTCGCATACGAAAGGGGAGGAGTAATAGTCCCAACTTCGTGTGCGCTGATGGTGAACATTAATATGTTAATATGTGTAAAGCACTTAGATCATGGCTGACGTGCTGTATATGATTTTGGTAGCCTTTGTTCGAACATTCCGTGGCCTGAACATGGTGGCCCTCTCCGCTGCTCTTTCTTTTTCTCTTTTCTTCTTCCCTTCTTTCTCAGCCCTTCTGGAGCCCCACCTTCTACCTGGAGCCCCCTAATACAATATCTCTCACTCAAGTTCCTTCCCCCATTTCCTGGACACTAATTCCCAGGACATGCATTTGACATGGAGGCTTTGCGATTCTGTGGTCTCTGAACTTTCTGGGGGGGTCGCGTTCTGCCTCTTGGAGGCAGGGACTATTGTCTAAAGATACACAACAATCGCATTGCTGCTCCTGCAGTGAATGCCCGTTTTCTTGAAATGAAAAGCTCGGTAGCTCAACACCGGACAAATACTTACCTTAAGTCTTTGGTCTCCTTATCTGTAAAATGGGAAACTTAACAATAGTACTCCATTCACAGGGTCACGGTGAGGATGTAATGGCTTATAGTTCTTAAGCCCTTGGAACAATGCCTGGCAGAAGGAAATATTTCATAAATGTGGAATATTTTTTATGATTAAGTGCTGTAATTTCTACCACCTGCTGTCAGCTTTATCACCTAATGAGCCAACCACTAAAGAACACGTGTCTGCGCTTTTCTGTCACAAAGATCATCTCTCCAGGTATGATCCTG
>CM053579.1:70682828-70738681 GCA_028646485.1 Cryptoprocta ferox
TCCTATAAAGATACCACTGAAGAGATTAATTTCATTTCAGTGTCCTCTGTAGAGGGAAAACTTTCTCTCATGTTTCCTTACGAAGAATAATTGTTCCTTTCTCAGTTTTTTACTGTATGTCCCTGGGACATATGTGATGGAGCACATATTACTCTTGGCCTTTATCTGCCAAGTCCGTGGCCCTCTAGCAAGTAGACAGGCTCTTACAGGGTATTTTAGGGGATCCTAACCTAACTCCTTGCTTCGTCTCTTGTTTCCTACCCTCATTTTCCCTTTCCCCCAATCATCTTGCTTAATGTTTTAAAATGGTAATCCAACTCAAATCCTTTGGTTGGACGGAAGCGAGTAAAAAGAAAGACGTAAACATTGCCGCTTAAAATAACTCGAAATCAACACCTTTTTAAAATATGTGGATAACGTGAATATGCATTCTGTAATTTTAGAAATCATATAACTTATCCATGCGTGTCTCCTCGGCCTTGAGTTGTCAGGCAGTTAGTGAATACAATTAGAAAGATTTGAAGCAAGGTTGTGAACGAAGACACCCCCTGGTTCTTGTTTCCAAGCTCAAAAGATACATTGTCATGAAATCCACTAGGACTACCAGAGCCACCACTCCATTATGGTCTGTGAGGAATTCTATTGGATGCACTATATTTATTAGTGTAGCCATGAACCAATAGGCGCCATATTGAATAGAGTCAACAAATAAAATATGTGTTAGGCACACAGGTGCTGGGGATACAGCAGAGTAAAACCAGGCAAAATCTCTGCTTTCATAGCACTTTAGTGGCATTAGTTGTCTTTCACAATGAATTTGGAACTGTTTGCCTTTGAGCAAGTTGTTTTTGTGCTCTGAGCTCTCACAGAGTCTCGAGATGATGATGAAGATGACGGGATGGTGCCAGGCCACATTTTACTGAGCATATACTATATTCCAGGGATTGTTCTAAGTGTTTTACATGCACAGGATCGCTGACCCCTCAGGCCGTCCTATGAGGTTTATGCTATTATCAATTCCATCTTCTAGAATAGGAAACCAAGGCACACAGGGTTTCTGAACTTCAGCACTATTAGGGGCCAGGTAATTTTTTGTGGTAGGGGCTGTATTGTGCACTGTAGGGTGTCTAGCAGTATCTCTGGCGTCTACTCATGACTAAATGCCAGCAACAACCCCTGTCCTCAGTTGTGACAACCAAAATGTCTCCAGACATTGCCAAATGTCCCCTGAGGGGCAAAACTGTCCATCGATTGAGAATCGCTGGATTAGAGGATTTGCCTACACTCACACAACTAGTAAGCATCAGAGCTGAGATTTAAGCCGGGCCTTCTGGCTCCAGGATCTGTAATAACAACACCACCAAACTGTGAGTGGAATCATCTTGTTCATAATCCTAATTTTCGGCAGCGACGAGGCAAAAACCATGCCCTAACCTTCTGAAAACGGTGGATATAGAATTGATGTTGAAATTTAATAATTATTTAGCATTTTAATTATTCTGTGTAGGATCAAGTAGGGCCCCAGCAGCAAACAAAAGTATCCTCTAATTAAGATAATTTGAGGAGGGTTGAAAAAGCCCATTGTTGACAAAGGTGTGGGAGAAGGAGTAGAGAGACCAGAATACAGAGTGCAGTACTCTGAGGCTATGAACAGTGGTGAGACTTTACCACTTATAGGCCTGATGAGATGAGGAAGAGAAAGAGAGACAGGAAGACAGAGACAGAGTGTTATAAAGAGACATCTTGAGAAAGACACGGTCTTCTGTCAAGGGACCCAGTTGACCTAAGGCGACCTTGCAAGAAGAGAGCCAGCAGAATAAGTACCATTACCTCACTCTCCTTCCTACCTCTAATCTTCTGGGGCTACTTATTGGCTCCCCACTGGAAGCCAGAGAACAATGGCGGCTACTACTGTGCTCCATTCAGGTCAGGAGGCGGAGAAGGGTGAAGAGAGATAGCCACATACCGCAATAACATTTCTGATGGGGTTTCTATCTATGGGCTTTGAGCTCTTAAACGTTAATCTATTAACTTTACCGACTTGTGACTTTTCTTGGTGAGAAGTCAATTTCATCTAATATCTTCGTATAGATTTTTCCATGACCTACAATTTGTATAGTTGATTAGCCAGCTTGGATGAAATTTGAGGGGAGAAAAAGAAAATTATTGTAATATCTGCTTTGGAAAGATGTCGTCAGGATGCATCTGTTACCAAGACATAAGTTTCTTTGTTATGTGTTTATATTGGCAAAGCTTCAAATGTGAAAATTATCTTCTAAGCAGTTCTTAGAAATATTTGGATATTTGCTTCAAACTTTTTGTCATGCCCTAAATTGATTAAACGTTTATTTGAAAGAGTTTATGCATAGCATGCCTGAATTTACAGTCCTTTCCAAAGGATCATGTCTATACATGTCTATACAACAACAGAAAGGGCTTATCAATTCAGGGAAATTGAATCCACCTATGGGGGAAAAAAATCACCACTATGTAGCTGATTATGAGACATCCTGTATGTGAAAAAGCTCTTGGGTTGACCATAATGTTTATTATTTTTGCAATGGATTTTGGCACCGTTGGGCACAGCTTGACTAAGATTCTTGCCTACCCACTCTTGACTGCTTCTGTCTTCTTCTCCATCCCTTCTGTCCTTATACCTTATACCTTATGAGTTTGGACCCTTGCTCTGAACTGAATGTCTAGAAATACAGAATCTTGGAGTCGAAAGTGCTTTTAGTAACCACTCAGTTCATTCTCCTTCCTAGTGTCACCTTCTTGTGTAATGTCTCTGATGGGTGGCTACCCAGCCCATGTTTGAGCATGGCCTAAGACAGCGAACCCTCTGCTTCTTAAGGTATCTTGTTCCAATGTGGGCCAACTCATACTTTTTTGAGAGAGCGGGGTTGGGGGTGGGGAGAGACAGAGAGAGTGAGCAGGGGAGGGGCATGGAGAGAATCCCAAGCAGGCTCCACACTCAACATGGAGCCCGACACAGAGCTCGATCCCACGACCATGGGATCATGACCTGAGCCGAAACCAAGAGTCGGTGGCTCAACCTACTGAGTCACCCAGGTGCCCCCAGGTCATCTTTTTATTGAGCCCAAACTGGCTTTCATCTATCTTTCAGACATTAGGCACTGATGAAGGTCCCAGGTTCTGAGCCAGACTGCCTTTGTTCACATTTTAGCTTTCCCACTTACCCTCTGTGTGCCCTTGTGCAAGTTCAACTTTCTAAGCCAGTTTGTTTCTCTGTAAAATAGGGATAACAGGACAATCGTAGCTTAGAATTATCTCCATTTTGCTACGTTGGAACTAAGATTCCCAGATCTCTTTCCTTGGTTGATTCTGGGTTAGGGTTGCCTACAAAAAAAAAAAAAAAATTGGAGGGGGCACCTGGGTGGCGCAGTTGGTTAAGTGTCTGACTCTTGATCTCGGCTCAGGTCATGATCTCACAGGTTTGTGAGTTCAAGCCCCACATCGGGCTATGTGCTGATGGTGCCGAGCCTGCTTGGGATTCTCTCTCTCTCCCTCTCTCTCTCTGCCCCTCCCCTACTTGTGCATACACACACTCCCTCTCTCTCTCTCTCTCTCTCTCTCCCAAAATAAATAAATGAACCTAAAAAAATTTTTTTAAGAGGAATTGGAGAGCAGAGTGAAGCAAGAAGGAGCATGTAGGGCTGGTGCTCTTGCAGTTCTCTTGCATCGCCACAGACCATCCAGTTTGCCTGATTCGTGCGGGGCAGCAACTGGGCACGCAGCTCCTCCGGCTCCTGCCAGATCCTCTCCTTCAGCATCTCAGAATCCTGGACTGACTCTGTGTGAAGTCCAGTGCCAAAGTGTGGCAGCTTTTCTGCAGGTCACCTGCCTCTTGGAGACGGTGAGAGACCAATGGAGGTTTCCAGGTGAGACCAATATGATCCATATGCGTTCTGATGAGAGACAGATGTGGGTTTCAGCTCCTTCAGGCTCTCACCCACCTCACATCCATCTTCCCTTCCCTCCCTTCCCAACTGCTGGCCAGGCTGACTTTCGGCACCAGACACCAGAACACAGAACCAAGAGCTATGCATAAACTCTAGGAAGGACTCCCACGACGTTCTAAAGTCTAATCCTTTGAATAAATCTCTTAGATTACTCACACTAGTTCTGCTTCTCTGATCAAACCCTAATGATACCAGTCTATGTAAAGAATAAATGAAATAACATTTAGTAGAGTCCCCGAAACATAGGTAAGTGCCTGGAATCGGCAAACCTGTATTATTCCTCATCTTCGTGGAACCACCAGCTCCATTCTCCAGACCATTCCAGAAAGCATTTGCTTCCTCTTCCATCCGACAATGGACCCAACATACTTATTCGTGGTTTTTAAAAAATGTTTATTTATTGAGAGAGAGTGTGTGCATGCGCATGTGTGTGCGTGAGCAGGGGTGGGGCAGAGAGAAAGAGGAGAGAATCCCAAGCAGGCTCCGTGCTGTCAGCGTGGGGCCTAACATGGGGCCGATCCCACTAGCCCTGAGATCATGACCTGAGCCAACATCAAGAGTCCCTGCTTAGCCAACTGAACCACCCAGGCCCCCTGAGGACCCACATATTTAAATCCATATTTCTGAGGACTTTTGTAGAGAGAATGATCTGCCAAGTGAAACTTTATAGTAGATACCGGGCTAAGTGATTTAGAAACAGTATCTCAGTTAATCTTCACCAAAAGTCTGGGGATTTTACAGATAAGGCTAGTGAAGTCCATCCCAAGGTAATATACATGTCAGTCTAAGCTTGTTAATGACATAAGAGGACTCTTGGACTATATATACTTAGACGGATTTCATACCAGTATTCAATTTTTCAACTTACATATTTAGGGGTTTTTTTTTTTTGGAAGAGTTAAGTTCAATTTGTGAATATCGTTAGTTATGCTATTAATAAATCTTGTAATCGCTGTATAAAATAAGGGCAATTACTTTCATTTGTTCTCTGATTAATAGTCAACACAATTCAAACAAATTAGATTCACTTTAGACAATCTCATGTATAAATGTATTTAATTCCCCTTTTTAAACTCTACTCATACATTTAATGTACTTGAACTCTTCAAGCCCTTCAACTGCCTGACAAGGAGTAAGTATAATCCTAACAAATAAAATCCTCCGAGGTGGTTAAATGACTCTGGTGAAGATAATAAATTAAGCCTGTAAATTTGTTGAACCTCGAGTGCTCTTAAATATTTCAATACTATTAATACACTTCGTGAAATTCTCATACTTCTCTATCTGACACTACAAATCAAAATCAATTGCTCAAGGCCAATCTGACAGATTTCCTAAAATGGCAGATTCTCTTAAACATTACAAAGAGATTACTTTTAATTCACACAGAAGCATTACTGTGGTGAGGGCTATTGTATCCCAGAGTGGAAGTGTCACTCAAGTAAGGGCAGCAGATTGACCATATCTGGTGGATTGAGCGAAAGATAAAAGGTGGCTTTGGCCATCAGGGTATGTTCGCGCATTAGCTAGAGATTCAAGACCAAGATAGAGGATTTAAGAGCTCCGTTCCTCGGGGTGCCTGGGTGGCTCCGTCGGTTAAGCGTCCGGCTTGGGTTCAGGTCATGATCTCACAGCCCGTGAGTTTGAGCCCCGCGTCGGGCTCTGTGCTGACAGCTTGGAGCCTGCAGCCTGCTTTGGATCCTGTCTTCTTCTCTCTCTGCCCCTCCCCTGCTCCTGCTCAGTGTCTCTCAAAAAGAAACATTTAAAAGTATTTTTTTAAAAGAGCTTCATGCCTCCTGAATAAGTCTACCGTAGCCCGTAGCCACTGAGTACAAAGGGAGCCCCCCTTTTATAGCCATTTGGTTCAGGAGCAATTCCAGTGCCATCCATTTCACTGTTATAGTTATATTTTATGTTATATTTTAGCCACCTGATTCGGAGAGCTGGAAATCTGTGATTCCATTCAGGCGGCAGCTAACACCTTTTACCTCTAATTGGGCTCTAAATTCTTTAAATATTCTATTTAATCATGTATTGAGAGACCAGCAGAGCTGGATTTCAAGCCAGGTCTCCTTCCGCCCAGAGCTTAGGCTATGATCCACCACGATATGCAGTTTTATAAATCCTCTTAAGTCTTTTTTTAAGCTAAACATTTCTTTCCAGTTCTCAAGGGTTTTTTTTTTCCCTTCTAGTTTTCATTTTATGAATATCCAATCGCTTCACTATCCTAATTTCCCTGTTCAGAACGTACTTCTGTCGTTCTTCCTAAAATGTCGTGAACTGGAGTAACACGGGACAATTACCCACCTGGATCTAGACCAGCGTGAGGAAGAGTGAGCTCAAGGATCAGTCACCCAAGAGGCTCTTTAAAGTGGGCTGCCTCCATTTCCTCCACCTCGTTATGATGTACTGTACGTTTAAGATAAAGATGTGGGCCTGGTTTCCTGCTTGTCTTAGCCATTGGTGTGTTGGGATAGAAAGGGTTGCAAATCAGTGGTCTTGATACTTTGCTTCTTTAAACAGGGCTCAGGTATGAGCTGGTTTCTAAGGGCCACATCAAAGTGGTAGCTCAGGTCAACCTTTTATAGAAATAAATAAAATCCCTAATTTTTTTGATCCCTAAACTTCCTTGTCTTCTCCATTCTGAACATGTATCATCAAAGTATTTGAACCAAATATGGAAATGTACATTGACTTTATTCTTCTTAAATTTCTCTCTACGTCCATACACTGAGGATAGTATTTTTCTGAACTTTATTCTTGTTAGCCCCATGATTTAAAAACAAGTCTTTTTATCTTCATTTAAATTGTTAGTAAAAGTACTAAAGAGATTGACGAAGAGACTGACCAAGCTAGGTAGGATCTTAGAGATTTCCACCCTGGTTGGTGTTGGTCTGGTAATTAAAACCAAAACCTTTTTGGTATCATTATTTAATCAAGTAGAGACTTGCCAGATTCTTCTTGAATGCCATCCATATTTCTACATTTTGTCCATGATACCATGAGACTCCGTACAATGCCTTACTTAAATGAAGATATTTTATTTCTAGTACATTCCACGGTGCCAGAGACAATCTGGCACACAGCAGGTACTCAGCTAAGACTTATGTCAATGGATATATCATACCATTTCGGGACCTCCAAGTGTATTCTGGACATGTTGTGTGTTCTCTGTTTCCATGTTCTTGCCTCTAAAATAAAGTATATCTGCTGAACACTAGTTGTTAAGGTAAGTGCAAAATGTGGCGAGCTATATAGTACAAAAGGCCAGGGACACCTGGGTGGCTCAGTCGGTTAAGCGTCCAGCTTAAGCTCAGGTCACAATCTCACAGTTCATAGGTTCAAGCCCAGTGTCGGGCTCTGTGCTGACAGCTCAGAACCTGAAGCCTGCTTCCAATTCTGTGTCTCCCTCTCTCTCTGCTCCTCCCCCACTCATGCTTTGTCTCTCAAAAATAAATACACGTTTAAATGTTTTAAATACTGATTAAAAAAAGAGTACAGAAAGCCTATAATACACAGGACAGTCATGGGTTCCTCTTAACCACAGCTCTTTGGCACATACTATTATTTGTATGATCTTGAATACAATGAAATGTTGGATTGTTTTGAGCAGAGTGTGATTCTTTTTTCCCTCCAGTTCACTGAGCTTAGAAAACAAAAGATTTGATTTCAAGACAAATGAGTTCATTAGTTTGGTTTATTTTATTTTGTTTGTTTGGATTTTTGGATTTTAAAAAAATTTTAGATGGAGAGAAGGCGTCTGTGTGTGCACGTGCGAATGAGCAGGGAAGGGGCAGGGGAGAGAGAGAGAGAAAGAGCACAAGCGAGCGGGGGAGAGGAACTGAGGGAGAGAGAGAGTATCTCAAGCAGGCTCCACACTCAGGTCGGAGCTCGATCCCACGACCCTGGGATCATGACGGGAGCCAAAATCAAGAGTCAGACCCTTAACTGGCTGAGCCACCCAGGTGCCCCTATTTTGTTTGTGTTTATTTGTTCTATTGGAGGGAGAAGTTTTTGTTCCTTAGTAAATTAGTTTAATTCATTCTAGTTTTGGTCACAGTTTACGTCAACATAAGTTTTATGTGTAATAGATTTTTAACTCTTTTTTAACGTTTATTTATTTTTGAGAGACACAGAGAGACAGCGTGAGCAGGGGAGGGCCAGAGAGAGAGGGAGACACAGACTCTGAAGCAGGTTCCAGCCTCTGAGCCATCAGCACAGAGCCCGACGCCGGGTTCGAGCTCACCAACAGCGAGATCATGACCTGAGCCGAAGTCGGACGCTTAACTGACTGAGCCACCCACATGCCCCCTCTAGGTGAAATAGTTTTAATCCCAAGATCTCCCTAACACACTTCAGAGCCTTACACTTCTTCCATTTGATATTTGACTGGAAAATCCAAGTAAAGTTTAACCAAAACATGAAATAAGTATCGGTAAGAATGAAATTTGATTCTTAAAAAAATATTAATGGCTAGAAATAATCTTTTTTCTTGTCTTTTTCGAATTTTCTTTGGTATTACTTTGTGCATTTAATCAGTCAAATTGGCATTAACTTGTATTTGGGTAGCAGTTTCTGTGTGTGTGTGTGTGTGTGTGTGTGTGGTGAGGGGGCAATTGAAGTGGGACAGATCTGGGTGTGTTAGACACCCTTTAACATCGCAGCACTTTTACCATCCATAGCCTCTAGTTACTAAATGCCATTAGCAACCCCAAGTTATCTGTCAACCAATCACTCCCGTCTATAACAACTATCCAAGCGTCTCCCAGATGGGCCCACCTATTGACAACCATTGGGCAGTAAAAGGAATAATAAACACAACACCCTGAGAATCAATATACAGTAAA
This sequence comes from Cryptoprocta ferox, assembly GCA_028646485.1. NCBI lineage: Eukaryota > Metazoa > Chordata > Mammalia > Carnivora > Eupleridae > Cryptoprocta > Cryptoprocta ferox. The sequence goes on from CM053579.1 coordinate 70,691,659, forward strand.
ACTTTGGTTTGAGAACATAATTCATTCCAGAAACATGCTTGTAATCCAAAGCACTCTTACATCAAAGAGAATTTCAAGAACGATTGGCTCAGCTGTGATCATGTGACATTCGGCATCTCATACTACTCATATTGCAAGACATCACTCATTTACAAGTTAAAATGTATTAGACCAGGGCGCCTGCATGGCTCAGTAGGTTAAGCGTCTGACTTCCGCTCAGGTCACGATCTTGTGGTTCATGAGTTCGAGCCCCACGTATGGCTCTGTGCTGACAACTCAGAGCCTGGAGCCTGCTTTGGATTCTGTGTCTCCCTCTGTCTCCAACCCTTTCCTGCTTGCACTCTGTCTCTCTCCCTCAAAAATAAATAAACATTAAAAAAATTTTAAAAATGTATTAGAAATGTTTGCTCGTCTTGCAGAACACTCAAAGAACAAGTTACTGGCAATCCAAGATTCTACTGTACTTTATTTCTTATCTCAACCCTGCCACAAGCTCTAAGATTTGATCTCTTTTGCCTTTATTTCTCACTAGTAAAATTACGGGGTTGAATTATGCCCCAGGAGTCCAAATACTCAAGCCCAGGGACCCAGATGGCTTATTTGAATCTGGGGAGCAGCCCATTTGAACCTTTTTATACACACGTGTCATATCCAATTTAATAGAATTTTTTAATTAATTAGTTGGTACTCATGATTAATAGACCACCCACTATTACCACTGATGTCACCAGGTTCCTGTTAGATGGGATTATCACTTGAAAGTTACTCATGAAATGGACAAACATTTCTACCATTATGAATTGATCACCATTAATTTTATTAAAGTACCATCACGAAATTGGGACATTATGAAGGATGAATAACAAAACGGAAAGTAAATGTGAATGAAGTTACCTTCCCAACTCATTATTTTCAGTGAGATGTCCATAGTTCACCCACACATAAGGATTTCTTTTATTCTCATTTTTATTATGATGCACTTCAAGCATAATTTGTCACCTCAGAATATGCTTCTTTGGTACAAAGATTATCTTGAGCTGGTTATTGTTTTATTATTATTATTTTTAATGTTTATTTATTTTCGAGAGACAGAGAGACAGAGAGTGAGTAGGGGAAGGGCAGAGAGAGAAGGAGACACAGAATCTGAAGTAGGCTCCAGGCTCTGAGCTGTCAGCACAGAGCCCGAAGTGGGGCTCGAACTCACGAACCGCGAGGTCATGACCTGAGCCGAAGTCAGCTGCTTAACCGACTGAGCCACCCAGGTGCCCCAATTTTTTTTTAATTTTTTAATGTTTATTTATTTATTTTGAGAGAGAGAGAGAGAGAGCATGCGAGCTGGTAAGGGGCAGAGAAAAGGGAGAGAGAGAATCCCAAGCAGGCTCCACGCTGTCAGCGCAGAGCCCGACTCGTGGATCCATCTCATGAACTGTGAGATCACAACCTGAGCCGAAATCAAGAGTCAGATGCTTAACCGACTGAGCCACCCAGGCGCCTCTCGGACTAGTATACATGTTATGAAACTTCCATTTGTTTTTCTCTTGTTGACCTGTCTTTTATTGCAAAGAGGGGGCGAAGTGTCTCAGCCAAGAACCTAAACGAGCAGAAGGAAAGTTATTTTTTAAAAAATTTTTTAGTGTTTTATTTATTTTTGAGACAGAGAGAGACAGAGCATGAGAGGGGGAGGGGCAGAGAGAGAGAGGGAGACACCGAATCCGAAGCAGGCTCCAGGCTCTGAGCTGTCAGCACAGAGCCCGATGTGGGGCTCAAACCCACAAACTGTGAGATCATGACCTGAGCCAAAGTCGGAGGCTTAACCGACTGAGCCACCCAGGCGCCCCAGAAAGTTATTTTTTTCACCCTGCCATAGCAAAATAGAAAGAATAGGAAATTGAACAGTCTTATACACACTAACTAGTTTTAACACGTGTTAACCTTTGGCCCTGTTTGCTTTATTTCTGAACTATTTTAAAGTATGGCTATCATGATACTTCACTCCTAAAAACTTTAGCATTTATCTCCAAATAAATAGCATCCTCCTATGAAACAACACTAGTGCTATAAACTTAAGAAAATGAGCAATAATTCCTGGAGCGCCTGGGTGGCTCAGTCAGTTAAGTGTCCGACTCTTGATTTAGGTTCACGTCATGACCTCATGGTTCCTGAATTCGAGTCCTGAGGTGGGCTGCAGCATGGAGCCTGCCTGGGATTCTTTCTCCCTCTTTCTCTGCCCCTCCCCTGCTCGCATTCTCTCTCTCAAAATAATAAATAAGCATTAAATTCTTTTTAAAAATTAAAAAAAAATTAGGAGCTCCTGGGTGGCTGAGTTAGTTAAGCGTCTAACTTCAGCTCAGGTCAGAATTCAAGCCCCACGTCGGGCTCTGTGCTGACAGCTCAGAGCCTGGAGCCTGCTTCGGATTCTGTGTCTCCCTCTCTCTCTGCCCCTCCACCTCTCATGTTCTGTCTCTCTCTCACACAAATAAACATTAAAAAAAATTTTTTTTTAAAAAATGAACAATAATTCCTTACTATCATCTAATACTCATTTATTTTACCAATGCCCCCCATTGCTTAAAGATTGCCTTTTATCACTATTTTTTAGAGTCAAAATCCAATCAAAGATCATTGTCTTTCATAATTATGGTGCTTCAGTCGTGTTCTTTTTTAGTTTAGACCTTTTTTTTCTTTTTTAATGACATTGACTTTTGAATGAGAATGATCAAATAGTTTGTATGTGTCACATTCTGACTTTGTAGAATTTATTTCTTTTGTATCATTTAAAATGTTCCTCTTCCCACATTGAATCTGCAAAGGGACGTTAAATACAAAGATTTGATTAGATTCAGGTTAAACATTCTTTTCAGGAACATAGACAATGGTGTATGCCTCATATGTATCACATCAGAAGGCCCATTTTCTTATGTGTCCATTATTAATGATGCTAAATTTGTTCACTGAATTAAGATGGTGTCTGCTTGTTAAAAGGAGAATTTTTGAAAAGGACAAACTCAGGTGGCTCAAACTCCTCAATTAATGAGGAAATAAGCAAGATGTTATAACTTATTCAAAGGAAAATCTAAAAAGCTGACATATACACAGGCCGAATAAATGTGGAAATGAATTGGTTTAAACTGGCCAATATCCATAGGGCAATAACCATCTGCACCTCTACCAGACCATTTCTATTTCTACAGGTAAGAATTATTAGCATTATTCTCAGCACCTACTTCTCCATTGAAAAATGGAGTCTTTGATTCATTTCAAAGTATTTCATAATTTCCCCCTATATTCTAGGTCTCTCCATTATAAAATTAACATTTTTTCTATTTTTCAACTAGCAAGATATCTGCGATGCCTTGGGAATACCCCGTTCTCCATGAGGTGATGGAGATATGGTTTTGTGGAAGGAAGGGTTTTGGAATTCATGGATGATTTTGGTCTCAATCAATTGTTTCAGTGAGGGTGGCAAAATGGTGATGGTTCTAACTGTATCATTTCTTCTCCATTTATTGCCAAACATTCCACAAAAATAAAGAGCTTTCTGGGGCGCCTGGGCGGCTCAGTCGGTTGGGCGTCCAACTCTTGATTTCAGCTCAGGTCATGATCTCACGGTTCGTGGGTTTGAGGCCTGCGTCGGGCTCTGCGCTGACAGCATGGAGCCTGCTTGGGATTCTGTCTCTCCCTCTCTCTCTGCCCCTCTCCTGCTTGTACTTGCTCTCTCTCTCTCAAAATAAATAAATAAACTTTTTTTTTTTTTTAAATAAGGGGCTTTCCCTTACAGTTGGGATTATTTTATTACTCCTGAAATACAATTTCTACCAAACGGGTAAAACATGTGCTTAGATTTTTCCCTTTATTTACCAATTTTCAGAGTGAGGAGTATGTATAATAATCACCCCTAAGATTGCAAAAGAAGATTTTGTTTAGTTTAGGGCTTTTTTAGTGTGTTTTCCCCCGTATTTTATTCAGTTATATTCATTCCTTATGCTTAAATTGTGTTCAGCTTAATCAATGGAAGCCTCTTCAATCTAGTTCCTTTATCCTTTCCACATGTCTCCATTTCTCTTCGAGCATCTTGCTTCTGGCACGTACACACACACGCACACACACACACACACACACACACACACACAAAAGCACCAGACTGATCAAGAAAAAAAGAGAGAAGACACAAAATACTGATATCAGGAATTAAGGAAGGTTTATCACTAGAGATCCTACAAACATTAAAAGGCTAGTAAGGGGATATTATAAACATTTTATACCGATAGATGTTTTAACATAGATAAAATGGAAAAATTCAATTTTATCGATCTTTTCCAAGAACCAGCTGTTGGTTTCATTGATTTCTTGAGGTTTTTTGAAATTGATATTTCTTTTTTTTTAAAGTTTATTCATTTTGAGACAGAAAGCACAAGTGGGAGAGGGGCAGAGAGACAGGGGGAGAATCCCAAGCAGGGTCCGCACTGCCAGAGCAGAGCCCAAAGTGGGGCTCAAACCCACAAACCATGAGATCATGACCTGACATGAAGTTGAACGCTTAACAGCTGAACCACCCAGGCGCCCCTTAAATTGATATTTCTAATTGAAATATAAAATCAAACCACTACAGAAAGCAATGTTGAGATTCCTCCACAAATTAAAACTAGAACTACCATATAACCCAGTAGTCCCACTTCTGGGTATAAATCAAAGGGAAACAAAATCACTATCTTGAAAGATATCTGCACCCCCATGTTCATTGCAGTGCTGTTCTTAGTAGCCAAGACATAGAAACAACCTAAGTATTCATCCATTGGTGAATGGATCAAGAAAGTATGATACATGCACACACACACACACACACACACACACACACGGGAATGTTATTTGGCCATAAAAAAGAAGTAAATCTTGCAAATTGCAATAATATGGATGAAACTTAAGGGTACTATGCTAGGTGAAATAAGTCAGACAGAGAAAGACAGATATTGTATGATCTCACTAATATGTGGAATCTAGAACAAACAAACAAACAAACTCATAAAAACAGGGAGTTAAGTGGTGGTTACCAGGGGCTAGGGAGTGGGAGAAATAGGGAAATAATGGTCAAAGGGTACAAACTTCCAGTTAGAAGATGAAGAAGTTCTGAGCATCTAATATATAGCACAGTGACTATTGTGTTTTTTTGTTTGTTTTAAGATTTTACTTTGAAGTAATCTCTACACCTGACATGGGGCTCGAACTCACAACCTGGAGATCAAGAGTCGCACGCTCCACCGACTGAGCCAGCCAGGCGCCGCCTAGCACAGTGACTATTGTTAACAATGCTTGAAGGTTGCTAATTAAACTTACACGATGTTATATGTTAATTATATCTCAATAGAGCTGGAAAAAATGTAAAATGAAAGTATTTTTACTTGTATCTCTTTTCTCGTACACTGAAAATCTCAGTTCCTGATAATAGTAACATAATTATTTATTTGCTCTGTCTTAAAATGTACATAAAATGGTTTTGAAACAATAATATTTACATTACTACTAACAAATGTGGGGTCAAGTGAAAGATTTGTTGCAGTTCTCTTTGTCTTAGAAGGATATACAGATTTCAGTATTGTAATGTCACACCAAGTAATTTTTTCGGTGTAGTAATATTACCTGATGTATAGTTAGGTTCATTTGTTTAAATTTTTTTTTATGTTTTTTATTTATTTTTGAGAGACAGAGAGAGACAGCACGAACAGGGGAAGGTCAGAGAGAGAGGGAGACACAGAATCCGAAGATAGGCTCCAGGCTCTGAGCTAGCTGTCAGCACAGAGCCCGACGAACCCCACGAACCGTGAGATCATGACCTGAGCCGAAGCCGGACGCTCAACCGACTGAGCCACCCAGGTGCCCCTAGGTTCATTTGTTTACATTTGTTTTCAATTTTAGGGTTTTCAAAATATTTGATTTTATTCTTAAATAGGTAGAAATGTAGGTGTTTCAAAACCAAAGCTATATATATATATATATATAAAGTATACTCAGAAGTCTCCCTTCTATCCCTTTCTTCTCACTTCCTTCTCCACACTTAGAGTTAACCATTTTGATTAGTTTCTGGTTTATTATTATATTGAGTAATATTGGAAAATATATGCACATCTATATGCATTTATGTGTGTTCTTATTTTTCCTCCTTTCTCACACAAAATACAGCACACTATAAACACTATTCTGTACCTTGTTTTGTTTTTAATGTTTATTTATTTTTGAGAGTGAGAGAGAGAGAGAGAGAGAGAGAGAGAGAGAGAACACAAGTGGGGGAGGGGCAGAGAGAGAGACACACACACACAGAATTGAAAGCAGGCTCCAGGCTCTCAACTATCAGTGCAAAGCCCGACGCGGGGCTCAAAAGCATGAACTGTGAGATCATGACCTGAGCCGAAGCGAGACACTTAACCGACTGAGCCACCCAGGTGCCCCTGAACCTTGTTGTTGTTTTTTTTAACTTGATGATATATTCTGGAAATTAACCCATATCGTTACATGGAGCTTGTAGTGGGTTGAATTGCATCCCTCATAAGATATGTCTACCTGGAATCTCAGAATGTGTCCTTACTAGGAACAAGGGTCTTTGGAGATGTAATTATGGTCAAGGTCTCAAGATGAGGTCATCTTGGACTAGAGTGGGCCCTAAATCCATTGACTGGTGTCCTTCTAAGAGAAAGGAGAGGGAGATTTGAGATGCAGAGAAGGAGACCACGTGAAGGCAGAGGCAGAGATTGGAGTGATGCAGCCACAAGCCAAATTAATGCCAAGGATTGTTAGCAGTCACCAGAAGCTGGGAGAGAGGCACGGAATGGATTCTTTCTCAGAGACTCCAGAAGCAACCATCCCTGCCAACACCTTGATCTCAGACTTCTGACCTCCAGAACTGTGAGAGAATACGTTTCTGTTGCTTTAAGCCACTACGTTTGTCATTATTTGTTAAAGTAGTCATGGAAAATTAACACAGAGATCCTCCTCATTCTCTTTCTGTCTGTCTGTCTGTCTTTCTTTCTTTCTTTCTTTCTTTCTTTTTCTTCTTCTTTCTTCTTCTTCTTCTCCTTCTCCTTCTCCTTCTTCTTTTTTTGTAATGACTGCTTAGTATCCCTTGTGTGGCTGTCCAATGGTGTATTCAATCAGTTTCCTATTGATAGACATGTGGATTACTCCCAAACTTTTGTTTGTTCAAATAATGCTCAACAAATAACCTTCTGCATATGTTATTTCAAATCTGTTTAGGTGTAATTTACATTTGATTCTTAGAAGTGAGATTGCTGGGCCAAACTGTAAATAAATTTGCATTTTTTGCTAGAAATTGCCAAATTCCCTTCATAGGGGTTGTAACATTTCGTACTCCCACCAGTAATGAATAGGACTGCCTACTTCCCCACAAGGTCATCAACAGGGTGCACTTCCTCTTTTTAATTTTAATTTTTTTAAATGTTTATTTATTTTTGAAAGTGAGAAAAACGGAACATGAGCAGGGGAGGGGCAGAGAGGGAGGGAGACACAGAATAGGAAGCAGGCTCCAGGCTCTGAGCTGTCAGCACAGAGCCTGATGAGGGGCTTGAAGTCACAAAGCACGAGATCATGACCTGAGCCAAAGTCAAATGCTTAACTGACTGAGCCACCCAGGCGCCCCGACAGAGTGCATTTTCAATCGTAAATTTTTGCCAATTCAATAAACAAGAGATAGTATTTCAGTGTAGTTGAAATGTACATTTCTCTCATTATGAGTGAAGTTGAACATTTTTTTAATATGTTTGAGATTCTTCTCTTTTTCTGTGAACCCTCTAATCATATCTTTTACTTATTTTTCTACTGGGATTTTTTCTTGTCAATCGTTGAGAGCTTTTGCAATATATAACTTGAAAATATTTTTTGTTTTTATTTTTACTTCTTTTGACTATGTCCACAGCTATTTACTATGCAAAAGGATTTTTTCCTTCTGTTTTCAACACACAAGGATTGTTGAGGGTCCTGGCTTAAGGACCCTTTCCGAACTATAGCCTTCTCTGGGTCATTGCTTACCAATGTCTGACTTCTTTCTTCCTCTGAGCGCTTCTCAGTTAGAATCAGAGATTCCCGTTCACTACGGCTCCTATCACTCCTTTTTCTTTACACGTGTTAGATTGATTTTCCCAGAAAGCAGAGTCAGAGACAGAGGTCATACATGCTGTTACCTCTTTGCAGGGAATTAAGTGGAGAAGGACAGAGAGTCGATACAAGGGTGTGTTATCAAGCTGGCCATTTATTTTGTTTAAGTTTATTTATTCACTTTGAATAAGAGAGCACGAATGGGGGAGGGACAGACAGAGAGGGAGAGAGAACCCCGAGCAGGCTCCACACCATCAGCACAGAGCCCAATGCGAGACTTGAACCCACGAGCTACAAGATCAGGGCCTGAGCCTAAACCAGCAGTTGGATGCTCAACCGACTGAGCCACCCAGGTACCCCCCAAGCTGGCCACTTCTAAGTGTAATAGTTTGCTCGATCTGGGGGACTGTACCTTAGAGAAGCCCTATCAGCTTTGTCTCAGGACTTTCCTTGCCAGCGGAGCTGGGAGGAGGGGAGACAGCAAAGAAAAGGGAATGAATTTATCCACTTGCTGATTAACCAGTCATCCAATCTAAACTCTTCATAAGGTCAACTCCCGGAAGAATCGTCTTCTTGTAGGATTATGGTTAGTTTATTCAAAAATGAGCATGGGAGGCGTCTTCCATCAGGCACCAGGCCATATTTCTATTATCGGACTTGACATTCTAAGGTTTCTCTCAGCATGAGTAAAGAGTAAAAAGCAAGTGACACACCTTCTATCTGGGGGTGTGGTAAGAGAAGCACTCGCCATCTTGCCTTCAAGGGGAGTGATGGAGGATGAGCAAAGCCTCCCTACAGAGCAGTGACTCATCAACCATCAGGGTTGACCCTTTGGAGAAGGCCATTTTGAACTGAAATCCCCATTCACTAAGGGATGATGTGGTGGATTATTTCTAGATCTTCAAACAGGGCTTCAGCGGGGGAAGTGAGAGATGCTTTTTGATGAAATTGGAGGATCATTCTAAGATACCAGGGAGAGGACAGGGAGAGATGGGCCATCGCCAGGGTTCTCTGGAAGACAGGTGTTGGGGCCTTACCAAGGCGCTGAAGAGAGTCACACTGCCTCAGTCAATCCAGGCTACTACAACAAGGTACCATCGACTGGGTGGTTTATAAGCAACAGAAATTTATTTCTCATGGTTCTGGAGGCTGGATGTCCAAAATCAGGATGCCATAATGGTTAGGTTCTGATGAGAGCTGTCTTTCAGGCTGCAGACATTTTCTCATTGTATCTCATGACCTAATCACCCCCAAAGTCCCCACCTCCTAACACCATCACATTGGGGATTAGGTTTCAACATATGAATTTTAGGGCCGACAGAGGAAGAGCAACGGAAGAGGAAGAGGAGTGAAGACAAGTATCTTCACACTGGGGGTCATGCCTGCCTGTCCTTCCCAGAGGTGACGCCAACTTCATACCCCTGAGTAGCCACAGCCGCTCTAGTATCACTATGGAGGGGGGGAAGAACCTCTTACACAGAAATCATACCCAAGATTTTTGTGTGAGGCTTAACGTGCTAAAAATATATATGCATATGTATGCATTGCAGGAAGGGGTGGGATATCTGCCAAAAAACTTAAATGCATTTACAAATTGCCTCAGCAATCCCACCTCTAGAAATCAAATGTGGATTACGCCCCAACAGATTTGAAATAACACACGCACCTGGTTATTTATGGTGCATTATTCAAACAAACAAAAGTTTAGGAGCAACCCACACGTCCACCAATAGGGAATTGGTTGAATAAATCCATTGGAAAGCCACCCAAGGGACACCAAGGAGCAGCACATCTTAGAGACACAGATCTGCCTATTCTTTTTTTTTTAATGTTTATTTATTTTTGAGAGAGAGAGAGAGAGAGAGACAGAGTGTGAGCAGGGTAGGGGCAGAGAGTGAGGGAGACACAGAATCCGAAGCAGGCTCCAGGCTCTGAGCCGTCAGCACAGAGCTCGACATGGGACTTGAACCCACCAACCGTGAGATCATGACCTGAGCCGAAGTCGGAGTCTTAACCAGCTGAGCCACCCAGGTGCCCCCAGATCTGCCTATTCTTTAGCAGACTCCTTGGGAAACCTTTAATCCCTCTAAATTAGATCCATAAGCAGGCATCGCGATTGGAGCTTTAGGCTTTCATCTTTTTCAGGACAGGAATGGCATTAAAAGCGTACTGAGGATGACACCCTCTTGTAACGACCTCCATCTCCACCCCACGCCTTCTGGGCTTTTAATGAGGCCGAAGGAACCTTAGCCTCGGCATTTCAACGTTCTTAAGACAAGAATTGAATATGGAAGATATTTCTCACCCCCGACCCCGACCGGGCAACATCACAATAGGATACCTTGAGAGGGAGAATATCATGTGCGGAAACCCAGGACCGTAAGAACTGAAAACAACTAAAGTTGAGGAAATTAAAGCGTTCACGATTTTCGGAAGAAAGTACCTCCGGTACGTAGCCCAGAACTCCAGTTATTTCAAGATTTGAGAGCATAATATGTGTATTCCCATGAAGACCTTGAAATATTTTCAAAACAGCAGATGCATCATTTCTTTTTAAAGGGTAAAGACTAAATGTTTTGAAAGGGAAGAACTGCAAAAAGAATCAAAGAAATCTAGTTGGAAAATTCCTCAAAGGGATGGGCCTCTAGTTTTGAAAAAAATAACTTCTCGTGCGTCAGGAGAAAAATGCTTTTTATTATTTTGTATTTAAACAGAGCCCTTACTTTGGGGGAAAATGTTATACGTGTTTATAAATAGCTTCAAAGATAAAACCAGTTATTAAATTAAAGGGCAGAGGCAACCTGGGTGACTCAGTTGGTTAAGCGTCTGACTTCAGCTCAGGTCATGATCTCACGGTTCGCGAGTTCAAACCCTGCGTCGGGCTCTGTGCTGCCAGTTCAGAGCCTGGAGTCTGCTTTGGATTCTGTTTGTGTGTGTGTGTGTGTGTTTCTCTCTCTCTGCCCCTCCCCTGCTCACTCTCTGTCTCTCAAAAATAAATAAAAACATTGAAAACACAAATAAATACATCAAAGGGCAGTAAACACTTCTCAACGTAAAGACATAGTTCTTTTTTTGACCACACGGAAGGGAAATCGTGTTATTTCAGAGTCTGACTGCTATCCTAGTATAGAGTACAGTTTGATTAGACTTACAGATTGATTATAATGCTGAGAATACGCAGGCAGAGTCCTCTCAGGCACCAGATTATACAGGGCCTACTTGTACAATACAATTAGCTTCTGCCTTGTGGTGTTTGCTTTGCTTCTCAACCCTGAACTTCATGTTGGAAATAAATGGGATAAAATAGATACTTGGCATGGCTAGGACTTCACTTAGTGTTTTAATTTTTATATTGTAATTGGATGTACACTGAAGACTTCTTGGGATGTGCCCTCTTCTGAACTCTTGAAAGAATAAAAACATTCCCACATATGGCTACCCTAAAGACAACACAAGACACCTACTCATCTTAAACACATTTTGGCAGAAGACAGGAACAAATGATACATTAGTGCTGAACCTTCCTGGGTTTGTCCCAATGGGAAATGAAGATTTATGTGCATCTGGCTGGGTGGCATCCAGAAAATGTAGGTGCCAAAGTGTGAAAACATAATCTGCAATGATGTATAGTACCCAGGAGTTGACTCAATATTACCACAAATTATAAGCTTGGAACTTTGGGTGGATATTCAAAGAGATTCGGTACTTTTTATTAAAGGAGGATGAACATAAACACGTTTAGCCTGACCCTGAAAAATTATCAGCCTCCCCTCTAAAACACTGTTTTTTTTTTAAGTTCTTTAAAAAAAAAATGTTCATTTTTGAGAGTGGGGAGAGGGGCAGCGAGAGAGGGGGACAGAGGATCCGAAGCCAGGTCTGTGCTGGCAGCACAAAGCCCGATGCGGCACTCGAACCCACGAACCGTGAGATCATGACCTGAGCCGAAGTCTGGGCATTCAACCGACTGAGCGACCCAGGCGCCCCCACTCTGCTTTTTTTTTTTTTTTTTTTTTTGATGAAGGAAGCCCCATTACCCCAATTCTCCATACTCAGTAGAAGAGTCATACTTTACTAACTCATCTTCAATTAAATATACTCCTTGTGATCTAAGGAGTTAAGGTGCCACCACAGTTTTCTGCTCCCGCTGGATGAGGAGCAGAAATACGCATTCTCTGTCGGCTGTGCACCCTTGCACGTCAGACTTACAGTCTCGGGCGACATTGCCCTCATTTATTTCCTAAGTGCGGGGACTCAGATGGGAACCAGGTGGGAACCAAGGTGCAAGATCTCTGATTGCTCTTCGCCCCCACCCCCATCCGTACTGGCCAGACGTGAAGATCCCCTGGGAAGTTCTCTGCTGAGAGTCTGTGAGTTCGATTCCTTTCACTTCCTCGCCTCCCCTCCTGCTCCGATTCCTTACAAGGGCTCTCCGCACGGCTGGAAAGCCACGTGTTGCCCCTGTAACAAGACTACGCCACCTCCTTAATCGCTACAATCCTAAATAGATTCCTCAGTGGCTCAGTCCCGCACCAGACAGAATTGCCTCCTGCGTCAGTGGGACTTTATGACTTTATGACTTGGATGATACCCCTCGAGTCCTGAGTGCATTTATTTTTATCTCCCAGCCAGAGCCTGAGGTCTGCGAGAGCAGAGCTTGCTCTTGATCAGGGCTGCTAGGCTCCAGAGGAGAATATCCTGTTCAACTTGAATTTCAGATATATTATGTTTAGTATAAATATGTTTCAAATGTTGCGTTGGACAGACAATAAATTATTGTGTAGCTGAAGCCGAAAAAAATTTTTAAGTGTATTTATTTTGAGAGAAAAAGAGCGGCAGAGAGAGAGGGGGAGAGAGAGAGAATCCCCAGCAGGCTCCTCCGCACTGCCAGTGCGGGCCGACGTCGGGCTCGAACTCTGAAACCCTGAGACCATGACCTGAGCTGAAACCAAGAGTTGGACGCCTAACCGAATCAGCCACCCAGGCGCCCCTGAAGTTCGAATTTAACTGGGTGTCCTGTATGTTTATTTACTAAATCTGGCAACCCTAGGTTTCATTCACCTCTGACCTCCTAAGACCTTTATCTGGGAAGGGGTATGGGTCTTAATGGGTCTTACCTAAGTTGGGGATCCTAGTCCAGAACAATAATGTGAGGCCAGGGACCACGGGGGCCAGCTTTAGTGGACTCAATACTTCAGGACTGAAAGCCAGGTCCACAGGCCCTGAGAACATGCATGTCACCTGCACTGTGAGGAATTGGAGGAGGCTGGCACTTGGGTCAGAAATTCTATGGATAACGGCAACCCTGGAGTCTGTCATCCAGGCTTGGCTACTTATCCATATCTTTTGTTTGCGGATACCGATGGATTCAAAGCCACAGTGTGGTTTCCTTAGAGAGCTTTCTTCTGAACACAAGTCCTGTGCTTTCAGACATTGTCAGAGGACCCCTGTGAAGCCGGGAGAAATGCATTTAATACTTAGGCATTGATTTTTGATGTTCTAAATATGAATTCCCACCAGATTCCCCCCACCTCCACTCATAGCCATACAGATGTTTTATAAAGTATTTTTTTAGATTATCTTTCCATACTGACTGCTCATTTGTAGCCAATTTCAGTAAACGCTGAAAGCAAGCAAGTTACACATGAATATACTGTAGGGACCAATGGCAGGTACCCCAAGATGGGCCACTTTGGCATGAAGACTATTTTTTTAACACATTTATTTAGTTTTGAGAGACAGAGAGCGAGTGGGGGAGGGGTAGAGAGAGAGAGGGAGACAGAATCCGAAGCAGGCTCCAGGCTCTGAGCTGTCAGCACAGAGCCCATCGCGGGGCTCCAACTCATGAACCGTGAGATCATGACCTGAGCCGAAATCAGATGCTCAACTGACTGAGCCACCCAGCTGCCCTCATGAAGACTATTTTGAGTTAAAATGCCATCAAAACCCAGCAGATTCGGGAAAAGCTCCTTATCTCCCCCACCCCCAACTGCCTCAAAAAAAATTGCAGTAGAGGGCCTGCCCCAGGAAGAGAGCTGTCACCACAGATAACTACATTATGATATGAACTAGCTATGGTGGACAAGGAGGAACCTAGCAAGACCTGTTTGATCAAAGTCCTCTCCTTGCCCCATTGTTTTAAAGTGACTCAGCAAACATCTGTTTTACCATTTACTCCTTTTCATTTTTCCTGAAGGTTGCATTCTTTCCCTTTGAAAACCCTGACCCCTATCTCCTTCTCCTTATTTTAGGATGACCTACTTACCTCATTTTGCCTCACGGTCTTTGAAATTTTCATGTCTGTGTGGGCTCCCCACACATATGCTATTAAACTTGATTAATAGCACCTGGGTAGCTCAGTCGGTTAAGCATCCGATTCTTGGTTTCGGCTCAGTTTCGTGGGTTCGAGCCCCACAAGGGGCTCCGCGCTGATGGTGAGAAGCCTGCTTTGTCTTCTGTCTCCCTCTCTCTCTGCTCCTCCCCTGCTCACTTTCTCTCTCTCACTAAAAAAAAAAAAAAGAAAAAGAAAGAAAGAAGGAATAATTTGATTTTCTCCTGCTTCTCTGTCTCATACTAACTTGATTCTTAGTCCAGTTAGAAGGACCTTGAAGTGGACAGAACATTCTTGCTCTCTGACAACAGCGTTATCAGTTTTTCAAGACTTGTTGTAACAAACCTGGTGGCATAAACGACAGAAATTTGTTTTCCCACAGTTTTTGAGAGCAGAAGTCTGAAATCTGGCAGAGCCGTGTTCCCTTGGGAGGCTCCGTGGGAAGGATCTGTTCTCTGCTTCGTCCAGCTCCTGGTGGTTGCTGGCCTTTCTGGGTTTCTGGTCGTATCACCCCAACCTCTGTCTTCCTCTTCACGTCGCCTTCTCCTCCATATCTGAGTCATTTCCCATCGGTTCTCACTTATAAAGACACATACATAATGGCATTTAGGGTCCACCCTGATAATCCAGAGTTATCACCTCATTTCATGGTCCTTAATATAATCACATCTGCAAAGATCCTTTTTCCAAATTAGGTGACATCTACAAATTTCGGGGATCAGGACTTGATATCCCTGGGTGAACATTAGTCAACCTACTACAATTCCATATGAATATGTTCGTTTTTTTAATTTAATGCTTGTTTGTCTTTTAGAGAGAGCACACAAGCGAGAGCAGGGGAGGTACAGAGCGAGAGGGGGACAGAGGATCCAAAGCAGGCTCCGTTCTAAGAACAGTGAGTCGGGTGCGGGGCTTGAACTCAGGAACCGTGAGATCATGACCTGAGCCGATGTCAGACCCTTGACTGACAGCCACCCAGGTGCCCCTGAATGTGTTCCTTTCTCTCTCACACTAGAGTTAAAACTGTCCAGAAAAGTCTAGCTACAGAGACCCTTAGGACAGGAGAAAAATGATTTAGAGAAGTTCACTGAGGGAAGGAGAAAGCAAGAATTTTTTTGCAGCCAATGGGGAGACGTTAATATAAACTCAATGAGACTGAGGTCCTGGTAGAAGAATACACTTTGATTTCCTCAACGCAGCTCACACATTCTATGTCAACTGTTTTATTCGATTTTATTTTATTTTATTTTTATTTGTGAGAAAGAGAGAGAACAGAGAGGTGCACAGAGAAAGAGAGAGAATCCCAAGCAGGCTCCACACTGTGAGTGCAGAGCCCGATGCGGTGCTTGAACTCATGAACCATGAGATCATGACCTGAGCTGAAATCCAAAGTCGGACCTTTAACTGACTGAGCCACCCAGGCACCCCTAGACTTTCTTTTTTAAATGATCACCCTGGATGTTAACTAAACTAACAGGGTTGATCATTTTCAATACATAGAAATATCTCATCAGTATATTGTACACCCAATAAGCATATAACGTTACACGTCAATTATATCTCAATAAAAAAAATCGCCATACAAGATACTTGAAGATTTTACATGATCTTATTCACTCATTTTTACCCTATCACTATTTGCAAGTGAAGGCTGAATTTTGAATCATTCAAATTTTGCCTGGTCTAGAAGCAAACCATTTTGGGAAGACAAATGGTTATGTCAGGCTGACTAAAAATCAGAGCAAAAAGGGACACTTGCCCCTTTAAAAAGTCTAAAAGAAAAAAGATGCTTAATATGTTCCATATTCTGTTAAATTCTAAGGAGCATAAAATCGAAATTTTAAGTACGTGAAAATATTCTGTGGTGTATTGGATGTGTACACCACATTTCGTTTATTGCATCCATTCATGTGTCAATGGACACTTGATTGCTTCCACATCCTGGCTATTGTGAACAGCATTGCTATAAACACAGCATGCAAATACTTTTTCTTTCTTTCTTTTTAAAGTTTATTTATTTATTTTGAGAGAGAGAGAGCAGGGGAGGGGCAGAAAGAGAGGGAAAGAGAGAGAATCCCAAGCAGGCTCTGAGCTGTCAGCACGGAGCCCATTGTGGGGCTTGAACTCACAAATGGTGAGATCATGACCAAGCGCCAGATGACTAACTGACTGAGCCACCCAAGAGCCCCTTATTTTTTATTTTTTTAAAGTAATCTCTACACTCAATGCGGGGCTCGAACTTATGACCTCAAGATCAACAGTTGAATGCTCCACTGACTGAGGCAGCCAGGTGCCCCTGTAAGAGCATATTTTAAAGTTAATAATACAGAAGCAAATAGGTCGCTTCCTACCTTCAACACATCAGTTACTTTTTAAATTTTTCAATGTAGAGCAGGTATTACTTTTTATTTTATTTTATTTTATTTCAGGCATTACTCTTTAAACTAGGAAACAATCAATGAAGATACTGAAAATAGCAAAATTAATTCTGGGGGAGAAAAAAAACAGACAATATTTTCATACAGGACACTTAAGGAAAATTTTCCTTACAAATTAATAAAAGACAAATCTCTGGCAAGACTGATCAAGAAACAAAATGAGTGAAAGAAAATTAGGAATGAAAGTAATTATTAAGTTACTGTAAACATTTTTAAATAACAAGATAATACCGATAACAGTTTTTTGTCAATAAGTTAGAGAACATATAAAATGGGTAATTAAAAACATTTAAATGGGTGGAAAAATGGGTAATAAAAAAAATGGGTACATGTATATATGTCCCCAAAGTTGATTCGAGAAGAAATAGAAAACCAGCAGACTACTTACTACACGTGAACAGTAATTCAGTTGGTAATAAAATGTATCTGCTTCCACCAAAGTTTCAGTTTAAGATAGTTTTACAGGTGAGTTTTATGAGTTCCCTAAAATTCATTTTATGCAAGCTGTCTCAGAGAATAGAAAAAAAGTTACCTAATCTATTTTGTGATGTATAAGAAACACTATAGGGGTGCCTGGGTGGCTCAGTCAATTAAGCGACCCACTTCAGCTCAGGTCATGATTTCATAGTTCGGTTCATGAGTTCAAGCCCCGCATCAGTCTCTGTGCTGACAGTGCAGAGCCTGGAGCCTGCTTCAGATTCTGTGTGTGTCTCTCTGACCCTCCCCTGCTCACGCTCAGTCTCTCTTTCTCTTTCTCAAAAATAAATAAACATTAAAAAATGTTTTTAATTAAAAAAAGAAAAACTATAGACTAATCTTACATCTAATTGTGAATTCCGAAATTCTAAATAAAATAATGGCAGTTTAACTGCAACTTTGCATAAAAAATAATATGGTACGGTTTATTTCAGGAATGCAAGGATTTTTTTTTTTAATCGGAAAATGTTATCAACAGCCTTCACCGCATTCACAGAGTGGCTTACCATAACTATATGTCCGTGTTAGTAGACAGAAAAGGCACATGATAAAATTCAACACTAATTCAGGATTAAAATTTACAGCAAATGGAGAATACAAAGGAATGGCTTTAACTAGAAAAAACCCTGGAGCAAACTTCCTGTTTAATGGTAAAATTTAAGAAGCATTAAGTTTTTCAACAAGAGAAATATACCTTCTATAAACCATATCTATTCCAAATTGTATTCATGTTTAAAAAAAAAAAAAACAAGCCCAAATCGGATTCGTTTGCCCTCCACGACAGCAAACCTCGACGTGATTACAGTTTCAAACTCTTCTAGGAATATGGCCCTGTAACACTCAATCTGAAATTTTCTGATTGGCACTAGGAAGGTCATCTGCATGATAAAAGCCCTGTGGTCCCCTCCCCTGAAAAAGAGGACGATCTGGCTGGAAACATCGTTTCTTTTCTTTTGCTAATAAATTCTTGCTCCAATCTCGTTCTCATAAAAATCTTCCATTTTGTACAACCCTTGGGAACATCTCTGTTCCTGAATCACTTCATGAAGCCAAACAGATCTTCAAATTTACACAGTTGAATTTTATTTTTTGACAGTGTCCTAGCCAATGAAGTAAGAAAGGGGAAGTAATGACGAAGCACGCCAAAGGAAAGACATAGTGCTGTTGTTAGCAGACAACATGATTTGTGTAGACATAAAATCTATGGAAAGCCATAGAATTAGTACGAAAGCTCAGTAGCATTGCTGAATACAAGACCGATATATAAAACAACAGTAACGTTCCTAAACGCAATAATCAATTATAAAATGCAGTTGTATAAAATATAGTATTTATAATAGAAAAAATTATAAGAAAAAAACACAAAAAAGGAAATGCATGTTAAATCTTCCCTTATAATATTCAAGAGTTCTATAACTCCAATTTTTTAAGATAATTCTACTATAAATACCATTGTTGGTCAATTATAAACACATTTTTGAAAAGCGTCTCTAAGATTGGGATATGTCTTATGACCAATGGTTTCTTACATCTTGTCCCCCGGGATGGATTGCGATACAGCTGTCATTGCTTAAACATGGGTAAGCTTTTGGTCATAGCTGTTCATATTCTTATCACTTCAATTGAGTTATGTGCATTTTTGGACTATGTGTGTTGAGTTTAATGGCCATTTAAAATACCTTAAAATGGTAATGTTATAATTTAGCATTAAAATGAAAATTTACTGTGTGCACAGAAAGGCACAGAAGCAGAGCAGGGGGCATACATTTGGTACCAAGGAAGCAAATCTCTTTTATTAGAAGAACGACTGAAATTGCATATTTTCTTGCAAAGAATAGTCAAGGACCTAAGAAAATAAGATACTCACAAGGAGGAGAAGCTGAATTATGTTTTGGTACTGTGGCCAGGAACATTTCAGAGACAGCAGCAAATGGGCTATTCTTATAAGAAATGCTGTATTACCAATGTCCTTTGTGGCACAGAGGCTATTATTATGTGGAAAAACACAAATATTGAAGTTTTAAAGTGATTCGGAAAAGTCAGGCTCTGAATGTCAAGAAGTTTTAGGGATATCTCAACCAATTCATTTCACTTACATTTTCATTTTAATGGACACACACAAAAAATATATGATAATAATATATATCTAAATAAGTCTAAAGGACCTTTTTCAATAAGTATAAAATAGGAAGCCTAAGTGATTAAAAAAACCATTATATTGAAGCTTAATGGGCAACATTTTTTCTTTCCTAGTGGCACATAAAATAATGAGGTATCTTAAAATCTATGGCATTATAGAATAGATGAGATCTACAAATGCGATGCAATTGCAAACAAAAACTAAACATGAATTTTCTTGGAACTTGACAACCCAATTCTAAAACTCATATAAACAAATAGAGGTACGAGATGGATGTTTCCAGGGACAGATGACAGAGGGCTTTGTGGGTCGGGATAAGACATTTAGACATTTTTCTAAGATTGGTGAGGACGGATTGTTGCTTTTGAAGCAAGGTAGTGCTCATTTACTATTTTAAAAAGTTACAATAAAAAGAATAAACCAAGCTAAAAATAGAACTACCCTACCATCTAGCAATTGCACTACTAGGTATTTACCCAAAGGATACAAAAATACAGATTCGAAGGGGTATATACACCCCAATGTTTATAGCAGCATTATCATCAATAGCCAAAGTATGGAGAAAGCCCAAATGTCCATCAACCGATGAATAGATAAAGAGGATGTGGTGTATATATATAGAGAGAGAGAGAGGGAGAGAGAGAGAGAATAGAATATTACTCTGCCATCAAAAAGAATGGAATCTTGCCATTTGCAATGACGTGGACGGAGCTAGAATGTATTATGCTAAGCAAAATAAGTCAATCAGAGAAAAACAAACACCATATGATTTCATTCGTATGTGGAATTTAAGAAACAAAACAGATGAACATACGGGAAGGGGGATAAAAGAGGAGACAGGGAAACAAACCACAAGAGACTCTTAACGACAGAGAACAAACTGAGGGTTGATGGAGGGAGGTGGGTGGGGGATGGGCTAGGTGGGTGATAGGTTTTAAGGACGGCACTTGTTGTGATGAACACTGGCTATTGTATGTAAGTGATGAATCACTGAACTCTACTCCTGACACCAACATTGCACTGTGTGTTAACTAAAATTTAAATTAAAAAAAATTAAAAGGCAAAAGAAGAATAAATGATTCTGTCTGCAATATGAAGAAATGTTATGTAATATCCAAAATCTCCCGGAGAAAAAGAAAGTAAGATTTGCCCTACCAAATAGTAAAGCTTATTACAAAGCTATCGTAAAATAAACCAGTGTACTCCTAGTTCATAGATAGATTGATTGAACATCGTGGAAATTTTAGAAACAGACCCAAACAATTATGGAAATTTGCTATATAGCAGAAGTAGCATTAGAAATCAACAGTGAAAGGCTGGCCTGATCCTGGGGTGACTGGAAATAAAAAAAAAACTATTTGATACTTAAACAAAGGAGTTCCAGGTGAATTAAAGGATTAAATGTGAGAAGAAAACCTTTAAACTTTCAAAAGAAAATGTAGGGTATCTTCAGCAAGACATAAAAATAAATACAAACCATCAAAGAAAAGCTCAATAAATTTGACTTGCATTAAAATGTTTAGAAATCTATTTAAAAAGGGCCCATAAGAAGCACCTGGGTAGCTCAGTCTATTAAGTCCGACTTCGCTCAGGTCATGATCTCACAGTTCATGAGTTTGAGCCCTGCATTGGACTTTGTGCTGACAGCTCAGAGCCTGGAATCTACTTCGGATTTGGTGTCTCCCCGTCTCTCTGCCCCTCCGCTGCTCACGCTCTGTCTCTCTTTCTCTCTCAAAAATAAATAAACATTAAAAAAAATTTTAAGGGCCCATAAATGAAATGAAAAAAAAATTCAAAGACTAAGAAAAATCTATTTACAATCTATATAACTGACTGAACATCAGTATACAGATACATAAAGAATTCCTATAAATCCAAGAAAAATAAATTTAAAAAGAGCAATAGGCCTTTCATTGATGAGGAAACCTGTGGTGATCAATAAACATATGAAAGGGTATAAAAAGATGCTTAATATGCAAAATAAAATACAACATTATATTTATAACCATGAAGTTGATGAAAGTTATACCATCTGACAACATCAAGTTAGGTCATGATATAATAGGCATTCTCGGAGCACCTGGGTGGCTCAGTCAGTTAAACGTCCGACTTCAGCTCAGGTCACGATCTCATGGTTCATGAGTTCAAGACCCCGTGTCCTACTCACTGCTGTCAGCACAGACCCCACTTCAAATCCTCTCTCTCTCTCTGTCTCCCTCGCTCTCTGTCCCTCCCCTGCTAGCGCTTTCTCTCTCTCTCTCTCTCTCTCTCTCTCAATAAATAAATAAACATTAAAAAAAAGTCAATCTCCTAAGATTAAAAAATTTGACTTCTAGGACTACAACCTAGAGAAACTCTTCCCACAAACACCAGGCTATGCAGTGGTGTCCTGATAAAGACGTGACCACCGGCTCTCTGGGGAAATAAAGAAGTCCCAGAAGTCCCATTGTCTAGCATTTGCCAATTTCTCTGGCGTGGTGGATAAACTGTGGCTGATTCCTGGCTACTGACATCGCTGAATGCAAAGTCGAGAAGAGATACACACACCAAGTAAATGTCCATCAGTAATAGAATGGATGAATAAGTAGAGTGTACTTGTACAATGAAGCACACAGATGTATCTGAAAAATATAATATGGAGAGAAAAAGGCCAGTTACACACTATGCACGGTGTGATACCATTTATGTAAATCTAAATATTCATGAAACAATCGGGTCTTAGTCCACTTTGGCTGCCGACATCATAGGCTGGATAGCTTATAAACAAGCAAAATTTATTTCTTACGCTTCTGAAGCCTGGCAAGTCCAAGATCAATGTACCAGTAGACTTGGCGTCTGGTGAGAACCTGCTTCCTGGTTCACAGATGTTTTCTAGCTGTGTCTTCGCATAGTGGGAGGAGCTCTCCTGGGTCTCTTTTAATAATAATAAAAAAAAAGAGGCACTGATCCTATTCGTGAGGGCGCAAATGTTCAGTCTGTAGCCAATAGTATACATCATACATCAGTAAACATATATGTGGGAAAGTTGTTTAAGCATGGGAACAAGGACGTATCCCAAATCCCTCCTGGGGTTTCCACTTGGAGTGGCAGAAGACAGGATTAGGCAGGTGTGTTATTTATTGCCACATAACCTTATTACCACAGACTTAGTGGCTTAAAATGATATCCGCTTATTATCTCACGGTTTCTGTGGGGCAGAAGTCTGGGCATGGCTTACCCGGGTCCTCCGTTCAGGGTCTTTCAAGCTGCAGTGAAGGTGTTGACAAGGGTCCTAATTGGAATGTTGACTATGAAAACATTCCTTTCCACACTCACATGGTGCTGGAACTTTTAATTCCTTGGTGCTGTAGGATTCGTGGCCGCTTGCTTCTTCAAAGCCAGCAGTGGGAGAGAGAAAGACCTGAGACAGTCGGCTAGCAAGGTCGAGTTCTAGACTACGATGGAATCACAGGAGTGTCAGCCTAACATGTCCGCCATTTTCTATTAGTGAGGAAACAGATCACAGGTCCCACCCACTCTTAAGGGTAGAGGCATCCACGGAATGTGGGGTTCACTGGGGCCCAGCCTAGAATAGCACATCCTAGAATCTATGTGCCATAACTGGGTGTGAAACACAGACCTTAGCCTTGATCTGCAAAGATGCACTTCTTTTATTTAAACACACACACACAGACACACACACACACACACACACACACGAAGGGAATTGAACAGCAACGTATACTGTACAATGTGATGCAACGTAATCAGATCTCCTAAAAATGAAAAAGTAGGAGTGGGTCTAGTAGAAAATATAAATCTTTTCTGTAGGTTAATAAAAAACAGTCTTACATCATAAGCTACTGCTGCATAGGAAGTGATCTTTTACATTTTGCAGCCTCTGATCCGCCCCCCTGCCCCAGGGCAAGGGCCATGTCTGTTTGGTTTTTTTTTGTTTGTTTGTTTCTCGTTGCTCTATTGTTACATCAAGCCGTCTTTCAGCAGGTGAGCCCTGAAGAGCAACCTTTATTTTGGATGGGTTTCTATAATTCCTTCCAAGCCCTTGACTCTCCCAGCGGCTATTTGGGTTGCGGTTATAGCTACGTGTACATTGGCATAAAGTGTAGAATCCATTTTATATGAATGTTGTCCCTCCACTGGAGTCTTAATTTCATTGTTCCTTTGGGTAGGAATGAAATTCTTTATCCTAATAAGCAAATTGTTACCATTGCCTTCTCAGGAGCCAGATACAATATTCTTTTAATTTGTTTACAATCTAAAAAACGCGGTGACAAAATGAATCTTTGTAGTTTCTGTGTTCATTACATCGGTTGTCATTATGCCATCTACGTTTATGGAAAACGCCAAACATCTTGTTGCGTTAAAAGCAGAGCGGAATGGCACACAATGTCAGTTCTGATTTAAAATTCTATTGTTTTTCGACTTTTCCTCCTTAGTATGTTGATATAATTGTTTTGGAGAAAAGAGAAACAAATTTTTGCCTATGCATATTTGAATTTGAAGTATTTCTTTTTTCTTTTCTTCTTCTTTTTTTAAAGACTTTATTTTTAAGTAGTCGTTCCACTCAACGTGGGGCTGGAACTCACAACCCAGAGATCACGAGTGGCATGCTGTCCCGACTGAGCCAGCCAGGCGCCCCCATTTTGAGGTATTTCTTATAAATTGCATTAGACAGAGAAATAGAGAAAGCATCAGACCACATTATAAATAATTAGAATATAGCTCCGATGCCAGAAAGGGAAACAATTATTTAATAAGTTTCCAATTCTCTGATGACGGAAGAAATCTATTGGATGGACCTGCTTTTAGTGTCAATGGGCATCTACTTAACTAAGTACAGTAGTTTGTATTGCATTATAGGAAGTTAGCGTCTACTATATTCTCTCTTATAGGGAAGGTTGCTGTTAAAGATAATATTTTCTCACAGTCTAATAGTCTTTCACCACAGAAACTGTAATGGTTTTTTTTTTTTTAATGTTTATTTAGTTTTGAGAGAGAGAGAGAGAGAGAGAGAGAGCATAAGCAGAGGAGGATTGTGAGTTCAAGGCCCAGCTTGGGGATGGAGCCTACCTAAAAATAAAATTTTATATATATATATATATATATATATATATATATAAAAGAAAGAAGAAGGGTACCATAAAAGTTCAGAAGGCAAGTAATGAGAGCCACAACGTATTTATCGATACAGATACAGATACAGATACAGATACAGTTTACAGATACCGTGTACCTTCCAATGGTGATTACCAATACAACTACTTTAATACTAATAATACTCATAGATATGAATCAGATACTTACTATGTGCCAGGCACTGTTCTAAGCATGGTACATGTGTAGGGGATCAGAATACGCCCCCCCGAAAATACGTCGCTTGGGCATAAGGATTCTTTTGAATTGCAGACAATTGAGAAATAGCAGATGCCAAAAACCAAGCTCTCTGCCCTGCCCCCCATTTGCCTAAAAGTGGGCTCAGACCCTTAATCACCTACAGTGGAGACTTAATCAGCCCAGAGACTGCACTGAGAGGAGTTTCTGTAACAAATCTGCCAGGAAGGATCATTATCTTCTATTAGTTTCTCCCATCTATTTACCATCCCACAGTGTGCTGCCCTGGGAACCTTAAAACACTTTCCCTTTGTCTTGTCACTTCTCTACAGATTTATTGTTCTTTGTTAAAATGCTATGTAAGCCCATGTTCTAACTACCCCTTTGAGTTACTCATCTCTGAGGTGCTTTTGGTTTTCCTCCGCTACACACGTGAGCTGGCAGATTCTTCAGATGCTCAAGACAATGCCATGAGGTAGCTATGAGTATTCCCATTTCATGGAAGAAAAATCTGAGGCTCGGAAAACTTCAGGACCTTACCCAAAGTCATATGGCTAAGTGCGTTCAAAGAAATTCTGGTTGAGCCCAGCTTTGTCTGAATTCAAAGTTTATGCTCTCTGAAGTGGCATTGGGTCTTGTCTTTGCTGTGCCAGTGATTCACTGTGTCAGCTACCTGTTGATGGGAAGCAAATCACCCAAAATTAGTAGATTAAGACAACAGTGATTTAGTATTTCTCCTGATTCAGTGGGCTGGCTGACCAGTTGTTCTGTTGGTGTGCTGAGTTACTCACGCTAGTCGAGGCTCAACTGGGACTGTAATATCCAAGATGGCGTCACTTACGTGTTGGGCCCTTGATGCAGGCTGTGGATTGGAGCCCCTGGGCTTACCTCCATGAGGCCTTTCATTCAGGCTTCTCCACAGCTTGGCGATTTGTGGGGTGTGCCGATCAGATGGGGGAGCCACCAAATGTGGAGTGTCCCAACTGGGTGGGGGCTGGTGGTACAGGTGGTGGAAGAATTCACCCAAGGCAGAACAAAGGAGATGGAAGTTTAGTGAATACACTGCAAGGGAACAGTGGGCAGGTCAGCAAAAGAGAGACTATCTGCCACAAGGTGGTGGTGAGGGGTCTCAATTATAGGGCAGAGTGAGGGAGTATGGGGATGTGTGGTATTTTCTCTGTTTTGGTAATCTTAGAAACTGTTGTAATTGGCCAGTTAGGGCCTATGGCTACTTCCAGGTGGGTCGCTGTTTGCGTTCACATTGGTGGCCTCCGTGTCCCTTTCGCCTTGCTCAGCTTTCCATTGCTCAAGCCTGTTGCCTAAAACTGACCTCTCCGTGATTCAGCACAGGGGTATCAGGGTTCCGAGAGAGCAAGGCCAATGCACCAGGTCTTATTAAGCCTCTGCCTGTGTCACATTTGCTGACGTTGAGTTGATCAAAGCAAGTCACACAGTCAAACATAGAGTAAATGTGAGAGGAGACTGTATCCTAGGGCCCAGATACCATGAAGTGTGATTCATTTGGGGCCATTAATGTACAAATGTGCCATATTTACATTGTGACTTTAAACAATCCACTTTGTGGCACCTGGGTGGCTCAGTCAGTTAAGCATCCGACTCTTGATTTCAGCTCAGGTCATGACCTCGCACTCGTGAGATTGAGCTCTGTGTTGGGCTCTGCACTAGGCACGGAGCCTGCTTAAGATTCTCTCTCTTGGGGCACCTGGGTGGGTCAGTCCGCTGAGTGTCTGACTTTGGCTCAGGTCACGATCTCACGGTTTGTGAGTTCGAGCCCCACATCGGGCTCGCTGCTGTCAGCCTGTCAGAGCCCACTTCGGATCCTCTGTCCCCCTTCTGTCTGCTCCTTGCCCACTTGTGCTCTTCTGAAAATAAATAAATATCTAAAAAAAAAAAAAGATTCTCTCTCCCTCTGGCCCACCCCTGCTTGCCCATAAGCCGCACATACAACTCTCTCTCAAATAAATACATAACAAAAATTAAAATTTTAAATGAAAAAAATCCACTGAAATTCAAGTTCTTCGTCTGTAAAGGGAGGAGATGAAACTGAATTAACTCTGCGGTTCTGCTATGACTTGTGACGGGAAATAGGAGGGCATGGGAGCACGCCCCAAGCTTTCTTTCTGCACCTCAGCTCCACAGTCCCTTTGACGCAGTCAGGCCAGGTGTGAGGAACCGAAGGGTTCCCGCAAGGCCAGCCAAGAGGATCGTTGGCTTCATGCAGAATGGAAATCAAGCACAAGCCAGCAGGAAGTGAGAGCAGAGTTGATTGAAGATATCGAGAGAGCAGATACAGAAGGCGTGTCCGAAAGACTCAGAAGGGGAAAGCAGAATGAGTCTTTTCTTTGCTTGGGGGCCTGGAGTTTTTATTCAGGACAGTGGTCTGGTGGACGTGTCCTCTCAGGCATCCCGAAATGGTTCAACAAGCGCTCAAGTGTCCTCCATGAGTCACTTATGCTCTGGAGCCAGCGGGTCTTGCTGTCAAGGTGTTTGGAGTCAGTGGTGACACCCCAGTCACTCCTTAGATGTTATCTATTGCACTGGAAGTCTCCAAAGAAATCAGTAGCTCCTTGACCTTTACCAGGAGGACATACATTAAGACGTGTCCTAGCAAGGACAGAAGCAGGAAAAGGAACAAAGAAGAATACCAGCTTTTTTTCACGGGGTCCCTTCAGTTTCCCTGTCTCACCTTGACATGCTGCCCACTAATTTCCTCCCTCCCCTCAAAGAGGACCTTCCTAAACCTTCTCAACAGTCTCCCAGGCATCTTTTTGTGACCTGGATTATCTACCTTAGGCAGAAAAAAAAAAAAAAAAAAAAAGAAGAAGAAACGCAAAAGGAGAAAAGTACAAATGAAAACACTGTAGTACAATGCTTTTAAAATGTGCAATGCAGACTGCTGAAGATCTCCTGAGAACAAGAGTTTGTGGGGGGGGGGGGTACTGCGGCGTGTCTATGGATGGTGTATTGGCTTCAGAAGAAAAAGCAATTTCATCCACCCACTTTTGTCAAATTTGAAATATAAGATTAATCATCATTTCCACAAGGGTCTTTTTTTTTTTAACGAGCATTCCCTTTTTTTTTCCCCCCAGACACAGAGAGAGTGCAAGCAGGGGAAAGGGGCAGAGGGAAAGAGGGAGAGAGAGAGAAAATCTTCACTGGGCTCCATGCTCAGCACGGAGCCTGACGCAGGGCTCGATCCCACAACCCCGGGATCATGACCTGAGCTGAAATCAAGACTTGGAGACTCAACCGACTGAGCCACCGGGCATTCTCTTTTTATTGTAGCCGGTTGGGGGGGGGGGGTGGAGGCGTGGTGAGCAGGGAAGATCCAGAGCAGATCATGAAAAAAGTTAATTGTTCAGCAATGTTTAAGGTATCATGTTGGCTGGTCAGTTGTTAACATTGTGAGAAGCTGTTAGAGGAGGCAGTGGAAAAATCCAAACCTCAACACAAAGAGCAGGTAGCCAAAGGGCCCAAGTCCTTTTAACGTGCGCATAATGTGCTCATTCCCCCACCAACCAGTGGTGTGGACCAAGCCCACCTTCTACCCCTTGGCCTTGGCTGCGGGCATGCTTCCTCTCATGCTTCTCATGAAGCTGTGTATCTCTGGCCAAACATATTCTGTAAGCACCATTTTAGCTGCTTCCTCATTGCCAACATTAAGTTAACAATGTTCTTGGCCTTGGCTGATATTGTCTCACCCTGTTTCCAGCCTATTGAGCACATTGGTGAGATTTGCATTTTTTCGTGGTTACTGTTGCGTTGTTAATTCGCATAAATGGGTCAATGACTCACAAGTGGTTCGTTGAAAAGTAGTGATGAAAATGGTGAAATCAATGCTCTGACGTAAAATAATGTCATAATCAACAGGCTCCAGTTGAATCGAAAGTAGAATGAAAAATATCAGAAAACGGGATGATATTGGACACATGATCTATTTAACTCCCCCTTCCCCCCAGGGCATAGTCTATTACAGAATTTTGTTAAATAGTGAGACAAAGGCATTGAAAATTCTGTCATTTTCAAGTCAAACAGACTGGCCTCCCGGGTAAATTTATTGTGTGTATTCAAAACAAGCACGAGACAATGCTTTCCATTATGGAAATGATTAATTTCATACCTAAAGATAGAGAAGAGAGAAACCTAAAGAGGCACGATTCGAAGTTGCCCTCGTGGCCAGCACACACAGAAATCACATTACTTCTGGAAGCTTGGAAATGCAAACTCAAAACTGATGCTATATATTATGCGCAAAGAAAAAGCAGATCTGTTACTGGCCAAAAAAAAAAAAAAATCACGCACTAGGTTGGTATTTTGCTTTACAGTGAGGTGAAATCACTGAAGAACCAAGTATGACTCAGCGCTTCGCAAATAGGTCGCAGTAGCTCGCTGTACTTCCAGAAAATAATCCATGGGAAACGAGCGAACCACCTGACTTTGTGCGTTGCAAGAAACGCCAAAGCTCTGCATGTAATTCAATCATGTGTTGGTTTTTTTTTTTTTTTTTTTTTTTTTTTTTGTTCCCCAGCATCCTGTGAGAAGAAATGAGCAGTGATAGAAAATCAGAGAAGCCTGCTTTTTTATACTGACGTATGTTTCCTGGTGAGGGGAACGGTGCCCACAGGAGCGTGGGAAACAATGAATGCGATTACCCCAAAAAAGGTCTTTGACACATGGATAACGTTAGTAAAGACTGTTTTGATGACTTCCAATGGCTTGTTCACACAGCGACCTCAGTCAACTAATCAAGGCCTTGCACAGACTGAACTTGTCCCTTGCGGGCCTGTGTTTAATCATTCTACAACTACTTATGCCAGGAATATGCTAGATGGATGGCCAGCCAAAAGTCTCTTAAATTCCCAGTCTTTGAGTAACACAGTGTCCAGATGAGGTAATTACATTTCCAAAGTGGCCAGTGTGAATTTTTCTCTTTACATTATAGAACAAAGAATGCCATTTTTCTGTATACCAATAATATGTAAAACACGACTCGGTGGTTAGCAGGATTCACGAAGCCATCATAATATAAATACCTGACTGATGTAGGCAAAACGACAACGTAACTATATTGAGAAAATGGCCATCGTGGGAAAGGAGGCATGCCTGTATGAAAGAAGTAAATCCTCTTCTAGAGAGAGAAGTCGATAGGTAGACCCCGAAACTACAAAATTAAGAATATTTGGAGATCTAAGGGCACCCGGGTGGCTCAGTCAGTTAAGCGTCTGACTTCGGCTCAGGGGATGATCTTGCGGTTCATGGGTTCGAGCCCTGCGTCGGGCTCTGTGCTGACAGCTCAGAGCCTGGAGCTGCTTTGGATTCTCTGTGTCTCCCTTTCTCTCTGACCCTCCCCCACTTGCTCTCTCTCTCTCTCTCTCTCTCTCTCTCAAAATAAATAAACATTAGAAAAAATGTTTAAAAGAATATTTGGAGATTTTGAGGTAAATACCCAAACAATCAGTTGAAAAAATTGAAAGTTGTTGCTATGAAAATAAAAGGAACAGCACAGGGAATGTAGTCGATGGTACTATCATAACACTGTGTGGTGACAGATGGTGGCTACATTTATGGTGAGCATAACACGAGGTACAGAGCTGTTGAATCACTATGTTGTACACCTGAAACTAATGTAGCATTGTGCATCAACTATACTGATATTAAAAAGATTTTTAGCAATTAAATTACATTTTAAAAATAGCTATTTATTTATTTATTTATTTATTTATTGGTGGGGGAGGGGCACAAAGAGAGGGAGTGAGAGAATGTCAAGCAGGCTCTGTGCTGTCAGTGCAGAGCCTGACACAGGGCTCGATTTCACGAACTGTGATATCGTGACCTGAGCTGAAATCAAGAGCCGGACCCTTAACCAACTGAACCACACAAGCGCCCCCCAGTTAAATTACATTTTTGGAAAAAAGACACTTTTTGCCTCTGAAGATATGGGCTTGTGGACTTGGGGGACCGCTGTTCTTTGCAACAATCACTATTAAATTATAGGCATGTATAATTTTGCTTTAAAAATTTTTTAAGGGGCACCTGGGTGGCTCAGTCAGTTAAGCATCTGACTCTTGATCTCAGGGTCATGAGTTTAAGCCTTGCATTGGGCTCCACACTGGGCGTGGAGCCTACTTAAAAAAAAGTTTTTTTTTAAGTTATGTCATAGAAAATTTGGAAAAATAGAGAAAATCATAAATAAGTTAAAAATCCCACATAATTACTTCACCTGGTCATTCAAATGCCATATATTGCTTCAGAATGGCTTTAAAACAACTTTAAAATGGCTTTTTTAGGGGCGCCTGGGTGACTCGGTTGAGCATCCGACTTCGGCTCAGGTCATGATCTCACAGTTCGTGGGTTCAAGCCCCGCGTCGGGCTCTACACTGACAGCCTGGAGCCTGGAACCAGCTTCAGATTCTGTGTCTCTCTCTCTTTCTCTGCCCCTCCCCTGCTCATGCTCTGTCTCTCAAAAATAAATAAACATTAAGAAAATATTTTTTAAAAATGGCTTTTTAAAATCAGTGGGTTAATATGTTTTCTTTTTCATTGCTCAGTAATAAAAAGAATGATACCCTACATATATCTTTCTGCAAAAAGAATTATAAAGCTGCCCCTCCACCAAAGTAGAATATTTGTTAAAAACAAGTTGCTTGGGGCGCCTGGCTGGTATGTGACGCTTGATCTCGGGGTCATGAGTTCAAGCCCCACGTTGGGCAAAGAGCTTACTTTAAAAAAAAAAAAAAGCCAAGCTGCTGACTACTCTTAAATGACAGTAAAACATAATTGCACTAAGTCAGACTTTTTTAATGCTTGCCATGATTTTTAAAATTCATCCAATGCTAGAATAATTGAATATGAGAGGGTGGAAAAGAACTCTGCTAATTGCACCTTGTAGAATTGAGGGATCAACGTTTTCTCCAAGATGACTTTTTCAACTGGAGAATAAAACTGCACAGCTCACCTCCCTCCTCCCACCTCTTCCCCCACCTCTGTTTGTGAAATGTTTGGATGCTTGTATAAGTGAATAAAGACCTGAGGTTCTCTCAGCCTTTAGGCAAACTTCCTTCATTTTTTCTAAAAATTTTTAACATTTATTTATTGCTGAGAGACAGAGAGAGACAGAGCATGAGCAGGGGAAGGTGAGAGAGAGAGGGAGACACAGAATCCGAAGCAGGCTCCAGGCTCTGACTGTCAGCACAGAGTCTGATGCGGAGCTCGAACCCGCGAACTGTGAGATCATGACCTGAGCCGAAGTTGGACGCTTAATCAACTGAGCCACTCAGGTGCCCCCAGCCAAACTTCCTTCTTAAGATTTGTCCTTCCAAGTGCAGGTGACAATGGCTGAAACACACACACACACACACACACACACACACACACACACACTCACACCAATTTGGGAAAGGGTTTGAATCCAAGAAAAATGAGTTGGTTACCTGCCTGGGTGGGGCAACATCTCATTTAGCTTCTGGCCCTGGAGATGCCCCCAGGTGATTGTGGCGCAACACAGGGCTGGAAAGATTGGTATTTTTTATTTGTTTTGTCTTGCATGTTTGTTTTTATTGGCTGGATGTTCTGGATCTTTCTCCATTGAATGTAGGGTCTCAAAAGTTTTGCAAGAAATCTATTCTTGGGGCACCTGGGTGACTCAGTCGGTTAAGCATCCAACTTTGGCTCATGTCATGATCTCGTGGTTCATGGGTTCGAGCCCCGAACCCATCGGAACCCGGAGCTTGCTTCAGATTCTGTGTCTCCCCACCCCCCCGCCCCTCCCCTGCTTGTGCACTCTCTCTCTCAAAAAAAAAATAATAATAATAAACATTAAAAAATTTTTTTAAGAAATCTGCTCTCAAAACACCCTCAAAGAACAGATCCAGTTTCACCATTCCATGAACTGTCAGAATGCACTAGATATTCTGGAGCGAGAAATGGAATTTTGACATGTGCCTCTGGGTAGGAAGATATACACTGGGGGATGGGGCTGACGTAACTCAGAACTGACAGCACTGACCACTTGTGTTGAGGTGGAGAAAAACTAGCCGGAAAAGATAAAGCCATAGAAGGAGTTTTTCAGGGAACAGACAACAAACTTTGGGTAGCCTCTGATTGGCCAGATGCCGCAGTGAATTTTGTCTGTGACTTGAAGCATTCGTTGATGGAGGGTTATTTCCTTCACCATCTCTGACTCACCTAAACGATGGTCTCTTCTGTATACTTTTTAATAGTAACGTGTTTATTGATCTGAGTGCTGCTTTTTTTTCCTCTTTTTTCAACTTGTTGAGTGACACTACCAACCTTATGTTATTCCTTCAGTGTCTTTCTTTGAGAAATGAATGATTTCTCTCCTGCTCTGGGGTTTTCTGGTTACAGTAAGACATGATGGCTTCTATATCTCCTTTTTCTGGTTCTGGGCCATTAGAACCCTACTTTCTTGGAAGAAGGCATGAGGCAGTGCCAATTTAATTTCTCCAGCAATGATATCTACTCCTGACAGACCCAGGGAAATTCAGCTTTGTTTTGTATTTCATTTGTGTCTTTGGGCAGTCGACTCTCTTCAATCATTATTCTTCTCCTATGAAGGTTATTTTATTTTCTATCCCAGAATATTATAACTTGAAAAAGAGCACGATAATACTGTTAACAATGCTGGCGCTGTTTACAAGAATCATTATTTTGGGGCATCTGGGTGGCTCGGTCTGTTAAGCCTCTGACTCTTAATTTCGGCTCAGGTCATGATCTCTTGGTTGGTGGGTTCGAGCCCCAATTAGGGCTCTGTGCTAAAGGGACGGAGCCTGCTTGGGATTCTCTGTCTCCCTCTCTCTCTGCCCCTCTTCCACTCACGCATGCGTGCACACACGTACTCTCCATCTCTCTCAAAAATAAATAAATAAACATTAATAAAAAAAGAATCATTATTTTAATATACACATCAGAGGTAAGAATAATCAGTATCATTTGACATTCTTATTTTTTGCATAAAGGAAAAACTTAATATACGTTGTTGAACGAATAAAGTAGCTACATTATTCTTTACTCAGTTTGAATTTGTAGAAATAAGCTCATTGATTGGAGAGTGGGTCACTTGCTATTCATGTCTACTTTGTCCCTTCACCCTCCCCATATGTAGGTTTCTACCTTATTAATGGGTCCCTTGCTGTTAGTAACTTAAGAATGTCACAAGATTTGGATTTTTTGCTTAGGTAATACATTTAAGATGGTCAAAAATAAAAATAACATAAAAAGGTGTGTTGAATAAGAAATCTTTTTCTTTCATGTTTTATTTCTTTATTTTGAGAGACAGGGAGAGAGAGAGTGAGTGAACACTAGTGGGGGAGGGGCAGAGAAAGAGAGAGAGAGAGAGAGAGAGAGAGAGAGGATCCCAAGCAGGCTCCACACAGCGCAGAGCCCAATGCGGGGCTCCATCTCACACCCCTGAGATCATGACCTGAGCCGAAATCAAGAGTTGGACGCTTTACCAAATGAACCACCCAGGTGCTCCTGGAGTAAGAAGTCTTAATCCCCATACCTACCCACTCTGTTCCTTCCTCAGCCTCAGCCACTTTCCTTAGTGTTGAAGACAGTAAAATAATGCCACCTGGAAACATGCCTCTTTGGCATAAGGATTATTTTTGAGAAGCTCCACACACAGGGGAATCTCTGAAAACAGAGTGAAATTTACCCTTTCACACGGGCAATGTACATTTGTAAAGGAAATTTCCATTTGTAAGAATGTCTTCCCCATCTCTGTACCGGGAAGGGAAAGGTGACTCTTAGACCACAAGAAACTCAAGGTGGGGGGAAGGCACCTAACTTCAATCTGCACAACAAACTTACCCTTGTTTACTGTGTTTTTCCTGATCATCCCCCAGAACCGGCCTCCCCAGCTCACATCTGTCTTTTGGCTTTTGCTGAAGATGGCATTTAAAGTCATGGTTTGGGCCATTTGGGGGAGTATTATTGCTTTCCTGGGTCTCTTCCATGTATGCGGGAGGTATACATGTTGTTAAGCTTCTGTTTGTTTTTCTCTTATTAATCCATCTTTTTGAAACAGGGGAACTAAAGGGACCCCACGAAAAACCTGCTTTATTTGCTCCTTTTCCTGCCTCCATGCTTGCTAGGACCTACACTCCCACTGTACAAACACCTTACAGAACAGATAATCAATGTCCTTGTAAAGGTCGAGGATTTAATGATTTCTATGGAGCCATCTAGCACCACAGATGACATCTAAGGAGCGATTGGGTGGGGTTGGTCATGAACCTTTTTCTAAGACCTCTCTCATCGAGACCTCTGGTTCCAGGGCATAAGTGATTATGGGGGACACCTGGACACTCATCTTTGTTTCTGGATTACTGAGAAGACACGTACGCCAGACCACCATACTCAATAAAAATGCCAGGCCCCAAGCAAAGATAAGACTCCCTTCCTGTCTCTTCCCTTTCCCCTCCCCTCCCCTCCTCTCCTCTCTTCTCCTCTCCTCTCTTCTCCTCTCCTCTCCTCTCCTCTCCTCTCCTCTTCTCTCCTCTCCTCTCCTCTTCCAGGTGCTCTGGCTGTATCTATGCCCCCTGTCTATGTCTTCAATAAACTCTTCTCTCACTTCCTCTCAGTTTGTGTTTGATTTCCATCCTGCATGAAGCCAAGGACCCTCCTGCCTGGTCCTGTGGGATCCCCTCTGGGTCCTCAGATCCAGTCAGGCTGCATCATTTTATTATGGGGGGTGGGGTGGGTCTCACTCAAGAACCTAGAAGGCTAGAGAAAAATTATGCCTCCCACACTACAGTTTTGGCAATCCAGATGGGCCCTGCTGAGATACACTACCTGGTCCAGAGCCTGCAGAATTCTGGAAAACTGGCAGAAGCCAGTGAAGGTTAAGAAGTCTTAGCAAAGTCAGCTCTCTGTGCGTAGCGCCCATTCCAGAGAGAAAGGGAAAATTTTCACATTGTCCTTCCCTTTCTGAATTCAGATGCATAGGGAAAAAAAATTTCGAAGACTTAGTTCTTCATTCTTTAGGTTGTGACTCTGATTAGAATTTGGTTTGGAGGTACCCATTGGTTACGGATCCTTTCCCTCCCAAGGATAGTTACTGCTTTCCTGTTTATCTTGTCATGTATTCTGAGAACTTAGCGTGGCTTTCTGCTTGCCCAGGACATGGATGCTTTTGATTTTCAACTGTAAGGTTGGAGGCACCAAAAATGTGGCCAGACAAGATATGTGGGTTTGTGCCCTATTTGCAACTAGCATTTTACCAACTGTTGCCGGCTCTCAGGGGAGTTATCTGAGTATTTCTTTCTTTTGATTATCCTTGGGAGTGGCTCTAGATCTTGGGAGGGGAGTATCTTTTGCACCCTCTTTGGGGACCCCTCTTGCATCCGTGGGTAAACCATAAAAGGCTTATTGGTTTTGATTTCGAGACATCTGATAGGTATAACTTTAACAGAAAAAGGGGGGAAAGGCTGTTTAATACCACCAGAGATACCTACTGTTTGTCCCAGCTGAAATCGGATAAAATATTTGAAAGGATTTTTTTTAAGTAGTTCTGTTCAGGGGCGCCTGGGCAGCTCAGTTGGTTGAGCGTCCAACTCTTGATTTCAACTCAGGCCATGATCCCAGAGTCGTGGGATCGAGCCCCAAATCGAGCTCTGAGCTGAGCATAGAGCCTGCTTAAGATTCTCTTTCTCTCTCTTTCTCTCTCTACTTTTTAAAAAAGTAGTTCTGGTCAGAAGTTGGCTGTATGGGAAGCTGATATTCAGGGTTGGATATGAATTTCTTTGTAGGCCTTCTCCCCTAAGATAGTAATCTTTTGATTCCCATCTTAGTTGGAAATCTTCTCATTGATTTAAAGAAGCAAACTGAAGGTAATGTATTTGGATCAGCCCCTTCATAACGTTCAGGTTGCAAGCCAATTCTTTGAGGAATTAAAAACAATGTCCTTGTCTTACGAATGGAGTTTTTACAAGAACAAGAGGGCAACTCTAGAAGCAATTCAGAGCTCATCCAACCTTTTAACCAATCCCAAAGCCTCCCCTATTCATTTCAGAAGGCCTGTGGATACTGTAAAAAAAAAAAAAAAAAAAAAATCTGAACTTAGAAACAGAAGTCCTTCTAGGAGAATCTTGTATCCTTTCTCTGTGCCTTGGAGATATAAAGGTTTACCTGGTCCTCTCTAGGAACCCAGAGTCATTTCTATGAAATACAAATTTCAGGATGGTAATTCTTCTCAGAAGGACCAAAAAAAAAGTCTACTTGGAAACTAGGGAATGAAAACCTTCAAAAGTCTTCTTTTACTAATAAATATTAGTAAAAAAAAAAAAAAAACTTTAGCCACCTGAAGAGGTAGCCTTCATTTCTTCTGTCAGAAACACAATTTGGATCCAACTGTTCTTTTATAAATGAGTGAGTGTTGTATTATCATATGTGTCCCATGGCTACTGTTTTTATTTATTTGTTTTTAATTTTTTTAACTTTTTTTTTTTTTTGAGAGACAGAGAGACAGAACGTGAGCAGGGGAGGGGCAGAGAGAGAGGGAGACACAGAATCCGAAGCAGGCTCCAGGCTCTGAGCTGTCAGCACAGAGCCCAATGCGGGGCTTGAACTCACAAACTGTGAGATCATGACCTGAGCTGAAGTTGGACGCTCAACCGACTGAGCCACCCAGGCGCCCCTCATGGCTAATATTTTTAAATGAAAGCTATAAGATCTCTGTTTGCCTCCATCTGTATGTTCACGTATGCAATAGACGTGTGATTTTTCTCCCTCTGGATGTTATCGCCGAAATTAATTTGTAAAGAGCTCTATTAAATTGGCTTCAAGAAGAAGAACCACTTATGTAAATTAAGTACTCCTGAAACTCTCAAAAATATAAAAATTAACCCAAATGTTTTTTCCAAGTTCACATGATCAGGGATAATCTTCAGCAAATAAAAGCTAGTTTAAGTTTGTTGGTTTAATTAAAAGAGGCATGTCTTCAGAGCTATCAGCATTTAATATAATACAGCCATATAACTTTTATTCTACCTGGATTTACTATCCAAATAAGTGTTATCCTTATTAGAGAATTTGTTTGCAAGAAAAGAAAAAACTTGAGGTGATGATTAGCCATTCAATGTCTCATGAAATTTGCATGAGTAATCTAAATATAATTGTTAAGAACAAGTAAATTAAATAGGTATAAGTAGGATAAAAGTTTATAAATAAACTTTTCAACAATTATTATGTTTTATGGTATGTGTACTTAAAAATATTCTAAAATCTTTTAGGTAATTTGAAACCTTAAAGTTGTATCAAGCTAAGTTAAATGATGAATATTGGGACGCCTGGGTGGCTCAGTCTGTTGAGTGTCCGACTTCGGCTCAAGTCATGATCTCACAGTTTGTGAGTTCGATCCCCGCATCGGGCTCTGTGCTGACAGCTCAGACCCTGGAGCCTGCTTCGGATCTGTGTCTCCCTCTCTCTGCCCCTCCCCTGCTCACACTCTGTCCCTCTCTGTCTCTCTGAAGAATAAATAAACATTAAATTTTTTTTAATTTTTTAAAAAATGTTTTTATTTATTTTTGAGAGAAAGAGAGACAGCGTGAGCAGGGGAGGGGCAGAGAGAGAGGGAGACACAGAATCTGAAGACAGGGTCCAGGCTCTGAGCTAGCTGTCAGCACAGAGCCCGACGCGGGGCTTGAATCCACGAACCATGAGAGCATGACCTGAGCCGAAGTTGGATGCTTAACCAACTGAGCCACCCAGGCGCCCCCCTCGCCAACATCTTTATTTTGTCTTTAACTTAGGATGGTATTTGAGGTGATGGTTTGGGCCATTTGGGGTAGTATTCCTGTTTTCCTGGGTCTCTCCCATGTGCATAAGAGGTATACATCTTATGAAACTTCTGCTTGTTTTTCTCCTGTTAATCTGTCTTTTATTACAGGGAGTCTTAGCCAGGAACCTAGAAGGACAAGGAGAAAATGACTTTTGCTACCCCACAGTTTCATATGTATTTTTCCAGTGTCTCTGTATGCGGGTACGAGCTACAAGCAAATGTATGATTGTGTGTAGCCAAAGGTGGCTATACAAAAGGTAGCATGCAAAAGGTGGAAACAACCCAAGTATCCATCAGTTGATGAATGGATAAACAACATGTATATCCACACAATGAAATATTATTTAGCCACACATAGAAACGGAGTTCTGAGAGGCGCCTGGGTGGCTAAGTCGCTTAAGTGTCCGACTCTTGATTTGGGCTCAGGTCATGGTCTCACGGTTGTGAGATTGAGCCCCCCACCTCCACCACCCGCAGTCAGGCTCTGCACTGAGCGCGAAGCCTGCTTGGGATTCTCTCTCTCCCTCTCTCTCTGCCCCTCCCCCACTCGCACTCTAATAAATAAACTAAAAAAATGGAGATCTGGGTGCCTGGGTGGCCCAGTCGGTCATTCTTATTTTCTTTCTTTTTTTTCCTTTTTTTTTTTGCATCAGTTTTTTTAATAGAGTACTTTTTATCTGTTTTAGGTTTATTGAACAGAAAGTAGAGTTCCCACATACTCCTTCAACACTCACCGCTCTCCAGTTTCCCCAATATTAACATCTTGCGTTAGTGTGGTGCATCGTTACAACTGATTAGTCAATATCAATACATTATTATTATTAACTATGGTCTATAATTTACATTAGATTTCCTTTTTTGTGTCGTACATTTTATGGGTTTTGACGAATGTATGGTAACTTGTATTCAACATTATCAGAGTGATTTACTATCCCCAAAATTCTCTATGCCCCACCTACCTATGCCTACCTCCCTCCCTTCATTCTTTTTTTTTGTTTTATAGTTTATTGTCATTGTTGGTTTCCATGTAACACCCAGTGCTCATCCCCACAAGTGCCCTCCTCCATGCCCATCGCCCCCCTTCCCCTCTCCCCCTCCCTCATCAGGTCATTCTTATTTTCATATTTGCTTATTCAGTATAGCTGGACACTTCGGTTGTTTCCAGTATTTTGCTATTCCAGACAGAGCTACAGTGAATCACTTTGTACATTCACGCGAAGGTATCATGTGAACATATCAAGTCGTTTGTCACACTTCATTGATTTTAGTTCATCTATTACGTGAGAACTACTATGTTCAATTATTAGGATCGAGGTTGAGAGGTTTTATGTGTTTAAGGGCCATTTGTATTTCTTTTTCTGTGAATTGCCCATATGTCTATTGCTGTTCTATCAGGGTGGTCTGTCTTCTTTAATCTATCTTTTTAAGGAGCTTGTATATATTAGGGAGGCTAGTCCTTCACCTTCAATGAGAATTGCAAATGTTACTCTGAGTTTATAATTTGTCTTTTGACTTTGCTTATTTAAAAAAATTTTTTAAATGTTTATTTTCGAGAGAGATAACGAGACAGAGTGAGAACGGAGGGAGGGGCAGAGAGAGAGAGAGAGAGAGAGAGAGAGAGGGAGACAGAATCCGAAGCAGGCTTCAGGCTCTGAGCTGTCAGCACAGAGTCCGATGTGGGGCTCGAACCCACGAACCGCGAGATCATGACCTGAACCAAAGTCAGATGCTTAAGTGACTGAGCCACCCAGGTGCCTCTGACTATGCTTATTTTTAATGTGTAAGCTTTCATTTTATGTAGTCAAATTTATGAATCTTCTGAGTCCTTCACAAAAGGCCATCACTGCTGCAAAGTTAAAAATGAATTTTCCCATGTTTTCTTCAATTGTTTTTATTATTTCAACGTCTACATCTAGATATTTGAACCATTTGGAGTTCATCGCAGTACATGGTGTAAGGTATGGATCCAGCTGTATCTTTTTCAAGATGTCAGATACCAGCCTTAGTTGTTTCAACAATAGTGGGGTTTTTGTTTGTTTGTTTGTTTGTTTGTTTTTAAGTAGGCTCTACACCCAGCATAGAGCCCAACGCAGGGCGTGAACTCACGACCCTGAGATCATGACCGGAGCTGAGATCAAGACTTGGACGCTTAACCGACTGAGCCACCCAGGTGCCCCGCGACAACAGTTTTTTAACAAAGGTCATATTTACCTGATTTGGGAGTCGACCTTTATCATATTTTCAATCGGGTATGTATTGTTTTTATTTCAGGACTTTCTATTCTGGTCCCTTTGTCTGTTCATACACCAGGAACACACTGTTTCAATTGGTACCTTTTTAAAATACTGGGGCGCCTGGGTGGCTCAGTTGGTTGAACGTCCGGCTTCAGCTCAGGTCATGATATCGCGGTTCGTGGGTTCGAGCCCGCATCAGGCTCTGTGCTGACGGCTAGCTCAGAGCCTGGAGCCTGTCTTCGGATTGTGTGTCTCCCTCTTTCTCTGACCCTCCCCTGCTCACGCTGTGTCTCTCTCTCTCAAAAATAAATAAAATATAAAAATAAATAAAATAAAATAAAATATTATATTTGCATATGTGATCAGGCTCATCCTCTCTCATTGCTCTTCCTTTTTAGAATTTTCCTGGCTGTCTTTGCTTATTTTTCCGCCCAATACTCTTTCTCCCACTGCTTTATAAACTGGCTCAGCCTAACCGGGGGATAAATGCCAAAGGGCCAGAATCAAGTCTGTAGTATAATCCATTCCAGTTTATCAAGGCTATGCATTTCTAGCAGAAATTGAATAAATCACTTGCCATAAAATCATAAATACAATCTGGCATACAATTTTTTCTTCACTGAAGCACTTTCCTGTTATTACAGTCTTTTTAAACATAACATTCCTTAATTTCCATAACTATTCATTGACTGTTGGACCCTTTCCATTTTCCCCTATTGTTTCTATTCCTTTTCACTATGAAAACAAAACAAAACAAGGCAACAACCATGTAATGAACATCTTTAAGCATACGAGCTCCTTATGCAGTCTTTGGTATTGATTTTTGGATTCTTGAGTGCGATCATTGAGGCAAAGGACATGGGCATCTTTAAGACTGGACACACGTCGCTAAAATTTGTACCTGTTTACACTCCAACAAGCTTGTGTGTGCAGTATCTACCATCCTTTGCTCGTCAGCAATTGATTATCTCGGGCCTCTGAAAGGTCACGTAAGAGCATTTAAGTCACGCAAATGTGGGGTGAGTGGGTTCCATTGTGTTGGGATTGAGGCACAACGATACCATCTACAGAAGGAATTTTGCACAAGTTTCCTCCCTCTTGGAGTGCTGATATAATTTTCTGAGGATTAGATTTATTTGCATAATGGCCCAGGTATCTTGTGGGCGTTAATGACTCCAAGTATCCCACCCACCCTGCAAAAAACACTTCTGGAGAATTCAAATGGTGAACATCTATAGGGGTGGATAAGGGTGAGGGTGGTACTGATCAAGGCCTATTGGCTTGAACAAACAGCAATAGTCTTGAAGTATAATTAGCAGAAAGGTTAAGACACATGAAATTATAGTTGACGCTTGAACAACGTGTGGGTTAGGGCCACCGACCCCTCACATAGTCAAAAATCTGTGTATAACTTGACTCCCCCCAAACTTAACTGCTGATAGCCTAATGTTGACCAGAAGCCTAATAAACAGTTGATCAACACATATTTTATATGTTATATGTACTATATACTGTATTTTTTTAATGTTTATTTATTTTTCAGAAAGAGAGAGAGAGCACAAGTGTGGTGGGGGGGTGGGGGGGGCAGAGAGAGAGGGACAGAGGATCCGAAGCAGGCTCTGTACTGACAGCAGACAGCCCAATGCAGAGCTCGAACTCATGAACCTTGAGACCATGACCTGAGCCGAGGTTGGCCGCTTAACCAGCTGAGCCACCCAGGCGCCCCCAAGGTTAAATTTCAAAGCTAGGGGCTGAAGTTCTTGCTTCTGTGTCTGTGATCCTCCCTTCCCCAACCCCAGCCCCTTGTTGATAGCAGAGTCCTCTCCATTTGGGTCTCGATTTCGAGGCCAAACCAGTCTGAATGGGACTTCTGTCACTCAAACTTCTGGTAAGTTCTTTGGGATCCCAAGACGCATGGAGTGGGTAGTGGCTGAGGAACTGGTATTCGTCTGCTGGGCCTGCCATAAGAAAATACCACAGATCTGGGTGACTTAAACAATAGAAATTTATTTTCTCATGGTTCTAGAGGCTGAAAGTCCAAGATCAAGGTGGTATTTGGCTTGGTTTCTGGTGAAAGCTCTTTTCCTGGCTTGTGGATGACTGCCTTGGTGGTGGTGGCCACTCTCTGGTGTTTCTTTCCCTTCTTATATGGATGCCAGTCCTATCGAATTAGGGCCCTGCCCTTAGAATCTCATTTAACCTAGTTGCATCCTGAAAAGCCTGATCTCCAAATATAGTCACATTGGGGATTAGGATTTCAACATATGAATTTGAGGACCCGATTCAGTCCTTAACAGGAACATTAGGAAGGTACCTTGTAGCTCTAAGATTCTCGCTAATATTGATAGTTTGGGTAGGAATGTGGAGAAAACCAGAATTCTCTATGGGATATTACATATACAGTTGGGAGTTGGAAGAAAGTTCAGAACCCTAATACTTATTTTGTAGTAAAGGAAAGACCAAAAGGCTTAGAAGACGTGTCTAAGTTAAATTTGGGATTTAATTCATTGTACTCCCAGTAGATTGTTGGTTATACATGTCAGGCTTGATGCCCTTTATATTTCTTTGCTTACACTGATTATAATCTGGGTGCAGCTGTTTTAGTTCCTTGTTGTAAGTCCACGAAGACCAAAGTCTTACCCATCTTGTTGATTGAACTATCACTCCCCTGCTCCCACTCTGTCTCTGTCTCTCTGTCTCTTTCAAAAACAAATAAACATTAAAAAAATAT
Organism: Cryptoprocta ferox; assembly: GCA_028646485.1. Taxonomy (NCBI): domain Eukaryota; kingdom Metazoa; phylum Chordata; class Mammalia; order Carnivora; family Eupleridae; genus Cryptoprocta; species Cryptoprocta ferox. The sequence continues at coordinate 70,735,257 of CM053579.1, forward strand.
TCTCTCTCTCTCTGCCCCTCCTTCACTCACTCTTTCTCTTTTTCTCAAAAAAAAATGTATATAAATGTTCTCTTAAAAATATGAGTGCCTGGGTGGCTCAGTCGGTTAAGCATGACTCTTGGTTTTAGCTCAGGTCATGATCTCACAGTTCATGGGATCGAGCCCTAGGTCAGCCTCTGTCCTGACAGCACCTGCTTGGGATTCTCTCTCTCCCTTCCCTGCTCTCTCTCTCTCTCTCGAAATAAATACATAAACTTTAATTTTTTTAATGTTTATTTATTTTTGAGAGAGAGAGAGAGAGAGAGAGACAGTGCGAGTGGGGGAGGGGCAGAGAGAGAGGGAGACACAGAATCTGAAGCAGGCTCCAGGGTCCAAGCTGTCAGCACAGAGCCCAATGCGGGGCTCGAAGTCTCGGACCGTGAGAGATCATGACCTGAGCTGAAGTCGGATGCCCAACCAACTGAGCCACCCAGGTGCCCCACAAATACATAAACTTTAAAAAAATAAATATTCATTATGTGCCATGCATTAAGCTCTCTACACACTTAATTTTATCATCTTAGTTGCATAATAATTTCATAATAAATAATCTCCCTAATTTTTTTAGAGGAGGAACCTGAAGCTCAGGAAGGCTGAAACGTTTTCCAAAGACAAAGTTAGGAAGGACAGAGCTGGAATCTGAACCCAGATCGGGCTGACCTCAAAGTTCATTCAAAATATTTAATCAAAATGCTAAACTATTTGCTTCAAATTCAACACAGGGATCATAAGGAAGGGAGGGAGGTCTTTGGGAACATGGAGAAAAAACTGTGTGTAAGTTACTTTTTAGATGTTTCTTAAAGAATGTCTGCATGTTGCCTGGCAGAAAAGTGAGCCATTGCTTTCAGGGAGAGAAAGAGCATGGATCACACCCAGAAGATTGGAAAAAGTAATGTGTATAGTGGACATAGAAGAGGAAGAAACTTGGAGCAAGTAGCAGCTGGAGGCCAGCGGGGGAGGGGCAAAGAGAGAGGCAGACACAGAATCTGAAGCAGGCTCCAGGCTCTGAGCTGTCAGCGCAGAGCCCGGATGTGGGGCTCAAACTCACGAACTGCGAGATCATGACCTGAGCAGAAGTCGGATGCTTAACTGACTGAGCCACGCAGGCACCCTAATTTTTATATTTTAACTTTACTTTACCTTTTTTAAAAAATAAGTTCTAGGTCAAACATGGAGCTCAAACTCATGGCCCTGAGATCAAGAGTCACATGCTATATAGACTGAGACAGTCAGGTGCCCAATTTTTACATCTTTATTTTTTAGTTTATTTTATTTTTTCAGTTTATTTATTTATTTATTTTGAGAGAGAACGAGCAGGAGGGAGGCAAAAAGAAAGGAAGAGAGAATCCCAGCAGCCTCTGCGTTGGCAGTGCAGAGCCAGACATGGGGCTCGAACTCATGAACTGTGAGATCATATAGCCTGAGCCAAGATCAAGAGTCAGATGCTTAACTGACTGAGTCACCCTGGCACCCCGAGTTTTACATTTTTAAAAGATCGTTTACAAAGTAAAAAAGTATATGTGACAAAGATGATACATGACTAGCAAAGCCTGAAATATTCAGTATCTGGCCTTCTGCAGAAAAAGTTTGCCAACACTTGCTGTGTGCCTTGAGGAGTTTAGACTTTGTCTTGTTATGGGCAATTGTTGCACGTATATAAGTAGAGAAGGGATATAGTCAGATTTAGGTGTTAGAAGGCAGATCTACTGATAGGTTGGATTGGGGTCGGATTGGGAGAGGCATGAAAATGCAGGAAGAAGCCAGTTGAGAGGTCAGCGCAGTGGTCCAAAGAATGGCCTTAGAGAACATGAAGGAGAGAATGGATGCCACAGCTTAGGTGGTACAAATATAGGAAAAGCAAATGCTCAACTGTGGGAGAAAAGAGAAATGAAAAGGAGAGTGACTCTGAATTTGTTGTAGATGTTCCGCTGGGTAGCTTCAAAGATAGTGTGTTTTAGACTAGTTGAATTTGTAGATCATTCAAAATGCAGGGGTGCCTGGGAGGCTCAGTCAGTTAAGCATCCAACTTTGGCTCAGGTCATGATCTCACGGTTTGTGAGTTCGAGTCGGGCTCCGTGCTGATGGCTCAGAGCTGGGAGCCTGCTTCGGATTCTGTGTCTCCCTGTTCTCTCTCTGCCCCTCCCCTGCTCGTGCTCTCTCTTTCTTTCAAAAATAAACATTTAAAAATTTAATTAAAAAATGCAGATAGCTAGTAGCGAATGACCACTGCAGCCAATGGGGGAGATTAGATTGCCCAGGGAGTGCTATTTTACTGTTGGTTGTTTTGTCTGTTCTTTGTTTTTCCTGATTCTGACTACATTGTTTTTAATAAATGAGGTTTCCAAAGACAATGAAGAAATGTGGAGATCAGGAAGGAATAATTTCATTATAGCTTCATTATGGATTAAATAGAAAATGTTTTCAGGGTGCCTAGATGGCTCAGTCGGTTAAGCATCTGACTCTTGATTTCAGCTCAGGTCATGCTCTCATGATTCATGGGTTTGAGCCCCGAGTTGGGCTCTGTACTTGCAATGTACACCGGAGCTTGCTTGGGATTTTCTGTCTCCCTCTCTCTCTCCGCCCCTCGCCTGCTCATTCTCTGCCCTTCAAAATAAGTAAATAAATTTAAAAAAAAAGAAAATGTTCTCAATTTCAAACAAGTCGCTAATGAACTTTTGAAACACGACCCATTGAAAAGCTGGGAACTGTGTCGAGTAGGAAATTGCTGCGGTTGAGGTCAAGGGGGCTGTTTCCTGCTTTCTCCTCTAGGGTTTTGATGGTTTCCTGTCTCACATTCAGGTCCTTCATCCATTTTGAGTTTATTTTTGTGTATGGTGTAAGAAAGTGGTCCAGTTTCATTCTTCTGCATGTCACTGTTCAATTCTCCCAGCACCACCTGTTAAAGAGGCTATCTTTTTTCCATTGGATACTCTTTCGTGCTTTGTCAAAGATTAATTGGCCGTACATTTGTGGATCCAGTTCTGGGTTCTCTATTCTATTCCATTGGTCTATGTGTCTGTTTTTGTGCCAGTACCATACTGTCTTGATGATGATAGCTTTGTAGTAGAGTCTAAAGTGTGGGATTGTGATGCCTCCCGTTTTGGTTTTCTTCTTCCATATTACTTTGGCTATTCGGGGTCTTCTGTGGTTCCATACGGATTTTAGGATAGTTTGTTCTAGCTTTGAGAACAATTTTGATTGGGATTGCATTGAATGTGTAGATTGCTTTGGGTAATAATGACATTTTAACAATGTTTATTCTTCAGATCCATGAGCATGGAATGTTTTTCCATTTCTTTGTGTCTTCTTCAATTTCTTTCATAAGTTTTCTATAGTTTTCATTATACAGGTCTTTTATATCTTTGGTTAGGTTTATTCCTAGGTAT
>CM053579.1:70739181-70792855 GCA_028646485.1 Cryptoprocta ferox
GAGGTTCCTCAAAAAACTATCAATAAAACTCCCCTATGACCCAGCAATGGCACTGCTGGGGATTTACCCAAGGGATACAGAAGTGCTGATGCATAGGGGCACATGTACCCCAATGTTCATAGCGGCACTTTCAACGCTAGCCAAATGATGGAAAGAGCCTAAATGTTCATCACCTGATGAAAGGAGCAAGAAGATGTGGTTTGTCTATACAATGGAATACTGCATGGCAATGAGAAAGAATGAAATCTGGCCATTCGTAGCAACGTGGATGGACCTCGAGGGTGTCATGCTAAGCAAAATAAGTCAGGCATATGTTTTCATTCATAAGTGTAACAGGAGAAACTTAACAGAGGACCATGGGGAGGCGAAGCAGGGGGGAAAAGAGTTGGGGAGAGGGAGAGAGGGAAACCATGAGAGACTCTTGAATACTGAAACAAACTGAGGGCAGAAGGGGGAGGAGGATAGGGGAAGGGGGGTGATGGACATGGAGGAGGGCACTTGTGGGGAAGAGCACTGGGTTATATATGGAAACCAACTTGACAATAAACTATAAATAAAAAAACAAAAAAAGAAAAAGAAAAAGAAAAAAGAAAAGCTGGGAACTACCCAAATTATGTTTTGGTATAGTTGTAGATAGCCTATCAGTATCCACAATGAAAATGTTTATTAGTGCAGACTAAAAAAAAAAAAATACACTCTTTAAAACGGGAATTAAAAAAAAAAACCACCCCCTTGAGCCCATCAGGAAGATTATAGCGCCTTTAAAAAGTCTGTGTATACAACTCACACATTAAACCATTTGTCACTGACCAACAAAATGACAGCTTTTTTGCTAGTGGGAAGAAAAAACTCACACTAGAAAAATATGTCCTACAAGCAAATTTCTTAAGGTAATGAATGGCAAGGGTAGATATCACTGCAAGAAGGAAGGGAAGCACATTAAAGATTTCCTTTTCAGCCCTCAAGCCTTTGGAGAAATGATTGCCTTTTAATTTACCTGTGGATATATTTTGGATACAAAGATCCACTCTTTGGCATCTTTTTTTTTTTTTTTAAGTTTATTTATTTATATTGAGCGGGAGGGGCAGAGAGAGAGGGAGATGGAGACTCTGAAGCTTGATTCCAAGCTTGGAGATCCCAAACTTGAGGCTGGGCTTGAACTAATTGTGAGATCAGGACCTGAGCCGAAGTCAGACCCTTAACCGACTGAGCCATCCAGGCACCCCATAAACATTTGATTCTAAATACCACAGTGCCTTAACAGGAAAATGGCTTCTTTCTGTCGTTGGCAGATGTTGCTAGAACTATGTGAAAGTGTCGCTTGGACGTCCGTGGCCCAGTCAACCTTCTATTTTGCTCTTCCAATTTTTAATTTTCCTTTCTCTTGTTTCCATTGCCTTCTTTCAAGGACCCCTCATTTGTGATGTCTCCATTTGTTAGCACCTCATTAGGAGAGGATGGGCAAAGGCGAGGGAGCGAGGGAGGGAGCGTATGAACGCAGATCTGTTAACTTTTGAAAAAATACTTGAGAGAGGACATCTGAAGAAAGAAAGCCTTAAAGTTGGTTTGTTTCTGAAAAGTGGAATCTTACACAAAGTAACTGTCTTTGAAGGCTAACATCTCCAGCCAGTCTTACAACTGAATTTTGGGAGCCACAGGCTGAGGAGAATCAACCTTTGCGTTTAAAGCACCAGGATTTGGGGGCACCTGGGGGGCTCAGTCGGTTAAGCATCTTGATTTTATGATCCTATGGTTTGTGAGTTCAACCCCGCTTGTGAATTCGAGCCCCTGTCAGTGCAGAGCCTACGTGGGATTCTCTCTCTCTCCTTCTCTCTTTGCCCCTCCCACCCTTCTCTCTCTCTCAAAATAAATAAATAAACTTTAAAAAAAGGCTCATTTTCCTTTAAAAATATAAAGCACCAGGATTTGAAAAGCTAAGTGCAATTATGCAAGTCAATATTTTAAGTAATGCAACCGAATGGGAGGGAGAAATTTCCTTCTTTTCCCCTAGGCTGCTTCCAGCTGGCTTAAGAATTAAATTCCTATGAGAGAGGTGAACAGGACGGGAAACCAGCCAACAGTTTAATCACGTGTGCACAGAGGTCCAATAATGAAATTGAGACCCTCAAGAAATGACCAAGGTAGGTAGTTTTGATACATTTTAGACAAAGACAATTTTATGAGGAATTGACAGAATAAAAAAAATAGGTGTTTGGGAGCTTTCGTTAGTAAGGAATTCTAAGCAGAATTCAAGGTGACGTAATAGATTAGGAAAAAAGAATAAGGTTTGTTTCTACAGCTTTCTTGGCTTTAAAGTTCCTATCTCCGGTGGTAAGGATGTCTTTTCACTTCTTAGCACACGGAAGGTAATTTTCACATGGGAGATTTGTTTCCTGTTTTCAGGGGGACAGAAGAGGGTCTGAGTGTCCTTTCACCGTTGTTATCCGGGTAGCTTCTTGCTTTCCCATTAAAACGAATAATGGGAATAATTTTTCTTTTTTTTGTACAGCACGTGCAGGTGCAATGCAAGTTCAAAACAAGTTTAGGGACTGGTTTATGTGAACCTGAGTTAGCTGCTCGGCTGCTCGGTAATCAACACGGTTTTCATTCTACTGAATCCGGTGGGGCTTCTGGGGGAAGAGCTTGACCTGTTCCTCTTTCAGATTTAAATAATAAAAACGATGCTTTAAAAACTATGTCCTCTTGAATATCGTGTCAGGTCAATGCCTAGGCCCTTCCTTTCCTTCCCTTGGGTTCCTGGCAGGAAACATGTGGACAGGGAGCGGATAAACAGGTTCCAGTTCCCAGCAGCAGCAAGTTAAAAAAAATTTCCATCTGTTGATGTGCCCTCGCCTCCTCACCAAAGTGTGGTTTGAAACAGGGCTTCTCTTATCTCCTTTTAAAAGCCTTTTTTCTCAGGCGCTCGCATTCTCGGAGTGTTGAGAACGCCAAGCTGAGTTCCCATGAGGCCGCCTCTCCTCCAGCCCTGGGGCTCTTTAAGACAAAATTACAGAATTTAGTTACTGAAATTCTAGGAGGGGTGGGGGTGGGGTGGGAAGCCAGGGTTGCGGAGGGCAACGCACTACAACTCCCACAAGCCCTCGCGCGGCGGCTAGTCTCCCTCCTTCAACCCACCCGCCGCTGAGCCCTGCGCTTGCGCGGAAGATCCTGCGCTGAGAGGAGGGGCGGGGACCGGACAAAGCGCCTGGAGGGGGAGCAGGAGAAAAGAGACCATAGACTTTCACCTGGGCCTAGAACGTCTCTTAAAGTAGTGGGGAGAGGCAGGCGGGCGGGCGGGGACCACCTTCAGAGCTGGCCGCCGGCGGTATCATGGCGACCCGGAACCCCCCTCCCCAAGGTGAGCGGCCGGGACCCGGAGTAGTATCTAAGACGCGGCTCACAGCTCTCGACCTTGCTCCCGGGGGCGCCTCCTCTGTCCCCTGCCCCAGGGCTCCTGGGGCCCTGTTTTTTGGTGGCACCCCTTTTGAACTAGACTCCCTCCCCTCCCGGCGGAGAGCGACCCCCGTCCCTAACACAGCCCCACCTCCTGCCTCACCTTCACCTCTGGCCCTTCGTTTCCCTCTTCAAACGTGGTTTTGGCCTTGACTGAAGTGCTTTCATCCTGCCAGGCCCCTAACCGGTTCTGGCAGGGGAGGACCCCGCCCCCCTGCCCCCGTTTCTCCCACGGATGAAACTGGATTTAGCTCTGGCCCTGACCCTACTGAGATTTGGGGGTGACCCTTCATGCTGTGAAACTCTGACCTGACTTTACGACCATTGTGGGCGGGGGTGGCGGAGTAGGGGGCGACCCCTCACTTCTGTGTAACTCCGACGTGGCTCCAGCTCGGGCCCCTAGGCCGGTCCCCAGGCCTTTGGAAAGGAGATGCTGGGCCCTTTTGGAAAGGGATTGGCTGTAACAAACTAAGGTTTCCGTCTGGGCATTTTTAGCCGTCGGCCAACGCTGGCAGTGAGTTCTGACAGCTAAACACCGTACGGGACGTTTCTGACTTTGGGTCGCCTCTAAATTTCTTTTGTTTCCATTTTGTATTTTGAAGAGTACGAAAGCGATGACGAGTCGTACGAAGTGTTGGATTTAACTGAGTATGCAAGAAGACACCATTGGTGGAATCGAGTGTTTGGCCACAGTTCCGGACCTATGGTTGAAAAATACTCAGTAGCCACCCAGATTGTAGTGGGTGGAGTGACTGGCTGGTGAGAACTACATCTTCTTCATTAAATTTCACGGGCAGCCTCCCCTGCTGCCCTTTTGTAAACAGGCCAGTTACTGTGCACGTTCAGTGGCTTTACAGGGCTAATCCCGGAAGATCCCTACCTTGAGGCTTTTCTCTGTGATGTGATTGGTGTGATGGACACGCAGGAGGCTCAGTGTTTGGTGTTCCTGATCCGCTTCCCCATGCCCGCCACTGGTGCCACTGTTCCCTCCTGTCCCGTCCTTTGATTCTTTCTGTATTTTCCACCTCCTCAAATTTAGCAAATGTAATGCATCTGATTCCATGATAGTGGCTAAAAGAGAAGAAACATATAAGGGTTAATTACATGTAAATAATTTTTACTTGGTCGATGCTAACAAGTGGAAAAACCTTTGAGGCCTCCCACAGTGGGACCCGTGGCCAGGATTGTCAGCCCTGTAAGAGAGCTGTGGAGAATCCTCGCTGAAAATTATTGATTATGATACAGATGGTCCTGTGGATGCTCAGTGGGCTAATTGGGGTTATTATAATACTTTGAAGAAGAGTCGAATTAAACCGGGTCTTCGTTGGAATTACAGGACTGATTGCGTACTCGGTAATAATATTGTGGAATGCATTTAAGAGGAGCAGTTAATAAGCATTAACCTAACTACCCAGTTAATGTTTTAGACTGCATGATTACATAATAGCTACTATAGATCTAGTTGTTCCTCTTGGAACAAAAGATTAGCCAGATCACAAGGATCAAACAAGTATGACCCTTTATTTTGGAAATGCTCATGACCGTGGAGAATGTGTGTCATTGGTGGGGGTGCTTAGCTCGTGAGTAATCATTTTTTTCTTAGATTCTAAGTTAAATTTATCTTACATTAAAGATGTCTGTATTTAAACTTGATAAGCACGATATTTTTTGATTTGCGGTGTACACGTTCCTTGGAACAACAGTTCACTCCTTTACGCCTTTTTGTAAATACCGTTTCGTGGTAGAAACCTGCATGGTGGAGATTCCGGGGTGCAGAGTTGCAGTATTTATTCACGTGTACTTATTAATGCTGCTAATGAAAAGCCCGGCAATTAGAAGAGAGATGCCTGGTCAGGGCCCTGATTATTCAGTTATTTCTCCACAGATGATTTGTACCTTGATCCCCTCTATAATAGACAGTCTGGTCCTCTGCTCAGCTCAGCTCAGCTCATGGTTTGGTGCCATGGGTGACTGGTTAATGTGAGTATGGGCCTCAAAGCCCCATCTTAGAAGAGACTAAAAAATAATTGAGCAGTAGAATTATCACATCCTTGTGTGCTTTCTCCTCGTAGGCCAGACTCGGTGAGAAGCCCCATAATTGGCAGAAGCTTGCTCGGATATCCGAGAGACAGAGCAGGGGGAGTTAGTAGCTGTGTTTTAGTGGCTCGTGCCATCTAGCAAAGGCTAGACGTGCTTGTGGGACACGGTCCCTGGGCTGTAGGTGCAACTTGGCCGCTTCTTGCCCCCTCCACTCCTTTATCAGAGCCATTGTTGCTGACTTCCCTATCGAGGGCCACGGTCTTCATAATACCTGTGTTTGGATTATAGCCAGTGTTGGCCCAAGGGCTATTCGGTTAGATTCCAGTATTACGCAGGTGGTTTGTGGCAATGATTTTGGATTCGGCATAGTATCCTGTTGCAATTTTCTTAAGGGATAAAACTGTTGTGCTGTTGTGGCATGCGTTAAGGAGGAGTGGTTAATAAGCATTAATCTAAGCAGTTAAATGTTTCAGACCACTTCAGGACGCAGCATGGGAGGCTAAGGAGATTATATGCAAGTGTAGATAGAGGTTTTCGATGGTAAGAAATATCAGGATGGGTGTTTGCTAGGAGAGATGGGAGGCTTGAAGACTAGCCAGAGGGCCCTTAGTGTGGTCTGGAAGCAAGACAGTGATGTCCTTGAGAACGGAAAGAAGACAGTCAAATGGTGTTCTGGAGATAGAGTGTATAGAATTGGCAACCAGCGGGCACCCGAAGGTGAGGACGAAGGCAGAGTCTGAGATGAACAGGAGGGGGAAACCTAGAGATGTGGGGGCGGGGGGACCTTAGCAACAGTGGATTTTGGTTGGAAAGTGGATTTTTGCCTTGGGACATTCGAATATGTGCTCCTGGAAATGTAAAATGTCCACTTGTGAAGGTATATTCGCTTCCTAGGGCTATTGTATCAAAGTTTAGGTGCCTTAGAAATCAAGGAAACGTATTCTCTCACAGTTCTGGAGGCTGGAAGTCTGAAAGGTGTCAGCCCAGTCGGTTCCTTCTTGGAGGCTCAGAGGGAAAATCTGCTCCTTGCTTCTCTCCTAGCTTCTGCTGGTTGCCAGCCGTCCCCGTCATTCCCGGGCTTGCAGACCTAGCACTCCAATCTCTGGCTGCGTCATCACATGGCTGTCTTCCCTCAGTGTGTCTCTGTGACACGTCGGATGAAGTCATACTGGATCTCGAGCCCACCGTATTGCCGTGTGGCCTCAGCCTCCCTAATTACATCCTCAGTGACCCTTAATCCAAATGAGGTCACATTCTGAGATTCTGGGAAGGACGTGAATTTGGGTGTGGGAGGGGAGGGCACTCTTCAGGAGGCTAGAGTTAGAAATCTGGGCTTCGTTTACAGCAGTATGGATCTGGAATATTGAAGGCAATATGAGCTCCCCAAAGGAGAGAATTAATCAGAAAAGAAGTGTGGACTGACATTCTTACAGGATAGGTGGGACAAAATAGGTTTAATCTAGAGAGAGACAGACATCAGTGTAGATGTAGGTAAGGAAGCCATGAGAGGGGCGCCCGGGTGGCCCAGTCGGTTAAGCGTCCGACTTCGGCTCAGGTCATGATCTCACGGTGTGTGGGTTCGAACCCCGCATCAGGCTCTGTGCTGGCAGCTTGGAGCCTGGAGCGTGCTTCGGATTCTGTGTCTCCCTCTCTCTCTGCCCCTCCCCTTCTTGCACTCTGTCTCTGTCTCTCTAAAAAATAAATAACCATTAAAAAAAAATGAAGAAGCTGTGAGATATGTGGGCTTAAGTGTAGTCTTAAAGCTGGAACTTCAGCTGGACCTTAAAGGGTGGAAAAGCTTTAGATGAGCAGAGCTAGGGAGAAACCCCTAGAAGCAGGGAGATTAATAGCTTGAGCAATGGCAATAACCTGTTTGGAAACTAATGGGATTGGAGCAAGAAGTGTGGGGTGGCCAGGTGTATGGGACACCTTGACTGCATTAGAACAAAAAAAATCCCTTTCTTATGGGGAATTTCAAATTCTACAAATGTAGAAGGAAGAGCACAATGAGACCCCGAGTACTCAACATTGTTTCAGTAGCCAGTCTTTTTTCCTATGAACTCCCCTCCTCTTCTCTCCATCCCTGATTTTGAAGCGTATCACAATTTAGAGTGTGCACTTTTTTTCTTTTTAACTAAGCTCTAGGCCCAAGGTGGGTCTCGAACTCACGACCCTGAGATCAGTGGCCGTGTGCCCGATCCACTGCGCCAGCCAGGCACGCTGGATTATACACTTTTGACTTGCCTTATATAACGAGGGAAACACGGAGGGTTTCTGAGCAGGTAAAGGGATATGATCAAAAGAAATGGGAAGACATTAAGATTTTATTAGGGGAAAAAAAAAGGTTTTATTAGGAAAGCAATGAAAAGGAGATGAGGGAGAGAGTTTAGGACATCATGGGTTGTTCTCATCTTTTGTCATTTCTTTCATTAAAGGTGTGCGGGATTTTTGTTCCAGAAGGTTGGAAAGCTTGCCGCAACTGCAGTGGGTGGTGGCTTTCTTCTTCTTCAGGTATGTCCAAGCCTTGGGTTTTTGCCTCCGCTTACATATGTAGCCCTTGGGAACTGCGAAGGTCAAGTTTAGCCATTTCATTCCTGTCCATTTTAATAGACGGTGGAGGGGGTTTTCTTTTAGGTATCCGTTTATGGGAAAACGAAAATGGGTTTTGAAAGCTGACATCTGTCATTCTGTAACCATAGTTTGATCCCAGCTAAAAAGATCCCCATTAAAAAAAAAAACAACTATCCAAGTTTGAGGTGCCTCATTTTTTTTTATTACTTACCCAAATTTCCCTTGAAGCAAAAGAAACATTTCATCTATAATAAAACCTCATCTTGACCATTTTAAACATATATTTAAAGTTCAGACAGTATATAAAATTCAGAAGGTCTCTTTCTTCTCCCCATTTCCTAGCCATGCAATTTTCCTTCCCAGAGGAAATTGCTGTTAGCAATTTCTAACTTGTTTTTTAAGACTAGGGGACCATAATAATCTAGAAAGTGGAAAATTGGGTTTAAAAAATCATCCGTAATCCTATTTCTGAAGCAGGGGGATTTGAAATTTTAGTTTTTGTTCATGTTCCTCCAAGCATAAGGTTTAAAAATGCTTTGCAGTTAGAGGATGTTTATCAGGATATTGTCTGGCATTCATGTCTGTTTGGCGTATATTTTTCCAAAAATATCATTCCCTGAAGATCAAATATAGTAAATCCCAAAACTGAAAATCTCTGGGAATGAATGTTAGCAATAATTTTAAAGATACAGAGGACTATCAGCTGTACCAGATTTTTTAAATGATAAATGTTCATAGCAGTCAACATCTGACTTGAGCACAAAAGCCATTGATCATATAATAACCAGTGTCATTGCCTGAAATGCAAAGGGACTGCATTCGTATGTGTTAAGCATAGATTTTGAGTTGTTTACTAAACAGCTATTTGTGTGTGTGTGTGATTTTTTTCTAAACAGCTTTTAAAAAATATATTTTCTGTCTATCAGTGGCATTATTAGGAGTCATTACCTATTGTGGTAGGAGGTAAAAAGGAATATGGTTAATACCTAAACTTAGGCCTTTGGATGAATATGCCAGCATGTGTACAGAAGACAATTGTACTTAGGCTGACTTTGACTTGTGTTTGTACAATCAAAAATGTATTTAATTCGACAGCTCTTTGGAAAACTCAGTTGTCATTTCTGTTTAAGTGAAAAGGGTACCGAACTGAAGCAGAGTTTCCCGAAAACGTTCGCAGAATAAAGAGAATTAATACATTTCAGTCCACTCAGTCACTTTTTCAGAAGTCCGTTTCAGTCCACTTGACAGACACCCTTCAGGTCCACATTTTGCCATTGCCACCTTCTGCTTCTCTGTGTCTCATCTACACAGTCTTTGAGGTCACTAGCAGAAGACTATGGGACCTGTCTGCATGGAACCAGCTTTTCCCACAAACATGACTCACCTTGAAAACTCCGTAGAAAGAAACTGAAAGAGGAAATCAGAGTAACACAGGACTTTTAGGCTAATTGCCCATTGTTCTTTAGGCCTGCTTCCATATTTTCATTACTTTACTATATATGTAGGGGCACCTGGGTGGCTCAATCGGTTGAGCGTCCGACTTTGGCTCAGGTCATGATCTCATGGTTCGTGAGTTCGAGCCCCGCATCGGGCTGGCTGCTGTCAGCACGGAGCCCGCTTTAGATCCTCTGTCCCACCGCCCCCACTTGCACACACACGTGTGCTCTTTCTCGCTCGCTCTCTCTCAAGAAGAAAGAAACCTTTAAAAAAAAAGAAAAAAAGGTATTTATGGACTTAGAACTTAAAGCTTTTCTAGTCACTCAGTGTTAAGTGTCTTCCGGTTATTTATCACAGTGCCATCTTAAAACAGACAGTGGCATGCAAATCTTTCCAACTTAATTTTAATTTTTTTTTGCAGTTGTTTATGTGCCCGTAGTTCAAAGGGTCAGATACACGTACAAGACTCGTTATAGGTTAGAGTAATTCCCTGCCTCCCTCACCGCCCACCCTCCCCATTTTTCCCTCCCTTGATGCAACCACTTGAACTCTTAGCTGATTCTTAAGGTAGTTATTTCCTTTTTCCTAGACAAGTTAATTGGATATTTCTTGATCTCTCGGTTTGAGGTACCGACCAGCGACTTCCTGTTAGGGAATATGAGAATTTAACGATCATTTATTGAACTTTCCTTGCCCACCGTTCCCCCCAGTCTCACACACTTGCCTGCTTTATGTTCCTCTGTGCCCCCCACCCACACCTGCATCATCTGAGTGTTGTTATTTCATAATCATGTTAGATCATTACCTGGAGTTCACTGAGCTTGAATCTGTAGATGTATGTGTTTAACCATGTTTGGGAAGGTTTTGACTCTCTTTCTATCTTTCTTTCTTTTTTTTTTTTTTTTAATGTTCATTTACTTTTGAGAGGGGAGAGAAGAGGGAGTGTGAGTGGGGAGGGACAGAGAGAAAGGGAGAGATTATGACTCTGATTATGTGCATATTAGGCTTTTAGATAATGTCCTAGGTTTTGTTCATTTATTTCTTCCATCTTTTTTTTTTCAAACTGTAGAATTTCTAGTGATCTAGCTTCACGTCCACTGACTCTTTGTCCTGGCGTCTACTTTCTGTCATCCAGCCTCTCCAATAAATGTAGTTCAGATATTGTGTTTTCCAATTCTGTAATTTTCATTTGGTTCTTTTTAGATTTTCTATATCTCTGGCGAGACTCCTTATCTTTTCATTGCTTACAAGCACAGTTTCCTTTACCTCATCGAGCATAGTTCTAATAGCTGCTCTAAAGTCCTGATAATTCCAGTATCTGGTTCATCTTGAGGTTAGCATCTGTCGATTTTCTTTTGAGACTAGGCTACATTTTCTTGTTTTATCCCATGTCCAGAAAGTTTGGAGTTGATCCTGGGTATTGGGAATGTCCTGCCGTGGAAACTCTGGATTCTGTTTTAGTCCTCTGAGGAGTATTGATATTTTGCTTTTAGCAGGCAGTTGACTTGGTTAGACTCAAATGGCAAACTGTCTCACCTAAGGTGGGTAGCAGTTCAGATCTCAGTTCCGTCCTGTTAGCCTTGGCCAGATGGCATGGCTCTGCCTTATGAATGGGTGGTTCAGGACTCGGGTAGAGTTTACCCATAGAATTTGCCCCCCTCCCTCCCGTCTAGCTCTCTCGTTTCTGGCAGTTGTTACTGTCGTAGACTCTGGCGTCTGGTTCTTTGGGCCAGAAAGGTGGCATGTTTTTGATTAGTTTTAGCCACCCTGCACATGTGCCCCTGCTCTCAGGGTACCACCAGAAAAATGGGCAACTCCCCTTACATTGTTGCTTTCCTGCAAGTTTCAACTCCGTTTGAAATCTGCTTGCTTTTGTTAATTCTGGAGCCCTTGTATTTCCACCAAGGTTTACGGGAGGGTCCCCGAGGCGCACCATCACCTCCTCGCCTGTGACCCAAATGGCCGTGTCAGGTACCGCCAGGAGAAGCTTGCAGTGGCCATTTGATTTGATCACCCCTCTTTGGCCGAGGCTGGAGGTTGAAGTGATAATGGGTGAATAAATCCAGGAAGACATGCAGATAAATAAATTCCATGGAGTCATTCGCAGGGAAAATGGAACTTAAGATTCCCGTTCAACCTACTTAGATAAAATCAGATACTTTTATTATTTGAAGTATTTTATTTGTGGTTCAAAGTCAGGTGATGCCTTACAAGCTCACAAAGAAAACATAAGCTTGATAGAAGTGATCTATAACGGTATACATGGCTTAATTGTTTACTGCTCTTGTGATTCTTTCTGTTTTTATTTTATTATTTGGAGAGACTAATTTATGGTACTGGCTTCCACACTGTGCTATTGTATGTAATGTCTCCATAGTACCATATTAGCGGTTTTCTCATAGTTAATATGCATTGAGCTATGATTTTATTACAAGGAATTATGGCATGAAACTTGGAGAGAGCGTATTTCTTTTGTATTCCACTTTCAAAAGCAATTACCAGAAAGTATTCTTAATTTAAGTAGAGTCAGAGGTGGTAAAGAGCCTTTAATCAAGCTACTGTAGATTTTAGTGACCTAATAACTGATTGGCTTCTGATCCCTTATAATTAAATGTCTATTTAATTAAAGGGTACTTTTTTATTAGCCGTATAATTTAGGGAGTTTCTGTGTCTCTTTAGCTAATTCTCAAATTCTAAAAGGTACGATAGAATTATAGTACGGTTCTAATACAGTGTTTGGACTCTTTTCCCATCATGTAGTATACATTTCTTAACGTAGTGTTCATCGCATCTAAATAATTAATTACGCTTAATATCTTTTTTCCCTTATGGACCCAGAGCTCTCTGAGGGTGGGGACTTAATGTCTCCCTTGTTCTTGACTATAGTTACAATGCTTGGCACGGAGTAGGCATTTATTAAATGAGTAAATTGTGTTATCTTACCTATAAGCCTCATAGATTTCTGGAAATCTCAATGTCTATATATTCCTGGGTAATAGAGTTGTCAAAACAGCCTGGTTGGTTTAGAATGAACCATTTGTATTCTATTTTTGCAGATTGCCAGTCACAGCGGCTATGTGCAGATTGACTGGAAGAGAGTTGAAAAGGATGTAAACAAAGCGAAAAGACAGATTAAGAAACGAGCAAATAAGGCAGCACCTGAAATCAACAATATAATTGAAGAAGTAAGACAATGCACATTTTTGGCTCCTTTTTTTTTTTTCTTTATGGGTTTCGCTTAGCAGACAATGTGACTAGTGATTATCTTTTAAAAAAGTTGGTGCTTTTGGGCATGTCTAGAGTGTTAAGTCAAAACTGTTGGGATCAAGCCACCATTTTAGTCAGTCATTATTGGGGCACCTGGATGGTTCTGTTGGAAGAGCACGTGACTCTTCATCCTCAGGGTCATGAGTTCGAGCCCCACGTTGGATGTAGAGATGACTTTAAAAAAAAAAAAATCTTTTTTTTTTTTTTTTAGTAGTTACCATAGTTCTTCCTGCCCCTCTCCCACCTACTTTGATCTGCATGTAAAAGCTGATAACATCACCTTCCAGAAGAAGTTTTTCTCCGTTTTTACACAAATGTGTACATGTGTAGACAAGGTGTGGCAAAACAAAAACTACCTGTTTTTTTCACGAGGTGGAATATTTTGAAAAGGTGTATATTTTGTGAATAGTTTTATTAATGTTTTTATGTGTATTTTGTCTTCTTATACTCTGTTTAGAATTGAGTCGAATATTCCTTGCCTTCGTTCCTGTTCTGTTCTCTTAATACCCCCCAACTTTTTATTTTGAAAAATTTCAGACCAGTTGAAAAGTTGAAGGACTTTTCAAATACCCTTTGTTGAAGCACAAATACCCTTCACCTCTTTACCAAATCGTTTTACAACATTTGCTTTCTCTCTGTGAGTGTGTATGCGGGATTTACACTTTTTTTTGCATAATCGTTTACTACATCATTACTCTTCAGTCTTAAATATTCAGCATATATCTTCTAAGAGATAGATATTCTCTTATACAACTACAATTACCCTATTTAATGGGATACAGTATTTCCTAATATGCAGTCCATGTTAAAATTTTTCCGCAAAGTATCTGTTATGCATTTTCCCCCCAGTCAAGAATTATATATTGCATTTGGTTGTCGTGTCTGTGACGTCTCCTTTGGGCTTCTTCGACAGTCCCCTCACCTGTGGGGTTTTTCCCTCCCCTCCCGCCCCCCATCTTTCATGACACTGACATTTTTGAAGCATCTAGGCAGAATATGCCACAGTCTGGCTTTGTCTGATTGCTTTTTCATGGTTTTTTTGGGGTTAAGCATTTTATCAGGGTGATGTTTTTTTGATCCTCGTACCTTTCTTCTTGCTGGCTAAGTGGACTGTTAAGAAAAATCATTGTGCCTGCTCTGGGCATTTATTAAATCTGTGCTAATACCTTGCATTCATTTGTGTCTGCCCTATAGTTTCTTGTTCCCTGTGAGATTTTGGCTGCTGATATACCTATGATCTCAGTAACCAAGAAGCTTACTGCAACCGGCCGGGCTCTGCGCACCTGCAGATTGTACTGGGCAGCCCTGGCATCTTGCGTGGTGCTCGGCACCGGCAGCATTAGGTGTAGAAGCATTTTTGCCAAATAGTTATTGGATTGGGGAAAACAGCTGTGAAAACGTTACTTAGCATCAGATCCAGTGATTAATAAGAGTGGTTTGTGTGTTTTTTTTTTAATTTGCGTCGTTTTTTTTTTTCTTTTTCTTATTGTGGCAAAATATGCATAACATAAAATTGACCATTTTAACTATGTATATTTATATTTAAATATATATATATGTGTGTGTGTGTGTGTGTGTGTGTGTGTGTGTGAGTTTTTTTGTTTTTTTAAGTAGGCTCTGTGCCCAGTGTGGAGACCAAAGCGGGGCTTGAACTCACGACCTGGAGATCAAGACCTGAGCTGAGATCAAGAGTCAGACGCTTAACTGACAGAGCCACCAAGGCGCCCCCATTTTAACTATTTTAACTATTTTAAAATGTTCAATTTAGTAGCATTAAGCACATTCACACTACTGTGCAAACATTACCACTATCCATGTGTAGAACTTTTTTCATCATCGCAAACAGAAACTCTAACCATTAAGCAGTAATTCCCACGAGTAACCCCTCTCCCCAGCCCTTGGTGGCCTCTGGCCTACTTTCGGTCATGATGCATTTCGCTATTCATATTAAGTGGAATCAAGGCGTTTTGCCTTTTCTGTCTACTCCACTTAGCGTAGCGTTTTCAAGGTTCGTCCATGTTGTGGCCCAATTAAGAGTCTTCTTTGTTTAAACTTCTGTTTCAGGCAACAGAATTTATCAAACAGAACATCGTGATATCCAGTGGCTTTGTGGGAGGCTTTTTGCTCGGCCTGGCGTCTTAAGGAGATGAATGTTCTATCAGAGTGGGGTCACCTTTAAGAAGAGAACGGTGGCAACAAGGTGTCTTGTCAACATTACTCACCATCAGATTCTCCAGGGCAGCAAGACGCAGCTAGGTGGATACTACCAAACTCACGACTTAGTATTTTGCCATTGAAGTTCGGCAAACTAGTATCTGCTGTAAAAACAACCTGTATGGTATGTGTACAATAGTATTCCTGAGCAAAACATGGCTTTCCTTTATTTTTTTAAAATTCGCATTTGTTTTTAAATTAGTCTATAAAACACCTCCCTCGGGTATAGATATCTAGAGAAAAAAATAATCTGGATCTATTCCCCAGTGAAATATTATGCTTATTTTATTTAAGTAAGATGTTCTTCATTTTGCTGTGTAGTATGGTGCCAGTAATTAAACATTTGTATCATAGCTTCCACATTAAGTTTGGCTTTTTTCTTTCTAAACATATGTTTTCAGTAAACCGAAAAACTGTAATGCCCTTTTGTGGAAGGATTTAGAAGTAATAGAATTATTAAAGATGTTAAACAGATTTAATACCAATTTTTAGGTGGTGGTTTTCTGCGATTCTTACTTTGCTTCTATAGTAACTATAGTAAACAGTTTCAAGGAAAGCTCTTCTAAGGAAATACTCATGTCTGAAGCTCTTTCTCTTTTTTTTTTTGATGTCTGTAGTTGTAAAAATTTCTTGTGTATAAGCTTCTTAAATTTATTTATCCTGGCGGCCCAGGCAGAACTAATTATTTTGAGGGAACATGTAGTTGGGTCACTGATTCATTTTATTAACCTTGAGTGAACCTCCTTTCTCATTTCCAAAACTCCTAATTATTATTTTGGCCCCTTCTTCACAAAGAGGTAAAAATCCCTTTAAAATACCTCGTAGTATGGTATGAATTTACTATTTGAAGAATGTTGATTTTCTATGTCATTAAGAAATTGTAACCTGAAGAGAATTTTCTCTCCCCATCTAATCTGAGAGGTAAGTGCTGAGACTTTGGGGTTTTGGTAGCACCATGTCGAACACGAGACCAGCTGACTTGTCTCTCTGAGCTCCCTCAGAGGCTCCTTTGCCCGAGAAGCTTTCTGTATTATTTGTTTTGTTCATAGAACTCTGTGTTGGAATTGGAAAAACAGCAGAACGACATGTATGGGGGTCTTCAGATTGGAAAGATTTTTAGAGGTATTGAGACCATCTCCTTTTGATAGGAAGTCCCCCCCAGTATATTTTGTGTGTTGTAAACATGAGGCGTTTCATACTTTCAAGGTTGGTTACCATCTGTGTGTGCTTTCATGATCCCAAGACTCCTTAGAATTGAACGTGGGACTCATCTTCAGTTTCTTCCTTTACTCTTATTAGTGCCTCAGATACGGTGCTAAATAAAACTCAGAAAGTTTATTTATTTTGAGAGAGAGCGTACGCACACACGCACAGGTAAGGGAGAGTCCGAGAGAGGCGGAGGGAGAGAATCCCAAGCAGGCCCCATGCTTTCCACGTGGAGCCCGCAGCCCAGCTCAGTCTCACAAACCGTGAGATCATGACCTGAGCCAAGATCAAGAGTCCAATGCTTGTTCGTGAGTTCGAGCCCTGCGACGGGCTCTGTGCTGACCGCTCAGAGCCTGGAGCCTGCTTCGGATTCTGTTTCTTTTTCTCTCTCTGCCCCTCCCCTGCTCATGCTCTGTCTCTCTGTCTCTCTGTCTCTCTCTCTCTCTCTCTCTCTCTCTCTCAAAATCAACATTTAAAAAAATTAAAAAAAAAAAAGTCCGACGTTTAACTGACTGTGCCCCCCAGGCGCCCCCAGCCTTTCTTAATATGAAGTGATTTTGCTTATAAATACTTGTTTTATCCTTGAGCTTTTCTCAATTTTGGCCTTGCCAAGCCTTCCACTGCTGTGGGATTAAAGGGAAAAATTTGCCACAGCAGGTAGGATGTTGGCTACACCTCTGTGTGCCGTGTCTGTGTGATGTTTTCATCTGCCACAGCGAGGCAGGCTACCGTGGGGAGCTCTGAGAGCTCGCTCAGCTTGGTCATTCTGGAAATATTTGTAGTGTCTGCTCTGCACATGCCACACTAGGAAGGTGGGGGCACAAAAATGTCTGCCGTCAAATAGAGACGAAGATACTCCTCTACAAAAGTTCTATAATAATATAGAACGTGGCATATGATTAGCGGCAAATAAGGATAGGGATATCTACTTAGGGATACGTACGGATAACCTCTAGGGATAGTTAGGGATAACTACGTTCAGAGTCCAAACATGAATGAAAACTGAAAAAGATGACACTTCATTTTCACCTATACCTTTCCAAGCATCCGTTGGATTTGTTTAAAACTATTTACAGACGAAATAATATCTGTGCCCTCCATACTGTCTTTTCTATGTTGGGGCCCCTTATTCCGCCTCATATCTGCACCGGCTCCCCATGAGGTTGTAGGCCACTTGAGGCAATCCTTTGTGCCCGGGTCTAACTTGTTGACGCACACTGTGTCATGCTTTGCTCAAGGTAGGTGTTCAGCTAATGTTGGCAATGGGCGAATGAGTACGTGGACAGCACATTACCAGTGTTGGTGTTGGCCCATAGGAAACTTTTTCTGGGGGGCAGTGTAGTAAACCAGAGGCTCCGTCAGAAACGACTCGGTGGGGCTTAGCTGGAACGAAAAGCCTGTCGCCTGCCTTTGTGTAAAATGGGGAATTTTTTTTTTTTTTATGTTTGAGGGCATAAAGACTCTTTGCAAGATTAATGAAACTTGAGTGTATGGAATATAGATACTTTGTAAGATACTTAAGGACATATCGAATGGTTTTTATTTTTTGTTCTTCCAGGGCTCCCCACCCCCTCATTAAAAAAAAGATGATGTTTAATGTGTTTTCTTATTTCAAACACAATATAAATGAAATATGCTCATCATAGAAAATTACATCAGCATAAAGAATATATAGAGGAGTGCCTGGGTCGTATAGTCAGTTAAGTGCCCGACTCTTGATCTCAGCTCAGGTTGTGAGTTCAAGCCCCACATTGGGCTCTGTGCTGGGCGTGAAGTCTACTTAAAAAAAAACAAACAATTATATATATAAACACACATAAATATATATATATACACACACACACATATATATACACACATATATACACACACACGTGTATTATATATATGTAGAATGTTTATAATATGATGTACTTAGAGATAACTATTGTCCATATTTTGGTACATAGCCTCTGAAGTCTTTTCTACCTGTGCATAAACACATTATATGTATTTTGTATAAAAGTTGAGCGTAGCTTATGTACTGTTTTATAAATAGCTACTTTCAGTTCCATATTATGAATATCTTTTTATAATAGCAGGTAACATTTATGGTGACAGATAGAAGTGCCCAGCCTCATCCCCTTTTATGAGACAACCATTATTAAAAGTCCTTTTTATTTGCATTTTACTATATT
The DNA here is from genome assembly GCA_028646485.1 of Cryptoprocta ferox. NCBI lineage: Eukaryota > Metazoa > Chordata > Mammalia > Carnivora > Eupleridae > Cryptoprocta > Cryptoprocta ferox. The sequence continues at coordinate 70,757,547 of CM053579.1, forward strand.
TATACTTACATTATTTTTATTGTCCAAGTTTGGCTAGTATATATTGAATGTCCACTCTGAAATGTAAGAAATTTTGTGTATATCCACTTTCTTTTTTTGATGGCTAATATATTTTGTCCTTCTAGGAGATGCCTTTATTACTTTACGTATCATACTTTTGCTACCCTTATTTACCAACTTAGATAATATTAGCTAACTCCTTGTAATTAAAGATGAGGAGAATGAACTTACCTCTTCCCTCCCACTGTCTGGCCTCCTGAGTTTTGTTAAATTATTATTACCTTTAATGGTACATTCAAATGACAGAATTCTGTACAATTATTAAGAGGAATGTAGAACTGTATCAATTGATCTTATGTTAGTGATATAATCAGGTTACAAACCATGTGATCCCACTTTTTTGAAAAACTACCTGGGAGCGTAAGTATGCACATGGATGTTCATAGAGGCTATCTCTGAGAGTTGTGTATATTATTGGATTTTCACGTTGTATTTTCAAGATTTCTATGTCATCTTAAGTCTTTACCGTGAGTACGTGTTAATTTATAGTTAGCAGAAGGTTTTTTTAGAGCTAGGAATAGGAATTTAATAGGTTACTTCTTTTTTTTTAGGTTCTTGCTAATTTAAGGGACTCTCTTGAACTTCTTTGCTTAAGTTGTTTTGTCAAAATATTGTGCATAGTTTAAGAAGTCAAATAGCATTTGTCTACAAATCAGCCTTCGAAAACAAGGAGCACTTCTCTTGGTGGTTCTTTCCCCAGAGTAGTTTCAACTCTATTGGTTGTTTCTCTTGGTATTTACTACAACCACATTCCTTAGGCTTTGTATAATGATTAATGACTTGACTTGGACTTCTATAATGGGAGATGTGGATTTAGTTCTGGAACACCTTCCTTTTTGCCTCCTTGTAGTAGCAACGTATCAAATTTCTATCAAGTTTATACGTTGTATGACAAATAGTGTCCCTTTATATGGGTTCAGCTGGAATCTAGCCTTAGCCTGAACCTGCGAATAGCCCTGGAGCTTCAAGAGTGCTGTGACTGGCAGAATAGCGGCCTCCCAAAGACATTCACGTCCTAATCCTCTGAACCTGTGAGTGCATTAGGTTATGTGGCAAAGGAGAATGAAAGTTCAAGCAATCTCCAGGAGATCATTCTGGAGTATTCTGGGCCCAATGTAACCACAAGAGTCCTTAAGATGGGAGGAGGGAGGCAAAGAAAGAGTCCGAGGAAGAGCTGTGACTATGAACGAATGGTCAGACAGGTGCTGTGCTGCAGCTTTGAAGATGAAGGAATGGGGCCAGGAGCCAAAGATACTGGCGGCCTCTTGAAGCTGGAAAAGGCAAGAACACACATTCTCCCTTATTGCTTCTAGCAAGGAACACAGCCCTGCTGACACCTTGACTTTAGTACAGTGAGGCCCATGTTAGACTTTCTACTTTCACACCTGTAAGGTAATAAATTTGTGTTGTTCCAGCCACTCCATGTGTGATCATTTGTTATAGCAGCCATAGAAAACTAATACTGCCACCACAGAGTTGTCCCCTGTGGTGGCAAGGGAGCTGGCTTTTTTTTTTTTTTTTTTTTTTTTTACCTTTTGGTTATTTTCTATTTATTTATTTAGAATGCAGGGGAGGGGCAGAGAGAGAGAGAGGGAGGGAGAGAATCCCAAGCAGGCTCTGCGCTGTCAGTGCGGGGCTCGATCTCATGAACCGTGGGATCATGACCTGAGCCGAAATCAAGAGCCGGATGCTTAACCGGCTGAGCCTCCCAGGCGCCCCAGGAGCTGGCGTTTCATATCCCTCATATAGGTCACGTAGTGATTGCAGTCTGTCCTTAGGGGTTGGGATGGATAACTTCCCCCAGCTTGGGATGCACTGTCTTGCTGAGAGCAACCCTCCAGGAAATAGTACAGCCATTTGCCATCAGTAGTTAATACAACAGCTGGGCAGTATGTATACTGGCTCAGTTAAAGGGGTCGAGGTGAGACACCAACAGTCTTCACTACGGTGGGTAAATCTAAGCAAACATTGCACATGTAAAACAATAGTTATATCTACTTGGGGGCGGACGGGCAATTCAACGAATGTAGAACTGAAGTATTTGGATTTGTAATGTCACGTTCTCGTATTGTTCCAGAACCTATTGATTAACCTCAAATTTTGAGTGGGCATGCGTATTAAAATTTTAAGAGCAATTCCTAAATGAACTGTTATTAGTTGTGAGCAAATCACATTTCAAACATACCAATAAGCAATGCAGGCGGGAGAGGAAGAAGAAAGAAGCACAGAGGAAACAAAGTAAATAGGAAGCATACAATGAGATGGTAAAAGTCAATCCGAATACATCAGTAATCACACTTCAAAAGGAAAAATGAACAGAATTCACAATGCGATTTTATATAAATATCATTCTACGTAGAGTCAAGCAGTGGGATTAGAGCCACTGAAAAGGAAATGTTTCCAACACGTCACCATTCAGTAGAGAAGTCTCCAAGCCTCAAGATGTACTAAAGCCCCTTTTTATTTTCCTTAAAATCCTCCCACCCCAATTGGGGACAGACTCAGCACTTAGCATTTCTTTAAAAAACAAAATTTTTTTTTAATGTTTATTTTTGGGAGGGAGAGAGGGAGACATAGAATCCGAAGCAGGCTCCAGGCTCTGAGCTGTCAGCACGGATCCCGACACGGGGCTTGAACCCACGAACTATGAGGTCATGACCTGAGCCGAAGTCGGACACTCAACCAACTGAGCCACCCATGTCCCCAGCACCTACTGTTTCTTGTATCTCATGCATTCTTTCTTGGATTACTTATATTTTTGGCTGAACTCTTTTCTTGAGTAATTCCTGCAGGCAGGGGAGGCAAACTTTCCGAGCTCTTGTATGCTTAAAATATCTTTTGTTCTCATATCATTTAAGATTGACAATACTTTTCCCTTAGAATTTAGAAGACACTGCTCCATTGTATTCTACTATCTGATGTTGCGTGATGTCAGTCAGCTTTGGAACCTTTCTGAGTCACCTTTTCTTTTGTATTTTTTTTTCTTTTCTTTGAAAGCTTTGTAGATTTTTTTTCCCTTTGCCTCAGAGTTTAGAAATGTCATAAATGTGTCTCTAAATGTGAATTTTAAAAAAAGGAATTAGGGGTAAAAACCCATGTCAATGTCCTTTTGCTGTGCACTGTCGTTACAAAGGGGATACACGTCAAACATTTAAAACCCAAGGCTGGTAGGAGGGGTCTAAACTCGCTCCCTAGACTGTGAGATTGAGAGCCTCAAATAAGTGCTCAGTAAATAAGAGAGGGAGGGATTCGGAACCCTGAAAAGGGAACAATGTTTATTCATTATACCAACATTCCCTAGGTTCTTTCATTCGCAAGATTCATGTCTTTTGTTTAAGCAAATTGTACTTTTTAAATAGACTTGACTTTTTAGAAGAATTTTAGGTTTACAGAAAAATGGAGTAGCTAGTGCCATGTTCCCATGTATCTCCCCCAGTCCTCCACAGTTTGCCCCATTACTAACATCTCCCATGACTGTGGTCCGTTTCTTACAATTAGTGTACCAATGCTGAGACATTATTACTCTCTAAAGTCTATACTTCGACATTTAAGCTCCTCTTGGTGTGACAGCTTTTCAGGCTCGCCTTGTTTTCGATGACAGTTTTTAAAGAGTAGTGGTCAGGTATATTGTAGAATGCTCCCGTATTGAACTTCTTCATTTTCATCACGTCACATCAAGGTTTCATACAATCAACATGTCTTAGGGGCGCCTGGGTGGCTCTGTTGGCTAAGTGTCCAACTCTTGATCTCGGCTGAGATCGTGATCTCATGGTTCGTAAGATTGAGGCCTGCGTCGGGCTCTACGCTGACAGCGTGGAGCCTGCTTGGGTTTCTTTCCCTCTCTCTCTGCCACTCCCCAGCTGGCACTGTGTCTCTCTCTCAAAAAATAAATAAACTTAAAAAAAAAAAAACCCAACATAACTTACCACTGCTAATGTTGGCCCTGATCAGCCGGCTGTTGGTCAAGTGTCTCCACTGTCAAGTTAACTCTTTTCTCTCCACATTCCATTACTGCACTGTTTGTTTGTTTAAGTTTATTTATTTTGAGAGAGTGAGAGAGAGAGGGGCAGGCTCCGTGCTGTTAGCACAGATCCCGAATTCACAAACTGTGAGTTCACGACCCGCATCGAGATTAAGAGTCTGACACGTCACTGACTGAGACACCTAGGTGCTCCCATGACGGCACTGTTTGAAAGGCAGCCCCACACTTAAGGAGTGAGGAATTATGGTACCCCTTCTTTAGTGTGACAGATCTATATAAAGTATTTGAAATTTTGCACAGGAGGGAAGTGTGTTCTCCCCCATTTATTACTTTAGTCAGATCGTTTATATCAGTAAGGACTCGAGGTTTATTTTATGCTTTGGGCTGTAATCCAACACTATTTTGTTCTGATCTAGTTTTGTCCATTGGGAGCTTTTTCTGTTGGCTCCTTATGTCCCTTTGACACCCCCCCATCAGTGTGTTTAGCAAATGGTATTTTAATAATCATTTCGAGGGGCATCTGGGTGGCTTAGTCGGTGAAGCATCTGACTTTGGCTCAGGTCATGATCTCACAGTTTGTGAGTTCAAGTCCTGCGTCGGGCTCTGCTGACAGCTCCGAGCCTGGAGCCTGCTTCGGATTCTGTCTCCCTCTCTCTCTATCCCTCCCCCACTCATTCTCTCTCTCTCTCTCTCTCTCTCTCTCTCTCTCTCATAAATAAATAAACTTAAAAAATTTTTTTAAATAAATAATAGTTTTGATTATTTCTTCCCTGACATACTGTCTATTCTCCACTTCTGGAACACGGATTAATTAGACAATTGGAGTTTCTAGATTTTTCCTTGGTAACTTTTTAATACTTTCTGTTTATTGTTTGCTTCCTAGTCTAGGGTGGTTCCTTAATTTTACTTCCAGCCCACCACTTTGGGCTTTCAGACTTGATTTATTATTCAGCCTGTTAGCTAAAATATTTAAGTTAATAATTAATGTTCGCTTATTGTCTAAGACTCCTTTTTTGAAATTTTTTTCAACGTTTATTTGTTTTTGAGAGAGAGAGAGACAGAGTGTGAGTGGGAAAGGGGCAGAGAGAGAGGGAGACACAGAATCCAAAGCAGGGGCTCAAACCCACGAGCTGCGAGATCATAACCTGAGCCTAAGTCGGACACTTAACCGACTGAGCTACCCAGGCGCCCCTAAGACTCCTTTTTTGCATCAGTCTGTATTTATGAATACAAGGGTTGCTTTGATTGATACAGATAGTTGGAGGGGATTTTCTCTGTAGCTCTGAAGGTCAGCTTTCTGCGAGAAGCCAGGTTGCAGCTGTGGGAGGCCCTCCTTGTAGGTAGGTAGGCGGGCAGAGAATAGGCAAGGGCAGTCGATGGAGAATTTACTGGAGAGCTAGAGGGAGGAGGCTGTTCTCTGTTTTCTAGTCCCTGTCCTTGTCACTGTGCCAATTTTACTTTGTCCGCTTTTCCTGACCTCATTAGGGCCAGTTTCTTTAGAGAACATTCTTGGACTTTTCCTCCCAGCAGTCCTATTCAGGTGAGGGGGCCCGGGGAAGGGTCAGATGGAGAGAAAGGATCCTAATTGTTCCAACTCACACCAATACGTTTTGAAAATAGATAACTCTGGGAGGGCATACTTCCCCACCCCCTTTTCTCGAGGCTGTGTTGGCAGGAACCCTTCTGATGACTTAATCTGTGGTTTCCTGTCTTCTGACTTCTCTTCTGATCCATCTGCTTTCAAATGTTTCACATTTCACATTTTTGGTCTGTGAATGGCACCTTTGTTTTCCTGTACTGTTAAGGTTTCTAAAAACTTTCTTATGGACATTTCTAAATATATATATAAAAGTAGAGGGAATAATATAACAAAATCCCATATACCCATCACTCAGCTTCCACAATTAGCAACCCGTGGGCAATCTTTTTTTTTTTAATGTTTCTAATTTTTTTTTTTTTTTTGAGAGAGAGACAGAGCGTGAGCGAGGGAGGGGCAGAGAGAGAGAGGGAGACAGAATCCGAAGCAGGCTCCAGGCTCGGAGCTGTCAGCACAGAGCCCGGCGCGGGAGACTCGAACTCACGAGCTGTGAGATCATGACCTGAGCCGTAGTCCAAGCAACTGAGCCACCCAGGCGCCCCAACACATGGCCAATCTTATTTCAGCTACACTCTCCCACTACCTTTTGGGTAATTGCCCTGCAATTATTTTGAAATATATCCCAGATATATCATTTCACCAGTAAATACTTGTTACATATCTCTAAAAGATAAAGACCCTTAAAAAAACTATATTACTGTTATCGCATCAAAAAACTTAACAATGATCCCATAATGGCATGGAATATCCTCTCAGTATTCAAATTTTCCCAATGATCTTAAGGCTTTTTTTTCCTTTTTATTACGGTTGGTTTGTTCAAATCAGTAAACGAGGTCCAAACGCTGTGTCTGGTTGCTGTCAAATTTGTTAACTCTCTTAATTTATCCACCCCAGCTCCTTTTTTTTTTCTTATAGTTTATTTGTTAAAGAAACCAGGTCATTTTCCTAGAACTTTCTGTATTTTGATTGTTGCTGATTGCCTCCTTGTGGTTGTGGTGTCATTTAGCTTTGTTCTTTTGGCCCCTGTGTTACCTGTCAATTGATAGTTAAATAAACAGACATAATTAGATTCAAGTTTGAGTTGGCTTAGGGGGAAGGCCAAGAACATTTTATATTTTGTGTTCTAATATGTGTTCTATCATAAGAGGCAACACATGATTTCTGGTTATTTCTCTTTGGGGAGCACTAAAATTGATCAGTGGGTTCAAGCGGTGTCAACCTAAATCAACCATTATAATGCTTATCACTTAATATTTTGAGTAGCCAGTAATAATGACTGCCTAGGGGCGCCTGGGTGACTCAGTCCGTTGAGCATCTGACTTCGGCTCAGGTCATGAACTCGCCGCTGGTGAGTTCGAGGCCCACGTAGGGCTCTGTGCTGACAGCTGGGAGCCTGGAGCCTGCTGACAGCTGGGAGCCTGGAGCCTGCTTTGGATTCTGTGTCTCCCTCTCTCTCTGCTCCTGCCCTGCTCGCTCTCTGTCTCTTTCCCTCTCAAAAATAAATAAACATTAAAAAAATTTTTAAAAGGGAACATTTCCTCATCAGCTATTTGGTTACTTTTAGATACAAATGTGAAAATTTGCATGAAATGAATTAAGTTTTCAAAAAACACAATTTACCAAAATTTATTCAAGAAGATATAGAGAATCTGAATAAAACCTGAAGATTTTTGTATCTATTAAAGAAATTGAATCTGCAGTTTAAAGCTGCCCATCATGAAAACTCCAGGCCCAGATGGCTTTGAGGGTGAGTTCTTTCAAACGTTTAAAGAAATAATGCCATTTAATAAATTTAAAAAGGAGGGGGGCCTGGCTGGTTCAGTTGGTTGTGAGTTCGAGCCCGACGTTGGGTATAGAGATTACGTTAAAATAAATAAATAAATAAATAACACTATTTTACTCAAAGTTTTCCAAAGAATAGAAGCAGCAGAAATACTGCCAGACTTAATTAATGAAGGCATCATAACTTTAATACCAAAAGGTGACAAGGACATTACAAGAGGAAAATTAAAAGCTGATATTCCCATGATTATAAACCCCAAAATCCTGGAAAAGAATGTTGCAAATCAAATCCAGCAATGTGTAAGAAAAGACAGTGTATCATGACCAAGTGGGATACATTTCGGGAACACAAGATCGGTTTGACATTTGAAAATCAATGCATTTCGCCCCTTTAACAGAATAAAGGGGAAACAAAAACCACATTTCATCAGATGCAGAAAAAGCATTTAATGAAATTAAACAATTATCATAAAAAATGTAGACTCTCAACAAACCGGGAGGGGAACTTTCTCAATCTGATAAAGGGTATCTACAAAAAGTATACATCACACTTAATGGTGAAGTATGGAGATTCGAAATGAGACCGGAAGTTGATTTTAACAGCTTCTGTTGGACTTTGTGCCGGAGGCTCTAGCAAGTGTTGTTCTGCTGGGTGGGAAGTGGTATCCTTGTGAAACTTAATTTGCATCTTTTTATTATCAAGCAGGTTGAACATTTTCCCACATTTAAAGTCCATTTGCATTTCTTTTTCTGGAAACGTGTGTTCTTTTCTCTTTCCCATTTTCCTAGGGGGCACGTGGCCTGCTCTTTCTCTATTTTTAAACAAATACTCAAAGGAAATTAAACTTTTATCTGCAATACAAGTTGCAAATATTTTTTCCCAATTTGCCATTTGTCTTTTTTCCATGGTTTATGGTGTTTCGGGGCATGGGTTTTTTTTTTTTTTTTTTCTGTTTTTTGAAATTTTACGTGGTCAGATTTAGCAATATTTTCCCCCTAGTTTCTGGATTTTGATTCCTAGTTAGGAAGGTGTTTTGTACTCCTGAGTATAGAGGAATTTACCTGTGATTTTTTTCTGGGAATGTATGGTTTACATTGTTTTACCTCTCTGCTGTATTTGGAATTTATCAGATTCTGTTTTATCTTTTTCTATATAGCTAAAAAGTTATCCCAATACCATTTTTATTTTTATTCATTTATTTTTTTAATGTTTATTTAGTAGTTTTGAGCGAGAGAGAGAGAGACAGCAAGTAGGGGAAGGGCAGAGAGAGGGAGACACAGAAGCAGAAGCAGGCTCCAGGCTCTGAGCTGTCAGCACAGAGCCTGACATGGGGCTCGAACCCATGAACCGCGAGATCATGACCTGAGCTGAAATCGGACACTTAACTGACTGAGCCACCCAGGCGCTCCCCCCCAACCCAATACCATTTTTAAAGTTCCGTCTTTCCTTCATTGTACCAAGATGGTGCCTTTATCATCTGCCGAATTTTCATATGCAGGCAGACCCATTTCTGGACATTCTGCTTATGTGCCAATGCCCCACTTTAAGTTTCTGAAGCTTTAAAATAAGTTTTGTTTTGTTTTGTTTTGTGTTTAAAAAAGCGAGAGTCATTGGGCACTTGACTGGCTCAGGTGGTTGAGCATGTGATTCTTGATCTCGGGATTGTAAATTCAAGCCCCACGTTGGGTGCAGAGAGTACCTAAAAATAAAGTCTTAAAAACAAGACCATTATTTTTTTTCAGATGGAAATGCAGGAGAATGCTTTATTATTTCACCAGGATGAATTTTTCAAAGCAGCAATGGAATGTACATACCATAAAGGAAAAAAACAATAAATTTGACTACATTTAAAAGTAGTGTCATTAAGGGGTGCTTGGGTGACTCAGTCGATTAAGCGTCTGACTTTGGCCGAGGTCATGATCTCGTGGTTTGTGAGTTCGAGCCCTGCGTTGGGCTCTGTGCTGACAGCTCCGAGCCTGGAGCCTCCTTCGGGTTCTGTGTCTGCCCCTCTCTCTGCTCCTCCCCTGCTCATGCTCTGTCTCTCAATAATAAAAAACGTTAAAAAAATTAAAAAAGAGGGGCGCCTGGGTGGCTCGTCGGTTAAGCGTCCGGCTTCGGCTCAGGTCATGATCTCACGGTTCGTGGGTTTGAGCCCTGCGTCGGGCTCTGTGCTGACAGCCAGCTCAGAGCCTGGAGCCTGCTTCAGATTCTGTATCTCCCTCTCTCTCTGACCCTCCCCCTGCTCGCGCTGTCTCTCTCTGTCTCTCAAAAAATAAATTTAAAAACATTAAAAAAAATTTTTTTTAAAAATTAAAAAAGAAAAAGTAGTGTCATTAAAAAGTTTGGTGGCATAAAAGACCTCATTAAAAATGTTTAAAATCAAGGATGTGAAAACACATTTCACACCTATAGAACATCCAAATATTCTAAAATATAGAAAGAATTAAATATTAAAATGTAAAAGACAATAGGCAATTCAGCACAGGTTCTGTAACATGAATCACAGAAATCCACATTAAAACAGCTATTCCTGTCGTGTTTCTACCCAGCAAATTTTCAAAGAATTAAGGAAGAGTCTGAAAATAATAAAAATCATTGATGGTGCATGTATTACTGGGAAAGGAGGGTGGAATTAGATTTTTTCATACAGTAATCGTGGGGAGTGAAAATTGGTACAAGCCATATAAGATCAATTTGACATTATCTAGCAAAGTTGTGTTCTATGACCCAGGAATTCCACTTCTAGGTTATATTCTCCAGTTAACCTATGGCAAAGGCCACAAGGTGACATCTCCAAAAGTGTTTCAGGCAGCATTCTTTTCAATAGACTATTTTTAAGGACAGGTTTAGATTTACAGAAAACAAATTTGAGAAGATTGTAGAGTTCTGATATCCCCTCCACCATTTTCCCTGTTATTTTTTTTAACTTTGTTTAACGTTTATTCATTTTTGAGAGACAGAGCCTGTGCAGGGGAGGGGCAGAGAGAGAAGGAGACACAGAATCCGAAGCAGGCTCCAGGCTCCAGGCTGTCAGCACAGAGCCCTACGCAGGGCTCGAACTCACAACTGTGAGATCATGACCTGAGCGGAAATCGGACACTTAACCAACTGAGCCACTCAGGTGCCCCGTCCATTTCCCTTGTTATTATCATCCTACATTAGCATGGCACATTTATTAAAATGAATGGACCGATGCTGATACATTATTGGTAACTAAAACACATACTTCATTCAGATCTTAGGTTTGACCTAAGGTCATTTTTCCATGGCGGAGGGAATGTGATGTTTTTCTCGTGATTAGACTGGCATCATGAGCTTCTGGGAGGAAGACCACAGAGGTATAGTGCCATTTTCATCACATCATGTCATGTCAAGGGTACATATTATCAACATGATTTATCACTGTTGATGTTCGACCTTGATCACTTGGCTGAGGTAGTGTTTGTCAGATTGTTTCACTGTAAAGGGACTCTCCCCCCCGCCCCCGTTTTCCATATTGTCATCTTTGGAAGGAAGTCACCTCGTGCAGCCCACATTTAATGAGTGGGGAGTTAGGCTCTACTTCTTTGAGGTCGAGTATCTACATAAATTAGATGAAATAATGCACAAGACATTTGTCTCTTCCCCATTTACCTATACAATCACTTATCTATATCAGTATGAACTCTTAGATATTTACTTTCTTAGATTGTTACTTTACTTAAATATTTAGATATTTGGGTTATATAATGTTTTAATATCTGAGAGGGCAAGCCCTCATTATTGTCTATCTTTTTCAGGTGTTTCTTGGCGATTCTAGCTTGCTTGTCCTCCCTAGAGTGCTTTATAATCAACTCCAGGGAACAAAAATCGGATGATCTTGTTGTGATTGGATTAAATATACATACTAACTTGGAATTAATGGATGCCCTTTATGATGTTAGGTCTGCCGGTCCCAAACTAAGATATTTTTCCATTGTGTCAAGTCTACTTTTGGTCTTTTAGAAGAGTTTTGTAATTTTCCTCATATAAGTTTTGAGCCTTTCTTGTTAAATTTATGCCTAGAATTGTTATTCTTTTAAAAAAAAAAGTATGATTTCGGGACACCTGGGTGGCTCAGTCGGTTGAACGTCTGACTCTTGATCTCAGCTCAGGTCATGATCTCATGGTCTGTGAGATCGAGACCCGCGTCATGCTCTGTGCTGACAGCGTGGAGCCTGCTTGAGATCCTCTCTCTCTCTGCCCCTCCCCCGCTTGCTCTTTCTTTCTCTCAAAGTAAATAAATAAACATTAAAATAAAAAAATAAACATAAAAACAATAACAACAAAAGCATGATTTCTGTCATATCAATGGAATTGGGGCATTATGGGATGGAGTGGAGTGTTACATGTGTGTTCGGTCTTTCCCATGGGACCAGAAGTCCTGACCCATTTTTTTGCCTTGCCCGCTTTTTTAAAATTGATGTTATTCTATTGTGGGAAAATATACATAACATAATATTTATCATCTTAACCATTTGTAACTGTATCGTTCAGAGGCATTAAATATATCCACAGTGTTGTGAACACATCACCACTATCTGTGCCCAAAATCTTTTCATCATCCCCAACATAAACTCTGCACCCATTAAATAATAACTTCCCTTCCCCCACCTCCCCCACCTGGTAACTTTGTTCTCCTTTCCATCTCTTTGAATTTGCTTATTCTACGTACCTCATATAAATGGAATCACACAATATTTGTCCTTCTATTTCTGCCTTGTTTTATTAAGCAACATGTTTTCAAGGTCTATCCATGTCGTAGCGTGTATCAAAATCTCATTCCTTTTTATGGCTGAGTAGAACTCTCTGATCCATTTTTCATTCCTTTTTCTAGCTGAATAGTATTCGCTGATTCAGTTTTATCATAAAATATGTTTATCATTCTTTTACTTGATGAATAGTAGTTCTAGTTTCACCCAAATCCTTACCTGAACTTTTCTCTTTTAAAAATGCCGTCTAACAGGGGTCCCTGGGTGGCTCAGTCGGGTAAGCGTCCGACTTCAGCTCAGGTCATGATCTTGCAATTTGTGAGTTCTAACCCCATGTCGGGCTCTGTGCTGGCAGCTCAGAGCCTGAGTCTGCTTCAGATTCTGTGTTTCCCTCTATTTCTGCCCCTCCCCTGCTCACTCTCTGTCTCTCTCTTTCTCTCTCTCTCAAAGATAAATAAACATTAAAATTAAAAAAAAAAAGAATGCCATTTAACACTGTTGGTTCTCAGTAAATATTGAGTGGGCCAGTATTTCCATTTAATTTCAGTAATTCTTTAATTCTTTAAATTCTTTAATTTCAGTAATTAAAGAATCATTGCAACATAAAACAAGTGAAAAGTTAAGGATGTGGAAGCATCCAAGAAAAAGAGGCTTCTCAAATTAAAAGTTTTCCAATATGTATCATTCAGAAATAAAACAACATTCTTTCTGTTTCTTTTGGTTGTTAAGCCCAGGAAAACTTTACTATGTGTTTTGTAAGTGAAACTTGAATGCAGGAAAATGAAGTCTATTACTGGCCACAATCCATTAAAATCTGCATGTTGGAAAACAAAAGGTAATCATGAAGTATAAAGTAATATTTAAACATAGAACAAGAGAAATGATTTCACAACATCAAGGTTTGTTTTGGAAGGACAGGTGTGTGTTGGTTTCATTTGTCCCCAACGCTGCTTTTGGTTTGTTTAGCATACCTCTAAAAACAATTGAAAAAAACAAAAAAGAAAGAAAGAACGAGTGATGAGCCTAAATGTACTGTTTTTGGGGAGTGAGGAAGGAGGGCGTTAACTAGTTTGAGGCTGATTTTGTGTCATGGGCAAGCAGAAGGGATACCAAGGTTAGGGGTGATAAAAAGCACCACAAAACGTCATGAGGTGGCATGAGATACAGGCAAACCATTTGGGAGTTTCCATTGTCCTTCACTGTAGACAGTGGTCTGTCATTGTGCTTAGTGGTGATACTTATTTTTGGGTTTTGCGGGGAACGTTATGGATGTGGGGGTGTCTAGTTGTCAACTTTCAGCGTCTCTAAGAAGTCTAACTACAAACTGTTGTTTGCAAATAGAGTTAGATGCTTCAAAATATGTCCTATAAAAATAAGAACATTGCTTATTTTTTCCTTAGAAAAAGAATATATGTTCATTGTAAATTGAGAAATGGAAAAGAGTATAATGAAAACATATTCATAATATTATTTCCCAGAGATACGATATGTTAAATTTTCTTGACATATGTATCAAATTATTTAGTACAGCCTTGTTTATAATAGCAAAAGTGTGGAAACAACCCCAGTGTCCATTACTTAGTGACTACATTTAATAAATCATGATAGGGGCGCCTGGGTGGTTCAGTCGCTTAAGCGTCTGACTTCAGCTCAGGTCATGATCTCGCGGTTCGTGAGTTTGACCCCCGAGTCCGGCTCTGGGCCGACAGCTCGGAGCCTGGAGCCTGCTTCCGATTCTGTGTCTCCCTCTCTCTCTGCCCCTCCCCCGCTCATGCTCTGTCTCTCTCTGTCTCTCAAAGTAAATAAAAACGTTAAAAAAATAAAAATAAATAAAAATAAATCATGATACAGACAGTCCCTGACTTATGATGGTGTGCCTTAGGATTTTTCAACTTTAAGATGGTGCAAAAGCGGTATGCATTTAATAGAAACTGTATTTTGAATTTTTACTTTTGATCTCCTCCTGGGCTAGCAATATGCAGTATAATAATCTCTCCTGAGCCACAGCTCCCTGCAGCCACCCGATCACGAGGGAAAACAACTGACAACCATTTTGTTTTTCACTTGAGAACAATATTCAATAAATTATATGAGGTATTCAACACTTTATTATAAAATAGGCTTTGTGTTAGATGATTTTGCCCAACTGGAGGCTGAGCATATTAAAGGTAGGCTAGGCTAAGCTATGATGTTCAGTAGGTTAGATGTATTAAATGCATTTTTCTTCTTTAAAGTTTATTTATTGGGAGAGAGGGGGTGGGGAGGGGCAGAGAGAAAGGGAGAGAGAGAATCCCAAGCACGCTCCTTGCTGTCAGTGCAGAGCCTGATGCGGGGCTTGATCTCAGGAACCGTGAAATCATGACCTGAGCCGAAGTTGGTTGCTTCATTAACTCAGCCACCCAGGCGCCCCTAACTGCATTTTTGACTTATAGTATTTCCAACTTACAATGTTTATTGGGATGTAACCCCATTGTAAGTTGAGGAAGATCTATATATTCACATGGTCAAATACTATTTAGCTATAAAAATGCTTTATGTATATCAAAAGGCTTTATTATTAAATGAGAAAGGCAAGGTAGAGTAGTGAATGCTATCTTTTCTGAAAGCAAGAGGTGGGGCCATATGCAATATATGCATGCGGGCTTGGGTGTATTTACTTCGGAAAAGGAGAAGATAGATATGAAATAAGTCAAAGTGGTTATCTACATGGGGTGGAGGAGGAAATGGGGTTAAAGGAATCACACTAGGGTGCGACTTCTCAATTATTTTGGTTTTTGAATCATACGCACGTCTACTATATTCTTACAAAATTAAACTAATGTAAAGTGTAGAACTGAAATAGAGCCTCACATTTGCTGTTCAAATTGAGGAAATGCAGTAATGTATTGCAGCCAACATTGGGAAAACGTTATTCATCTTTTTCAATGAATGCCTTTGTTTTTAACAAAGACTGGTGATTGGGTTCGTGACACGCTGCCCTAAAATGTGACACCTTCGTGTATTGAATATTTTAAGTTGAAAGAGTTCGAGAAAATAGCAGGAGCAGGAAGGTTACTCTGACCCCCACGCCCCCAAGCAGGTCATAAGACCCCCATGTGGGAGGTACCCACTCTATACCCAGAGGAAAGGAGCATCCTTAGCTCCAAAGACAAAGGGAACTGAGAAGACTCCTAACTGGCTTTGCTAAGTTTCCAGTTTGCCACATTTACCTCACACCTGCCGACCTATCATATATCTCCGTGACTGTCCGCTCTTTGTCAAACCCAGTATACAAATACTCAGGTCTGTTTCTTTGAGTCTTCCTTTCCTTAGGATGGCTCCTTGTCATGTAAAACTCATATTAAAGTAAATCTGTATGTTTTTCTCCTGTTAATCTATCTTTGTCAAGTTTAATTTTCAGACCTAGCCAGGGACCCTAAAAGGGTCAAGGAAAATTTTTTCCTCTCTGACACTGGAGAGTTTCTGGTTTATGGTAATCAGAGAAACAGATTATTACCTGCTCATTTTTATTATTAGTGATTTCTTTTTAATTAAAAAAATTTTAATGTTTATTTTTGAGAGGGGGAAGGGACAGAGAGAGAGAGAGCAAGGGAGACAGAGTTTGAAGCAGGCTCCAGGTTCTGAGCTGTCAGCACAGAGCCGGGTATGGGGCTCAAACTCACAGACCTGAGTGCTCAGATCATGACCCGAGCCGAAGTTGGACGCTCAACCTACTGAGCCGCCCAGGCGCCCCCAATTATACTGAGTGCTATGGACCGTTTGTGTCCCCGCCAAAGCCATATGTTGAAATCCTAACCCCCAGGGCGATGGTATTAGGAGGCGGGTCCTTTGATGAGAAGTGATTAGGTCATGGTGGGATTAGTGCCCTTGTAAAAAGACAGCCTCCCTCACACCCTCGGTGCACCCGGGTGGCTCAGTCCGTTAAGCCTCGGACTCTTGATTTCTGCTCAGGTCGTGATCTCACAGTTTGTGAGTTTGAGCCTTGCATCAAGCTCTGCATTGATGGTGCGGAGTCTGCTTGGGATGCTCTCTCTCTCTCTCTCTCTCTCTCTCTCCTCTCTCAAAATAAATAAATAAACATTTTTTTAAAAAGTACATAAAATCAAAAGACCTTGAAGAGCTCTGTCTCTCTGCTGTCTGCCATGTTGAGCATATAAGGAGGAGATAGCTGTCTGCAAGCCAGGAGGCAGGCTCTCACCAGACACTGACCCTGACTGCCCCTCATTTTGGACTTCACAGCCTCCAGATCTGTTGGAAATAAATGTGTGTTGTCTATACCACCCAGCCTATGGTACTTTGTTTGGCAGCCCGAACTAAGACACGGACTTGCAAATTTCATAGAAATGTCTGACTGCATGAACACAGGGTAGGGACTCCTGTCCGGGGCCTTGAAGCTTCACGGTGACACTGTGTCTGCCAGCTCAGAGGAGTGTTGTCTGTGACGATCCTGTCACATTCCTCCCGCAGGTGGCCAGTGCCTTTCCATGTGGATTTTGCTAGTTCTCTCTCAGAGGTCAGTTGTCTTTTCCAAGCTCCCCACCTGAGTGTTACAGAGGAAGCCAAATGTGTTGGCTAAATAATGGATATTTTCAATCCATACTGTAACCAGTCCAACCAATGACCGTTTAGTCTTTCTCCCTCTTTTCTGTGTGTTTATGTGTGTGTGTTGTTGTTGTTGTTGTTGCTGCTGCTTTTATATTTGCTGTTCCTGGTAGGAGTGTTGCAGGGAAGGAAGGGATACAGGCTCGCCGAAAGAGCCAAAAGAGATTATAGACGCCATGCTAAGACATCACTGCCTCTGTGAAAATGCCTGTGGCTTTAAGGAGCTGCCCGAGGGGACAGGCCACCTATAGCCAAGTGAACCTTAATTATCTCGGGCAGACTATGAATTACCATCCGGAGGTGGGTAACATTACAGGGAGTGACAAGCTGGATGTTCATTCTCTCTGGAGAAGATAGGTCAAAAAGAAATGGTTTTAAGTAGCAGCAAGAAGTCGGGGTTAGATATCAGGCACAACGATTTTATTTTGAGAATATGGGCTATTAAGGCAATTATGGATCTGTCTTTCTTGTAGTCCTTAGATCTCAGATGAGATCATCAGACTCTCATCTTTCTGAGGCAATTTAGACACAGGTTTATTTCATGTTAGGAGACTAAGCAAAATCACTGCTCAAGATTCTTTCCAGTGGAAATGACATTCAGTATGGACTGACCTTGCTTAAAGCAAATCTAATCATCTAGATTCAATTTATATTTTTAAAAAAAGTGTTGGGGAGTAGTGGACAGAGGAGAAAAGGACTTCTTAATATAATAAAGAACTCCTTACAAGTTTAGTTTACCTAATAAGGTGTTCTTTCTAGTAGGTTTAAACCAGGGGTCAGTAAACTACAGTCCACAGACCAAACCTGGCCCACTGTCTGGTTTTGTGTGTCTGTGTTTTAAACAACAAAACATTATATTCTCACCGTTCTGGTGGCTAGAAATCCAAGATCAAGTGTCAGGAGGTCTAGTTCCTTCTGAGGCCTCTCTCTTTGGCTTGTAGATGGCAGTCTTCTAACTGTGTCTTGACATGGTCTTCTTTCTGTCCTGCTGTCTGGTTTTGTAAATAAAGTTTTATTGAAACACAGCCACACCGCCCATTTGTTTACATATGGTCCATCGCCTCTTTCGGGCAACAGCGGCAGAGCTGGTGAATTGTCAGAGATCATAAGGCCCACGAAACCTGAAACATTTGCTGTCTGGCCCTTTACGAACAAAGCTTGCTGGCTCTTGGTTTATGTTATGATTAGATTTACGAAAATTCAGTTCGACACAGAATATCTGCTATGGGATCCAGTTTGGTTTTGCTCAGTTGCACCGTCCACGAAGAATTGGATCGGGGTACATTTTGTCGGTTGAAGATTAAATTTTCACGGTAGTGAAGAGCCTAAATAAACAGTCCTTCTCTTACATCATCTGTCCTATTCTCATTGTGGCTGCTAAAGGTAGTGCTGGTTAACTAAACTACACAATGTATTTGGTGTTGGATTGGATTACGTGGACTTATCCCGTGTTAGGATTCTGTGACTGGCTCCAGGAAGGGCTCAGACGCCGTTCTCACCATAAATGAACTAAATGGTTTGATTATGGCAGTGCTGACATGGTCAGCTGTTTTAAACCCAACAAGGATCTGACACTAGACTAAACCACCGATTGCTTCATTTTCTCTTTTGCTAATGTGCCGCCCTTAATTTTTGATGACGTTTTGTCCGCTTTTTAATCTGCATGCTCCCTGTCATTCACCTGAACGGAATATTCAAGTTGCCTTGGAATTATTTCTTTATAAAAATTTTTTTAAACATTTATTTAGTTTTGAGAGAGAGGAAGAGAGAGAGAGAGGAAGAAAGGAGACAGAGGATCCACAGCAGGCTCCATGCTGTGAGCACAGAGCCTGGTGCGGGGCTTGAACCCACAAACTGTGAGATCATGACCTGAGCTGAAATCAAGAGTTGGCCGCTTAACCGACTAAGCCACCCAGGCAGCCCGCCTTTGAATTATTTCTATAAAAACTGAACTTAAAGATTTTTTTGGATCTTACAATGATTTACAATATTTTGAATTTTGGTTTCTCCCTCCAGGTAGGGAAATATATTTAGGATCCTATGTGCAATTCCTGGCATGAATCGATGTTCTCCGATAGTGTCATGGCTTTAATTGTGCCCCCACTTCCCCCCAAAAAGGAAAAAAAAACTATTTTGGAAGTCTGAACCCCCAGTACCTCAGAATAGGACCTCATTTAGAAGTAGGGTTGTTGAAGATATAATTAATTCAGACGAGGTAGATGAGGTCCTACAGGAGTGGGACCCACCCCCAATCCAATATGACTGTGTCCTTATAAGAAGATGGCCACGTGAAGATAGGGAGATGCAGGGAGGATGCCATGTGGTTACAGGGCAGAGTGGAGTTAGGCAGCTACAAGCCAGGGAGCACCAGAGATTGCTGGCAAACCACCCGAAGCTAGAGAGAGGCAAGGGAGGATTCACTATAGGTTCCACTGGGAGCATGGCCCTACCGACATGGTTTCAGACTTCTACCCTCCAGAACTGGGAGGTGATAAGTACTGGGTGTTTTGGTGTTTTTTAAGTATATCTGTTTATCTTTGAGAGAGAGAGAGAGAGAGAGAGAGAGAGAGAGAGAGCAAGGGAGAGGCAGAGAGAGAGGGAGACAGAGAATCTCAAGCTGGTTCTGCACTGTCAGCACAGAGCCTGATGAGGGGCTCGAACCTATGAACCGTGAGATCATGACCTAAGCTGAAGTCGGATGCTTAACTGACTGAGCCACCCAGGCGCCCCAAGTATCTGCTGTTTTAGGCCACCCAGTTCGTGGTACTTTGTTATGGCAGCCCTAGGAAACTAACACAGTAAGTAAAGACCAGATTTTGTAGGATTCCCTACTGCCGGTGCAGTGGGAATATGAAAATATAAGAGTGAACATTTTACATATTGCAAACATTTGCAAGTGTTTAATGTTTGCCGTTGGTTAGAAATTCACTTTCACTGAGCCCAATGTCCATCGACTGATGAATGGAGGAAGAAGAGAAATGGAATATTACTGGGTGATCAAAAAGAATGAAATCTTGCCATTTGCAACAACGTGGATACAACTAGAATGTACCATGCTAAGCAAAATAAGTCAGTCAGAGAGACAACTATCATATGATTTCACTTGGATGTGGAATTTAAGAAACACAACAGATGAACTAGGGAAGGGAAGGAAAAATAAGGTAAAAACAGAGGGAGGCAAACCATAAGAGACTCTTAAATACAGAGGACAAACTGAGGGGTGCAGGAGGGGTGTTGGGTGGGGGGGGGATGGGCTAAATGGGGGATGGGTGTTAAGGAGGGCACTTGTTGGGATGAGCACTGGGTGTTATACGTAAGTGATGAATCACTAAATACCACCCCTGAAACCATTATTACACTATATATTAACAAACCTGGATTTAAATAAAATTAAATAAACAAATAAATAAGAAAACAAAGAAATTCACTGATAGCCTCACAAGTTACTTGTTGTTGAGGTTTCCTGCCTTTTTCTGCCCCTTCTCCTGCCTTGCCCTCTCTGAGAGAGGAATCTTATCCAGAGATGAAGAGAATGGCAAATGCCTTGACTCCGATTATCCACTCTAATTAGCGTCTTATACGTAGGGAATTTCTATAACTCTCTAGGGTGGACAGGTGCAGTCTCGGAAGCCCGCCTAGAGGCCTGGCTGCCATCTTGGAGAAGTATTAGGGAAAGAAGGGGCTTCGTACTTCTGTTCTTGATGAGGAGCTCTAGCTCTCACAGGGGCTGAAAGGCTGCTCTCCTCCTCGAAATCTGAGTGCATTTCCAACGCTGGGCTTCAGAAAGTGTCAACTGCAGCCAAACCACTAACGGACGTATTTCTCCCCCCTGGTTCTATCAAGCTGTGAACCCAGAGTTCATGTCCTTCACTTGAGTGGTTCCACCTGCCCCACCTACCTAAGGCACAGAAAACTAATCTTATCTGTTTGATAAGGAATAGCTAACTCTTTAATCTGCTGTTTCGTACTTGGTTAGCCTGATGAGTCAGGTAAAGAAAGAAATGTTTAAGATCCTTGGCGACAGGGGAGCCTGGGAGGGCTCAGTCGGTTAAGCGTCTGACTCTTGATTTCAGCTCAGGTCATGATCCCCGAGTCGGGCTGTGCACTGACAGTGTGGAGCCTGCTTGGGCTTCTCTCTCTCTGCTCCTCCTCTGCTTGTACTCTCTCTTTCTTTCAAAATAATTATGTAGGGGCGCCTGGGTGGCTCAGTCGGTTGAGCATCCGACTTCAGCTCAGGTCATGATCTCACGGTTTGTGGGTTCGAGCCCCGCATCGGGCTCTGTGCTGTCAGCTCAAAGCCTGGAGCCTGCTTCCGATTCTGTGTCTCCCTCTCTCTCGGACCCTCTCCCATTCACGCTCTGTGTCTCTCTCTCTCTCAAATACGAATAAACATTAAAACAAAATTTAAAAAAAATAATAATTAAGTAAACTTAAAAAAAAAAATCCTGGGTGGCTCAGTCAGTTGAGCATCTGACTTTGGCTCAGGTCATGATCTCACAGTTGGTGGGTTCGAGCCCTGCGTCGGGCTCTGTGCTGACAGCTCGCAGCCTGGAGCTTGCTTCAGATTCTGTCTCCCTCTCTCTCTCTGCCCCTCCCCCACTTGTGCTCTGTCTCTCTCTGTCTTTCAACAATAAATAAATGTAAAAAAAAATTTTTTTAATCTTTGGTAACAATGTAAGACATCATTTGAATGACCTCTTTATAATAGAGAATAGTAGTAATTGCAGTGATTTGTGGAGTCAGTGGTTTACAGTTGACGTAGCTTAGCAGAATCAAATCATAACATTAATAACATTTAATAATGAATGATTCATTTTATTTATTCAAAAATGTTTAATGTTTCCACAAGTGGTAACATGTGAAAAAGGCCACATTTTACATTTGTATGGTGTAAGGTAGGGAGTCAGGGTTCATTTCTTTTCATGTGGAGACCCAGTTGCTCCATCACCATTTACTGACTCCTTTTTTCTCTGTGGAATTCCTTTTGTGCCTTTGTTGAAAATCATGTGCCTATATATGTCCTACACCTTACAGCTGTATCACATCAAAGCTCTTTAATGTTTGTTTTGTTCATACAGCGTTGTGAGGTCGGTAGGGCAAGTATTACTCACCACATTTCACATATATGGAAACAGGTTCACGGAGGTTCCGTGGCTTGTTAAACTCCCACAGCTATAAGTGGCAGACTGCATAACATATAGCCTCTAAGACATCATCCTGCTCTCATTGTATATTGTGCTTCCCATCTAGTGGTCACAGTGTATGGCTTTTTTTCTTCATTTTTTAAGTGTTTATTTATTTATTTTGGGAGAGAGAGAGTGAATGGGGGAGGGGCGCAGAGAGAGAGAGAGAGAGAGAGGGAGAGGGAGAGAGAGAATCCCAAGCAGGCTCCATGCTATCAGCACATCCTTTCTTCTTTTTTCTTTCTTCTTTCTTCCTTCCTTCCTTCCTTCTTTCCTCCCTTTCTTTCTCCCCTTTCTTTCTCTTTATTTTCTTTCTCTCTCCCTTTCTATTTATTTTCTTTCTTTCTTTCTTTCTTTCTTTCTTTCTTTCTTTCTTTCTTTCCTTCTGAGATAGAATTCATATAGCATAAAACCAGCCCTCTAGGTGTATAACACAGTGGGGTTTTTTTGTTTTGTTTTTTGTTTGAAATATAATTTATTGTCAAATTGGCTCACATAGAGTGTATACAGTGTCCTCTTGGTTTTGGGGGTAGATTCCCATGATTCATCGCTTACATACAACACCCAGTGCTCAAATCAACAAGCGCCCTCCTCAATACCCATCATCCATTTCCCCTCTCTCCTGCCCTCCCCCATCAACCCTCAGTTTGTTCTCTGTATTTAAGAGTCTCTTATGGTTTGCCTCCCTCCCTCTCTGTTTTTAACTATTTTTCCCCTTCCCCTCCCCCATAGTCTTCTGTTAAATTTCTCAAGTTCCACATATGAGTGAAAACACATGATATCTCTTTTTCTCTGACTGACTTATTTCACTTAGCATAACACTCTCCAGTTCCATCCATGTTGCTGCAAATGGCGGGATTTCATTCCTTCTCATTGCCAAGTAGTATTCCATTGTATATATAAACCACATCTTCTTGATCCATTCATCAGTTGATGAACATTTGGACTCTTTCTGTAATTTGTTTATTGTTGAAAGTGCTGCTATAAACATTGGGGTACATGGGCCCCTATGAATCAGTACTCCTGTATCCTTTGGATAAATTCCTAGTAGTGCTATTGCTGGGTCATAGGGGAGTTCTATTTTTAATTTTTTGAGGAAACTTCACCCTGTTTTCCAGAGTGGCTGCACCAGTTTTCATTCCCACCAACAATGCAAGAGGTTTCCCGTTTCTCCACATTTTTGCCAACATCTGCTGAGTTGTTAATTTTAGCCACTCTGACCCGTGTGAGGTGGTATCTCCATGTGGTTTTGATTTGCATTTCCCTGATGATGAGTGATGTTGAGCATCTTTTCATGTGTCTGTTGGCCATCTGGATGTCTTCTTTGGAAAAGTGTCTATTCATGTCTTCTGCCCATTTCTTCACAGGATTATTTGTTTTTCAGGTGTTGAGTTTGGTAACTTCTTTATAGATTTTGGATACTAACCTTTTATCTGATATGTCATTTGCAAATATCTTCTCCCGTCCCGTCGGTTGACTTTTAGTTTTGTTGATTGTTTCCTTTGCAGTGCAGAAGCTTTTTATCTTGATGAGGTCCCAATAGTTCATTTTTGCTTTTATTTCCCTTACCTTCAGAGACATGTCGAGTAAGAAGTTGCTGTGGCCTAGGTCAAAGTGGTTGTTGCTTGTTTTCTCCTCTAGGGTTTTGTTTCCTGTCTCACATTTAGGTCTTTCATCCATTTTGAGTTTATTTTTGTGTATGGTGTAAGAAACATGTCCAGTTTCATTCTTCTGCATGTTGCTGTCCAGTTCTCCCAGCACCATCTGCTAAAGATGGTGCTTTTATCCATTGGATACTCTTTTCTGCCATGTCAAAGATTAGTCGGACATACATTTGTGGGTCCAATTCTGGGTTCTCTATTCTATTCCATTGGTCTATGTGTCTGTTTTTGTGTCAATATCATACTGGCTTAATGATGACAGCTTTGTAGTAGAAGCTGAAGTCTGGGATTGTGATGCCTCCTGCTTTGGTTTTCTTTTTCAACATTACTTTGGCTATTCAGGCTCTTTTGTGGTTCCATACAAATTTTAGGATTGTTTGTTCTAGCTTTGTGAAGAATGCTGTTGCAATTTTGATTGGGATTGTATTGAATGTGTAGATTGCTTTGGGTAATATTGACCTTTTAACAATATTTGTTCTTCCAATCCAGGAGCATGGAATGTGTTTCCATTTCTTTGTGTCTTCAATTTCTTTCATAAGTTTTCTATAGTTTTCATCATATAGATCTTTTACACCTTTGGTTAGGTTTATTCCTAGGTATTTTATAGTTCTTGGTACAATTGTAAAAGAGATCGATTTCTTGATTTCTTTCTGTTGCTTCATTATTGGTGTTTAGAAGTGCAAGCAATCTGTACGTTGATTTCGTATCTGGCAACTTTGCTGAATTCATGTATCAGTTCTAGCAGCCTTTTGGTGGAGTCTTTCGGGTTTTCCATGTAGAGTATCATGTCATCTGCAAAAAGTGAAAGTTTGACTTCTTTGCCAATTTGGATGCCTTTTATTTCATTTTGTTGTCTGATTGCTGATGCTAGGACTTCCAGCACTATGTTAAACAACAGTGGTGAGAGTGGACATCCCTGTCGTGTTCCTCATCTCAGGGGGAAAGCTCTCAGTTTTTCCCCACTGAGGATGATATTAGCTGTGGTCTTTTCATAGGTGGCTGTTATGTTATGTTATGTTATGTTAAGGTATGTTCCTTCTATCCTGACGTTCTTGAGGGTTTTTATTAAGAAAGGATGCTGTATTTTGTCAACTGCTTTTCCTGCATCTATTGACAGGATTATATGGTTTTTATCCTTTCTTCTATTAATGTGATGCATCACATTGATTGATTTGCAATATTGAACCAGCCCTGCAGCCCAGGAATCAATCCCACTTGATCATGGTGAATAATTCTTTTAATATACTGTTAAATTCAATTTGCTTGTATCCTGTTGAGAATTTTTGCATCTATGTCCATCAGAGATACTGGTCTGTAATTCTCCTTTTTAGTGGGGTCTCTGTCTGGTTTGGGAATCAAGGGAATGCTGGCTTCATAGAATGAGTCCAGAAGCTTTCCTTCCGTTTCTATTTTTTAGAACAGCTTGAGAAGGATAGGTATTAACTGTGCTTTAAATGCCTGGTAGAATTCCCCCTGGGAAGCCATCTGGCCCAGAACTCTTATTTGTTGGGAGATTTTTGATTCAATTTATTTGCTGGTTATGGGTCTGTTGAAATTTTCCATTTCTTCCTGTTTGAGTTTTGGTAGTGGGTGGGTGTCTAGGAATTTTTCCATTTCTTCCAGGTGGTTCAGTTTGTTGGCATATAATTTTTCATAGTATTTGCTAATAATTGTTTGTATTTCTGTGGTGTTGGTTGTGATTTTATCTGTTTGAGTTCTCTCTCTTTGCTTTTTGAGAAGTCTGGCCAGGAGTTTATCAATTCTGTTTATTTATTTTTTTAAAAAATAGCTCTTAGATTTATTGATCTGTTCTACTTTTTTTTTTGGATTCCACATTGTTTATTTTGGCTCTAATCTTTATTATTTCTCTTCTTCTGCTGGTCTTGGTTTTTTTTTTTGTTTTTGTTTTGTTTTGTTTTTTACTGTTCTGCTTCTAGTTCCTTTACATGTGTGGTTAGGTTTTGTATTTGAGATTTTTCTTGTTTCTTGAGATAGGCCTGAATTGCAATGTATTTTCCTCTCATGACTGCCTTTGTGGCATCCCAAAAGGTTTGGACTGTCGTGTTTTCATTTTCATTTGCTTCCATATATTTTTAAATTTCTTCTTTAATTGCCTGGTTGACTCATTTATTCTTTAGTAGGATGTTCTTTAATCTCCTTGCATTTGAAGGCTTTCAAATTCTTTCTTGTGGTTGATTTCAAGTTTCATGGTGTTGTGATCTGAAAATACTCATGGTATGATCTCAATTCTTTTATATTTATTGAGGGCTGTTTTGTGACCCAGGATGTGATCTATCTTGGAGAATGTTCCATGTGCACTTGACAAAAAATGTGTATTCTGCTGCTTTTGGATGAAAAGTTTTGAATATATATGTCAAGTCCATCTGGTCCAGTGTATCATTCAAGGCCATGGTTTCTTTACTGATTTCCTGCCTAGAGATCTGTCCATTGCTGTAAGTGGAGTATTAAAGTCCCCTGCAATTACTGTATTCTTATCAATAAGATTGCTTATGTTTGTGATTAATTGATTTATATATTTGGATATTTCAAGTTGGGTGCATAAACATTTACAATTGTTAGCTCTTCTTGATGGATAGACCCCTAATTATGATATAATGCCCTTCTTAATCTCTTGTTACAGCCTTTAGTTTAAAGTCTAGCTTGTCCGTTATAAGTATGGCTACTCCAGCTTTCTTTTGACTTCCAATAGCATGATAGATGGTTCTCTATCCCCTCACTTTCAATCTGAAGGTGTCCCCAGGTCTAAAATGAGTCTCTTGTAGACAGCATATAGATGGGTCTTGTCTTTGTTTCCCACCCCCCCCATTCTGTTACCTTATATATTTTGATTGGAGCATTTACTCCATATATATTCAGAGTTATTAATGAAAGATATGGATTTAGTGTCATTGTGTTATCTGTAGGTTTCATGCTCGTGGTGATGTCTCTGGTCCATTGTAGTCTTAGCAGCGTTCCACTCATAGAGTCCCCCTTAGGATCTCTTGCTGGGCTGATTTAGTGGTCATGAACTTCTTCAGGTTTTGTTTGCCTGGGAAAACCTTTATCTCTCCTTTTATTCAGAATGACAGCCTTGCCGTATAATGGATTCTTGGCTACATATTTTTCCTATTCAGCACACTGAATATTTCCTGCCACTGCCTTCTGGCCTGCCAAGTTTCACTGGACAGGTCTGCTACTACCCTTATGTGTCTACCCTTGTAGGTTAAGGCCTGTTTTTCCCTAGCTGCTTTCAGAATTCTCTCTTTATCTTTGGATTTTTCCAGTTTCACTATGATATGCCGTGGTGAAGACCTATTCTTGTTGAATCTGAAGGGAGTTCTCTGTGCTTCCTGGATTTGCATGTCTGCTTTCTTTCCTAGATTAGGGAAGTTCTCAGCTTTAATTTGTTCAAGTAAAGCTTCTGCCCCTTTCTCTCTCTCTTCTTCTTCTTATGGAACTCCTATCATATGGTTATTACTATGTTTCGTTGAATCACTTAGTTCTCTAATTCTCCCCTCGTGGTCTAGTATTTTGTTATCTCTCTTTTTCTTGGCTTCATCATTTCCATAATTTCATCTTCTATTTCATTTATTCTCCCCCTTTGCTTCCTCCATCCTTGCTGTCACTGCATCTAGTTTATTTTGCACCTCATTTACAGCATTTCTTAATTTGTCATGACTATTTCTTAGGTCCTTGATCTCTGTAGCAATAGTTTCTCTGCTGTCTTCTATGCTTTTTTTTTTTCAAACCCAGCTATTAATCTTATGGCTATTATTCTAAATTCTTGATCATATATATTGTTTATATCTGTTTTGAGCAATTCTCTAGCTGTCATTTCTTCCTGCAATATCTTTTGAGGAGAATTCTTCCATTTTATCATTTTGGCTAGTTTCTGTCCTTTACGTGTTTTAATAGCTTGTTATGTGTCTTGTACCTGTGAGCACTACTATATTAGAAAAATGTCACACACTGTCCAAGACCTGTCCCTTCAGGAAGGGTTTTTGCACGCTCTCTGTTGTTGTGACTCTGGGTGCCTTATCTCCCTACTCTTAGTCATGGTTTGGACCTTCCACCAGGTGTCCTTTGATTTATTTGTTGAAGTAACCCTAGAAAAAATTTAGAAAGGGGGGGTGGTGGTGGAAGAAGCCTTATTCTATACAAAGAGAAAATTGACAGGGGTGGAGGGAAAAGAAAAGAAAAAAAATTGGCCAGGCAGTGAATCAGAGAAACTATACAGCTTAATCCAGAGAGGGAAAGGAAAATAAAGAAGACGGAGATACAGATGAGGTGTAAAAAGTATAGATTAAAAATGTCTGCTTAAACAAACCAACAACCAAGAATAACCAGAAGAGAGAAGGGAATAAATAAGAGGAAGAAAAAGAAGAATATATATATATATATATATATATATATATATATATATATATATAATAACTGACCAAGAATCAAATCAGAAAATGCACAACCACTGGACGTATATCTGATGGTGCCTTGGAACTGGTGCCTATGCTGGTCTGGAGAAGGGACTGTCTGGTTCCGTCAGTGTCAATCTCTGGTAGATACACAGTTACCAGGTGCAGAGGGGAGTGGTTTGGTGTAGGCGGATCCTGCTTCCACTGTGGGCTGCTGTCTGTTCCCTGAAACCCCGCCTTGTTGGTGATGGGGAGAAAAACAGCGACATCCCAGTCTCTCCTCCCTGGACCGGGTGTCCCAGACCACTCTGTTCAGACTGTCCTCACAGTGCCATGGGTGCAAGTGGGCCACTTTGTCCTGCTCCACAGTCTCCCGTGCCTCCCAGGCACTCAGCTGTGATTCAAACCCCGATGTCTTAAAGGATGCATTTCATGTGCTCTGGTTCTGGAGTAGAGCCACTCCGCCTAGATGACAAAGGGCCTCTGGCTGACAGGCACCTGCAGGGTCTTTTGTCCTTGCAACGGCTATTTGCCTTCTTCCCAGAGCACTCAAGGGAGAGGACTGCTCTCTCCGACTGTGCCTCTGAGCTCACTGTCGAACTGGGGGAGGCTTCCCTCCTCCCCAGGCATGCGCACAGGGTGCCAGCCCCAGCTGGAGAAAGCCTCACAACCCTGGCTCGAGTTAAAAATTGGTTCTGTCTCCTTTTTTTCTGTTCTCCGGTGTGTGGTTTTTCTCTTGTCCATATTCAATCCTACACTCCCACAGCCTCTCTTTCTCTTCCTTTTGTCTCCCCACAGAAGGGGATCCCTCTCCTCCATGCCTACACCACCCATTTTATCTTTCCCAATTTGCAATCACACATCTGTGGCCCTCCCAGTTGTCCCTGTGGACCCCTGGAGGTGTTTCTGTCACTCTGTAGCCCGGATTCCTGGAACTCTCAGTCTTCTGGACTCAATACTGAAGTGTTAGAGGGACAAAGGAACTTTGGGTCCCCCTATTTCTCCACCATGTTGACTCCTCCCCCACAGTGGTTTTTAGCATATTCCCAAAGCTGTCCAGCCATCACCACTGTCTAATTCCAGAATATTTTCATCACCTCCCAAAAGAAATCCCATACCTTTTAACAGTCGTTCTTCTGGGGAGCTTTGAAAAAAAAAATAGTAGTGCCAGGGTCACACTCCCAGAGATTTAGATTTAAATAGTCTGTGGTGAGGCTAGGCATCAGTATTTTTTAAAAGCTCCTTGAGGGATTCTAATGTGCAGTGAGGGTTGAAAAGCACTGTGTCTGCGTCATGTCCACTGTACTCCATTCCCTGTATGTCCGTACGTACAGCTTCCTGATGCATCGCTTTTACTGAGTCATTCCCAGCTCAGAAACTGTCACTGGTTGTGTTTGTTCAGAGCAAAATCCATTCTGGCAGTTAAGGCCTCCTGGGACTGACTCCCCATTTCATAGCTGTCTGTGTGGTCACCATATTTCTCCTTCCATAGCTGCTCTGCCTCAGGAAAGCTGGTTTAATTCTCGGTTTTTAAGACCCCAAATGTGACAAGCCACATTTCAGCTTGAGCTCCCAAGAAAGATTCTGTGGCTGGCCGAGGAAGGGGGAGTCCCTAGGATCAGAATGCTTTTTTTTTTAAAGCTTATTTATTTATTTTGAGAGAGAGTACGCTCACATGGGCACTCAAGCAGGAAGGGGGCAGAGAGAGGGGAGACAGAGAATCCCAAGCAGGCTCTACACTGGTAACACAGAGCCCAACGCGGGGCTCGAATCCACGAACTGTGAGATCATGACTTGAGCTGAAACCAAGAGTCAGACTCTTAACTGACTGAGCCACCCAGGCGCCCCGGATCAGGGTGATTTTCATGGAAAGATACAAACTATTGGGATGTTTACTTTAGAGCAACCCAGAACAATTATATTTACCAAAAAATAAGACTATGTTGTAAGTATGTAATATTAAAACACACACACACACACACACACAGCCAGGAGTCTTTGAGAAAAGACAGCCATTTTCCCTTAATATTTCATTTATTTCACTAATTTCCAGCAGATAAGCAGTAACAAGAACCCAAGAGAGAGCAACTTATAAGACATTATATCTGTTAACTTGTTCGTGCATGTGCGTGCCTGTGTGAGTGAGAGACAGAAACAGAGAGTGAGAAAGAGAGGGAGAGAAAGAAATGAGGAAAGGCCATCCCTGTTGGAGTTGGTTAGAGGTGGGAGGTGACCCTGGGCCCTCTGACCAGTGCCACTTGCACTTGTCAGGGACGTGGAGGGCATGTTCTATCTCCCCAGTGGCAAGTCCTTCTAAGCCAGGGCTGTGCCTTTCAGGTGTTTGTATCTTCTGTGTGTGACAGTGAGTCCCTGTTACCTGCTCTACATCCCTAAGGGTGTGGTCCGGGCATTGGTGTCACACAGACCTTGCCTCATAAACTCTTAGACAAATGACCTTCTGGGCCTCACTCTTCCTCATGTGAAGAATGCGGGAAACAATGTCTATTTCAGCTCAAATAGATCAACGCTGTCGGGAGACAAATCACCATGGGTTTCCTGCATATCGCACATCTTAGGAGTGGAAGTGCTGCTCACAAAAACAGAGAGCTTTTGGTCCAGAATGTTGCCAAGGGTGTTTGGATAGCAAACCACTTCGAAAGATAGAGATAGTGTCTCCCTCCAAAGCAGACGGCAGATTTGTTTGCTGTCATGTGTCATAAAGATAATGTCTCTTCCTGGAGCAAAGGTCAGGCAGACTTACTGCCCATTCTAAGAGATTTGGGTTCCTTGAGGTTGGAATTCCTCTCTTGGAATACACCCCCTGGGTTGTACAGGCTTCACCTGGTCTTCACTACATCACCTTTGGAGAACTGGAGTTCAGGAAACTGTGTCCTTTGCCAGCGTCCATGAAACCGTTAATCTGACACTTCGCAGTTGTTGAGAAATACGGTAAAACCTTGGATTGCGAGTGACTTGTTCTGCGAGTGTTGCGCCAGATGAACAAACATTTCTAATAAATTTCAAGTTGATAAATGAGCGATGTCTTGCAATACGAGTAGTATGTGATGCTGAACATCATGTGATCACAATTCAGCCAGTGGTTCTAGAAATTCGCTTTGATATACGAGTGCTTTAGATTACAAGCATGTTTCTGGAACGAATTGTGCTCGCAAACCAAGGTTTTACTCTATATGTAAATCACTTAAGGCATTTCTTTTTTTTTTTTTTAACATTTATTTATTTTTGAGAGACAGAGAGAGGCGGAGCATGAGCAGGGGAGAGGCAGAGAGAGAGGGAGATAGAGAATCTGAAGCAGGCTCCAGGCTCTGAGCTGTTTGTCAGCACAAAGCCTGATGTGGGGCTCGAACTCACAAACCATGAGATCATGACCTGAGTGGAGTCAGATGCTTAACTGGACTGGCCCACCCAGGCGCCCCTCAACTGGTAACTTTCTACTCCACCCTTCCAAAACATAAACCGTAGAGAAGCCTAGGAGTGGCTAGTGGAGGGAAAATAAAAAGGGAAAGCCACGTCAAGGAGCCCCGGCCAACTGGGAAGAGGAAGCAATTTTACCAAAGGCCAGAAACTCAGCTTCTCAGGCCCCAGGCAACAGCTTCTCCCTCTGACCCTGTTTGTCTTCTGACGTCTGGGACTTGGGAAGGAAATAAGGGAATGTGTGGGACCCAGGAGCCTCAGTGCAAGAGGGATTTCTAGAAGTTCCATGTGTTAGGAAGGATACGTGGGAAGGATGGGCCAGAGTCCCAGGTTCCAACATCAAGCGTGTCTAGACTGAGGCTATAATGGACCAGCCAGTGTGGTCCTCCCCTGGAGAAAAATCACCCCAGCTTCCGTCAAGAGAGGTGCTCAGGGTTCATCTCATTCAATAAGTCCTGCCCATCGTTCACAGAAGATTATGGAGCCCGTTTAATGTCCAGAACTCAAGGAAGAGTTTCTTGTGCGCATCAGGCAAGGGACCTGCTCTCCCAGCCACCACTCTACACCACTCCAGACTCTTCTCTGTTTTTGCTAATTCCTAGTAGAAAGAAAAATGTGTGTGACGACATAAAGAGCTGCCCGCTCAAGGCCACATCTTTCCTCCTGAAGAGCGCTGCCTTTATTTCCCTTTTCAGAATCTTCTTGTCTTGTAGGCTTGCTAAATATTTTATGTATTTGTTTAGTATGTCTCTTCCTCATTAGAATGTGAAGTCCACAAGGGCATGGGTTTTCCCTTCCTTCTTTTCTTCCTTTCCTTCTTTCCTTCTTTTTTCCTTCCTTCCTTCTTTTCTTCCCTTTCTTTTTTTCTTTTTTCTTCCCTCCTTCCTTCATTCATTCTTTATTTCTTCCTTTCTTCCTTCCTTTCTTTCT
Source organism: Cryptoprocta ferox (assembly GCA_028646485.1). NCBI lineage: Eukaryota > Metazoa > Chordata > Mammalia > Carnivora > Eupleridae > Cryptoprocta > Cryptoprocta ferox. Next base: position 70,789,922 of record CM053579.1, read on the forward strand.
TTCCTTCTTCTTTCCTTCCTTCCTTCCCTCCTTCCTTTTTCCTTCCCTTTCTTCTTTTCTTCTTTCTTTCTTTCCTTCTTTCTTCCTTCCTTCCTTCCTTCCTTTTTTCTTTTCTTCTTTCTTTCCTTCTTCCTTCCTTCCTTTCTTTCTTTCCTTTCCACAAACTGAAATTTTACTTTTCCCCTAGTTCTATTGAGATATAACTGATATATAGCATTTTATTAGTTTCAGGTGTACAAAATAATGATTTGATATTTGTGTATATTGTGAAATGACAACCACAATAAATTCAGTTAATGCCCATCATCTCACATAGTTACAATTTTTTTTGTTATGATGAGAACTCTTAAGATTTACTCTCTTAGTAACTTTTAAATATGGTGTTAACTATAGTCATCATGCTGTATATTACATCCCCAGAACCTATTTATCTTATAGTTGGAAGTTTGTACCTTTTGACCACTTTCACCCATTTCCCCCACCTCTAACTCCTATGCTCTGGCAACCATCTATCTGTTATCTTTATCTATGAGTTTGGTTTTTTAAGATTTCACAGATACGTGGGATCATACAGTTTTTGACGTTCTCTATCTGACTTATTTCACTTGGCATAACACATTCAAGTTTCATCCATGTTGTTGCAAATGGAAGGATCGTCCTTAATGGCTGAATACTATTCTGTTGTGTATATACACACACACACACACACACACACACACACACCCCACATTGTCTTTCTCCATTTGTCCACCACTGGGCACTTAGGTTGTTTTCATGTCTCGGCTATTGTAATTAACGCTGCAGTGAACATGGGGGTGCAGATATCTTTTCGATTTTGTTTCCTTCAGATATATACCCAGAAGTGGGATTGCTGGATCATATAATAATTCTACCTTTAATTTGTTCTCCATACAGTTTGTCATCATGGCTGCACCAATTTACTTTCCCACCAACAGTGCATCGGGGTTCCCTTTCCTCCACATCCTCACCCACACCTGTCATTTCTTATCTTTTTGATTTCAGCCATCCTGACAGGTGTGAAGTGATAGTGTGGTTTTGATTTGCATCTCCCTGGTAACTAAGCCTTTTCATGTATCTGTTGGGTCATCTGTAGGTCCTTTGGAAAAATATTCGGTTCCTGTGCCCATTTTTCAATCAGATTCTTTGTTTTTGCTATTGAGTATATTTTGGGCATTTTGAGATATTAACCCTCTATGAGATACACGATTTGCAAATATTTTCTCCCATTGTGTAGGTTGCCTTTCATTTTGTGCAAAAACTTTTTAGTTTGATGTAGTCCCACTTATCTATTTTGGGTTTTCTACATATTTTGTGTACTGCTATATAAACAGTACACAGTGGCACTGGGAGTACTGGGTAAGGAGTCTCTCCTTGTGGTCTAGCCCTACCTCTTCCTCTACCTGTATGATAGCCCACTGTTTCTTAATTTCCTCCAACCCCCCTGGGTCAGCTCTCTCTCCTAACTTCATATCTCCTACTTTTCTTTATCTCCTGTTCTGCAAAGATTTTTTAGGCAACCCACAGAGGTCTTGAAAAGCACTTCCCCCAGATTCTTGAACATTCACCAATTCTTTTTTTTTTCCTGCCAAGAAAGACAGATTTAAGATTTTTTTAAAATGTTTTTTATTTATTTTGAGAGATAGAGAGAGTGAGAGAGCAGGGGAGGAGCAAAGAGGGAGAGAGAGAATCCCAAGCAGGCTCTGCACTGTCAGTGCAGAGCCCGACACAGGGCTTAAACCCACGAACCATGAGATCGTGACCTGAGCTGAGATTAAGAGTCAGATGTTTAACTGCCTGAGCCACCCAAGCTCCCCCAAAAAGACAGCTTTAAAGAGCAGGTGTCCCAGTGAAAGCAGAAGGGGTTCTTAAGTTTCCCACCAGGACCTACTGATGTGACACCCTCATCCTGAACCTTTGAGTGGGTGGTGATGGAGGGAGAAGGTAGCTGGAGTGATGGGGAAGTATAAGTCATTCTTCAGCTCAACCCCCTCCATGAGCCTGCCTTGTCATTCAGATTAAAAGCCGAAGAGTTTACTGTGGCCCATAAGGGCCTATGCAATGGAATTCCGGCCCCCTCCCCCCCCCCCCCGCCCTCCTCTGCTGATCTTCCCCTTGTTCATTCTGTTCTCACCACTCTGGCCCCTGGCTGCTCCTTTAACACGCTAGACCTGCTTCCCATGAAGGGCCTTCTTACTGGCTGCTGGTCTTTCTGCCAGGAACGTTCTTCTCCCAGGAATCATTTGACACTTCATCTCTTTTCAGTCTTTGCTCCAATGTCACCCCCTTCAGGGAAGACTTCTCTGATCCTTCTATTTAAAATTTCAAACTTCCCCCTATGCCCCCATGACACTCCCTATGCCCCTTCCCTGGTTTATGTTTCGACAGAGTATTTTCCAGCACCCTCTGTGTTACAATATTTTATGTATTTGTTTATCATATCTTCTCCCCACGGGAATGCGAGGGCATGGGTTTTCCATCTATTTTGTTTACTGCTCTATCCTCAGAGTTTAGAACAATGCCTGGAGCCCAGTAGATAATCAATACATATCTGTTGAGAGTGGCTAAAATGAACAAATCAGGATACTATAGATGCTGGCGAGGATGTGGAGAAACGGGAACCCTCCTACACTGTTGGTGGGAATGTAAACTGGTACAGCCACTCTGGAAAACAGTATGGAGGTTCCTCAAAAAACTATCAGTAAAACTCCCCTATGACCCAGCAATAGCACTGCTGGGGATCTACCCAAGGGATACAGAAGTGCTGATCCATAGGGACACATGTACCCCAATGTTCATAGCGGCACTTTCAACAATAGCCAAATCATGGAAAGAGCCTAAATGTCCATCAACTGATGAATGGATCAAGAAGATGTGGTTTATCTCTACAATGGAATACTACATGGCAATGAGAAA
>CM053579.1:70792955-71087135 GCA_028646485.1 Cryptoprocta ferox
TATCTGTTGAATCAATGAATTAGTAAAAGAGTAAATAGAGTCTTCTGTTCTGTTCTTCAACCATGAGATCCGGGTGCGTGGTCACGTGGACGTGCGTGGGTGTGGAGGAGGGCCCAAAGAAAAAGGTCACATTGAATCGCAAATTAATGGAGTCTGAGGAAGCATACCCTCCAGAAACCCACAAATGACCTGGGGCAGTTCTGATTAGTGGAAGGAATGCTGGGACCGTGGGCTATAGACCGGGTTTTAAATCAATCTTTACCACTAACTGTTTGGGCAAAGTCATTTAACGTCTCTGAGCTTCAATTGTATCATCTGTAAAATGGACACATTAGAATAAATAATCACTGAAAAAAAGCCTGTAGCACTGTATGGTTAAAAAAATTTTTCTTGTTTTTTACTTGCAGTATGTTTGAAAATTGTGAGGCAGCCAGGGCAGGTCCATAGATGTAAGGGAACGTGAAACCTTTTTTGTTGTTGTTGTGAATTATAATCCCTCATTGGAGTCTAAGGAGCGTGGATCCCATAAATGCAGGACCCTTTGTTTGCTGAGCAGGAGACAAAATTGGACTTGCAAGAGGGCTAAACTGTTTTGTGGGGGTTTTAAAAAAAGTTTTTTTTACGTTTATTTATTTTTGAGAGAGAGAGAGCAGGGGAGGGACAGAGAGAGAGGGAGAGAGAGAATCTCAAGCAGGCTCTGCACTGTCAGCCCAGAGTCTGACACAGGGCTCAATCCCACAAATCGTGAGATCATGACCTGAGCAGAAATCAAGAGTCGGATGCTTAACTGACTGAGCCACCCAGGCACCCCTAAACTGTTTTATATAAGAATCGGCTGAGATACTGAAGACAAGGCAAGAAGCTGGAGCAGAGGTGGTGTTATAAGAGAGTGGGAGAGACGCTGGTCCTTGTCTCACGCAGTAGAAGAATGAATCTTGCGGACAACAGAAAGTGAGCAAAGTGATAGAGTTTATTGACAGAAAGTATAAAGCTCTCAAGAGTGAGAGGGGTTCCGACTGGGGAGTCGATATGGATTGTTGTCCCTGGCTTTAAAAAAATATTTTTTAAATGTTTATCTATTTTTGAGAGACAGAGACAAAGCATGAGTGGGGGAGGGGCAGAGAGAGAGGGAGACAGAATCGGAAGCAGGCTCCAGGCTCCCAGCTGTCAGCACAGAGCCCGACGTGGGGCTTGAACTCATGATCCGAGAGATCATGACCTGAGCTGAAGTTGGACGCTCAGCTGATTGAGCCACCCAGACGCCCCTGTCCCTGGCTTTTTATTGGGACCTTATCAGAACGTTTGTGAGACCTCACGCATGGCACCTAGCCTGGGCAAGTCCGGAACACGTGTATCTCATCCTCTTGTTCCCCAAATTCCACTGCCGCTGCCGCGTCCTCAGCCTCCCACCTGTATCTGCATCCTGCCTCCCCGAAGGTCTCTATCTCTCCCTGCCTAATGTAACCCTTTCCCTACTCATTCCTCCCCCTGGAACAGGGCCCCTAACTGCCGTTAGGGAACAGGGACGATGACCATTCTGGCTTCTTCAGGCTGACAAGGGACAGCATGGGGGTACAGAAGTCAGAGTCTACCCAAGGGTCGGTCGAGTGGCCCACAGGATGGTTCCACCGGAAGGCTGACAGGCATGAGGTGGCACAAGCGTTGGCAGACGCAAAGAGACAAAACACAAATTAAAGATTACACCGACCACCAAGATGCCATCTCTAAGATAATGTCCCTAGTTCCCAAACCAGTCAAACAATCCAAGGGAGACCCTGACTTTGTCCAGTTGCACCCGAATGTCATCTATCAGTTGTGAGACTCTATGGGAATTATCGGTCATATTGAAACAACACATGTCAGGGAATCTCTCCCAACCCAGGTGATGGAGGAGCAGCAAGTAATTAATGGTGGCTCGATTTTCCAAGAGTCTGGCTCTAACTTTACTTAACTTGTTTTTAATGTTTATTTTTTATTTTTGAGAGAGAGAAAGACAGAGCACGAAAGGGGCAGGGGCGGAGAGAGAGGGAGACACAGAATCTGAAGCAGGCTCCAGGCTCTGAGCTGTCAGCCCAGAGCCCGACGCGGGGCTCGAACTAACAGAACCACGAGATCATGACCTGGGCGGTAGTCGGATGCCTAACTGACTGAGCCACCCAGGTGCCCCTACTTAATTTTTGATTTAAGTCGTCTAATACTTGTGAGGTTTCATTTAGAGTTCTGCTGCATCAGCAGTTTGCTTTATTTCACGGTGTAAAACTTTTTTAAAAGCCGGGAGTCTTACCAGAGAAAAAGCCAAGGCAGCCATTTACGATTATTACTTCATAAATTGTTAGGTAAGCCGAACCTGGGTATTATTTTATAAAGTAGAGCTTTCATTATTTCTTGTGCCTTATTCATTTTTTATTTTTATTTTTTAGGAGAAGGCCTCTACCCAATTAGTAAAACTATCAACGCATACCAACAGACTTTGGGACCCCTTTGACCTTGGCATATGAGTGAAACCTAATTGTCAGTCTTCCCTGGATAGCCTCCAGGTCCTTGATTGCCTTGGGAGAGCGAGTCTGTGGTTGAGAGGATTGTTTCTAGGACAGACTTCACAGGCTGATACTACTTGCAGAACTGTCCTTGACAAATTTTTCCCAGTAAACATCCTTTGGGCCATTTGATAAGTTTTATCCCTCCCTAAATGAAAGGCCTGATGCAGTGCTTTAATGACCTTTTAGCTCTGTGAGCTCAGTAAACAGTAATTGCCCTGCTCTGTTTGTAACCATTCTGAGTGCTGGAAACAGTGTTCATGAGTCAGACCCCAGTTTATTTCCCTGGGAGAGTAGGTGGGATCGAGTCTCCTTTAAAAATTGATAGAGCCGGTGAGCTATTTTCCTGAACCTCAGTATCCGTATCCTACAGTATCCAGTAATTCCCCAAAACTCACACAATTGTTGATCTATCCTGGAGTTAGTAGCACTACAGTCTCTAATCCAGTTATAATGTCCCTTCCTAGCAGGGGAGCAAGGCTCTCCGGCATTATCAAGAAACAATGAGAAAAAATTAGGTTTTCCACAACTTTCCAGAAGTTGAGAGAAAAATTTAATCCTAAGTTTTCTGGAGACACCTCTAATTGTTAGTGCTTGGTTTGGATAGTTGGCCTGGAGTGGAAAGGACAGAGAAGGTGGCTCTAGTATCAAGAAGGAAATCAACTGGCTTGTCAGTTACTGGAGTTTTCCAGAGTTACCCGAGGCTCTGGGCTTCCAACAGACACTTGGTTCCTGGGAGCCACCCCAAAGAGCCCCAGGCCCCATCAGTCCCTTTCAGGGACACTGGTTATCTGAGCCCTGGCAAGTGGAGGTCCCCAAGGGCATTCAGAGTTTCCAGTGACTGTCTCCACACAACGGACATGGCTTTCGGGGCTTTGTCCTCTATTGTCCCTTCTGAGGGCAGTCTCGATTCCAGTGCCCTGAACGGCCACATAAGTGGCATTTGGTGCCAGCACCTCGGGAAGTCTAGTCTGACATAGTGTGTAAGGCCACGACTAAGTCTTCAGATTTTTTCTTAAGCCTCATTTCCTGTTCTTTCCTCTTGATCTCAGTTGTAATCTACCCCACTGGCAGCTCGTAAGAGCTCTTCCAAGGTCCCTTCCGGAGCAATAGTCAATTTTTGCAGCTTCCTCTGAATATCTATAGTCGATTGTATGGCAGATTTGTCCTTTAGAATTGTCTCAGCCTCAGGGGCGTCAGGGGAGATAGCTATATCTTTAATGAGAGCTTCCCTCAACCTCTCCAGGAAGGCCAATGGGCTCTCATTCTGTGTTTGTAAAATAGGGGCTAATTTAGCATAACTTATGGGCTTCACCTTAGACCTCCTTATTTCTCCAAAACACAAGCTTGGAAGTGGTGGTGATACCCTTCCTCAATGGGAAGGTCATAGTCCCAATTAGATCTTGGGATGGAACTGCCTGGGCCCCAGGAGGAAATGGGAAATTCCCTATAGGACCTCCAGCCCCGTCATAATTAATGAGTTACTCGTCCCCATATCTCTCACCTGCTGCCAAGAACACCATGCTTCTCTTCTCTGTCTCATTAAGAGTCTGTTTCAACAAAGACATCATATCTTCCCAGGTCAACTCAAAAACATACGTAATATTTTGAAAAGCCTCTATATACTTATCCAGATCATCAGAAATTTTACCTAGATCTCTTTTTATCTGCCTTAAATCTTGTAATGAAAAAGGTACTTGTAATCTTATAATGGTGGTGCCTCCCTGTGTCCCTCCTACCGGCATTCTGGCTTCTTGTGGGGAAAACACACCTGTCACATCATGGGGGAGGGCCTGGAAAAGTAGGCAGCAGGGAACAGAAGTTCACGTTCTTAAGTCTGGATATATAGATCAAGGACCCGAGGAGGAGGAGGTTGAGGGGGAAAACTTCCCAACCTCCTTCTCTAGGTCTGGTTTGGGTACAGGCGAGGGGCCCTTAAGTGTTTTCCCTCCTGATTGCTAGAGGAAAGGGTTGCCATTGAGTCAGGATCAACCTTACGTTGCTTATACATATCTTGATTTTTTCTTAAGGTCCCAAAACATTGAACATAGGAGACTTCTCCCCATTTCCCCTCATGTTTGCAAAGCAAGTCCAGTTGTAGGATAGTGTCATAAATGGTATTTCCTTCTGGAGGCCAGGTTTCCACCTCCAGTTTGTATTGGGGCCAAGCCTCAGTGCAGAAGAAAATGAGTTGCTTTTTCTTCAGGATTTGTAGATCAAAATCATCCCAATTTTTCGGAATGCATCCCAAAGGAATATTGGCCTCGCTTGGGGAATTGTCTCTCTATAGGAAAAAGGAGGAAAAGGCATCCCTTATCTCAATTTCCTATAGCTGCCCAGGAAAAACCTTATCTCTTGACCTTGACTGTTGGCCAGGAGAAGCCTCATCTTGTGATCCCGTGTTTTGGCTGGCTATGTGACTGGCAGCCAAAAGCTTTGTCAGTCTCATGAGGTGCTGGGAGTAGTCGCTCTTACCCAGGCTTGACCCTGTCTCCAAGAGGTGACCCGTCCTCCCCCATTTCCCCTCCCCCTCCATTTCCCACCTGCAGGACTTTGAGGGTATTGACTTGGCCAAGCAAGACTTTCCTGGTTGTAGAAGGATGCACTAATTTTATTTTGGCCCAACAGTAATCCTCCTTACAAACACATTTCAAAAGGATGGCAAAAACCATTTTTTTTGTAAGGATGAAATCAGCCATTGAGGGGGGCTAAAAGGGCCAAAGTTGAGGTTTATTCCCCTGCCTTTTTCATCAATGTCCACATCAATATAGTCCAGCCATGTTATCCATTTTATAGTATCTAGGTTGTTGCAAATCGGCATACACCAGGCTAAGTGTAGCAAAATGGCTCCCACGTATCCTGGTAAAAAGCCCTTCATATGTCATAGTCATCCTTCCCACATACGGCGCAGACACCCATTCCTTTGCTAAACAGAAACAACACAAATGTGGAGCATTTGGAGGCCAATAGGGAGGCCATTGCCACCATTTCTCCAGCCTTTGGATCAAAGGAGGGGCAATTTCAACCAAGGTATGAGCAAAGCAACTCAAAAGGGTATGCTGCCCTGCCCTTTTGGTTAAAATTATGGCTCCTTCCATCTTTGGGGGCAGACAAAAGAGTAAAAAAACTTTGTTTAGCTTTTTTTTTAATCAAAAGCAGACCAACAATCCAAGAAAACTTCGCCTTTTTAACAGAGAGTAAAGCAGAATTTTAATCTTATACCAGTGTACTTTTAACATCCATTCATTTTAACCTTAGTCCATCCTGACCACATATAAAATTCCTTTCCAAAGAGTTCCCTTCACACATCCAGATAGCCAACAGACACATGAAAAAATGCTCAACTTCACTCATCATCAGGGAAATACAAATGAAAACCACAATGGGATACCACTTCACACCTGTCAGAATGGCTAAAATAAACAACTCAGGCAACAATAGATGTTGGCGAGGATGTGGAGAAAGAGGATCTCTTTTGCACTGCTGGTGGGAAAACAAACTGCTACAGCCACTCTGGAAAACAGTATGGAGGTTCGTCAAAAAATTCAAAATGGACCTACCCTATGACCCAGCAATCACACTACTAGGTATTTATCCAAGGGATACAGGTGTGCTCTTTCGAAGGGGCACATGCACCCCAAAGTTTATAGCAGCGCTATCAACAATAGCCAAAGCATGGAAAGAGCCCAAATGTCCATTGACAGATGAATGGATAAAGAAGATGTGGTATACGTATGCAATGGAGTATTACTCGGCCATCAAAAAGAGTGAAATCTTGCCATTTGCAACAACGTGGATGCAACTAGAGGGTATTATGCTAAGTGAAATTAGTCAGAGAAAGACAAATATCCTATGACTTCACTCACATGTGAAATTTAAGATATGAAACAGATGAACATAAGGGTAGGGAAGCAAAAATAATATAAAAACAGGGAGGGAGACAAAACATAAGAGACTCTTAAATACAGAGAACAAATTGAGGGTTGCTGGCAGTGTGTTGGGTGGGGGGATGGGCTAAATGGGTGATGGGCATTAAGGAGGGCACTTGGGATGAGCACTGGGTGTTATATGTAGAGGATGAATCCCTGGATTCCACGCCTGAAATCATTATTGCACTAAATGCTAGCTATCTTGGATGTAAATTTTAAAAAATTAATCAATTAAAAAAATATTTCCCTTCACAAACCTTCTACAACTTTCCTTTGCTTTCAGATTTTGACCTAAGCCATTTTTCTCCAAAGAACTAGTCTCATTTAGGATAAAATTACTTTCTTTTACCTTCAATAAAAATGTATTCCCATACTTTATATCTTTCTTACACATCTCCTACTTTTCTACATACAGAGTTACTTTCCTTATTTCCTTCAGGTTTAATGATAGGTACCTGAATTTTAACTCTTAGAAACCTTAGTCTCTAGTAAAAACTAAGTAGTAACCAATTGTGGACTGTCTGTTACATCAGAACTTTTTAAGATGGCAAACTTATGAATCAGTTAAGCACAAAGCATGTTTTTCAACAGATTTAAATATCCTTAGTTTTTTGCCATGAGAAGCCAAAAGCACAAACCTATGTTCAGTAAGCAATGCTTCAGTATTTCATCCGATTTGGAAAGGGCCTAAACGTCCAATGAATTTGGGCCAGGTTTTCATCCAAGCAAAGCATTAAAGTTTCAGGCTACCAAAGACCCTGAAAGCTATCTTAACAATGACCCGTGAAAACGTTGAGACAGACACAATTAACCATCATTTTAAGCCATTTTTTGTTGACACCTTGCAGCAGAGACATTCATGAGCTTATTTGACCTTCAGTAAACCCAGGTAGAAAAAATTTCATATATTTACTGCGATAACTCTAAAGACACGTCTATCTTAAAAAATTTTTGATGTCTTATTTATTTTTGAGAGAGAGGGAGAGAGCGACAGAGTATGAATGGGGGAGGGGCAGAGAGAGAGAGAGGGAGACACAGAATCTGAAGCAGGCTCCAGGCTCCGAGCTGTCAGCACAGAGCTCGACATGGGGCTTGAACTCGTGAACCTCGAGATTGTGACCTGAGCCGCAGTCAGATGCTTAACCAACTGAGCCACCCAGGCGTTCCAAAAGACATGTCTATCTTAATTATGTTCCACCTGTGTCCACTTAAAAGTTCCCCGTTGTCAATTTTTACGTAGGGCACCATCTGAAGTGGACGGTGTGAGTCAAAGGGGGTGTTCCTTGCTCCCTGACAGCAAGCGGAGGAGGAGCCCATGGTACCAGAGGCGTGGAAGATGGGGTAGGAACCAGTTATGCAGGCCACACCCAGGTGGTGGAAGGAGGTGGAGAAACAGGTGGAGAGGGAGGAGGAGATAGAAGATGTGTGGTGTCACCTAGAAGCCTGGAGGCTGATAAAAGGCCAGAGGGCAGAGAAAGAGGTCTCCTGGTCCCAGAGCCTGTCAGCTCAGACAGATGAGCAGATACAGATTTTTTTCCCCCCCACGAATTAGGCAGTCCATGTTGGGCTAGAGAAGACAGGGAATTTCCCTGAAACAAAAGGAGTTTTGGCAGCTGCTTGGGAATATTCCTTAAAGTCTCCATCCCGAGGTAGACCAACCAGAAATGGTTGGTTCTCATCATCGTAGTCATTGACCCAGGAAACGAATGGGGGAGAAGCCCCCACATACAGTTAGAGTAACCGGAGTCTATTAGGAGAAACAGTGAAAGAGTGTCAGAGTCCCCATCGTTAAGGATGGCCTGTGTTTTTCTCCAGCAACCTGGGATAGGTTTTGGAACACTTCTGTATATTGACCAGGATTGTCTGCAAATTTGGCCAGCTCCTTTTTATTTGCTTAAAATCTTGCAAGGAAAACAGAACCTTCATGGGGCCAAATTCACCATGAGGCATTTTAGTCAATGGATACATTGAACGCGCCTTCCTTTCAGGGGGAAGATTTCTCATCCCTGGCAATCCTGGATCAGGAGGACATGAGGGTCTAACAGGTGGCTTTTCCTGAGAAGAGACCTCAGGGGATGAGCCTGCAAGTACCTGCCCTTCTCGGCCTCTAGAAGGGGCTGGATGGTCGGCACCTAACTTACAGGTCTTACATAGGAAACTTCTGACCATTCACCCTCTCTTCTACAATACAGATCTAACTGTGAGATAGTACTGTACTGAATACTTCCCTCCGGAGGCCAGGACTCTCCATCCCCCAGGCAATATTGAGGCCAAGCCTGGGAGCAGAAAGAACCTCATGCTCTTCTTTTTGAGCATTTGTGGATCAAATCTTTCCCAACTTCTCAGAACACATTCCAGAGGGGTCCCTGCAGAGAAGGGGTTGTTACCCATCTTGCAATCCCGGTAGGAGTCAAGAACCTCAAGGACCTCCATACCTGTCATATTAGAAAGGTGACTATGAAGGTGTCCCAGCATATCAGCTCTCCCCTTTAGAATCAAGGCGTCCCTTGACCCGCCCTCCCCAAGCTGAGAGGATGGCCTAAGACCCTGGGTCAAAGAATGATGGGGCAAGACCCTGGGTCAAAGAATGATTGGGCAAACGGGGGTAGCCATTCTGACCCACTGCTTTAGCCTCCACCCAACCCTTCCTTCCCTCCTCTGGATCCTTCTAAATCTCTTAAGGAGTTTGGTGAGGTTAGTGATTCAAGGTTTGTTATTTGTAAAGGTTATGGGTGCAAGCAAACAGCTGGGGTGATTATGGAGAGGCATGTGCTGCATATGGAGGAGGCTTCCCCGGGCCGTGACCCCCAGGGCCGGTCTCCATCCTTTTACATGTCTCAGTGCCCAATGGGAACCAGAGGGCAGGTTCAGAGCGCTGGATTGCCAGTCCTTATGTGCGCCCCCTGGATGAACCTTTCCTGTAACCGAGAAGGTCCCTGACGACCTCATTCTTCAAAGGCCTCTTGACTGAGCCCTCATTTCCTGGTCATACCAATTTACTTGCACCCCCAACCCACATGGAATCTAGTCCACACGGTCAATTATTTCCTCGCCTCACCTGTAAGCATCCTTCCTTCCTGTATGCCTCAGGTCCTATCAACAGGTGGGTCCCAACTGAAGGGTGTAACCCTTGAGACCTAGCAGCATTATAGTTTCCATCTTTTTGTTGTTGAAACCAGAAAGCTCCAACAACATATCTTATTAAGGTTCCCGCTGCTATGGCGCATAAAGAAGGCATGGTGGTAGATCTGTGCTCCCATTCTTAATGTTCAAAACCCAGGGGCTACAAAGGGATGACTCTAATATTGTCTGCTGATATTCGAAGTCTAGAGTCCTGGCCTCATTGAAGCCTGAGCTGTATCTGGCAGGAAAATCTATGTCTCACCAAACAAGTCCCTAATTGCTGGAATATATTGATCATCAGGGGTTGGAGAGGTTTTAGAAGGCATTTAAGAAGGACAGGGGAAGAAAGACTAAGCCAAGAGCAGAAAGGGGAACCGGTTAGGGTTAGGCCAACGTTCCCCTTTCACAACGGGGGATTGACCAAACCTTTACCCAGAAGTCTGTCATCACCTGAGGCTTAGGACCAGCGGCCATGCTACCTGCTTTTAAATGGCCGACAGGTACCCGGTTTTGAGTCTTGGTAAGGAGATCTTCCATTCAGAAAAGGAAAGGAAGGAGTCCGCTGTTACTCACCCTCTGACAGGTTCCCGGGTTTCTGCACCAAAATGTCACAGGAGGGTGGGAGGGACCCTGGTTCTTGTCTCATGGAGTCAAAGAATCTTACGGATAACAACAGAACCATAGAGTTTATTGAGAGAAAGTACAGAGCTCTCAGGAGTGAGAGGGGTCCTGACTGGGTAGCCACTGGGGACTTCTGTCCCTGGATTTTTACGGGAACACGTGTATCTCATCCTCTTCTTGCCCAAACTCCGTTGCCACTGCCGCTTCCTCAGCCTCCCACCTGTATCTGCATCCTGCCTCCCTGCAAGTCTCTATCTCTCCCTGCCTAATGTAACCCTTTCCCTACTCAGTGGGAGAAGCAGAAGAGGTGGTGGGCCGGGGAGGTCAAGTCAAGAAGAGGCAGTTGTTGGGGCCAGATGAGCAAGTGGGGCATGGGAAAGAAAAATCAAGGGATTGAATTTGTTCTGCTGGGCGTGACGGAATCCCTCCCTACATCTACTTCAGAAAATCCGAGTTGCTTCTGACTGCTCTGCCCCTGCTGAATTATCTCAGGAGACCAGAAAGCGGTATAAACCCTGTGTGAAGGCTGCCAAAAGGGAGGGGATAGGCGACGTCTTGGCCACATGATGGGGGTAAGGAGAGCTCAGGTTAATAGGAATGAGGCTCTGGCCCAGAAAGTGTGGCTACAATGAGCAAGCCCACCTCTTCTTGTACTGACTTCTTAGGCTACGGTACTGTCCCCATTTCCCCCTGAATATATGTGTAAAGGGTCTGCTGTAGACTGAATGTTTGTGTCCTCTCCAAGTTCATATGTTGAAACCTAATCCCCAAGGTGATGGTATTAGGAGGTGAGGCCTTTGGGAAGTGATTAGGTCATCAGAGTGGAATTGTCAAGAATGGGATGAGTGCCCTTATAAAGCCCAGAGAGCTTCCTGGCTTTTTCTACCATGCCACAGCAAGAAGATGGCCGCCTATGAACCAGGAAGTGGGCTCCTACCAGACCAAATCGCCTGGCACCTTCATCTGGGACTTCCAGCTTCCAAAACTGTGAGAAATAAATATCTGTTGTTTATAAGCCACACAGTCTGTGGTATTTTGTCACAGCAGCACTAAAGACACTGAGATAGGGTCTTATTTATTATTTTAATCTCTCGTCAATTTATTCTATTGACGCGCTCTATCGCCTTGAGCTTAGTAATTGCTTTAAACGGTAGAGTCTTCTTTAGCCTGATAAAACAGTCATCGGGTTGAGTCATTACAGTTGGAACTGAAGAAACCTAGAACCTTTGCTTAGCACTTTGACTTAGCAATTAAGTTTTTGATTTTGCACACTCAGGTAAACGGAAAAGCACTTTGAACTCACTTTTGGATAATTAGCACAAAGAAAATGGCTTTGCAAGTCACAATGTGGCAATGGTTCAAACCGAGCAAATGATCACAAAAACCAACACTCTCATATTCATACAAACTTTCTGCCACAAAGGGTTTTCATTTAACTTCAAGTGATAAAGCTGGGTAATTATGGGATAATATTATTCACAAAACTGTTCATCAAACTCACATATATTTTGTAGCGTCTCATACTGGAAATCTCTCAGGAAAATACAGTATTTGAATTTAAAACTATCACTCCATTGTAGCAATTTATCAGCAAAAATGTATGCCTGTTTCTAATGTGTACTCCCTGATAAACAGCCAGTGAAAACAAAGAAATATACATTTGGTCTGGAAGGGATATTAAAAAAAAAAAACCTTTAAAAGTAAAAGTTTGTCATGGGCAGACAAGGAACCAAAAACCCTTTCTCTATTTTCTTTACTTTGTTAAATCCATACAAAAGTACTTTGGGAGGGTATCTAACGCTTTTACTAGCCAGGATCTTATTCAGACATTGGCCATCTGAGATAGGAAGGTATAAATAAAACCCAGATGAAGATGGAAAGTTTGAAGGTAATTTAAAAAGCTGGATGTGTCCTAAATAGCAGGACAGGATACCCCGCACTAGTGTGTTTGGAGGAATCCACAGATTGATTTTTAGACACTAACCTCAGCTTAACGCTTTTCTCCTTAAATGAAATTAATTCTCATGTGGTCCAGGGGAGTACCTTTCAAAAGAATATTCCCTTTTCAGTAGCTTAGAAGCATTCATTTCCTCACTTGGATTACCCATATTGTCTTTCAGCCCAGCAATTTCCAGCTCACTTTAGAAAGTCATTTCATCCTTGGGCGGAAGTGCATTTCCAGATATATCGGCCACTTTTGATCCCTGTTAGCTCAGAGGTCTTCTTTGAAGATCACAGTCGGTAAAAACATTTTTCTGTGGATGACAATTGTGAGAATTACGGGTAATTCTTAGAACCAATGAAATTCATTTTCAGTTGGTGTGGTTCTCTCACAGATTAGCAGATGGTTTGGCAGTCAAGATTAAAGCAGCATATTGAGGATTGGGAAAAAAAATGAAAACGTAATTAACTTCCTTCTCTTGCCCATGGACATTTTAGGTTGTCTGCAGTTTTTCAATATTACAAATAATGTTGCACTGATACTCATAGCTGTATAAGATTTCCTCTAGAGGGGCGCCGGGGTGGCTCAGTCGGTTGAGTGTCCGACTTCAGCTCAGGTCATGATCTCACGGTTCATGGGTTTGAGACCCACGTCGGGCTCTGTGCTGACAGCTCGGAGCCTGGAGCCTGCTTCGGATTCTGTGTCTCCCTCTCTCTCTGCCCCTCCCCTGCTCGCACTGTCTTTCTCTCTCAAAAATAAATAAACATTAAAAAAAAAAAGATTTCCTCTAGCATATATTCCCATAAGTAGAATTGCTGGGTCAAAGGGTATATACATCTTTGATTTTACTAGATATTATCACATGGTTCTCCAAAATGCCTGTACCCGTTCACACCTCTATCAGCAAGACAGGAGATTTTTGGTTATTCTATGTCTTCACTGAAATTCACTAGTATCTGAATCTTTAATTTTTCTTGGTCCAATGGGGGTAAAATTGCATTCCCTTACTGTTTTCGTTTGTATTTCTCTGATGAATAGTCATATTGGATATCTTTTCATATATCCTTTGGCCTTTAAGCTTCCTTTTCTGTGAGTTACCAATTTCTATTCTATTGGCTTAGTTGGTTTTTTTCTCCTGTTGACTTGTCTTCTTTAAAAAACGCTCTTTGTAGTTTTATGTCTTGTGAATAGCGTTTTCTAGTCCATGGGTTTTCTTTTCACTTTATCTTTTGGAGCGTTTTATAGGTCAGAAGTATGTAATTTTAGTATAGTGGAATTTATTGATCTTGCCTTTTGTATGTTTAAGAAATCCTTCCCTATTATCTACCAGTCTCACAGATATATTCTCCTAAATTTGGTTCAAAGCTTTGTAAAGCTTTCTTTTTCACAACTGGAATTTATTTTTGTTCATTGTGTCTTTTCGTTCTCTACTGCTGTCTCACAAGGTACTCGGAACAGTGGCTGGCAATAGCACCCATTTATCAGCTCACAGGTCTGTAGGTCCAAAGTCCAATACAAAATAGTTGAGTTCTCTGCTGATGATGTTACAAGGCTGAAATCTGGTCATTGACCATCTGTATGCTCATCTTCCAAGCTCACCTGGTTGTGGCAAAATTTAGTTCCTTGCAGCTGTAGGACTGAGGTTCTCATTTCCTTGCTGGCTGTTAGCCAGAGGATGCTTGAGCTCCTTGAGGCCCTTGCCATGCCCCGCCCCCCATCTCCAAAGCCATCTGCAAGGAAACTCGTTTGTGAGAAATCCTTCTACATGCTTCAAATCTCTCTGACTGACAATCTCCCCTTCAGGAAGAGCCCTGTCCCTTTTAAAGGCTCACCTGATTAGGTCAGACCCACCCAGAATAATCTCCCTATTTTAAGGCCAATTGATTTGGGACCTTAATTGCATCTGCAATCTTCCTACACAACAGCACCTAAGTTCATGTTTGATTAAATAACTAGGAGAAGCTGTGAGTATACCAGGGGCTCTGTCATCTTGGGGCCATCTTAGAATTCTGTCTACCGCATGATATAAAGTAAGGATCCGTGTTTTTTTTTTTCCAAATAGATCACTACTTTCATTTTGGAAAAATTTAAGAGATATACACAAGTAGAGAAAATGATTTCATGAACTCCTGTGTTCCCAGTACCCTACTTCCGTGGTTTCACATGGCTGATCTGGTTTCATCTATGTCCCGACTGCCTTCTCCCCACTCCTTCCTGCAGATTATTTTTCAACAAATCCAAGCCATACTAGTTTGTCTGTAAATCTTTACATATGTATCTTTAAAGGCAATAACTTCTTTTCTTTCTGCCCGGAATTAGCCAAATTCAAGCTTAAGGACACCGTTCTCCAGACTGCCAAGTCTGCCCAAGACTTCCGACACCACCTGCAAGCTCAGAGATTTCCCAAAACCACTCTCGGGTTTGATAATTTGCTAGCAAGATGCAGAGAACTCATGGACACCTAGTATATTCACAGTCACATTTATTACAGGCAAAAGATGCAAATTAGAAGACACTCATAGGGCCGAAACTTGGTCTGGCAGGGTTCCAAAGGTAAACCTTGCATGTCCTCAGGATACCCTCCGATACCCTCCCAGCACTGACATGTGGCCACATGTATATGGAGTATTGCCAACCCAGAAAGCTCACCCAAGCTTTGGTGTCCAGACTTTTTATTGGGGCCTCCTTATGTAGGCACGATTGATTGAGTCATCACCCATGTGGCTGAACTCAATCTCCAGGCCCCCTCTGCTCCCACAGGTTGAGCGGCTTCGTGTGGCTCACAGCCCCAAGCCTCTAATTATGTGGCTGGTCTTTCTGTCGTGGCCAGCCCCTACCCTGAGTCATCTCCTACCCTGAGTCATCTCATTAGCATAAAGTAGCAGGGTGAAAAACCTAAAGTACCCACTGTGAATAGCAAAGACACTCCAGTCGCTTAGGGAATTTCAGGGGTTTAGAGGTTAGCTCCCAGGAACTAGGAGCAAAGTCCAACTAAATCCATCTATCTTCCTTCCTTCCTTCCTTCCTTTGTTTGTTCCTCCCTCCCATTCTCCCTTCCTCCCTCCCCCCCATCCTCCCTCCCTTCCTCCCTCCCATTCTCCCTCCCTTCCTTCCTTCTTTCCTTCCTCCCTCCCTTTCTTCATTCCTTTTTTCATTCCTCCCTCCCTTCCTTCCTTCCTTCCTTCCTTCCTTTCTTTCTTCCCACAATACCATTATCACACCTAAAAAATTAAAACAATTCCCTATTGCCATCCAATATCCAATAAATGTTCCAATTTTCCCCACTGTCTACTTTTTTTTTTAAAGTCAATTCCTATAAGTCTGTATCCTAACAAGCTTCACACATGGCACTTGGTTGATATGCGTCTTCGGTTTTTTCTAGCTTATAGGTTCCTCTTCTCCCCCCTCCCCACCCTTGCAATTTATTTGTAGAAGAAAATGAGTCATTTGTTCTATGGAGTCTACCATGTTCAAGATTTTGCATAAATTATATAACCGTAAAATACTGTTTCCATGTGACATATTTGAAATCACTTAGCCAGAACAGACCGTTCGAATGCACCCTTGTGCTACAAACCTCACAGGCACAAGCAAGCATCTTAAAGACCCTTGTGAAAACATCACTAGTTTGGTGAACAGCTTGGTGACCTGGGAAGTCTGGAATATCTGTCCCAGTCTGTCCTTGCTCCAACACGCTTAACTGCGAGTTACCCTCGTGTTAATGTATAGTCTGTTGCTTAGAAAGTTCCAGGAGAAGTGTTCAGGGGGCTGAAATGGAATGTGAATTACATAATTCTGCCCCCCATAAAGGCACTGGAATTATGTCTTTCTATTGTGTGACAGGCCAGGAACAGTACTATGCTATCCAGTACATTTAATGGTGACGAAACGGAGCCCCAAATAAGTGCCAATTGTCTTGCAATAGATAGATCTGTAAGCAGTTAAAAAGAGTTTCATTGTCACATTTGGAAGAGAAATCGGTTCCCCACAGTGAGTATGAATTAAGTGCTCTTAATATATTTTCAAAAACACCGATCTTTGGGCTGCCTGGGTGGCTCCATAGGTTAAGCATCTGACTCGACCTCGGCTCAGGTTGTGATCTCATGGTTTGTGGCATCAAGCCCCGCGTCAGGTTCTGCACTAATAGCACGGAGCCTGCTTGGGATTCTCTCTCTCTCTTCCTCTTCCCCTCTCCCTGCTCTCTCTTTCTCTCTCAAAATAAATGAACTTTAAAAAAAAGGACAAAGCTACTTCTCTCAGTTATGGCTTTAGTCTAGGCTTTTGTCTTATTGAACACGCCATTGGAGGATGGGATGGATACCATGACCTTCCCATGGATCCTCTGTGGCCAAGAGTCCTTGGCTTGTGGGCCTCCACAAGGTACTCTGACCAAACACCAATGTGTTTGGCAGATTTAAAATATAGGTGTACAAGCTGATATACCAGAAAGCTGAAACTTAGAAACACATATGATCCTGTATTCCTAACCCAAAACTCTCTCCTTCCCAAGATCTTTCTCTCCCCATTACCCCTCCAGTGACATAGATGGTGCCCAGATCATCAGCTAGGCTCCTTTCGAGGAGCATGGGCTGCTAACCACGGTGGGCTTCCTGGATGAGGTCAGTACCTCTGTTCCTCCCTGGCTTCTATCGCCAAAATCCCCATGTGAACCACCAAGGCCAGTTTCTGGGGAGCCGAGGTTTGGCCACTGTGGGCTTGGGACATGTTCATTGGTAGACTGTCCCGTGAAGGGAGGTGGGAGCGCACAGGAACACATTTTCAGGAGGGAATCGAACTCTCTGGATTCCCGTTCCTCCAGAGGGGAGCAGCTAAAAGAAATCCCATGTTGGGCCCCAGAGCCACAAGGGCAGACTTGTAGGATAACCCTGAAGAGTTGTAATGTTGTCTTGCCATGTGACTCAGGGATGTGGAGGATGAGGCCAGGTTTGGGGCCAGGGAGGTTGTTGCCAAATGGAACTCGGTGGGGGTGCGGGAGTGAACCTTCCGTGCTGGCCAGTGCCGCATACAAGACCACCTTGGGTCCAGGCTCTGTGGTGCTGTGATTTAGACAGTGGTCCTTCTGGAAAGCTTTACTGACGGCCGCCTGGCAGGAGCGCTATTTGCAGCCAGAACTCTTGGGACTTTTCTCCTCGGACTGCCCTGGTATCACTGTCCATTCCACCAGAAAACTGAGGGTGATTACAGAGAGCTAGAGAGTCAGGGTTCCAAGAGCTGGGCTTTGGAAAACTCCTTTCTTTACTTTTGTCCATGATGACCTGAGACTCCTGTGCAAAGCAAGGGGGCTGCCACTTTTGGCTGATAGGACTGGGAACCATTTTATGAGGCCTAGTCTGTGATTCCTTCACCTTGACTCTGAAGGAGCCATTATTTTCTTCTTGGTCAGTATGGATGTCGGCGGCCCCAGGTGTGGTCTGCTCTCCTTACACAGAGACCTGCACCCAGCCTTGGAGCCAGAGAGTTTGGACCTAAATATCCAGAAAAGCTTGCACACAGTACTCCTCAGAATGGCGCTTGTCCCCCCCCCCCCCACCTGACAGGGCATCTCCCCGATTTCAGCAGTCTCTTGGAATTTCTTCCAGGCTCTGTTTCTCTTTTCTTCTTCTTCACCAGAACACATCTGTTCTCTCTGCCCCATGTCTTCCTCCTCTTCCAGGATCTCTGCAAGCTTTGCTTATGTGTGTGCCTGGCATTCATCCTGGTACTTGGCCATCTGCTCTGGCATTGCCCTGCCAATAGATTCTTGAAGTTTCTGTTAGAGGCTCCTTCAGATGCACCCCCCAGCTCCCAGAGAAGTTTTTGAGCAAGTAGGAGCAGGATGTCCTTGCTGCAGGGCAGGGATGAAGTCCCATGGCCATGCACCTCAGAATGGACCCGGCTGCTTGGCTCCCGGCTCTGTACCTCCATGCCCAATAAGATGGCATTAATATCCTGGGTGAAGAACTTCATTTGTACTCTCCTTCAGGGCTTCTGGAAGCTTTAACCAGCTCCTCAGTGCACCTCTCCAGGGTACCGGCAGGCCTTTGAGGAAGGAAGGAACTATTTGAATTTCTGGCCCAATCCCACCCCCATTGGAATCTCTTTCATCATCCATATCATGGAGGGGTCTTCCCTATGGAGACTCACTGAAGTTGACATAATCAGTGAGAGATACCATGGCAGCGACCTCCTGGACACACTGTTGTCAGAAGCAGAGCACAAGATTGAGAGCCAAGGGTGGAAGACACTCCTCATGCCCGTTTTGGGGGGCCTACTGTAAAACCTTGGTTTGCGAGCATAATTCGTTTCAGAAACATGCTTACGATCCAAAGCATTCTATATCCAAGAGAATTTCAAGAACCATTGGCTCAGTTGTGATCACATGATGGTCCGCATCACGTATTACTCGTATGGCAAGACATCTCTCATTTACCAAGTTAAACTTTATTTGAAATGTTTGCTCATCTTGCAGAACACTCGCAGAACAAGTTATGTGCAATCCAAGGTTTTACTGTATTTCTCTTTCTGAAATGTCTTTACCATCTTTTTATCACTTAGTGCCCCATGAGCATTTCTTCCTCCCCTTCCCCCTCTCCTCCTCCTCCTCCTTCTTTTTCTTCTTCCCAGGACTGAGAGCTGTGAAACCAGTTTAGGCAAACCTGGGCTTTGTCCACTTCTTGTTCACTTTCCTGTTGAAAGTGTCATCTTTTTTCTTTTTTTCTCTTCTTACTACCTTCCTTCAGCTTCTTCGGTAAATTTTCCTCTTTTCTTTAATGAAGTCCTTGTCAGATTCTGATGCTTGTCGTAACTGCATTGATGTAAAGTGCTCCATACTTCGTAGTCAGAAAAGCAGAAAGAAGCTCATTATATGCTTCAAGTCCAGATCAGCAAGTAGAAGAATCAGACTCAGCATACTCATCCCCCATACCAATCAAGTCCCATATTTGGTCTTTTCTTTGATTCTTTCCACCCTCCTTTCTGGATTGAAGACCTTCTGCTTTTTTTTTTTCTTCACACTGTTCACTAGCCCTGGGAAGAAGAACTCTGGGCACACTCATCATCTGGGTCAAAGACACGAATGTAATCTGAACTGCTACTAGATCCAGCTTAGAATCTCAATGCTCTTCTGCTCTCCCAACTTCTTCTTGCCCAGGTTTCCTTAAAAATGTGAGATTCTGGGGTCCCCTGGGTGGCTCAGTTGGTTATGTGATGGACTCTTGATTTCAGCTCAAGTCATGATCCCAAGGTTGTGGGATCAAGCCCCACATCAGGCTCCGTGCTGAGTATGGAGCCTGCTTCAGATTCTCTCTCTTTCTCTTTGCCCCTTCCCTGCTTGCATTTTCTTTCTCTGGAAAAAAAATTAAAAAAATAAATAAAACGTGAGATTCAGAGGGTCTGGGAAAGAGGTGAACTGGATCCTGTGGGGTTCTGATGTGACTACAAACAAGTGTCGGCAGTTGTTACTGTTGGCTTCTTTGTCACAAGTGCAACAGCACGGTGGGCTGCGAATGTTCCCTTGTCAGCAGGCTTGACCAGATGCACTGGCTGCAGCTCTTGTTATCAGCTGGACCCAGAAGCAAGTCCACCCATGGTGTCCCGTGCATTTCCACAGTCCATGTCCACAGATGACAAAACTCCCATGAGAGTCAGAAAAGAGAGGGAAAATCCCAACTCAGGGTCTGTGAAACATGTGAAAGGACAGCGTGGTGGCTTATAGCTAATGCCCTGGGAGAACTTGGAGATCTGGCTTTTCGAAAACCAATTGTTAGAGAAGACCACTCACTGAAAACTCAACAATAAGAAAACAAACAACCCAGTTACAAAATGAGCAAAAGACCTGAACAGGCACCTCACCAAAGAAGATCTACAGATGGCAAGTAAGCATATGAAAAGATGCTCCACATCATATGTCATTAGGGAAATGCACATAAAAATGAGATCCCACAGCACAGCCATTAGAATGGCCAAATTCCAGAACACTGACAACACCGAATGCTGGCAGGGAGGTGGAGCAACAGGAACTCTCATTCATGGCTGGGAATGCAGAATGGTACAGCCACCTTGGAAGATAGTTTGGCAGTTTCTCACAAAGCTAAATATGCCATCCAGCAATCACGCTCCTTAGTATTTATCCAAAGGACTTGAAAACTTACGTCTACACAAAAGCCTGCCTGTGGATGTTTATAGCATAATTGTTCATAATGGCCCAAACTTGGAAACAACCAAAATGTCCTTCAGTAGGTGAATCGATAAAAATGCAATGTTATTCAGTGCTAAAAAAGAAATGAGCTACCAAGTCATGATAAGACATGGAAGAAACTTAAATGCATGTTGCTAAGTGAAAGAAGCCAATGTGAAAAGGCTACATATTGTGGGATTCCAACTATATGATCTAGAAAAGGCAAAATTATGGAGACAATAAAAAGATTGGTGGCTGCTAGAGGTTGGGGAGGAGAGAGGGATGAGTAGATGGAGCGCAGAGGATTTTCTGGGCAGTGAAACTGTCCTGTGTGATACAGTAATGGTGGGTATACATCATTATACATTCGTACTATGGACTTTAGTTAATAAGAATTTATCAAGACCGGTTCCCCCATTGTAACAAATGTACCACATTGACGCAAGGTGTCAATAATAGGGGAAACTGGGTTGGTGGGGGAGAGGGGGAATTTGGGAACTCTCTGTACTTTCCAATTAGTTTTTCTGTAAATCTAAAACTGCTCTAAAAATAGTCAATTAAAAAAAAAAAGCACTCGCAACCATGGGAAAAGAGAAGAACTTCTGTACAAAGTGTCCCAGATGAGAGTGGCCTCTGAGGCACAGGGGAGAGTTGTCACAGAGCTGAGAACCTGGACGAGAAAAG
Organism: Cryptoprocta ferox; assembly: GCA_028646485.1. Lineage (NCBI taxonomy): Eukaryota > Metazoa > Chordata > Mammalia > Carnivora > Eupleridae > Cryptoprocta > Cryptoprocta ferox. Next base: position 70,813,968 of record CM053579.1, read on the forward strand.
AGGATCAAGCTTTCTGGAGTCATGGCCGAGCAGAGCCACCAGGGGCAAAGGAACAACCCTGCATGGGACTGATGGCCTTAAGGGAGGGAGGTGGGGGTCTGCGGGGGTGAGGTGGCACCGAGGAGTTAGGTGCTTGTGGTCAGAAACCCGGGGTTGGGGGAAAGAACCCCTGTCCTCTTTCTAGTGGATGTTATGCCTTCCTTGATGTAGAGCATCTCAAACATAATTATTCTGAAGTCTTCTTCTGTTCTGTAACATTGACTTTGCCTGTACTGAGTTCCTATAAGATTATTTTGTTAGATGTTTTTTCCCTAGCATAAGATTTCTTTGCGTGCTCTAGAATTTTAGTTTGCACATTCATCTGGAGTGTCTTTTCCTTTGTTTTGTTTTCCTTTTCCTTTGTTTTATTTTCGCGTACATTCTACTTTGTTGAAGGATTTGTCACTTGCCTCAACACAGCACCCCTTAGCAGCAGGAAACTGAATGCAAGTGGAACACATACCCTGTTTCCTGTATACTATTGACCAACCGTCTTTTTGTGGAAAATGAAGCCACCACTTCCACAATGAACTTGTGGCATCTCTTGGAATGTGATTCTGCACCACTTCAGACTTCTCACTTACCAGTTTCCCCACTATGCCCTCTTTCCAGCTAGAGGCTCCAGCCTCTGTGTGCACAGACTGCATTCAGACTTTTGTGAACTTGACCCCAATAGAGGTCTGGTGCAAAGGAATGGCCCCCTTCCTATGTCTACCTCCTTCTTCGATATAAACTAATCTAGGGGTGCCTGGGTGGCTCAGTCGGTTGAGAGTCTGACTTCGGCTCAGGTCATGATCTCGTGGTTCGTGGGTTTGAGCCCCACATCAGGCTCTGTGCTAACAGCTCAGAGCCTGAAGCCTGCTTCAGATTCTGTGTCTCCCTCTCCTGCTTGTGCTCTCTCTCTCTCAAAAATAAAGACTAAAAATAAATAAATAAATAAACAAATAATAAAATAAAATAAACTAATCTAGAATCTTTGCTTCCATTTGCTAGGGAGAAAGAGAAAACCTTTCTGCAGTGAAAAGAAAGAACAAAGCAGAAATGCAGAGAGAGGCAAAAATCTAGAGATAGAAAGAGAATTCATGACTTCTCCATTTTCCTCAAGCCCTATTTTCTGCTATTCTTGCAGTTTGATTGTCTAACTCTACCTCGGATTCCAGGACACACCTTAATATCCTTACAATACTCCCCTCATATAGTTTTGCTTAAGCTAGCTCCAATGGTCTTCTTTTTTTTTAAGTTTATGTATTTCTTTCGGGAGGGAAGGGGGAGGGGCAGAGAGAGAAATAGAGAATCCCAAGCAGGCTCCACACTGTCAGCACAGAGTCTGATGTGGGGCTTGATCTCATGAACTGTGAGATGGTGACCTGAGCTGAAATCAAAAGTTGGACGCTTAACCGACTGAGCCACCCAGGCGTCCCTCCAATAGGTCTTTGATACTTATTATTATTTATTTTATTGTTTTTTATTTATTTTAGAGAGAGAGAGACAGCGTGAGCAGGGGAGGGTCAGAGAGAGAGGGAGACACAGAATCCAAAGACAGGCTCCAGGCTCTGAACTAGCTGTCAGCACAGAGCCTGACGCGGGGCTTGAACCCACGAACTGTGAGATCATGACCTGAGCCGAAGTCGGACGCTTAACCAACTGAGCCACCCAGGTGCCCCAGGTCCTTGATACTTAAAGTCAAGAGGTACAGCGAAGATGGTTCTCACTCTGCAGCAGGACGGTTTGGATACCTCTCAATTTAAGCAAACGTTCCTCTCAATTTAAGGAACACAGCGTTTGGTCAGGAAGACAGAGCCACTCTATGTATTGCAGGAAACTAAGGGCTTGAGGGTTTACATGATATGGAGTAGCTGGGGGAGTGGGGGGGATGTGAGGGTCTGAAGGCTGTGGGTGGAAAGTTGGAGTAACAGTTATCAATGCTTTCAACGTGAAGCACTGGCGGGGGTCTGGTGGCTCCCAAAAGTTCCCCAGGGAATTACAGTTCTCAGGTGTCCAGAAATGACCCAACTAGCTTTCTCTCCAGCAGCAAAGTGGAAACTTGAGAAAATTGGGGAATGATGGCATTTGACCACGGTGACTGCCAAGTGGGAAGTCATGGGCCATTCCCGAGTCTGGAGTTCACAGGGAACTCTGAGAAAGTGGAGTCTGCAAAGAAGACCTTAGAAGTAGGAGGTAACTGTGCAAAGTTGAGAACAAGCAATTAAGCCCAAGGACCTTTGAAGACAAGAAAATCGTTGTGTATTGAGAGCCAGAGGACTGCCAAAATGAAAATGGCTGAATCACTTAGATGACCTCTAAGGTCTTTTCCAGTTCTAAGATACACCCAGTCTTTAACACGGTCTGGACAGCGCTCCCTATAGACTCATCAAAAGCAAGGAAAATGCGAAAGGTTGTGAAGCCACACCACTCTTAGCAAAGTGACAAGAGCCCTTTGCACACTGGCCTGCGATTGGGAAGGCCAGCGCGGTCAGTTTTTCTCATAACTTCAGCTTTCCTGCACGAACCCGCCCTTCCTCCACTCCTTTGCTTTCTCCCATCGTTTCTGCCCCTCCCCCCACCCCGCCGTGTTTTGTGCTGTGATCTTCCATTGAGGATGCGCTGTCCTGGCCCAGCTTACTGGCTCAGTGTTGGTTCATGAACGGTGTCGTCATTTCCAGCTTGGCTGGAGGGGACAGAACCACTTTGGCCTCCTCTGTCTCCATGACCGATCTGCTTGACCAAATGCATAAGGACCTAAGACATAAACCCATGCCTCCTTCCCGCTGGAAAAACAAATGATCCCGTCTTTTTTTTCTTTTTTTTCCAAACGTCTTCCTCAGCCGGCCTGTTTTGCTCTCCTGTCTTCGTGGAATACGTAAAATCTTTCTTGTACGTTAGGAGCTTGTGAAAGATTGACTTGCCTCAGTCATGTGGTTGCCAAAATGTGTTAATTATGCAGTACTCACATATTCTGAGGTTTTGCTGCTAATGTCGTTTTACTCGACTGGGGAAAATGTACTCGCAGTGGTTACATAAGTCTCGGACTTGCTGACGGGCGATTTCAATACCAGAATATGCTTGGGGGGGGCAGTCCTCATTTTTGATTTATTGCCCTGATGAAATAAAATCCTACTGGCATTTTCTTGCTTTAGTTAAATGATAAAGGGAGTCAGCATTTTCTTTCATCTGGATGTTCAACTTTCCTTCCATGGACAAATATCATTGGAAGAGTGAAGTAATACTGATGATCCAACCTGAGGACTCTGAATCCCGAGACTAAAGATTAATGGGGTTTTGGTTCTTTCTGTCACAGTAAACTGTAGAGCATCATTTCATCCCCTCGAATGTGAGTTTCCAAAAGGCCGCACAGTTCAGGGGCGCCTGGGTGGCTCCGTGGGTTAAGCGTCCAACTTCGGCTCAAGTCATGGTCTCACCGTTCGTGGGTTCGAGCCCCGCGTCGGGCTCTGTGAGGACAGCTCAGAGCCTGGAGCCTGCTTCGGATTCTGTGTCTTCCCTCTCTCTCTCTGCCCTTCCCCTGCTCACACTCTGTCTCTCTCTCTCTCTCTCAAAAATAAGTAAACATTAAAAAATTTTTTTAAAGGCTGCACAGTTCAATACTCCTAAACATGGGGAAATGGGCCAGAAATGCTACAGTTTCTTCATAGTTGCAAACAGTACGATTTTCAAATAGACTGACGTAGAGTAGTTGACAGTTCTTTCCTTCTTACACACCATAATTAATCTTGAAGCCAGCTTTATCCGTCCGTTTTCAAAACTAAGTTAGCGAAGCATGCAGTTAACATATGGCACGAGTCCATGACAAATAGGCATGATTCATAGTCCAGAGCATGTTCATGCAGATACCAGCTTTGCCTTTGATGAAATGTCAGTGCATGTTTATACAGCAAACTCTGAGTGTGTAAGGAAACCCTGTATTTGAGTGTGAAATGCATATGCTACCACTTTATATTTTCTGCAGCGTGGATTCAACTGTTTTTTTTTTTTTTGACCAAATATACTTTTTGGGTCCCATCTGTACAATCACAGGAATAAATGAATCGTGGCAGTGTTTAGGCACGTCCACAAATTCTTTGACACTCTTCCCAGCTGGGTTGTGTGGCCTCTCTACTTGAATCTGGGCTGCCCTTAGCGACTCCATTGTAACCAAGAGAACCAGGAGAAGTGAGCCGCATAACTTTTGAGGCAAGTTCATAGAAGGCCATGCGGCTCCTGCTTGGTTCTTGGGACACTTGCTGTGGGGAAGCGAGGTGCCATGTAAGAAATCCAGGTACCCTGAGACCCTCGAGGCCATAGGAAAGTGCTCCAGCCAACAGCCCAACCGAATTCCCAACCAACGGCCAACCTACCAGACAGGTGAATGAGCCATTTTGGACATTCAGCTCGGTGGAACCTTCAGCTCATTCCAATCATTGAGACGGTTCAAGCAAGAACTGCCCAGCTGAGCCCTTCTCCAGTTCTGCAAATAGTTTTAGAGAGAATCCTGAATCTTTACATAGATTCAAAATGCACATTGTGGGGCACCTGGGTGGCTCAGTCAGTTGAGCGTCTGACTCTTGATTTCAGCTCAAGTCATGATCCCAGGGTGGTGGGATCAAGCCCCATGTCAGGCTCCGTGCTGAGCGTGAAGCCTGCTTAAGATTCTCCTTTACTCTCTCTTCCTCTCTGCCCCTTTGCCCTGCTCACCTGCTCGCTCCCTGTCTCTCTCTAAAAAAAAAAAAAAAGCACATTGCAACAGTAAACGCTCTGATAAGTGCAGCAACCTATGTAGCCAAAATTTATTTAACCATGGACTTATTTTGTCTTGAGACATCTATTGGCATCTAATTGGTAAAATTAGCGCTCTGATGAATATGTTTGGGGAAATACTGGCTCTCGATTCTAGCGTGGCTCAGAATGCAGAAAGAAAGCTTGCTGTAGTTGCAATAGCCAATTGACTTCATCTTGATAAAGAAATCGAACTTCCATGGGGAGGTATGAGTAATAGGGATGGGTGGAGGGTGTGAAATGGCATGCTAGAAAGCAAGAGGCTATTGGTGAAAACAGAAATTACACAGAAGTGCAGGCAATACCTCAGCGATCATCAGGAAGGAAGTTACTTACCCCTGAATAGGAAAACAGTTGGGTTTACAAATGTCCTATGGTTCTGTCTCTTTTGGTTGTCGAAGGAGGGGCAGACACTGCTGGCTGGGTTTCAGGGCAAATCTGTCTATGCATCTATGTATCTATCCATCATCTCTCTATTATGTGTGTATGCATGTACCTATCCATCCATCTTCATTCACTTCATTTGAATAGGTAGTATATTCACATAGTACCGAAGTAGAAGATATGAAATGATATACACTATAAACTTTCCCTCCCACTCTGTCTTCCAGCCACAGTGTTTCCAATTTCTTGTCTCCCCTTCTAGGGTTAACCAGCATATATAAACAAATATTTGTATATATTCTTTTTTTTTTTTTGAGAGAGAGAGAGAATTTTAAGCAGGCTGTGCGCTCAGCACACAGCCTGATGTAGGGCTCAATCCCACGACCCTGGGATCATGACTTGAGCTGAAATCAAGAGTCAGACGCTCAACTGACTGAGCCATCCAGGTGCCCCTGTATATATGTTCTTAAAAAAGACTTATATAGGGGCACCTGGGTGACTCAGTCGGTTGAGTGGCTGACTTCGGCTCAGGTCATGATCTCGCGGTTCGTGAGTTTGAGTCCCGCGTCGGGCTCTGTGCTGACAGCTCAGAGCCTGGAGCCTGCTTCAGATTCTGTATCTCCTTCTCTCTCTGCCCCTCTCCTGTTCACGCTCTGTCTCTCTTTGTCTCTCAATAATAAATAAATGTTAAAAAATTAAAAAAAGACTTATATAGTGGCATACTGTACACATTGCCTTCTGCACCTTGCTTTTTTCGTGTAAAAATACATATTTGAAGTCATCCTATATCCATACATGGAATGTTTCCTTACTCTTATTTATGCCACAGCCACCAAATATTCCAATGTATGGATGTGCCACATATAATTGACCAGTCACTTATTGAGGGGCCTTTTCCTCTTCTAAACAACGCTGAGTTGAATAAACTTGGACCTGCGTCACTTTGCACAAGTGCAAACGTACTGAGAATAAATCACTAGATATAGACTTGCTGAGTCCAGTGATGGCAGATGTTGTTGGTGCCCAGCCCAGAACTCTTTTACGGGACCAGCATACCCATTTGCTAGCTGCCTCAGGTGTCGCTGGCTAAAAGCTCACACCTGCTTTCTTTTCTGGGGAACTGCTCTTGACTGATAGTTGCTGCCTGGCATGTGGACGTCTTCAAAGTCATACACCCATCTAGGGGCAGCCCTCGGCCAGTGACTAAACAGATGCATGGGTATAGCAGCCTGGCCTCTTTGTCTCTGGGCAGGATAACCTCCGTGGTGCGATTTTCACTGAAGAGCTCCTTGTGGGATCAGGCTGAGGCTAGATGGATCTGAAGCCACATCTGGCCCTAGTTCCTTCTCCTGCCTCCCTTAATCCCCTGCAGGTTTCTCCTGAGAACATTCCCTCAATGAGTCGTCTGCACAAAGATCCCCATTTCAGCCTCTGTTTCTAGGGAACGCAGTCCAAGACAAATGGTATGTGCACATGTAATTTTTATGGATTTCACAGGTATTCTCCAGTTGCCCTCCATAGAGGCTGTAGCAGTGTAGACTCATCCTAGTAATATAAGAACGTGCTAGGGAAAAAAATCTTATCATCTTACTTACTCAACACATATTAGTGAAAGAACGAATATATGCCACATCTTAGTTTGGTGATGGTACGTTTGGTGCAAGGAAGCCATACTTGTTTGTTTGTCTGTTTCCATTTCCACAGCCGTGTGACCACAGACTACATGGCCCTTCCATTTGCTGTGACCGCCACCAAGTGCTGGGAAGTCGATGGCATGGGGTCGGGGCCACACAGGGCAAAGGGAAGGATTAGAAAGGGTTAGTATATTTTAGGATAGAACAAGATAGAAGGACTGGTATCTCATTTTTTTTTAATCTTGAAAAAGCACAGAATACCCAAATGGGGGGAAAATCTTTGGGACCCATAGGGAGATTCTGCTTCTGGATCCAAACTGGACCAATGGTTTTTGGTGGTATATGGTTTGAGCTGCTGTGTGGTCCGCCAAGTTAGAAGCAGCCAGCTGTGGGTGCTAAGGTCAGCGGACTTGGGACCCAATCCCAGCTGTTGCTGACTGGCACCTCGGTGATCTTGTCTCTGAACCCAGTGATTATGAAGATTCAGTGTGTTTGGTCCCTGGTAGGGGTTCTGTTTTAGTAAATCAAATATAAAGGTTCTTGGGGTGCCTGGGTGGCTCAGTTGGTTAGGCATCCGACTTCAGCTCAGGTCATGATCTCACAGTTCGTGAGTTCAAGCCCCGTGTCGGGCTCTGTGCTGACAGCTCAGAGCCTGGAGCCTGCTTCGGATTCTGTGTCTCCCTCTCTGCCCTCCCCTGCTCGTGCTCTGTCTCTCTTTCTCTCTCTCTGTCTCTGAAAAATAAATAAAAACATTAAAAAAAAATAAAAGGGAGTAGGGGGGCGCCTGGGTGGCTCAGTCGGTGAAGCGTCCAACTGCTGGTTTTGGCTCAACTCATGATCTCACGGTTTGTGAGTTCGAGCCCCGCATCGGGCTCTGCGCTAACAGCACGGAACCTGCTTGGGATTCTCTCTCTCTTCCTCTCTCTCTCTGCCCCTCCTTGCTCGCATTCTCGCTCTGCCCCTCAAAATAAATAAACACTTTACAAAAGAAAATAAAAAGGAGTAAGAATCCTGGCCATTATCAGGGAGCTCTCGTTGGTTATGATGAATGGTGTCAACCCCAGGGAATTATGTTCAGTACAGAGGAGGGCCATGCTTCCTTTCCACTGCCTCCATCTCCCAGTTAGGTCAGGGGCTGGCATAGACTGCCAATAAAAGAGAGACACAACATGTAGGTTGCAGGGTTTCCTATCTTGGTAAATGTTTGGGAAGCCAATGACCTGTACCCAAAAAGAAGAACCGACCCCCTGGATGGCAAGGGGTTATAATGGTAAGATATTTTCCCATTTCCACTGAAGACAACATAAAAGGGAACAGAAGAGCTGGAGTTCCAGGGATTAGGATGGACTTAAGCAAGATCTTCTAAGACCCTCGGTGCTAGATGATTCCATAGTGTGAACACATTCATTGGCCCTGCGTTTATTTGAGTGAAGTCCGGCTTTTTTTTTAATGTTTATTTATTTTTGAGAGAGAAAGAGAGGGGGGTGGCAGAGAGAGAGGGAGACACAGAATCCGAAGCAGGCTTCAGGCACCGAGCTGTCAACACCGAGCCTGAGGCGGGGCTTGAACTCACAGTGAGATCATGACCTGAGCTGAAGTCGGACGCTTAACCAACTGAGCCCCCCAGGCGCCCCGAGTGTAGTCCAGCTTTCTGATCCAGCATTAGCTTTGTATTGTCTAAGCCGCTGGAGGGAACCACCATGCATAATACAAAATGCACACATTAAAAACAAAGCAGATGAGGGGCGTCTGGGTGGCTCAGTCAGTGGAGCGTCTGACTTCAGCTCAGGTCCTGATCGCACAGTTCGTGAGTTTGAGCCTCACATCGGGCTCTGCACTGACAGTGTGGAGCCTGCTTGGGATTCTCTCCCTCTCCCTCTCTCTCTGCTCCTCCCCACTTGTGCTCTCTCTCTCTCAAAATAAATAAATAAACTTAAAAAAAAACCAAAACAGATGAACATATGGGAAGGGGGCTGAGGAGAAGAGAGGGAAACAAACCACAAGAGACTCTTAACCACAGAGAACAAACTGAGGGTTGATGGAGGGAGGTGGGTGGGGGATGGGCTCGATGGGTAATGGGTTTTAAGGACGGCACTTGTTGTGATGAACACTGGATGTTGTATGTAAGTGATGAATCACTGAACTCTACTCCTGAGGCTAATATTGCACTGTATGTTAACTAAAATTAAAATTAAAAAAATAATAAAATTAAAATATTGAAAACTAAAAAAAAGAAAAAAAAGAAAAAGAACAAAGCCAAGGGTTTGTTGTTGTTGTTTTTTAACGCTTCTTTATGTTTAAAACCATTATGGGCAGAAGTTTCAAATTATCTTCTTCCATTATATTCCCCACTGATGTCCTGCTCATAAATGTTGATGCCATATAATGAGTAGGGTCGTAAATAACTTTATTTGCTTATTTGTTTTGATGGAGGAAGGGAGACTTTCTTGAGAAAAGAAGATGGGAACATTTATTTAACAAAAGTTTATGCTGAAAGGGTTTTCTCTGTTTTGGAAAGCTCAGAAAGCCAGATCTCTTCTGAGCCTTTCATGTTAGATAATGAGTTGAGAGTATCTCTTCACATCTTGTAGAGTAATCATTGTCCAAATTATTATGTGCTCTTCTCCAGAATGAAGTACTTCTTGGTACCCCCACTTGAGAGAGAAATTACAGATTGGGGTGGCGTGTGCTCCTAGCTTTTTTTTTTTTTTTCTTTTTCTCTTTCCTCTGCAGTAGGGAAGGCAGATTCAGTTAGGGCACATGCACACACACACACACACGTAGCGTTCATGCGGATCCAGGCTGCCACGGTGCCCACCTCCAGGAGACGCCATTACATCGTATCCTATGTGAATGATACCCCCTGGGGAATTCATCAGTGTAAATGGTGAGCCCCAGAATTGCGCATCACTTAGTAATGGCACATTTTGCTTCCAAATGCCACTCTGGGGGGCTTGCCTCGTCTGATTTCCCTTAGGAAGCATTATCTACAGGCCAAGCCACTGTGGCAATAAGTTGAGGTCAGCGTTGTCGGGGCAGAAGCTGGCAACCAAATCCAATTTAAGATACTCTTCTTCCTCTGAATTCCACTGGGGTGTGGAGGAGTGACTAAGGCTTGATCCCTCGTGGTACCCACAGCACAGTGAGTGACTCATCAAAAGCAGGAAATTTTGGGGGCACCTGGGTGGCTCAGTTGGTTGAGCGTCGGACTTCAGCTCAGGTCATGATCTCATGGTTCGTGGGTTCCAGCCCTGCATCGGGCTTGCTGCTGTCAGCCTTGGATCCTCTGTTCCCCTCTCTCTCTCTGCCCCTTCCTCCCTCTCTCAAAAATAAATAAACATTTTTTTAAAAAGCAGGAAATTTTGATCCTGCAGTCTGTGGGTATGGTGACCATATTATTTATTTATTTATTTATTTATTTATATAATTTATTGTCAAGTTGTCTCACATACAGTGTGTACAGTGTGCTCTTGGTTTTGGGGGTAGATTCCCATGATTCATTGCTTACATACAACACCCAGTGTTCATCCCAACAAGTGCCCTCCTCAATGCCCATCACCCACTTTCCCCTCTCCCCCACCCCCAGCATCAACCCTCAGTTTGTTCTCTGTATTTAAGAGTCTCTTGAGGTTTGCCTCCCTCCCTCTCTGTTTTTAACTGGTTTTTTTCCCCCTTCCCTTCTCCCATGGTCTTCTGTTAAGTTTTTCAAGTTCCACATATGAGTGAAAACATGTATCTGTCTTTCTCTGACTGACTTATTTCACTTAGCATAACACCCTCCAGGTCCATCCATGTTGCTGCAAATGGCAGGATTTCATTCCTTCTCATTGCCAAGTAGTATTCCATTGTATATATAACCCACATCTTCTTTATCCATTCGTCAGTTGCTGGACATTTGGGCTCTTTCAATAATTTGGCTATTGTTGAAAGCACTGCTATAAACATTGGGATACATGTGCCCCTATGAATCAGCACTCCTGTATCCTTCGGATAAATTTCTAGTAGTGTTATTGCTTGGTCATAGGGTAGTTCTATTTTTAATTTTTTGAGGAACCTCCACACTGTTTTCCAGAGCGACTTCACCAGTTTGTATTCCCACCAACAGTGCAAGAGGGTTCCCATTTCTCCACATCCTCACCAGCATCTGTTGTTTCCTGAGTTGTTAATTTTAGGCACTCTTACTGCTGTGAGGTGACATCTCAGTGTGGTTTTGATTTGTATTTCCATGATGTTGAGTGATGTTAAGCATCTTTTCATGTGCCTGTTGGCCATCTGGATGTCTTCTTTGGAGAAGTGCCTTTTCATGTCTTCTGCCCATTTCTTCATGGGATGATTTGTTTTTGGGTGTTGTGTTTTGTAAGTTCTTTATAGATTTTGGATACTAATCCTTTATCCGATATGGTGACCATATTTTTCAAACAAAAATCAGGACAAAGGGTTTGGCGAAGGTATACTTATGGTCTATGAATATATTTGAAAGGACTCATACAAATAGTGATCTTATGTGAGTTTATGACAAATCATTGTGTTTTCTAAGAATGAAATTGTAAAATTGGTGGTGTCCTAGGAACTCTAATGTATACTCCTTATGATGATATGAGTAGGTATCCTTCATTGAAAACTCATTATGGAAACATCCAATTAAGTGCTTGACAGAAATAACCTCACTTTCTCCTCAGGACAACCCTAGTTCGTAGGCACTATTCATCCATTTTACAGAGGAGATAAGTGATGTTCTGAGATGAGAAGTAGCTTACCAAGATCATGTAGCTAGTAAGCGGTAGAGTAGACATCCCTACCCAGGTTGGCAGAACCCATTCTCTCCGATGATATGACTCTATACTGTCTCTCCTGTGTAATGGGGGCTTTTTAGTCTTTTATTGGCACACTTTACTGTTTTTTTGGGGGGGGTCTTGGATGCAGCAAAGGCTATATAGTTCCATGACGCCTACACTTCTCTACAAATTTCTACACCAGGAGATTTGCAACTCTCTCCTATCGGCGGAGAATAAGATATTCCTTATCTCTTTAATTCAGCTCAGGACAACAAACATTTATTGTCTACTTAGTACTAGGCACAGGGTTAGCCGTGACGGAATCTAAAGATTAATGAGAATCAATACTGCACTCGTCCTGCCCTCAAGATGTGTGGATTAGGGGCGCCTGGGTGGCTCAGTCGGTTAAGCTTCCGGCTTCGGCTCAGGTCGTGATCTCATGGTTCGTGGGTTCGAGCCCCGCGTCGGGCTCTGTGCTGACAGCTCAGAGCCTGGAGCCTGCTTCGGATTCTGTGTCTCCCTCTCTCTCTGACCCTCCCCTGCTCGTGCTGTCTCTCTCTGTCTCTCAAAAATAAATAAAAAACATTTAAAAAAAAAAAGATGTGTGGATTAGAGGGAACAGGCCAGCACACAAATAATATAAGGCCAATTTAAAAAGTGCCATAGTTGAGAAGCTAATTGTCACCAGAGTTTCCAGAGGTGGAAATTAAATCTGACTAGAGAGGCTTCCTACAGCGATTGGCATTTAATTAGGGCACTGGAAGATGGTAAGGCTGTCATGGTTACTCTGGTTGTATAATTTACCCCAAAACTTAGTGGCATTAAACACTCATTTTAATTTTCTAAAACTCTTAGTCTCAGGAATTCAGGAAGATCTCAGCAGAGCAGTTCTTGCTGGGGGTCTGCTAAGTGGTTGCAATCACACATGGCAGCCTATAGTCATCCGAAGGCTCCAATGGCTGGATATCCAAGATGGCACCCTCACAGGGCTGGGGTTGATGCCGGCCCTCAGCTGGAATTCATTTGAGAGCTCAGCTGGGCTGCCATTGAAGTGCACGTGGCCTCTGTTGCATGGTGGTCTCAGGTGGAAACTGTGTGGGCTTTTCGGACCCAGCCTTGGAAATCACCCAACATCACTTCTGCCATGTCCTATTGCTAAGGAGAGAGTCACTACAGCCAGCTCAATTTCAAGGTTCAAGGTCATATTGTAGAAGAGAATGCACAGTCTGCCACAAGGGTGACAGGTGCAGGTGTGGGCAAACAGACTTCTAGTCAGATAAATCAGCAGGAGCAGGAAAGAGGGATGTTCAATGTGTGCTGAAGGAATGGCTAATTGTCTGGTAAAGCTGAGGTGAGGAGTATGACGAGTTAGGGAAGATAAATTTGACAAATTATTTTGGGTCCTGTCCACAGAGGGCTTTGTTTTCTGTTTGTTTGTTTTTGAGAGAGAGAGAGAGAGAGAGAGAGAGAGAGAGAGAGAGAGAGAAAATCTTAAGTAGGCTCTACACTCAGCATGGAGCCTGACAAGGGGCTTGATCCCACAACCCTGGGATCACGATCTGAGCTGAAATCAAGAGGCAGACGCTCAACCCACTGAGCCACCCAGGCACCCCCATAGAGGGCTTTGAAAGCCAGCATGCTGAGTCTGGATTTATTGAGAGGCAACCTACTGATGAGATTAAGAGCATGGCTTAGGGGTCAGCTAAAATGCTTTCCAGATCAACCTTTGATTAGTTACATGACTTTGGATGAACGTTACCCTTCCAGAAACTCAATGGTTCTTACCTGCAAAAGGCGTAATTATAACTTTGTTGCCATTTTATATCACAGGAGAAGATAAGGAATGTAAATCACTTAGTATATAATAAAGGGTGGCTATTACCATTTCTCTGATACTAATGAGGTAGCCAATGAGAGTGTTTGAGGATAAAGCAACATGATCAGATGTATCATTCAGAAAGATACCAGACAGGCCTGAAGTCAGGAAGACCAGTTAGGAATAAATGACATTAACTTAGTTAAGAAACCCTAAGAGCCTGAATTGGCGCGGTGACTGGGGAGGCTTCGAATAACAAGATGTTGAGAAGCTAGAGGTTTTATTTGATAGCTCATTGGCGACAGGGCTGAGGGAAAGGGAGAACCCAACCCGGCCTGGGGCAGAGGGCGGAGGGCAGAGCGCACGTCCTTCTGGTGGGGTGCTGCAAAGAGGCAGCATTTCTGCTGTCTAAGATTGCTCTTGCTCTCCACATGAACGAAGTGTCTTCCACAACATTCTAGAAGCAGAACCTGAGACAGGGATTTCTTGCGCAAGTGATTTCTGGGGAGAGTGTTCTCAGCAAGTGATTTCTAGGGAGAGGGTTCTCAGGAGACTGAGAGGGAGGGAAGAAGGATAAAATAGGGGGAAATGTTAAGAAACATGGTGGTCTTATTGGAGGCTCACTTCAGCTGGATCCCACGGGAGCTCTGCAGTTAGACCGCACCGCACAGTTAGTCGCACCTTGAGGCAAGGGGGCGTGCGTTTCGTGCTTTCCAGCCAGTCAGTTATTGGCTTCCGGCTGCCTGGGGATGGTGGGGTGAGGTGTAATCTTCCTTGGCAGATGGTTCCATTTGGCCAAGAGCAATTCTCCGGAGAAAAGAGAGGCTGTGAGCTTTCAGCAACTACCATTCCTTACCAGCTAAGGAACTGGTGTACTGGGTGGAAAGGGGGATTTGGACGAGGTGCCACCCGTGTCCATTATAAGGGTCAGGGTTATGATCAGCCTGTTCAACACCTTTCCTGAGTTGGGGAACCACTGCAACTGCATTCTACTCAGTAGACTTCTGATCCTCCCAGAATATTGAACTCCTGTTCATCTTGTCTTCTTAAAGAATCGTAGAGTATGGTACTGGGCACAGGTAGACTGCTGAAATGGAGGCTGACAGTGAGTCTGTTGGAGCCTTTTGGCTTGCCGACAGGCAGAGAGAGAGAGAGAGGAAGCGTCCCAGAACAGACAGCACACAAAAATGTACATTACATCATATTTACTGAAGATCTTTCCCCCTCATAATTTATGTGCCTCTCAAAGGACCCAGCCAGTGCTATATATTTCATCTCTAGCTCTGTGATCTTTTGTTCCATGCATCCTGGATTTGATGGAGATTAGACAAATCACTGTTTTCTTTGAAACGGGAAACATCTGAAGCAATCTCCGAACACGGCGCATGAGAAATTTAACTTTTCACATAGGTACTGTTTCCTTCTTTCAAGTCACTGTAAATGATTAAACAAGAATAACTTACATAATTCAAAGTAAATAGGTACACACATGCCAAATCTGTAGATGAATGGTTAGGCTGCCTGCCACCAGAAATCTTCCACTTCCCTTTCATTCTTAGAAGCAAACACAAAACCAAATCAACACCATCCAGGCTTTGCCCACTTGGAAAGGATATGGCGTTCCGGAGAGGTCCAAAGGTGGCGCTACTCATGACGACTGTATATTGTTTTCTCTCAAGCTCATGGGAAAATAATAGTTGTTATTTTCTGCCTTCATACCAACTTTTCGGCCCTCAGAGTCCCTTGATAAAGGGAGAAGCACCCGTTTTGTGCATTTTGTGAAGTGGCCCTCTTTGGTCACTCTTTGGGATGCCCTCTTGCTGGCCCGAGCCCGTCTGTTTATCACCGTGGTTCTACTTTATTCTGTTATAGCCATCTAAGGCATCCTCAGCTTCCGGAGAGAAGATACGCATGAGAACCACTCACAGGCTATCACCATTCCTGTACTGGACGGATCACCATAAACGAATGAGTAATGGAGGTCAGAGGTTATATTTTGGCCAGATGACCACAAATAAATGGTTTCCCAAATATGTGTTACATGCTGTTGCATTGAGTGAGCCCTGAAGATTAAATGCTGGTGGGGTTTCTCACTTCTCTCAAGATTACTTCTCAGGATGAACATGTTCTGCATGTATTTAAAATGAAAAAAAAATCACCTTTTTTTTATCTGATGTGTAGTGAAAAGATGAAGATTCAAGAAACCCGGACTTGTAGTGACAGATTTTGGACAAGTCTTTGAGCCTTAGATTCTGTATGTCTAAAGTGATACAGGGAGCCTGGGTGGCTCAGTCCGTCGTGTGTCTGACTCTTGATTTTAGCTCAGGTCATGATCCCAGGGTCATGGGATTGAGGCCTGAGTCGGCGCTGTGCTGAACATGGAGCCTGTTTAGGATTCTCTCTCTCTTTCCCTCCGCCCCCTCCCCTGCTCGTGCTCGTTCTCTCTCTAAAATAAAAAATAAAATTGGGGCGCCTGGGTGGCTCAGTCGGTTAGGCGTCCGACTTCGGCTCAGATCATGATCTCACAGTTTGTGGGTTCGAGCCCCGTGTCGGGCTCTGTGCTGACCGCTTGCTCAGAGCCTGGAGCCTGTTTCTGATTCTGTGTCTCTATCTCTCTCTGCCCCTCCCCGTTCATGCTTTGTCTCTCTTTGTCTTTCAAAATAAATAAATGCAAATAAATAAATAAATAAATAAAATTAATTTAAAAAAACAAATAAAGTGATAATATTTGTTAGATCTGTCACATTGCTGAGACCATCTAAAGGAGATATAAATGAAAAGGAACATTGTAAACTCCTGAGTGATGTTCAAATATTGGAAACTAGGGGACATTAAAGTATTATGCATTTAAAATGTCTTCTTTTGGGGCACCTGGGGGACTCAGTCGGTTAAACGTCTGACTTTGGTTCAGGTCATGATCTCATGGTTCGTGGGTTCGAGCTCCGCACATAGCTCTGTGCTGATAGCTTGGAGCCTGGAGCCTGCTTCGAATTCTGTGTCTCCCATTCTCTCTTCCCCTCCCCCGCTAGTGCACTCGCTCTCTCTCTCTCTCCCTCTCTCTCTCTCAAAAATAAATAAAACATTTAAAAATCTAAAAACAAAAAAGAAAAAAATGTCTTCTTTTGGGGCACCTGGGTGGCTCAGTCAGTTAGGCGTCTGACTTCGGCTCAAGTCATGATCTCATGGTTCTTGAGTTTAAGCCCAGCAACCGGCTCCGTGCTGACAATGTGGAGCCTGCTTGGATTCTTTCTCTCTGCCCTTCCCCCTCCCTCTCTCAGTCTCTTTCTCGCTCTCTTCCTCTCTGTCAAAATAAACAAACTTTAAAAATAAAATAAAATAAAATGTCTTCTCTTATTCCATTACATAGGAAACATATAACAAAAACACAGGAAATTTTTTAAAAGGGAAAAACAGTTATAGGATTTAAGGGGTTATTACTTATTAGTTATTATTCGGTGTTGAATGGAAGCCCCCCTCAAAGATACATGTGAATTTTAGCCCCCTGTACTTGTGAACGTGACCGTATTTGGAAAAAAGGGCCTTTGCAGATATGATTAAGTTAAAAATCTTGAGATGAGAGCATCCGGGATTAACTGGGAGAGGGGGGAGGTGCTAAATCCAAAAAGAAGTGTTCTTATTAGAAGAGGAAAGACACAGAGGACAAATATGGAGGAAGGCCATGTGAAAATGGAGGCAGAGCCTGGAGGGTTCTGTCCACAGCCCAGGAAAGAACCCAGCCCAGGCTGGAAGAGGCTAGAAGAGGCAAAAGAAATCTTGCCTAGAGCCTCCATGTGGAACATGGCCCTACCAACACCTTGATTTCAGACTCCTGGCCTCCAGAACCGTGAGAGAACACATTTCTATTGTTGTAAGCCACCTAGTTTGTGGTGATTTGTTCCGGGAGTTCTATGACACTGATAGAGATGCTCACTCTAAAGAAAGCCCTGTGAATTTCATCATGTCGGAGAATGAGCAGAGTTTGAGAGACAAGGGAGGAATGGGGTTGGCGATCTTCAATGCGTGGCTTTTTCTAATGAAAAAAAGGTTATTTCCTGTCCTTCCTAAAGGAGAACAGTCACTTTAAACAGACCAGAAGAAAACAGCATTAAAAGCTGTAATAAAGGCAAGTTAGGGGAAGGCTGGGAAGGAAAGTAATCACAGACAATAATAAGATTGAGTCAGTTGAGTGGCCTTTCCTTGTATTAAGGAAAGACTTCTGGCATGGAATTAAGTAGGTGAGCCTTTCCTCCTAAAGTGGAACGTGGGGATAAAAGAAAAAAGGGATGAGGAATGAAAACAATGAAGGGATAAGAGGGAAAATTTAGAGAATTTAGACCTCCTTTGGCTCAGACTCTATCTGTTTTTGATTTTCTGACTCTACAGTTAGCTGTGTTTAAACATTTTAATAAAGAGATTGATTCTTATCAACTACAGTTGGAAAAATTTCATTGTTTAATTTGGGTGAGTCTGGGCAAAGGAAGGCTTTGGCTATCTGAGTAACCTTCATGGGGTACCTAGCACCTACAGCTCAACCACCTGGGGCCCAAATTTATAACACTGATTTTCCAGGATGCCTGGGTGGCTCAGTCGGTTGAGCGTCTGACGTTGGCTCGGGTGGTGATCTTACGGTTTGTGAGTGCGAGCCCTGCGTCAGGCTGTCTTCTGTCAGCTCAGAGCCTGCTTCAGATCCTCTGTCTCCCTCTCTCTCTCTCTCTGCCCTTCCCCCACTGGTTCTCTCTCTCTCTCAAAATAAATAAATACACTTAAAAAAAAATAATATGGATTTTCCATGTCCTGGGACAGAGCTCTTCCCAAGAAGGATATTTAAAAGAAGTCCTGCCCAAGGCAGAAGTCACCTTAATTTAAAGTCTGCCTGGTTCTGATTTTCTTATTGTCTACTTTTTCTTCTTTTCTACTCACTTGGTAGTTTCTATGGTTGTTTTGTCATTAAATAGAATAATAAGCACCAGTTACCTCTAGGCATTTATGGTTTCACGGACACTAAGTCTCATGATGATCTTAGGAGATACCTATCACCACTCCTGATTTGTACATGAGGAAACCAAGGTAAAGGTAGTGTGGTGAGTGGAAGTCAAACAGATTTGGATAAGATTTCTGGTTCCATATTCAGAAATAAGCTGTGTGACTATGGATAGGTAAGGCTCCCTCAGCCTCAGTGTTCTCATATGTAAAATGGGACACTACTCCATTTCTTGTGTTCTAAGGAGCCCTTTATTTTCACTTATTATTTTAATGTTTGAAGTTGAGATGTGTCTTTTAACTACTACATCTTGTAACATGTTTTTCACCCTATAAAGTTGCTATTAAATGGATGATCTCTTCCCATTGGCAGCATCTGATAATTGGGAGATTTAGTCATACATACCCTTGGAGGTTCTTATAAAGCTTAAGGATTATATAGGTAAGTGCTTAATACAGTGTCAGCTCAAGAAATGTTGATTTTTTAAAAAAATGTTTATTTATTGAATGAGAGAGAGAGAGAGAGAGAGAGAGAGAGAGAGAGAGACAACCAGCACGAGCAGGAGACGGGCAGAAAGAGAGGTAGAGAGAATCCCAAGCAGGTTCCAAGCTGTCAATGCAGAACCCAATGTGGGACTCGATCTCATTGTTCGTGACCTGAACCCAAATCAAGAGTGTTCAACCAACTGGGCCACCCAGGAGCCCCAAGAAATGTTGATTTTTGTTACATTTCAGTAATTTGGTGATAGGTACTAGTGAGTAGCAAAGCCTAGATTGGAACCAAGTTTGTAACCATAGTTATGGAGTGCCTTCTCTTGTAGCCCTAAATTCTAGCCCCAAATAGTGTGGGAACTAGCTCATTAGCTTTGCTGTGAGTCATTTCCCCATGTCACCATGTCATGGCCCAGACTCCTTGATTCTTGCAATTCTGCCCACTCTTCCTCATTCCTACTCTCTTTACCAGGCATAACTCATGTTGAACCCATCATTTGAAATTTGAAATTGTAATCCTTAAATCAATGCACACGGGACTTTTATAATGACTATTTGTTACATTAAGTTGTCATGTTCTCTTTTGGACACTGAACTTCTGGGATAATAGGAACTAGATGAAGCATAAAACAGACTAAATGGCAAATAGAAAGATAAATCTTAATATTGTCGATGGGGCACCTGAGTGGCTCAGTCGGTTAATAAGCCAGCTTCGGCACAGGTCATGATCTCATGGTTTGTGAGTTTGAGCCTCCCCCCCAAACCCCTGCCCGCATCAGGCTCTGTGCTGACAGCTCAGAGCCTGGAGCCTGTTTCGGATTCTGGATTCTGTGTCTCCCTCTCTCTGCCCCTCCCCTGCTCACACTTGGTCTCTCAAAAATGAATACACGTTTAAAAAAATGTTAAAAAATTGTTGAAATGAAGTTAAGTCTTTAGCCTACTCCAATGCTCTCTGCTTTGTGCTTCTTTTTCTCCCAGAGGGACTCAACAATTCATCATTGTATTCGTGATTGGTGTCAATGCTCCCGGAGTCACTGACAGTGACTCTGAGCTGGGGAGGGGAGTGTGGCCAAGAATCTCAACCATAGAGGTGGTGTAGTGGATGATGATAATGATGATGATGATGATGATGATGATAATGTGCCTGCCCAGCATCCAATCTTTCCTCTTTTCCATTGGAGAAACTCTGCGTTTCCTCCGTGATTTGTTGGGGGGTAGGATTGATCCTGGGGGGCGATTGAGAAATCCAGGCCTAGACAATCAGCACATTTTATCCCTTTGGCCACAGTATTTGGTTCAGGGATGAGTAAATAACTGAACTTTTTTTTTTCTTAATGCAGTTCAAGTTTTAACTTTAATACTTTCAATTGAAAAAGTCCATCTTCACTAATATAATTGGAAACCAAGACCAATTGGCAACTGAGAGTGCCCCTAATAGCCACAGGCTCACACGGGAACTAAACTCTTAATGAGGAGTTGATGAGAATAGCTTTTCAGGGTCCCCAACCCAGGTGTAAAATCAGCCAGGCAGATATTTTCATTAGCACTGAAATTATCGTCCTATCACAAATCAATAACCTTTATTTAAATCGCACACTTCCCTCTTCTTGAATCTAGTGTTTGTCAAGTAATCATTCTGACTTAATTTAGCCTTTCTTCTCTGGGAAGGGAGGTGAATAGTATAGCAGGTGAAACCCCATACTCTGGGAGGTATTTGGAAGGGTAGGGTAAATAAACTCCTGGGTCTGGTTTGTAAGTGAGCCTCCTAGAATTTGATTATCATGAGTCAGTCCAATTAGTGAGCTCGACCTCGGATAATTTAACACATTGAATTTCCAAACGTGCAAATTCGAAAATCACGTCCCCAACAGAAATGATTAAAGATGACCTAGAAACACCAAATTTTGTAATTACGGACTTGTTGCTTTCTCTTGAGGGAGGGGTGGATTTTGTGTTGTTTGAAATGTATTTCTCAAATGCTAAATATCTACTATGTACATGACATGAGTTAAGTAAATGTTCTTTTTTTTAATACAACCTAAGTGCAAGATACTGTCAAAGTAATTTCATAACCATTTCATAAGCCAGATAAAGGCACTTACCATAAAGGTTGTAGTGTTTTTTAAATGTCAGAGCAGTAACTGAACAATTATAAGAGTTAGGGCATGTTTTATTATTAATTTGTCACTCTTACTGTGACATTCACTTCCTTCCTCCAAATTGCTCGTTTGACATTTCTTCAATCCACACCGTGTAAGAAGCTTCACAATGGACATTGACTTATTCTCTTCCTTCCCTTTTACAACATTTTTTTAAATAGAAATTAAGCACAAATACTTAGTCATGAAAAAATTTCAAATAATATAGAAGCAAATGTCCCCTTTTATGCATACCCAATCTTCCTCCCCTTTCCAGAAGTTAACTGCTTAGCATATCTACTTCCAGCCCCTTCTGTATGCATTTATGAAAAAAATATGTGCATATATCAGTATATGGTTTATTTTTTGGTATGTGTGTTTATAAATTGGATTATAGTGTATGGATTGCTTTGCGACTTGCCTTGTTCACTTAATGGGGATGTGTTATGGATCTCTCCATATCAGTACATGTAGATTTATTCATACAATCATTCGACAAATATCTATTGAACACTACTGTGGATTTTATTGCCGTTCAGCGAATATTCCCTCTCCTTTCCCCAGCTCCTCAGGGGAGGAGTATATTTCTCTATTCCATTGGTGTTGGAGATTGTTCATATGACTTGCATAGGCCGATGGAATGTGGTTGGTGGAAGGGACAGTGAACCAAATCCTAGCAGAAGCTTTGAGAGGCATTACAAGTTCTGTTAGCCCTCTTGGGCTCCTGTCCTCTGCTAAAAGAATAGCATGTCCCCATTGTTCTTCAGCCTGGTCCCTGGGACAGGAAGACACATGAACCCAACCCACAGCCTGGAACAGAGTTGCTGCAGTTGACTGTAGAACAATGAGCAATAGGGGCACCTGGGTGGCTTAGTTGGTTAAGCATCTGACTCTTGATTTCAGCTCAGGTCATGAGCTCATGGTTTATGAGTTCAAGCCCTGGTCAGGCTCTGCGGTGGTGGGGCCTAGCCTACGCGGAATTCTGTCTCCCTCTCCCGTGCTTGCCCTCTATCTCTCTCTCAAAATAAATTTAGAAAGAAGAAGAAGAAGAGTGAGCAATAAACATTTGTTGCAGTAAGCCACTGAGATTTCAGAATTCTTGTAACTCAGCAGGATCACAGCAAAAGCTGATGGATACAAATCCTTGCTATTTGCCAGGCATTGTTCTAGATGCTGGGAAAGCAACAAAAATCCCTGCCTATATGGACGTCACATTGAAAATCTGGATACTACACCATGGAAGAGTTGCACCACAGTAAGGTATTATCTCTTTTTCAGACTCATTGGCCTTTTGTAGAAACCACTTAACGTGTGATGTCTGCATGTCTTCAAGTCCTTTGCTACCTCCATCCCTTCCTTCCTGTCACTATGGCCATCTGTTCACTTCTCCCCTCTTTGCCCTCTACCTTGACTGTGGAAAAACCCATTGGTTCTCCTCTTAGTTCTGCCTACTCTCCCACGTCTCCTGCATTATGAGAGATGCAACTTCTAGCCATGACCTTGCCTCATGCAAAATGTGGTGACCCATTTTCCTTCTTTACAAAATGTGAAGTGTGGCCTTTAATGTCCACCCCCTTTCGGGTTTCCAACTTCATCCTTTCCTTAGTCCCGCACTCTCATATTTTGCCAGATCAGCCTGCTTACTGCCTGGGACACACATCCTATAGTGTACTTCACCCAGAATTTTCCCTTCAGGACCAAGGTGCTCACTCTCCTGGGTGCTGGGAGGGTTGGTGGATGATGGTTTTCACATGAATCCTTCTCTGAGGATTGCTCTCAGATGAAGAGGACCACTTCACCCAAGATTCACATTCCCTTCCCAAGAGCAGCCTACATCCAATAACTGGTACAAAGGGGTTCTGGAAAGATCTATCCCCCTTGTCTCAAGATAAGACAACTCTGAAAAGTCATTCTAGCTTCAGAACAATTTATGAAATTGGTTATGGGTGTAGCCCAACATCCTCCCTTGCCTAATCCCACATCCCTCACTCCCCACCAAGGGTTGATCTCAATGACTCCCTAATACATTTTCTGAATGCCTAAGTCTATCTCAGAGTCTGCTTCTTGGAGAAACTGACACAAAACACACCCCATAGGTCTTTGGGCCTTTTCTTACCTTGGGACCCTGGTAGGAAACGCCCTCCCTATAATCTTCTGCTTGTTAAAACTCTACCCATACTTCATGAGCTTCCCCCAAACATCCCCCATTCCATGAATTTTCCCCTAATTCCTCAACCCAGAAGTCCTTGCTCTCCCTTTGGACTCCCCCCCCCATCAGCAATGTTCTTTCCATGCTTCTGTTATGATGCTCTGGGGAATGGCAGGTTGTAAGGAAAGAGCTTGGACTTTGGAGTCTAGCAGACTGGTCCTCCTCCACTTACTAGTTGTGGGACCTTGGACATCTCAGTTTTTCTCATCAATAAAATAAGAAAAAAAGTCTACCTCATAGGATTAATATGAGCATCAGGTGACATAACACAGATAAAGTGCACAGAGAGTACACAAGAGGTGTCCAATTTCAAGATCCTGCCAAAGCCCTCCTTTCTTCTTCCCTTTATTATATCTTGTATCTTTATTGATTACGCCAGTCATTGTGGGCTTGTCTTATCTGCCTATAGGCTCGGTAAGGCCTGGAATATGTCTTCTTATTTTTGCATTCACACAGTGCTTAGTGGAAAGAGCTTAATAAATGTTGTTGAACCAAATGCCACTTCTGGGCAAAATCTTCTAGTTTGTTTTTGGAACCAAGCATTTCTGTGTTGCTTCCCATAATTCATAAATGTATCACATA
This sequence comes from Cryptoprocta ferox, assembly GCA_028646485.1. Taxonomy (NCBI): domain Eukaryota; kingdom Metazoa; phylum Chordata; class Mammalia; order Carnivora; family Eupleridae; genus Cryptoprocta; species Cryptoprocta ferox. The sequence goes on from CM053579.1 coordinate 70,837,787, forward strand.
TGGGAGTCCAGAATGTCTACTTATGGGTTCTCAATAGGAACTGTCTATGCAGAGAGTTCTGATAACTCTCTGGTGGGCCTCATCTCTCATTGCAAGCACCATATGGGAAGCCTGACCACAAACAAAGGTGCCTTGAGAGAGTTTGAACTCCGATAACAGCTAGGGCAAACCAGACACATTGGAGTTCCTGTGACTAAAGAGTCTTTTAATCGAATATTTTATGAGCATAGTTGAGTATTCTACACTTGATCTTAGCCAAAAGGTGAGATGCGATTGAGAATTCTAAAATAACCTTAAAGGTTGGCACCAGGGCAAGAGGTGACCACGTCAGCACAGTGCTTGGCATATGTTTGGGACGCGTTTCTTGAACGAATAAATGAATAGATGGATGGGTGTGGCTAAGCCATGGGTGAAGATCTATAGAAGAAGATATAGAAGAAGATATAGAAGAAGAAGACCTCTATCTTCTCAGATACACTCAGGTCACCTCTGGGGAGAACTGAACAGCAGAGTCAGACGTCTCTCCTACATAACCACTCTTTGGTACGGTTACTGGGGTAAGCAAAAGGCACCCCTTGGGTCTGACAGCATCATTTCTGAAAGGGAACATCTATGGTGATAATGCTGTGGTATTGAAGTGAAATTCACTCAAAACCCCAGTAGAGTTTGAAGTGTATGTTTTTTATTTTTTTAATGTGTATTTATTTATTTTTGAGAGAGAGAGAGAGAGAGAGCGCCCATGTGCATGAACAAGGGAAGAGCGGGGTGGTGGGGGGGAGAGAATCCCAAGCAGGCTCTGCACTGTCAACACAGAGCTCAAACTCGGGGCTCGAACCCATGAACCATGAGATCATGATCTGAGCCGAAACCAAGAGTCGAACACTTAACTGACTGAGCCACCCAGATGCCCCAAGTCTAAGTTTTTTTTTTTTAACAGACCCTAATGGCTCATGTCACAAGTTGGGTTCCCCTCAGAAGCAGACTGAGGCTGAGTTTTAGCGTGTAAGATATTTATTAGGGAGAGCCCTTGGGATCAGTGCCTGTGGAAAGGAGAAGGAAGCAGGGGTGGGAAGAAGGAGAAGTTGAGCTGCAATGCACACCCAGAGACAGCTTTGGCCCACCTTACAGGAGCCTCTAGATCTAGATGGCTCTTCAGGTTGGCTCAAGTTGGGCCAAGATGATCAGGCCTTTATACCCCTGCCTCAATCAGTCATTGTATGTGAGTTGTTCCCGGAATGGTGTGATTGGGGGTGAGGTGGTTCTTTGTGCCTGAGGCAGCCCCCCTAGGCGCTGAGGGCTATCTGCTCATGCACTCCCACGGCGGGGTGGGGGTGGGGATCCAGTCCTTCCCTGTAGATGGGCTTAGAGGTGTATCACCATGTTCACAGCCCGTTTCGCCCTATCTCTGTCCTCCCCTCTCCTTCCGGCATCCCTGCCTTCCCTTTATACCCCAGAAGCACTAAAGTGCCTGTGGTCTCCATGCCTTTGCTCATGCTGAATCTCTTCTTATAATGTCCTTCCTCCCCCTCCTTTTGTTGGGTTAACTCCCACTCATCCTTTAAAATTAATTTCACGGGCACCTGGGTGGCTCAGTCAATTGAGCGTCCGACTTCGGCTCAGGTCATGATCTCAAGGTTCGTGAGTTTGAGCCCCGCACCTGACTCCGTGCTGTCAGCACGGAGCCTGCTTCGGATCCTCTGTTTCCCTCTCTGTCCCTGCTCCTCCCCTGCTCGCACTCTCTGTCAAAAATAAATAAACATTCAAAGATTTGAAAAAATAATAACACGAATTTCAGAAACTTATCTCCTCTGAGATGTGTTTCTGGACTCCTCAAAGCAAGATAAGTTGTACCTCTTTACCACTCTATTTCTCTGTGTCTGCTGTGTGTCTGTCCCTCGTTCCAGACTGGGAGCCCAGCAGCCGACAGTGTCTGATTCAGACACAGAATTCAGTTCACGTTTGTTACATGAATGACAGGGTGAAAGAATGATGGGGCTTGTTAACAGTCCTGCTCTGTGACTGTGCAGTCCTATTGGCTAAGAAGTTAGAACATAGGTCTGTTATAACATCATGTGTGTTTGTTCAGACTTGTTTTTTTTTAAATTTTTTTAATGTTTATTTATTTTTGAGAGACAGAGACAGAGCATGAGCAGGGGAGAGGCAGAGAGACAGGGAGACACAGAATCCAAAGCAGGCTCCAGGCTCTGAGCTGTCAGCACAGAGCCTGATGTGGGGCTCAAACCCACCAACTGTGAGATCATGACCTGAGCCGAAGTCGGACGCTTAACCATCTGAGCCATCCAGGCGCCCCAGACTTGTTTTTTTTTTTTTTAAAGTTTATTTATTTATTTTGAGAGACACAGAAACAGCATGAGTGGGGGAAGGGCAGAAAGAGAGGGAGAGAGAGAATCCCAAGCAGGCTCCGCACTGTCAGCGCAGAGTCCAAAATGGGGCTAGATCCTACGAACTGTGAGATCATGACCTGAGCCAAAACCAAGAGTCAGAGGCTTAAGCGATTGAACTACCCAGGCGCCCCTCAGACTTTTATTTCTTATTTATTTTTTTAAATTTACATCCAAGTTAGTTAGCATATGGTGCAACAATGATTTTAGGAGTAGAGTCCTGAATGCCCCTGACCCATTGAGCCCAGCCCCCCTCCCCCAACCCCTCCAGTAACCCTCTGTTCTCCATATTTAAGAGTCTCTTATGTTTTGTCCCCCTCCCTGTTTTTATACTATTTTTGCTTCCCTTCCCTTATGTTCATCTGTTCTGCGTCTTAAAGTCCTCATATGAGTGAAGTCATACATATGTCTTTCTCTGACTAATTTCGCTGAGCATAATACCCTCTAGTTCCATCCACGGAGTTGCACCCCTCAGACTTTTAAACTTGGAATGACTAGGTCTCTAAAATTCTCTGAATCCCTTTTCATCTGACGGACTGGCTGTTTTGCAAAATGGAGCAGCAGATGATGCTTTTCAAGGCCTGCTATTTCCTAACCAGGTTGGGACACTTTGGTGGGGCGTGAAGATGTTCTCAATGTGTCACAACATCCTTGATGTCCTCATTCTCTGTTATAGATTTCTGACCCGCAGGGTGGGATTAGTGGTATTGTGGTAGAAAGAGGGGGCGGGGCAACACAGGCAAATATGTGAGGGACCGGAGGTCAGGTGTCTGGGGTGGGGGTGGCTAGAGGGCCAGATCAGCGAAGGGCAGGATGGGATGGGCCAGGAGGAGCGAGGCAGCACACCCTGCCTTATCGTTGTATCCTGCTTTGCATAAGGTTGGTGAACACAGAGATTTCAAAGGACTGCAAATGAAAATTTGCCCTGCGTGTGCCTGTGCAAAGAACGCTCACATGTGAGAACTCTTGAGGTTGCAGATGATGGAAGCTCGTCTGGAACGACTTTAGGCATATACTGGCTCATGGCAAAAACTCTGGTAAAAGGCAGAGATGCAGCTGGTTTCTGGGAGGAACAGAGACAGAGGCGATTTCCCCACTAGGGCAGACCGTGCTGGTTTCTCTGTGTCAGGCCTCCTCTTTCAGACAGGCTTTCCCACAAGACTGGACCATGGATGACACCACGGCCAGCTCTCATCTTCCCCCAATTCATTCATTCAAGTGAGAAAACATATATCTATGGAGCACCTATTACATGCCAGCCATTGTCCTAAGGGCTGGAGTAGCAGACAAAGGAAAGCAAGGAAAAAAACCTTCTCTTTTGTATTCTGGGGGAGGAAATTCAGACAATACACAAAAGTAGGAAGGACTATCTTATTGTTTTTAAACTCTTTTTTTTACATTTATTTATTTTTTGAGAGACAGAGAGAGACAGAGCATGAACAGGGGAGGGACAGAGAGAGAGGGAGACACAGAATCTGAAGCAGGCTCCAGGTTCTGAGCTAGCTGTCAGCACAGGGCCCAATGTGGGTCTTGAACCCACGAACCGTGGGATCATGACCTGAGCTGAAGTCGGACGCTCAACCGACTGAGCCACCCAGGCGCCCCAAGAAGGACTATCTTATAGTATATTAGAAAGTAATAAATGCTATGGAAGAAAAAAAAAATCAAGCACAGAAGGGGGTTAGGGAGTGCTAGGGTGGGGGAGGGGTGAATGTTGTAATTTAAATAGTCAGGGGGGGCGCCTGGGTGGCTCAGCTGGTTAAGTGTCCGACTCTTGATTTCGGCTCAGGTCATGATCTTGTGGTCATGAGATCGAGCCCCACATTGGGCTTCTTGTTGAGTGTGGAGCCTGCTTGGGATTCTCTCTCTCTCTCTCTCTCTCTGCCCCTCCCCTGCTCTCTCTCTTTCTCTCTCTCAAAATAAATAAATAAACATTTAAAACATTTAAATTGCAGGGAAGGCCTTACTAAGGGGATGACATTTGAACAAAGATCTGAAGGAAGAGAAGGGGTGAGCCGTGCTAGTACCGAGCGAGAGAGAACTGCAGGTACAAAGAACATGAGGTAAGCGTGGGTTGGCGTGTGTGAAGACCATTAGCAAGGTCACTGAGACTGAATTGGAGTGAGCAAGGGGAAGGGTAGTAGGCCAGGAGGTAAGGCAGATTACATGGGGCTTTGCAGGTCAGATTAAAGACCTTGACTTTGACTCAGAGTATGAGATAGGCCACCACTAGAGCGCTTTGCAAAAAGGAACGACTTAGCTGATTTGCATTTGGCTCTGTCTTGTATTGAGAATGACCTGTAAGGAGGCAAGAGCAGAAGTAGGGAGACCAGTTGCCTATTGGAATAATCCAGGTGAGGTATGATGGGGGTTTGGACCAGGTTTGCTCTCTCAGAGGGGTGGCTACTGTTTCCCAAGCTCCAATTAAAAGGAGAATGAGGGCTATGAGGTCATGGGGTCACATGGTCACAAGTAAGGCTGGTTGCCCCAATGGGAACACTTGGGTGGAATGAGAGAAGGAGCAGATTATCTTAAATGTGGAGAGCTGTTTCTAGAAGAAGCGAAAAGTGGGAGGCAGACCACATTGACTGGCTACTTCAAACATTGTTTACTCAAGATGGCTTTAAAATTTTAGAAGCACTCTCCTGCCTTTGCCTATGTGTTTGAATAGATATGGGAAAAGTTCTCTGCCTATAACTCACCCAACATACTCCACTACATCCCCGGATTAGTCTGCCGAAAACAGAGCTAAGGTTTTTGTGAAGAATCAAGCCATGAGATTTCATCCTGACACAATGTCTTTTAAAGTCCTTGTCTTCCTGCTTAGAGAAGTTTGCTTTGTTGAGATATAGCTTCCTCGATTTCTTATTTACCGTCCCAACAAATGACCTAAATGGTTCTCTATGTGTGTGCGTGGTTTTGTGAAAAACCACCTCTTTAGCACACCATCCCAATTCTCTGAAAAGAGAGATGTCACAAACACTGCCTTATTGATGTCATCTTTGCTTCCAAGTGACTCTTGAAAATGCCGGGCAGAAATTTAGTAATCTAACGAGCAAGGAAATCAGCTCTTCCAATATTGTGGTTACAATTACAATGAATGATTCTAAATACAGAAGAGGCCTCCCTTGTGCTTGTGTTGATTGGTCTCTTATATTTAACCATGATACAAACTCAGTGGGTGGTCCTTGAAAAGTAGGCTCGTCCCTCAATTCTTTTTTTCGTGGGAGTATGATATGATGACATCTGCAACCATTTCAGACGACATTCTGTACTAAAATGTATATCTTTCACAATTTTAATGCTTGCTCGCCCATCTCAACCCTTATTATATTTAGGATGCTTGGTTTAGAATTCAGTGTTCTCTTGTACCCTGGAAGGAGAGGCTGAATACTTCTTCTTCGTTTACAAGCTTACGTATGGCCGTTCTAGAACGAGGTCCGCCCAGATGGGAATAATTCTTGCTAAGCCACTGTTCTGTTCACTGCTGATTCTCTGGTCTACATCTCCTTAGGGCCACCAGCCAAAGAAGGTAGGTAATCAATTTGTACGGTAAAAGAACAACGTGACAAGTACTTGCCAAGCTGACTTGACAAATACTACTGGACCCCTTGTATATCCTCCTGTCAGATCCCTTTCCATTATTCCAGAGGCTACTACTATCTTGAATTCATTTTCACTTACTTTTTCTATTTTATTATGTAATTTATTTGTTTCTCTCTTAATTGAGTATGGACTATTGTGCACATATGAAAGCATGTAAGACCGGTAACAAACACCCACATATCTACCATCTAGCTGAAGCAACAGACTATTACCAAGACCACTCAAGCTTCTATATTCCTCTTTGATCTTAAAAACCACATCCTGCCCCAGTTCTTTTCTAAGTTTTGGGTTTGTCATATCCTTGTTTGTCTTTATAGGCTTACTACCTTTTGATGTAGCACTGAATAATGCATTCTTCAGTTTGACATTTTGAACTTCATGCAAACGGTGGGTTGCTTTCATCCCTTTGTTTGTTTACTGGCTTGTTTGCTTTGGACCCTATCTTCCAGATTAGAGGTCTTCCGGTGATGTTTGTTAGACCTTGTTTGCTCATGATTAAGAGTCTAGGGTTAAGGGACACCTGGGTGGCTTTGTCACTTAGGCGACCAACCCTTTTTTTTTAATTTTTTAAATTTTTATTTATTTACTTATTTATTTTTTTATTTTTTTGAGAGACAGAGACAGCGCAAGCAGGGGAGGGTCAGAGAGAGAGGGAGATACAGAATCTGAAGCATGCTCCAGCCTCTGAGCTAGCTGTCAGCACAGAGCCCAATGCGGGGCTCGAACCCACTAGCCCTGAGATCATGACCTGAGCCGAAGCCGGACGCTTAACCGACTGAGCCCCCCAGGCGTCCCTAGGTGACCAACTCTTGATTCCAGCTCGGGTCATGTTCTCACCGTCTCCGGATTGAGCCCTGTGTCAGGCTCCGGGCTGAGCGTGGAACCTGCTTGGGATTCGTTCTTTCTCTCGCTCTCTCTCTCTGTCCCTCTCTTTCAGCCCCTCCCCCCCGACTCGTGCACGCTCAAGCTCTCTCTCTAAAAAAAAAAAAGTGTAGGATTAAAAGTTTATTGAAAGCTCTGACTGTACGAATGGAATTCGTTGACTTTGAGCTTTCCTGTTGAGTGATCTGAGCACGTCATTTCGGGTGTAATCCCTAAGGTCAGTATCTTTGAGTCTTCCTTTGTGGCTTGGCTGAATTCCCCGGAGAAGGATCATCTAACTGGAGGGTAAAGGCTTGGCTGTCAGAGTTTTGTGATCCAACCTGAAGAAAAGACTTGGGAGAGCAGTGGGGACGGATCTCAGCATTTAGCATTTAGGGATTTGGTAGCATACTTCCTTGGTAAGGTATTTCTGCCTCCAAAATACCTATTGTCTGCAGTGCAGATGCCTCCTGTTAATTTGTATGGAAAGTAAAACTTTATATTTCTGTCAGTTTGGGGAAGAACAGTTGCTTTAGATGTCAGTAAAACTTCCTAACTTTCTCTATAAATGTCGTGTGTATCTTTGTTATATTTATCCCTATATATAGCTTTCTTTTTTTGCTATTATTAGTGGTATATTTTGAAACATGTTTGCTGTTGTATAGAAATGAAATAAATTTTCGATTTCTCGATTTTAGTCAATTATTCTCAATTAGTCTTTTAACTCGGATTATTTGTCAGCCAATCCCCTTGGGTTTTCTGTGTTAGCAATCAAGTACTTTTCAAACAATGATAATTTTCACCCTTTTCAAACGTTATAACCTCTAAAGGTTATACATTTTCTTTCTTGTTTTACTTAACAGATAGGATCTCTAGTTTGGTGTTGAAATTAGGCGGTAATCGTCTTTGACTTGTTCCTGATTTGCTTTCACTATTTATTTATTTATTTTAATTTTATTTTATTTTTAGAAAATTTTCTATTTTTTTAAATTTTTTAATGTTTATTTATTTTTGCGAGGGAGAGAGAGAGAGCAAGCAAGCCAGAGTGTGAGCATGGGGGGAAGGGGCAGAGAGAGAGGGAGACACAGAATCCGAAGCAGGCTTCAGGCTCTGAGCTGTCAGCACAGAGCCCGACACGGGGCTCGAACCCACGAACTGTGAGATCATGACCTGAGCTGAAATTGGATGCTTAACCAACTGAGCCACCCAGGTGCCCCATAGAAAATTTTCAATTTTTTTTTTTAACATTTATTCATTTTTGAGAGACAGAGAGACAGAGCATGAGCGGGGGAGGGACAGAGATCAAGGGAGACACAGAATCCCAAGTAGGTTCCCGGCTCCTAGTTGACAGTACAGAGCCCAATGAGCTGTGATCATAAACAGTGAGAGAGATCATGACCTGAGCTGTAGTAGGATGCTTAACTGACTGAGCTACCCAGGCTCCCCTACTTATTTTTGTTTTTATAATGTTTATTTTTTTTTGAGAGAGAGAGAGAAAGAGAGCAGGGGAGGGGCAGAGAGAGAAGGGGAGAGAGAATCCCAAGCAGGCTCCGTGCTGTCAGTGCAGAGCCCACTGTGGGGCTCAAACTCACAAACCGTGAGATCATGAGCTGAGCCGAATCCCAATCTGATTTTATTATTTTTTATTTTTTATTTTTTCATGTTTATGTATTTTTGAAAGAGAAAGAGAGAGAGAGACAGAGCATGAGTGGGGGAGGGGAAGAGAGAGAAGGAGACACAAAATCCGAAGCAGGCTCCAGGTTCTGCACTGTCAGCACAGAGCCTGACGCAGGGCTTGAACTCATGAACCACAAAATCATGACCTGAGCTGAAGTTGGACGCTTAACCAACTGAGCCACCCAGGCGCCCCCCCCTTTTAAAAAAAATTTTTTTTTTCATGTTTATTTACTTTTGAGAGAGAGAGCCAATCTGATTTTAAAGGTGTATTCTCTTGCTTCAGATTTAGGTATTAGGTTGGCCTTTGGTAAATAATTGTATTATTTATTAGGCAATTTTTTCCAAATAAGTACTGCATTACATCGAACACTTTCACTGCATTTATTAAGATAATTGTTTTTTTCTCTCTTAATCAGTGAATAAAAATAATGGATTTTCTAATATTAAACCAACTTTGCCTTCCTGGGATAAGCATAGCTTGGTTGTGGTGTCTATCCGTTCTGTTTCATTGGTGGTGTAGTTTGCATACATTTTGTTCAGGGTTTTTACCTCTGTGATGGTGAGTGACCTTGTGTTGTCTGTATATGTGTACTTGTATCTGTGTTTGCTATCAAGGTTGTACTAGCCTTATAATATTAGAGAGCTGAATAGTTTCCTTTCTATTGCTATTCCCTGGAAGAATGTTCATAATATCGGAAAGAGATATTTTTTGGATGCTCGTTAAGTGTTTATAGGACTACCCAAGATTTCCGTTTTTCCCTGAGTCGCTTTAGGTTGGTTATATTTTCTAGGAGTTTTGCCATTTTGTATCAGTTATCAATATATTGATATTAAGGTTTTCATAGTATTATGAAAGGTTTTCATAGTATTATTCTTTCAATGAAATCAACTTTTGACTTTGTCCATCCTCTCTGTTCGTCTTCTATTACTTAGCTTTATTCTTTCCTTTTTTTTATTTTCTTTGAGTTTACCCAGTTCTTCTTTTACTAACTTCTTATGTTCAATGCTTAGCCTCACTACTTTTCATTTCCTGTGATTCCATGGTTTTTAACAACTTCTTTTGAAATAATTATAGATTCACAGGAAGTTGCAAAAATAGTACAGAGAAGTCCTCTGTACACTTTGCCCAATGTCTCCCAACAATTACATCTTAGATAACCACAGTATAAAATCAAAATTAGGAAACTTTCACTGGTACAGTGTATGTGTATAGTTTCATGCTATTTTATCACATGTATTGATTTGTATAACCACTATCAGTCAGGATACAGAACTATTCTGTCACTACCCAGATCCTCTTAGTCTTTGTTTGTTTTGTTTCTTCGTTTTGTTTTGATTTTTATTGATGTATAATTGACATACAACATTATCTTAGTTTCTGGTGTAGAACACAATGACTTGACGTTTATATATATTTCAAAATGGGGCGCCCGGGTGGCTCAGTCGGTTAAGCGTCCGACTCTTGATCTCAGCCCAGGTCTTGATCTGAGGGTCATGAGTTCAAGCCCCAGTGTGGAGCCCACTTAAAAAGAAATGATCACCATAATATGTCTAGTTAACATCTGTTACCATATATAGTTACAGATTTTTTGGTGTGTGTTTAAAACTTTTAAGATTTACTTTCTTAGCCACTTGTAAATATGCAATTTAGTGTTATTAACTATATTTTGTCATGCCGTACATTACATTCCCATGACTTATTTATTTTACAACTCGAGGTTTATACCTTTTGATCCCCTTCACCCATTCCTCTGCCCCCCAACATCCACACTTCTGGTGCCCACCAATCTGTTGTATGTATCTAGGAGCTTGGGTTTTTGTGTTTTTGATTTGAGCTTCCACTTATAAGTGAGATCATATGGTATTTGTCTTTCTCTGCCTGACTTATTTCACTTAGCAAAACGCCTTTAAGCTCCATCCATGTTGTTGCAAATGCCAAGATTTTATTCTTTTTTATGGCTAGATAATATTCCATTATACCACAATTTCTTTATCCATTCACCAATCGTTGGACAATTAGGTTGCTTCCATGTCTTGGCTATTGTAAATAACCCTGCAATGAACATGTGGGTGTATGTAACTTTTGGAATTAGTGTTCTTATTTTCGTTGGATAAATAACCAACAATGGAATTGCTGGCTCATATGGTAGCTCTATTTTTAATTTTTGGAGGAACCTCCATACTGTTTTCCACAATGGCTGCACCAATTTACATTCCCACCAACAGCACACACAAAGGTTGCCTCATCTCCACATTCTCACCAACACTTGTTATTTCTAGTCTTTTTGGTAATAGCCATTCTGACAGATGTGAGGTGGTGTCTCCTTGCATTTCCTTGATGATGAGTGATGGTGAGCATCTTTCATCTATCTGTTGGCCATCTGTGTGTCTTCCTTAGAAAATTGTCTATCCAGATCCGCTGCCCATTTGTGAAATCAAATTGTTTGGTATTTTGCTCTTTAGTTGTATGAGTTCTTCATATATTTTGGATATTAACCCCTTATCAGTGATATGATTTGCAAATATTTTCTCCCATTCAACAGGTGGACTTTTTAAAATTTTTTTTTAACGTTTTATTTATTTTTGAGAGAGAGACAGCATGAGCAGGAGAGGGTCAGAAAGAAAGGGAGACGCAGAATCTGAAGACAGTCTTCAGGCTCTGAGCTAGCTGTCAGCACAGAGCCCGACACAGGGCCCAAACCCATAAACCATGAGATCATGACCTGAGCCGAAGTCGGACGCTCAACCGACTGAGCCACCCAGGCGCCCCAATCGGTTGCCTTTTAATTTTGTTGATGGTTTCCTTTGCGGCGCAGATGCTTTTTAGTTTGATATAGTGCCATTTGTTTATTTTTCTTTGTTGTCTTTACTTTTGGTGTCAAATAAAAAAATCATTGCCACGACCAGGGTCAAGGAGCTTACTGCCTATGTTTTGTTCTGGTTTTATGGCTTCAGATATTACATTCAATTCTTTAATGTATTTTAATTGTTGTATACGGTGTAAGATAGAGATCCAGTTTCATTCTTTTGCATGTGAATGTCCAGTTTTCTCAATACCACTTATTGGAGGGACAGTCCTTTTGCCATTGTACATTCTTGCCTCCTTTGTTGTCTATTAATTGACCATATATGCATGGGTTTGTTTTTGGATTCTAGTCTGTTTTGGTGATCCTTGTATCTGTTTTTATGCTAAGGCCATACTGTTTTGATTACTATAGCTTTGTAAAATAGTTTGAAATCAGGGAGTGTGATGCCTCCAGGCTTGTTCTTCTCTCCCAAGATTTCTTTGACTATTCAAGGTTTTTTTTTTGTGGTTCCATATACATTTTAGGATTGTTCTATCTATTTGAAAAATCCCATTGGAAGTTTGGTAGGGATTGTATTGGATCTATAGATTGTTTGGGGTAGTATAGAATTTTAACGATGTTCATTCTTCCAATCCCACGAGCACAGAATTTTCTTTCATTTATTTGTGTCTTCTATTTGTTTCATCAAGGTCTTATTGTTTTCAGTAGATCTTGCTTGCTAGTCTTTTATGGTCATATTCCCTTTCCTCCAACCCTCCATTCCGAACTCCTGGTCCTACAAATCTGTTCACCATCTCTGTAACTTTATCATTTTGAGAATGTTATATAAATGGACTCATATGGTATGTTACCTTTGAGACTGACCTTTTTCACTTGGCATAATGCCCTTGAGATCCATTCAAATTGTTGTGTGTATCCGTAGTTTGTTCTTTTTTATTGCTGAGGAGTATTCCATGGTATTGATGTACCACAATTTGTTTAACTATTTATTTATTAAAGGACATTTTACTTAGTTCCAGTTTTAACTGTTACCAATAAAGCTGCTATGAACATTTGTGTACACATTTTTTTAATGTTTATTTATTGTTGAGAGAGAGAGAGAGACAGAGTGTGAGCAGAGGAGGGACAGAGAGAGAAGGAGACACAGAATCCGAAGCAGGTTCCAGGCTCTGAGCTGTCAGCACAGAGCCCACGAACTGTGAGATCATGACCTGAGCCGAAGTCAGCCAATCAACCTACTGAGCCACCCAGGCGCCCCTGTGTACACATTTTTGTGTAGACGTTAAGTTCTCATTCTCTGAGATAAATGCCCAGGAGTGCTTTTGATGGACGATATGGCAAGTATATGTTTAGTTTTTTAAATGAATTGCCAAACTATTTTCCAGAATAGATATAACGTTTTACATTCTCAGTAGCAATATTTAGAGATCCTGGTTCTCCACATCCTTGCCAGCATTTGATATTGTCTTTGTTAGTTTATTAAAAAAATTTTTTTAATTTTTTTAATGTCTATGTTTTTGAGAGAGAGAGAGCGTCAGTGGGGGAGGAGCAGAGAGAGAGGGAGACACAGCATCTGAAGCAGGCTCTAGGCTCTGCATTGTCAGCACAGAGCCCAACACAGGGCTCAAACCCACGGACCATGAGATCATGACCTGAGCCAAAGCTGGATGCTTAACTGAGTCACTCAGGTGCCCCTGTTTATTTATTTAAAATTTTTTTTGATGTTTATTCATTTTTGAGATATGAAGAGAGGTGGAGTGTGAGAGGGGGAGGGGCAGAGAGACAGGGAGACACAGAACCCGAAGCCGGTTCCAGGCTGTGAGCTGATTAGCACAGAGCCTGACATCGGGCTTGAACCCACAGACCGTGAGATCATGACCTGAGCTGAAGAGGGACGCTTAACCAACTCCACCACCCAGGCGCCCCTGTTTATATATATATAATTGTAGATACGAGTCCATTGTTCGACATGCTTTACAAATATTTTCTCTAGGTATATAGCTTATTTTTCCATTCTTTGAACAGAGTCTGTCAGAGCCAAGTTTTAAATTTTGATGAAGTCCAGTTTATTGAATTTTTTCTTTTATGAACTGTGCTTTTGGTTTCATGTTTGCCTAGCCTTAGACCCAAAGATTTTCCCCCGCGTTCTCTTCTGATGTTTTATAGTTTTGTCTTTTGCATTTAAATATATTGATTTTGAGTTAGTTTCTTTTTTATTCAAGTTTATTTATTTTGAGAAAGAGGGAGAGAGAGACAGAGCATGTGAGTGGGGAAAGGACAGAGAGCGAGGGAGAGAGATAATCCTAAGCACGCTCTGCACTCCCAGCACAGAGCCCAAAGCAGGGCTCGATCTCACAATTGTGAGATCATGTCCTGAGACAAAGAGGCAGACGCTTAAGTTACTGAGCCACCCAGGCGCCCCTTGAGTTAATTTCGATGTAAAGTTAAGGTTTAAGTTGAGGTTCATTTTATGGATTGATTGATATTCTATGGATATCCAATTGTTTTAGCACCATTTATTACAAAGATTATCTTTCCTCTATTGAATTACTTTTGCATGTTTGTAAAAAATCAGCTGGTCTTGCTTGTCTGTTCTATTTCTGGGTTCTTTCTTCTGTTTCATTGATTTATGTGTCTATTCCTCTGCCCATATTACACTGTCTGGATCACTATAGCTATATAATAATTAGATGGAGTGCTTCTTTCCAATCTTCTATTTCCCAATTCTATTTCCTTTAGCTGTTTTAGTTCCATTACCTTTCCAAATACCTGTTGGAAAATTTTGTTTATATCTACAAAAAGTCTTTCTGAGATATTGATAAGAATTGCATAAAGCCTGTGCATCAATTTAGGGAGAAATAAAACCTTTATTATGTTGAGTTTTCCAACCCATCGATATGTTATGTCTTTCCGTTTATTTAAATATTTTATTTCTGTCATCCGTGTTTCACAGTTTTCAACATAAAACTACAGTACATATTTTGTTATATCGATATGTAAGTATTTCTGTGGATTTTTTTTTGAGTGGTTGTAAATGGTATTCTATTTTTCATTTTGGTGTCCATGTGTTCACTGGTCGTACTTAGAGATACTATTGATTTTTGTATATTGATCTTGTAGCCTATGACCTTGCTGACACTTATTAGTTCTAGGCGTTTTTATGTCAATTTCTTGGCATTTTCTATGTAGACCATCATGTCATCTGAAAATAGGGATGCTTTGATTTCTTCCTTCTTGATCTATATGGTTTTTATTGCCTGATTGCTCTGACTAGGATGCTGGTATTATGCTGATAATGAGCAAAAAGTGCAGACATTTTTGCCTTGTTCTGGATCTTAAGAGGAAATCATGTCCTCTGCCGCTGTGTTTGATGTCAGCTATAGGATGTTTGAAGGCGTTTTTTAATCAAATTGAGAAAGCTACTCTCTGTTCCTAATTTTCTGAGCATTTTTTATCATGAATGGGTGTGACCTTTTTTTTGGCACTGTTTTTATTGACATAAAATTCACATAACAAAGAATTCATTATTTAAGCCATTTTATGTATTCGTTTACTTTTAGAAATTATTTTTTTAAGTTTATTTATTTTGAGAGAGACAGAGACAGTGCGAATGGGGGAAGGGCAGAGAGAGAGGTAGAGAGAGAGAATCCCAAGCAGGCTCCTCACTGCCAACACAGAGCCCCATGTGGGGCTCGAACCCACAAAGCCATGAGATCATGACCTGAGCCTAAACTAAGAGTGGGACGCTTAACCAATTGAACCACTCAGGCACCCCTAAACCATTTTAAAGCATACAATACAGTGATTTTTTTAGTATATTCATAATGCTGTGCAGCTATCACCACCATCCAATTCCAGAACATTCCTAATCCCTCAAACAGAAATCTATACACGTTAAGTAGTCACTCTCCATTCCCCCTTCCCCTCAGCCCCTAGCAATCACTAATCTGCTTTCTGTCTCTATAGATTTTTCTATTCTGGACGTTTCATAGAAATGGATTCAGGTGCTCGGGGTGGTTCAGTCAGTTAAGTGACCGAGTTCGGCTCTGGTCATGATCTCTCAGTTCGTGGGTTCCAGCCTCGTGTCAGGGTCTGTGCTGATAGCTCAGGGTTTGAAGCCTGCTTCAGATTCTGTGTCTCCTTCTCTCTCTGCCTCACTCCTGCTCTCTCTCCCTCTCTCTCTCTCTCCCTCAAAAATAAATAAACATTAAAAAAAATTTTTTTTTAAAGAAATGGATTCATACAATATGTGACCTTTGTGTCTGGCTTCTTTCACTTAGCATAATGTTTTCAATTTCGTTCATGTTGTAGCATGTGTCAACTCCTCATTCTTTTTTCATGACTGAATAATATTCCATTGGATGGCTATACCAGTGTTTGTTTATCCATTCACCAGTTGATGGACCTTTGAGCCATTTCAGCTTTTTGGCTATTATGAATAGCACTGCTATGAACACTCATGTACAGGTTTTCACGTGAGCCTATGTTTTCACTTCTCTCGGGTATATACCTAGGAGTGGAACTGCTGGGTCATGTAGTAATTCTATGTTTCACTTGTCCAGAAACAGGCTGAGTTTTGAGGTAGGCAAAATAAAGGTAAGCCTTCTGAGCTGGTCTTCCAAGGAGCCACCAGATGAGTCAAAGCAATTAATTACAATTCTTTGTCAATGAGGTCTGTTCCGCTCTCTTCCACACCAGTACTGGGAAGGTAGGATGTTATTTTCAAGGCTACCACTGGCCTTAGAGTGGGGGATAGAACCAAGATCTGTTATAATTCTACAAAGTCACTATTCTTACTGAGATTTGGCTTTTTAAAAAATTTTTTAACGTTCATTCATTTTTGAGAGAGAAAGAGACAGGGTGTGAGCAGGGGAGGGGCAGAGAGAGAGGGAGACATACAGAATCTGAAGCGGGCTCCAGGCTCTGAGCTGTCAGCACAGAGCCCGATGCAGGGCTCAAGCCCACGAACCGAGAGATCATGACCTGACACTTAACCGACTGAGCCACCCCGGCACCCCTGTTTTGTTTTGTTTTGATTAGCACTCTTCTCATCACTGTAAGCTCTCAGCTAGTTTCCAGCGTTCTGAAAAACTTGATTTTACCAGGTTCGTAATTTGCTTTTATTTCCGGAAGGGCAGATTTTGGAAATTCCTCTCTTCACCATTTTGGCTGACATCCTCCTCGAGTGATAAAATTGCTCCAGTGCTTTCTATGCCTCGATTGATATGATCCTTTTCTTTTTCTTCTCTAGCCCATTAATATGGTGGTTTACACAGACTGATTTTCAAATACGGAGCCAGCTTTGTGTCTCCGGAACGAATCCTCTTTGTTCATGATGTGTCACTCTTTTTGTATGTTGCTCAATTCTATGTGATAATGCTCTGTTAAGTACTTTCTTTATGCCAATATTCATGAGGGCTATTTGCCTACAGCTTTCTTTTTTGGGGCTATCTGTCTGATTTTGGTATCAGGATGGTGCTGCCCTCATAAAATAAGCTCAGGACTGTTCTCTTTTCTATATATATTTTTTTAATTTTTAAATTCATTTTTATTTTTAATATTTTTTAAATCTTTTCTATTTTTTTTTAAAAGATTTTACAAACTTGGTGTTCTTTTTCAAACATTTGATAGAATGCACTAGAATTCATGTTTGGTAGAATTTAGGTGAGTCTGAGGGTTACTTTCTTGGGAGTGTTAAAGTTACAAATTCAGGGGTGCCTGGGTGGCTCAGTCGGTTAAGCGTCTGACTTCAGCTCAGGTCATGATCTCACGGTTCGTGGGTTCGAGCCCCGCGTCGGGCTCCGAGCTGACAGCTAGCTCAGAGCCTGGAGCCTGTCTTTGGATTCTGTGTCTCCCTCTCTCTCTGACCCACCCCTGCGCACGCTGTCTCTCTCTCTTTCTCAAAAATAAATAAAACATTAAAAAAAAAAAGAATGACAAAGTGATGATGGTTGAGGAAATCCAGTTATCACTGGCTACACAGAGAGCAGGTAAAGGGAAACATAAATACAAATTTTTTAAAAATGTTATTAAAAAGAATAATATTCAGCACCAGTAAGCATGTAGGCCAGGGTTTCTCACCCCCAGCACTTTTGACATAATTCCTCATTGTGAAGGACTGTACTGTGTGTTGTAAGATGTTTAGCCACATCTCTGGCCTGTAACACTGGATACTGGTAGCATCCCTAACCCTGCTCCCCTCTGACCTTATAGTATCTTTTGAGTATATCTCTTTGAACACAATTGTAGTGCTTGCCCTAAGTATTATCTACTTATAATTACATGAATTACCACACTCTATTAATGCCTACATTTTATCAGTTTGAGTGAAGTATAGAAATCTTATCTCCCCCAAATTCCTTTCCTCCCTCCCATTTGTAATTATCTGAAATATTTCTTCTACATACATTTCAGACCACATCACATAACGTTATCTTTTTTTTCTTTGCTTCAAAAGTCAACATTTTAAAAACTCAAGAGGAGAAAGGAAGTCTTTTATTTACCCATAGTTTTACTATTTCCCTTATTTTTTATTCTTGTTGATGTTTTCAGATTCCTTTTTTGTCTTTATATCATCCTTGCTCTTTTTCAAGAGTTTCCATGAGCTATTCTTCTAAAAGGAGTCTGCTGGAGACAAATGCTCTTAATTTTTCTTTATTTGAGAATGTCTTGACTTCATCTTCATTCCTAAAGAGTGTTTTAACTGGTTATAGAATTCTAGGTTGACAGTTCTTGTCTTGCAGGACTTGAAAAATTTTGTGTCACTTTCTTAGGGCCTACAACAGTTTCTGGCAGGAAATCCACTGCCATTTGAATTGTTTTCCCTATAGATAAGGTGTCATTTCTCTTTCACTGATTTCAGGATTTTTCTTTTTCTTTTTGTTTCTTTTCTTTCTTTTTTTCTTTTCTTTTTTTTTTTTTTTTTTTTAGTTTTTAAAATTTTGATTATCATGTGTTATGGCATGGATTTCTTTGAGTTTGTTCTTTTTGGAATTCATTAAGCTTCTTGATTCTGTACGTTTATGCCTTCTGCCAAATTTGGGGAAATGTCAGCCATTTTCGAATACTTTTTCAGTCCTACATTCAACTCCTCTTCTCCACATGACTCCAAAGGCGTGAATGTTAGATCTTTTGTTACAGTTGGATAGTTCCCTGAGGCTCTATTTTTTTTTCTAGTGTTTTTCTTTTCCTTTCCTTTGTTTAGATGGAGTAATTCCTATTGTTCTATCTTTCTGCTCATCAATTCTCTGTCCTCTCCATTCTGATGTTCACAGCCTATCAGGTGAGTTTGTTTTATGTTTTTTGTTTTTTTACTTTGGTTATTGTATTTTTCGGTTCCAATGTTTCCATTTGATTCTTCTTTTTGTCTTCTCTTTATTGACATTTTCTATTTCTTCTCTTAGACTTTCTATTTTTTTTTCATTGTTTTAATCACGTTCATTATTGCTTCTTGAAGGGTTTCGGAAATGGCTACTTTAAAATCATTGCCCAATAATTATAGTTTACCCATTAGCACCTCATTGTTGGCATCTGTTGATTGTCTTTTCTTATTCAAGTTGAGAGTTTCCTGGCTGTTGGTATGATTAGCAATTTTAGATTGTAGCCTGGACATTTTTAGTGTTATGCTATGACACACTGGCTCTTACTTAATTCTTGTTTTAGTAGACTTCCTCTGACACCATGCTTTCAGGGGAATATGGAAACAAACTCTTTCCTGCCAGGCTGTGAGCAGAAGTCCAGCTGTCCCCCTCAACCTCTGTTGACACCTTGGGGTTGGAAGTGGCACCTTGTTGCCACTAGGTGGTGGTGAAAGTCATGACTCTCTTCCGGGCATCCTTTGACACAATTCCAGCAGGGAAAGGGCAGGGTTCCTTTTTACCGCCAGGTAGGAGTGGACATCTTGGTTCCCCATGTAATTTCCACTGACTCTACGGAGGATATTTCATTATTGTCTGGCTGGGATGAAAGTCTTACCTCCGCACTTGGTCTTCCATTATGTCACCCTGGCTGGGGAGTTGAGGCACTTCATTAAAGCCTGGTGAGGGTAGAAGTCTACTCTCTCCCCTTGGCCTTTTCTGGTGTGTGGAATAGTAGGGCCACAATTTTTTCACAAGGTGTTTGGATGGAATAGAGTTGGTTGTTGTCCAAAGGTTTTCTGTCTTGCTAGGTTGCCCTTCTCCTGATCGTTTGGTTAGAGAGAGCAAGCTTTTTTAGAAACTTTTTATGTATGTATGTATGTATGTATGTATTTAATCTGTATTGCCAGTATCTCTAGCTCCCAGTATGAGATAGATAAGGCAAAAAGAACGCCTGGGGAGCTCATTACTAGGTCATTCTTTGGGTCCCCCCGTTCTGAACTAATCCCCCTTTCAGTCATATGTTTGTTTTATATATGGTATTCAGGCTTTTTAGCTATGCTTTGTGAGAGAAATAGGGGGAAGTGTGTCTGCTCTTTTTTTTGGTCAGGACTAGAAGTGTCTATTTCACAATATTAAATATGTAACATAGTCATTGTTTTTCAGTTTAAGAAAATTTACAATTTTCTTATGATATTTTTTTTCTTTTACCAATGAGTTCTTAATTTCCAAATACATAGGATATACTTTTTTGGTTGTTTTACTAAACCTATTTGCTTGTGGGTGAGAAAGTTGTTTAAAGGAATGGGCTTCGGTTTTTCTCCTATAAAGTGAGGGTAATAATAGTTTTCCTCTCATAGGACTGTGAAGATGAAATGAGTCAGTCCATGAACTTTCCCAAGAAATCACAGTGTGTTCCCCTCACCACTTTTTTCTTGATTCTTCTTCCATATTATTTCCTGGGTTAAGATGCTGGGGTATTTTTTAAGAAAAGAAATGTTTTGAGGTGCCTGGATGGCTCAGTCAGTTGCGTATCCAACTCTTGACCTCGGGTCAGGTGGTGATCTCATGTTTCGTGGGATGGAGCCCCGTGTTGGGCTCTGCACTGACAGCATGGAGCCTGCTAGGGATTCTCTCTCTCCCTCTCTCTCTGTCCCTCCCTGGCTTGCACGCTCTCTCTCTCTCTCTCTCAAAAATAAAAATAAACTTTAAAAAATTTAAAAAACAAAAGTTTTATTGAGATATAATTGATATACAATGCAAATCACCTAATGAAAGTTTATGATTCAATGGTTTTTAGCGTATTCACAGACTTGGGCAAACATCACCACAATCAATTTTAGAACACTGGCATCGTCGTTGTCTGCCCCCACCCCCACCCCGCCCCGGCAAAACCCATCAGCAGTCCCTCCTCTTCCCTCCCTGGTATCTAGACCCAGGTGACGACGAATCCACTTTATGTCTCTATGGATTTGCCTATATCCTGGACATTTCACACAAACAGAATCACACAATATGCAGTCTTCTGTGACTGGTTCCTTTTACTTAGTGTTATCTTTTCAAGGTTCACCCATGCTGCTATGTGTATTAGTTCTTCTTTCTCAATTGATAAATTAGGTTCCATCATGTGGTTAGATGATGAGATTTTATTTCTCCATCCATCAGTTTACAGGCATTTGTGTTGCTTCCACTCTGGAGCTATTGTGAGTAATGGCGCTATGAACATTCATGTACAAGTTTTTGTGTGGACATAGGTTTTCATTTACCTTGGGTATATTCCTAGGGTGGGGTTGCTGGCTCTTGTGGTAACTCCGTGTTTAATCTTTTGAGGAACTGCCGAACTTTTCCATAGCAGCGGCATCATTTTACATTCCCACTAGTACTATGTGAGGGGTCTGATTTCTTCACATCCTTCACCAGCCCTTGTTATTTGTCTTTTTCATTAGAGCCATCCTATCCTAGCGGGTATGAAATGAGACCTCATTTTGATTTTGAGTTTTAGTTCTCTGATGGCTAAGGATGTTGAGCCTCTTTTCATGTGCTTATTTGCCATGCGCGTATTTTCTTCGGAGGCACGTCTATTGAAACCTGGTGCCATTTAAAAAATTGGCATATTTATCTGTTGTTGTTGTTGCTGTTAAATTGAAAGGGTTCTTTACATATTCTCAATACATGGAGCACCTGGGTGTCTCTGTCGGTTTAGCGTCTGACTTTGGCTCAGGTCATGGTCTCATGGTTTGTGAGTTTGAGCCCCGCATCGGGCTCTGTGTTGACAGCTCAGAGCCTGGAGTCTGCTTCGGATTCTTTGTCTCCCTCTCTCTCTGCCCCTCCCCTTCTCTTACTCTGTCTCTCTCTCTCTCTCAAAAAGAAATAAACATTAAAAAATATATTCTGAATACAAAATCCTTATTAGAGGTATGATTTGCAGATCTTTTCTCCCATTCTGTTTGTCTTTTCACTTTCTCAATAGTGTCTTTAAAAATTTTTTTTTAATGTTTATTGATTATTTTTGAGAGAGAGAAAGAGAGAGACAAAGTATGAACGGGGGAGGGGCAGAAAGAGAGAGGAGACACAGAATCTGAAGCAGGCTCTGGGCTCCGAGCTGTCAACACAGAGCCCAACATGAGGCTCGCACCCACAAACTGTGAGATGATGACCTGGGTTTAAGTTGGATGCTTAGCCGACTGAGCCCCCCAGGCGCCCCTCTCAATAGTGTCCTTTGATACACAGTCTTTAATTTTTATGAAGTCCTACGTATCTATTTTTTGTTGTTGTTGCTTTTGCTTTTGGTGTCATGTCTAAGAAATCATTGCCAACACCGATGTCAAGGAGCTTTTCCCTTGTGTCTTCTTTGAGGAATTTTACAGTTTCAGGTCTTACATGTAAGTCTTTAATCCATTTTGGGTTGATTTTCACATATGGTGCAAGATAGGGACCTAATTCCATTCTTTTGCATGAGGCATTTATTTTGAAATGAAGAGACAGGGAGTCCCTGGGGGACTCAGTCAGTTAAGCATCCAACTTCAGCTCAGGTCATGACCTTGAGGTTCGTGAGTTCGAGCCCCGAGTTGCGCTCTGTGCTGACAGCTCAGAGCCTACAGCCTGCTTTGTATTCTGTGTCTCCCTTTGTCTCTGCCCCTTCTCTGCTTACATTCTGTCACTCTCTCTCTCTCTCTCTCTCTCTCTCTCTCAAAAATAAATAAATATTTTAAAAATTAAAAAAAATTTAAGCAATGACAAAGTGCCATTTGTCTGCCTCAACAAGTCAGAGAGCACAGGGCAGAGATCAGAAAGGGAGGAGATCCCTGAGGATTGGAGTCTTAGAGGAAGACTTGAGGGAGGAGTCATGAGCTGGAAAAACAGTGAAATGTCAACAAGCAGAAGATGCAGGGGCTTGGGTATTTCAGTAGGACGTTTGGTGAGAAAGATCAATGTTAACAAAGCCTAGAAACGGGAATGAGGATGGCAGAAAAATTGAGGGGAGTGGAGAAAAGGGACAAGGACCCGATGAGAGGCTCGGTGAATGCCCAACTGAGCAGTCTGTGATCAAGGTGAGCACTCTTCAGTAGAGTGAGCTAGACTAGTTTGATTTCGTTTCATATCAAGGGTGGAGTAGTGGGCCTTGAGCACAAGGAGTAAGTGGGTGCATTGTCTATAGAGAATTTAAAACCAATATTATTATTATCCTTTTAATGTTTGTTTAGAGAGAGAGAGAAAGTGAGCAAGTGGGGGGGAGGGGCAGAGAGAGCGGGGCAGAGAGAAGCCCAAGCAGGCTTCATGCTGTCAGCACAGAGCCAGACATGGGACTCTATCTTATGAACCGTGAAATCTCGACCTGAGCTGAAATCAAGAGTCAGATGCTTAACCGACTGAGCCACCCAGGTGCCCTGAGAATTTAAAAACAATATTAAAGTTGAAAAGAATTCATTCTGCCTTTTATTTTCAACTTGCACTGACAATTCTAAATAATGTCAGTGGGAAAATACTCCTCCCCCAGCCCCAAAATCTTTTATTTGTCTAGGGCAGCTGCAGTTCCAAAGAAATATAATGCAAGCCACATATGTTATTTTAACTTTCCCAGTAGACACATTAAAAAAGTAAAAAGAGGGGCATCTGGGTGGCTCAGTTGGTTAAGTGGCCGACTTCGGCTCAGGTCGAGATCTCGAGGTCTGTCAGTTCGAGCCCCGCATTGGGTTCTGTGCTGACAGCTCAGAGCCTGGAGCCTGCTTCCGATTCTGTGTCTCCCACTCTCTCTGCTCCTCCCCTGCTCGAACTCTGTCTCTCTCTCTTAAAAGTAAGTAAACATTAAAAAAGGTTAAAAAAAAAGTAAAAAGAAACAGGTAAAATTAATTTTAGTAACATATTTAACCCAGTATATCCAAAATATTACCATTCCAACATGTAACCGATATAAAAATTATTTAATGTTTTATATATTTTTTCCACGCTAAGTGTCTGGAATTTGGTGTATGTTTTCCACATACAGCACATCTGCGTTTAGACTAGCTACATTGCAAGTGCTTGGTAGTCACATATGGCTAATGGCTACTGTATTGAATAGAGCATGTTTAAGGTCTAAACAAAAGCTGTGGTTAGAGTTCCATAAAAATGGCACAATTTTATTACTTCCCATTCAGTAAACATTATATTCTACATGGACGTCAGTCTGGAAAACTTCCAGTTACATGGTCAGCCCCCAAAGCCTGTGGATTCAGGGACATGTATTTATATGGAAAGTAAGGTTTTTTTTTTCCCCCTCTAGTTAATAATGTTCATTAGAAAAAAATAAAGTTACATAAGAAGAAACACAAACTTTAACGATAATTATCTGTTAGCATGACAATGAAAAATATGAGGGTAAGCCTATCCTGACATGTCTAGCATGTACGTCTATCATCTTTATGTTCATGTAAAATACTAGTATTTTGTTGTTCCTTTTGATTTGGCTTGCTATTCTATTGCAGTAATTTCTCCTCTTCCCTTTTAAAATTCTTTCCTTCCACTTGTTTACTTTCTACCTTTTTTTCTTGAGAGAGAGAGAGCACGTGTGTGTGCATGGGGGAGGGGCAGAGGGAGAGAGAGAGAGAGAGAGAGAGAGAGAGAATCCCGAGCAGGCTCCCCTCCCAACACAGAGCCTGACGCGGGGCTTGATCTCACCACTATGAGAGCCTGACCTGAGCCGAAATCAAGAGTTGGATGCTTAACTTACCTGAGCCACCCAGGCGCTCCTCTTTCTAACTTCTTGAGTTACTTTTTTAGCCTTTCACCTTTTCTTTTTCTTCCAGCTTTATCGAGTTATAGCTGACACATAATGCAGTGTAAGTGTTAGGCGTACAGTGTGTTGATTTAATGCATTTATATGTTGCAAGATGATTACCGCCATAGCATTAGCTATCACCTCCATCTGTCACAGTTACCATTCCTTTCTGGTGGCGAGAACATTTGAGATTTACTCTGTTAGCAGCATTCAAGCATAGACTATGCTATTATTAGCCAAAACCGCCATGCTGTGCATTAGATCCCCAGAACGTTATTAGTCTAATAACTGGAAGTTTGTACCCTTTGACTCATATCTCTCAATTGACCCCACCCCCTGTTTTCCCCCTCAATTTCCACCCATTTGGTAACCACCGTTCTACTCTCTGGTTCTTCAGGTTCAGTCTTTTCAGATTCCACATGGAAGTGAGATTCTACAGTATTTGTCTTTTTCTGTCTCTCTGGAGAGTAAGTTCGTAATGGTTCATAATTATTAGAGCTGTTTCAGGCACAGTTTTGGTCTCTAATTCCTGTGGTAATGCATATTCCTGAAAGTAAATAGTTGATTGGAAATAAGCAACGAGGGGTATCTGGGTAGTTCAAGTCTGACTCTTGATTTTGGCTCAGGTCATGAGCCCAGGGTCAGAGGATAGAGCCCCACATTGGGCTCTAAGCTGTGTGAAGCCTCCTTGGGATTCTCTCTCTCTATCTGCCCATCTCCCCCATCTCCTTCTTTTTCTCTAAAATTAAAGAAAAAGAAATATACAAAGATAACACAGTGATTGCGATGAAGGTGAGATGAGAAGAAGATGAAATGGTTCAATTCTATCATTCTAGGTTTATCACTTGGAGTTTGTATTTGTTTTTAAAATTTAAAAGACTGAAGCAAGTGCAAACCGTGATATTTGAGATTTTTGTTGGCGGAGCACCTGGGCGGCTCAGTCGGTTAAGCGTCCGATTTCGGCTCAGGTCATGATCTCATGGTTGATGAGTCTGAGCCCCGCGTTGGGCTCTGTCCTGACAGCTTAGAGCCTGGAGCCTGTCTTCAGAGTCTGTGTCTCCCTCTCTCTGCCCCTCCCCTGCTCGTGCTCTCTCTCCCTCAAAAATAAGCAAACATTTAAAAAAAATTAAAAAGACTTTTGTTGGCAAGTGAAAATATTAGTTCCTACATCAAGTACTTCAGTTATTTGAATAATATTGTTAAAGTGGAAATGTATTCTTTTTAATCATTAATTGTTCATTTTATTTATTTATTTTTCCTTTTTTTAATGTTTAGTTATTTTTGAGAGAGAGAGAGACAGAACATGAGCGGGGGAGGGGTCAGAGAGAGAGAGGAAGACACAGAAGCCGAAGCAGGCTCCAGGCTCTGAGCTGTCAGCACAGAGCCTGACGCGGGGCTCGAACCCACAGACCGTGAGATCATGACCTGAGCTGAAGTTGGATGCTTAACCGACTGAGGCACCCAGGGGCCCCATTAGTTGTTCACTTTAAAACGAAAGGAAGACTCAAGAAAATAATGACGTAGTTCCTCATACAGAGATGAGTAGGCTACAAAATGATCTACTCTGGCTGTCAGGTTCAGTAGGTAGGTGTCTTAGTCTGGGTTCTCCAGAGAAACAAAATAGGATGTAGGTATATTTTATTATAAGGAACTGGATTACCTGATTGTGGAGGCTAAGAAGTCCCAAGATCTGCAGTTGGCAAGCTGGAGACCCACAAGGGCCAGTGGTATCGTTCCAGTCCAAGTCCAATGGCCTGAGAACCAGGAGAGCTGATGGTAGAGTTCCACTCCGAGCCTAAGTTTAAAGACAGGAGAAGAGTGACATCCCAGCCTGAAGACAGGCAAAGACCGGATTCTCCCTTACTCAGCCTTTGCTCTATTCAGACCTTCAATGGATTGCATGTGGCCTGCCCACATTAAGGAAGGCAATCTGCTTTACTCAGTCTACCAATCTCATCCAGAAATACCCTCACAGACACACCGAAAAGAATGTTTAATCAAGTGTTTGGGCGCCCCGTGGCTCGGTCAAATTAACACATACAATCAACCATCAAAAGTGTCGGTTCCTGGGGTGCCTGGGTAGTTCAATCGGTTAAGCATCCTACTCTTGGTCAGCTCAGGTCATGATCTCACAGTTCGTGGGTTCAAGCCCCGCATCGGGCTCCGCACTGAGCATGGCGCCTCCTTGGGATTCTCTCTCGCTCTTCCTCTCTCTTTGCTCCTTCCCTGCTCTCTCTCTCTCCTTCCCTCAAAATAAATAAACATTTTTTTAAGAAGTGTAGGTTACTGGTTTGACCAGAGAACACTTCTTTACACACTCCTTCTCTCCACCCCACATGTATTCATTTTTTATTATGATGGTAAACAATACTGTGACCTCTACCCACATAGTTTACGGTAGTTCCAATCATTGGTTATGTCCAAGGTCGCATGGAAAAGTTCTTGTAATTGCCTCCTACTGCAAAAACACTTACGGACTCCGGGAACATTGCTCGTGGTGAACTCCTCCTTAGCCACTGCCATTGTGAAAACACTCTTTCAGACGTAAAGAGAAGACTTAATCAGAGCAAAAGAATACACTTCGGCGCCCTACAGAATGTACGGTCTCAGTGCAAACGTGTGCAGGTGAATAATTGTAGCCTTGAGAATCCTTGTGCCAAAGCTAAGAGATCGAGAAATAAATGAGTCCATTTGTAAATTCTGTGCCTTGAAGGACAAACATCATTTTCTGACTCAGGAGTGTGGCTGAAGTCATTCTAATTATGTGACCTTGGCTATTTTTACAGGATAAATCTTTTGGCCTAAAATCAAAGAGTGTATCAAACGGCTGTAATGTGGGCAGTTTATAGGACGAATGTCATTCTTACCCTGGATCTAGATTAATATGGAGACGGTCCTGCTTATACCTGAATGAATAAGCATATTCCCTCTGGAGCGGGGTGAAGCTCACATGCTTCCTTAGGAACTTTCCTTTCGATTTATGAACGGTTTCTTGGCTCTCAATGAACAAACATTTTGTTTGTCTATGGATCTGAACTTCCTCATCTCTTTTTCTTTCTTTTTCTTCCTTTCATTTTCTCACTCCATCATTTATTGTAGGAGTATATGTTTATCTCGAGTGGCATTTATTACAGTCTCTAACTTAGAGATCGTTACATAGATGGTTCTCTCTCAAAATTGTCAAAATCATAAAAAGCATCAGAATGCAGGCACTCACATCGCCACCATAAATCTTTATATTTTATTCCTGGCCAGATAGAATTTCGAACGATTTTAGATGACAGGTTGGTATCCGAAATGATTAATCTACCCATTCTTTCACACAGAGCTATTTGTGTGAAACGTCGTCTTTAAATAGACAAGTTATCAATAAGTGAAGCCCCTAAATGCACGAAGAAGTTATCGCAATGTGACTCCCTTTTTTTGGATCTGCGGTCTCATGATCTTTCAGACACCACTCACCTCATCCAGAAA
This sequence comes from Cryptoprocta ferox, assembly GCA_028646485.1. Taxonomy (NCBI): domain Eukaryota; kingdom Metazoa; phylum Chordata; class Mammalia; order Carnivora; family Eupleridae; genus Cryptoprocta; species Cryptoprocta ferox. The sequence goes on from CM053579.1 coordinate 70,865,727, forward strand.
AAAACAGTTCGCTTGCAAGAGACCCTTGGGCATACCATGACATTTACAGTACATAGAGTGTGCATTTTATGTTTATTTCCCATGTATTTCCTTTGGTTAAAAATGAATATGCAATCTACAACATCCAAATAAATGATTTGACATATTTTATACAGCACATGTTCAAGTAATTAATTTTCTCATGGAAATGTCATACCATTTAACTCATAGTTATGAGCCAAATATTTGTGCAGTGGTTTGTAATGAATATATGCATAATCACAGATTGCCCTATTTTCTTTGTACTCAAATGTAATTTAAAGGGACAGAATCAGGGTGTAGCAGTCTTCTTATTGTTTAATCCTTGATGCATATTAGGCTCTCAATAACTCCTTGTTGGATGAATAAATAAATGACTGACCATTTTGGCAGATTTTATCAGATCCCATGAGTTTAGGTTTTTGGGTTAGGCTTCTTGGAGTTTTATGACTGATTATGAACACGATTAACTGCACGTGATATGTTTTAAAAATACTTGGTTGTCAAAGAGTGCAACAAAAATAATTCTTAATCTATACGAGCAAAAAATGACATAGAAACCAATGTACATGCATCCAGTAGGGAACGTTTGTATCAGATTATTTCCAGTAGCAGGTAACAGAAATAAGGCTTAAAAAAATAGGGACATCTAGGGGCACTTGAGTGGATCAGTCAGTTAAGTGGTTAAGTGTCGGACTCTTGCTTTCGGCTTAGGTCATGGCTTCCCGGTTCAGTTCGTGAGTTCAAGCCCCGCATGGGGCTCTGCACTGACAGTGCGGACGGAGCCTGCTTGGAATTCCTCTCCTTCCCACTCTCTCTGTCTTTCTGCCCCATCTCCCACTCTCTCTCTCTCTCTCTCTCTCTCTCTCAAAATAAATAAATAAACATTAAAAAATAATAAAGACATCTATCAACATGCCCAAAGGTAGTGCAAGCTCGAGGCATCATTTGAGCCCTGCTCGAGGCAAGCAGGGCTCTGCTTGCTTTCTCTCAGTTCTCTTGGCTCTGCCTTCCTTCATGTGTTTTTTGTCCTCAATCTGACTTCCTTCATGGTTACAAAGTGGCTGTCAGCGCCAGAATGCACGTGTTCAGCGAGAGATAATAAGAAAGCAACTCCCCCAGGGCGCGTGGGTGGCTCAGTCGGTTAAGGCTCAGGTCATGATCTCGTGGTGTGAGGTTCTGAGGTTCGAGTCCCGCATTGCATCGCATTGGGCTCTGTGCTGACAGCTCAGAACTTGGAGCCTGCTTCGGATTCTGTCTCTCTCTCTCTCTCTCTCTCTCTCTCTGTCCCTCCCCTGCTTGCGCTCTGTCTCTGTCTCTCTCAAAAATAAATAAAATGTTAAAAAAAAATTAAAAAGAAGAAAAGAAAAGAAAGAAAGCATCTCCCCCAACCATGGACTTTTAAGTCCTTGCCTAGAGGGTGATTGGGTGGGCTAAGGTCATGTGGACACAGTTGTTTGGGGAATGCCATACACCGATTGCCCATATATCTGGGTTCCTGAAGGAAACATTTGCAAAAATGATACGATGACCTTGGATAGTTGAGAGTAATCAAGACGTCTTCCTGGAGCTGAGGAAGGGGTCAGTTTCCTGAGTCCACTGGGCTCTGTGAAAATGAGGAGGGTGCTTGAACGCAATTGGGTTCTGTTCAGAAGGAAGAAGAGGGAAATGGGATGAGCAGGGGAGGGGCAGAGAGAGGAGGAGAGAGAATCCCAAGCAGGCTCCGTGCTGGTAGCACAGAGCCCGATGTGGGGCTTGAACCCAGGGACCATGAGACCATGACCTGAGCCAAAACCGAAGTCAGACGCTTAACTGACTGAGCCGCCCAGGTGCCCCGTGCAGCCTGTGGTTTTCTGGAAGAATGATTACCTTTTCTTTAAGGTCCTGCTTTATGTAACTGTCAGAACCAAGCATTCGGGAAGGCAGAATCTCTTATATGGGAAGAAGAGGAGTGTTGTTCCTTTTAAATTGTTTTTAACTCCTCCATCTTTTTCTTTTTCACGCATATGCTGTATAAAACATATCCTGTGAAAAATGGGGCCATTCTCACGCATGATGTTCTCTCCTGCCCTTTTCACATATAAGCATTTCCTCCATGCAATTGGTCTTCAGAAAAATGATTTTAAATAGTCACATCGTAAGCCAGACAACATCAGTCCCACAGTTAGCAGTATCTCCTTTTTTAAAAAATTCTTTAAACCATTTCTTTTATTTTTTTAAAATTTTTTACATTTATTTATTTTTGAGAGACAGAGCACAAGTGGGGGAGGGGCAGAGAGAGAGGGAGACCCAGAATCCGAAGCAGGCTCCGGGCTCCGAGCTGTCAGCACGGAGCCCGACGCGGGGCTCCAACTCCCAAACCTTGAGATTATGACCTGAGCCGAAGTCGGATGCTTAACTGCCAGAGCCACCCAGGCGCCCTTAAAACATTTCTTTTAAAATGGAGAGTCAGGGGCGCCTGGGTGGCTCAGTCGGTTAAGCGACCAGCTTCAGCTCGGATCATGATCTCACGGTTTGTGAGCTCGAGCCCAGCGTCGGGCTCTGTCCTGACACTCAGAGCCTGGAGCTTGCTTTGGTTTCTGGGTCTCCCTCTCTCTCTGCCCCTTCCCTGCTCATGTTCTCTCTCTGTGTCTCTTTTTCCAAAATAAATAAACATTTAAAAAAAATTTTAAATGGAGAGATGTAGGTGCCTGGGCAGCTCAGTTAGTTAAGTGTCCAACTCTTGATTTCAGCTCAGGTCGTGATGTCACGGTTCGTGAGACTGAGCCCCAAGTCAAGCTCTATGCAGCTAATGAGAAGCCTGCCTGAGATTGTCGCTCTCCCTCTCTCTCCGCGCCTCCCCTGCTCTCACATGTGCGCGCACACACTCTCTCTCACTCTCTCAAAATAAATAAATAAACTTAAAAAAATTAAATGGAGATATCATTTACAGACTGTGAAATGCACAGATCTAAAGCCTATAGCTCGATGAGTTTTGACATACATTTGACATACATACAACCACACCCTTTTCAAGATGAAGAATATTTCCATCGCTCCCCACAGTGCCCTTATGCCTCTTTCTGTTTGATACCCTATCTCCCCACAGTGATTGTTCTGACAGTTATCACCACAGATTCGTTTTGCCTATTCCTGAATTTCACAGAAGCGGAATTACACAGTATATACTCCATTACGTCTGGCTTTTTTGCCCAATTGTTTCGAGATTCACGCATGATGTTGTGTTTATCAGTAATTGGTTCTTCATCATTGCTACTGATATTCCGTTGTATGGCTAGATCACAATTCGTTTATCTGTTCACAGTTGATGGATATTTCGGTTCTTTCCAATCTGGGTCTATTATAAATCCTACCACTCTAAACACTTTTTTTTTCCAAATGAATTTTAGAGGGGGCTGAGAAAGGATAAGAAATGATAAATGGGTCAGTGATTTCTTCTTGTTCTTCAAAGGCAAAGTGGAGCGCCTGGGTGGCTCAGTCGGTTGAGCGTCCGACTTCGGCTCAGGTCGTGATGTGGTGGTTTGTGAGTTCGAGCCCTGCCTTGGGTTCTGTGATATCAGCCCAGAGCCCGCTTCAGGTCCTCTGTCTCTCCCTCTCTCTGCCCCTCCCCTGCTTTCTCTCTCTCTCAAAAATAAATAAAAATATTCTTTAAAAGATAAAGAGAAGCAGGAGATGCAATTGAAAGACTGGGAATGGGGGGTAATAAAAAATGAACCTAAAAGGGGCTTTTGGGAAAGGTAGTCCAAGGGAGAAATTAATTAATGAATTTTTAATTTTCAAGTTATCTTTATTTAAAAAAATTTTTAATATAATTTATTGTCAACCTGGCTAACCTGCATTGTGTACAGTGTTCTCTTGGTTTTGGGGGTAGATTCCCATGATTCATTGCTTCCCTGTAACACCCAGCGTTCATCCCACCAAGTGCCCTCCTCAATGCCCATCAACCCATTTTCCCTTCTCCCCCGCCCCCCATCACCCCTCAGTTTGTTCTCAGTATTTAAGACTCTCTTATGGTTTGCCTCCCTCCCTCTCTCTTTGTATCTATTTTTTAGGGGGAAATTAACTTAAAAAGAAAACCAGAGCAGAATGAACATGGGCCAGGATAAGAAGAAACAATAAACAAACAAACAAAGGAATGGATGAATGAGTGAACGAGTTAAAAAAAAAAAAAAAAAAAAGAAAATCCCGGAAAAACCAGACGAACTAAGATGAATTCGAACCCCGGAACTTCTGTGTTGAATCACGCTCTTCGAGAACTCTTGAAACGGAGACGAACTTTTGAGCTTCTTCCACACGGACTTGGGTCCCTCCCACATTTCTAGATGCTCGAATGTTTTACATGAACCTTCCTTCCTTCCCCTGCCTGGCAGACAGCGGAGTGTTCAAAGAGGCTTTGATCAGGGCAGCACGCTCAGGGCAGTCTGGAAGGGAGGAAGCCAGGAGGTTTTTAAATTTAAAAATAAGTGCTGCTCTGTCTCCCATGTTTCCTTAATTGAGGCAGAAGCTGAATCTAGGACACAGCCTGGTGGGAGATTGGCCATGGCGTGGTCACGTGGAGACCAGATCCTGAGCGAGAATGGGACGGTGAGCAGCAGAGAGGCGGAATGACACGCACATGCATGAGTGAGTGTGCATGTGTGTGTGTGTGTGTGTGTGTGTACACAGTTCCAGGCAAGTGTCCTCGGCTGTCAGGCCTGCCAGATTAAGATGTCTGAGACAAATAACCGAATCCACATGAACAGTATTATTTGACTGCATGGACATGTGGCAGCAGGATTGGAACGCCTTCAACCAGGGATGGAGGCAAGTAAGGAGGTCTTGACGTGGCTGGAGTCGTGTTAGTCTTGGACTCTGCGGGTCCGAGAGGCGAAGATTTCTTTATTTTTCCCGTGGTGTGGCTGACGTTCTCACCTAGAATGTTTGTTTTCTCTTGAAACTAGAGAAGAGGCACAACAATGGTTATAAAAGAAATGGGAGGAAAGAAGGAGGAGGAAATGTGTAACGTCTATGTGAAGACAGTGCCATGGAGTTTTACGGTGCTTTAGGGAGCACTTACCCAGCCCCCTAACCCCGACTTTCCAATCTGTTTGAAGTGAATTTGGGTCTACAGATATCGAAAGGTCTTAACATGGAGGAGGGATTTATTTAGTCTATAAATCCCAGCGGGACGGAACCGGGAGAAATGTGGTGCCGTTTTCAAAAATTCCGATTGAGAAAGAGGACCAATTTCTGGAAGCGAGAACTTCTGGAACACAAAACAAAATAAGATACCACGTACTGATGCATTTGGAGGAGGCCAGGTGCGGCGCAAATTCAAAGCAGGCTTGTGATTCGGCCGTTAAGGGGGATGGTGATATCCCCACCATTAAACACACCAAAGCAGTAATATACATAATTGATTTCACAATGGCTGCAGATCCCAAAATAGAGGCCCCAAGTACCCCCCGGGGAGGGGAGCGGGCAGATGAGATCACAGTGTATGCTGGGGTCCCTTGGGGATGGGAAATATTCCTGGCCGCTTCCCCACATTCCCAAAAGGTTACCTTGCTGTTCCCTGTTTTAAAATGACCGTTTCTGGGGGCGCCTGGGTGGCTCAGTCAGTTGAGCGTCCCATTCGTGGTTTCGGCCCAGGTCATGATCTCACTGTTCATGAGTTCGAGCCCCTCGTCAGGCTCCGCATTGCCGGTGAGGAGCTTGCTTGGGATTCTCTCTCTCCCCCTCTCTCTGCCCCTCCCCTTCTCATGCTTGCTCTCTCTCTCTCTCTTTCTTTCTCAGAATAAATAAATAAAACTTAAACAAAACCCAAATGAGTAAACTGAGACTCTGAGATAGTATATAACTTGGGCAGAGTTACAGAATTCAGATATAGACAACTCGGGATTTGAATCCAGCTCTCTCTGACTCCAAAGCCTGGGCTTGCCTTCCCTCATCCTTATGGTACAAGGGGATATTGGTGGCTTTCTTCCCTGCACTTGATTTCGTTGTGTGTGTGTTTTCATTTGGGACCTCCCAGAAGCAATTCTGAGATAAGGATTTGGAAGCAGGTGGTTCATTCAGGAAGTGATCCCAAGAAACACTGGTAGGGAAGTGGGAGAGGAAGACAGAGAACAGAAAGCAGCCAATACATGGTCCATCACTGAGCGGTTGTCACTGTGGGTGACTGTCTCAGACCGGCGGGGGGACTTTGAGTTATCCTGCAGCGGTGGGGGGGGGGTGGGCAAGAAAGCTGGTGATTTTGGGGCGCCTGGGTGGCTCAGTCAGTTAAGCATCTGACTTCGGCTCAGGTCATGATCTCGTGGTTCACGGGTTCGAGCCCCTCGTCGGGCTCTGTGCTGACAGCTCAGAGCCTGAAGCCTGCTTCCGATTCTGTGTCTCCCCCTCTCTCTCTCTGTTCCTCCCCCGCTCATACTCTGTCTCTCTCTCAAAAATAAAATAAAACATTAAAAATTAAAAAAAAGAAAGCTGGTGATTTTTTTTTAACTGAGGTATAACTGATATATTACATTATATTAGTTTTAGGCACGTAACATAATGATTCGATATTTGTCTCCGTTGCAAAATGATCACCTCAGGAAGTATAGTTAACATCTGTCACCTTCATAGTTACAAAATAATTGTTTTTCTTGGGATGAACACTTGTAAGGTCTACTCTCTGTCTCTCTGTCTCTCTCTCTCTCTCTTTTTGTAAAGAATGGTACCCTCCATATGCACCCATCTGTCCCCTCCTAGTGATTTTAATGTTTATTTAATTCTTGAAAGAGAGACAGGGTGCGAGCTGGGGAGGAGCAGAGAGACAGGGAGACACAGAATCTGAAATGGGCTCCAGGCTCGGAGCTGCCAGCACAGAGCCCCATGCGGGGCTGGAACTCATGAACTGCAAGATCATGACCAGAGCCGAAGTCGGATGCTTAACCGACTGAGCCACCCAGGCGCCCCAAGGTCTATCTATGCTCTTAAAGCTGGTCCATTTCTATATCATCAACCCCTGTCCCTCATTTGTTGAAGGTCGCTGGGGTGGGGATGGGGCCTTAATTCCTGGCAGGCAGAGCTGGCCCTGGTGGTGGAAGCATGCCCTCAGTCTAAGAAAAGAAGGCCCTGGAGGCGGGGGTCAGGCTGGTGTGCACTTCCGTGTGGGTGAGGGCAAGCGAAGCGTAGACGCTTCCAGACCGTGGACCTCTCCCGTGCCCAGGGCGCTGGCTAACTTGGTGTTCAGCCCCAGGCCTCCAATGATGCCGATCCGTCTCTGCAGGGGCTCAAGTACTTTCCTCTGCACCCCTGTAGGAGAGCGGCAGGGAATCCACACACCATCTCGCCAAAGGGTAAGGCTACCCTGTCGTGTGCAGAAGGAACAATGACATTGTTATTTTTTTTTAAACTCTAGGAGCTTCTCTTTGACACAGGATTGCCCACTAACACAGTGATGTGCTCAGCACTTAGAGTGACATACAAAAGTTATGAAAGTATGAAAGTTACTGGAGAGGATGGGGATTTGAGAGAGGACACTTTGGTTCCTTTAGACGCTGTGTTCCAGCCATTTATTCCTAACGCAGTAGAACACTGTGACAGGGCTCTCGTAGGTCTCTTAGCAATTAGCACGTGTCATTAAAATCTTATCTACGACGATACTCTCCAATCTAAATTCTAGCTTCGAGTTTTGCCTGATCTTTTCCTCCCTGAGCACAGGAGTAGTTCAGAGGCCTGTGAAATAGACAAACCCCGTAGGGGATTTGATATCCCGAATCACACTGAATATTTTACTGAGAGCCGAAACTTTAAAATGAATTCCTGAAAGGTAGTGCTCCTTTATACTGAAGCACAAACTCAGAGGTTGATCTGCTGGTACTGTTCAATAGTCTGGCCAACACTTCTATTTTAGTAACAGAAAAATTTGCCTTGAAGGGAGCCAAAGAAGTAATAGGGCTCAATGACAGGGCCACCTTTGAGACATAACCCATAAGGACATTTTCAAAGAAAACAAACTGACCCTACACTTCCAGGACTATTAAAAAAAAAAAACTCCAAGGGCTCTAGTATTTGAATATGCAACTCTAAATGCAGCATTCTTTACGGATAGCATTGTATGACTGGTCAAAAATGACAAGTTAGGGGCGCCTGGGTGACTCAGTCAGTTAAGCGCCGACTCTTGGTTTCGACTCAGGTCATGATCTCACGGTTTTGTGAGTTCTGGCCTCACGTTGCGCTCCGCGCTGATATCCCAGAGTCTGCTTAGGATTCTCTCTCTCCCTCTCTCTCTGTCCCTTCCCTGCTTACGCTCTGTCTCTCTCGAAAATAAATAAATCAACTTGAAAAATTTTTATTTTAAATGAGAAGTTAAAGTGTGCCACTTAAAAAGCTGATTCTCGGGGTGCCTGGGTGGCTCAGTCGGTTAAGTGTCCGACTTCGGCTCAGGTCATGATCTCATGGTTCATGGGTTCGTGCCCCGCGTTGGGCTCTGTGCTGACAGCTCAGAGCCTGGAGCCTGTCTTCGGATTCTGTGTCTCCCTCTCTCTCTGATGCTTCCCTGCTAGTGCTGTCTCTCTCTCTCAAAAATAAATGAAACATAAAAAATATTTTTTTTTAAAAAGCTGATTTTCTTCCTACGTAAACTGCCAATTCTTAATCATATAAGGCACAGTCATCGAGTCAAACACTTTCTGAGACTAAATTATACAGTTGTAAACAAGGCATCTTGGCGATTTTAAAAATTCTTCCGGGACATTTAGGAAAAGTATTAAGTCATTTCCTCAGGGAACAGAGTCAACTTTTGTCTGCAAGTGACACAAGGTGTACATAAACCAGGAGTAGTTGAGGCCCTAGGAGATCTCTGATCTGTGAAAGTGATGTTTCTTTGTATACTAGGTTCACTCCTGTGTGTGCAATTTTATATAACAGGGATCATATTTTACGTGTCGTCCTATGACTTCTTCTATTTGCTAAACAATAGGTGGTAGACTTTTTTTAAAATTGTTTTATGCTTATTTTTTTTTTTTTTTTGAGAGAGAGAGAGACAGAGTGTGAGCAGGGGAGGGGCCGAGAGCAAGGGAGACCCAGAATCTGAAGCAGGCTCCAGGCTCTGAGCTGTCAGCCCCGACACGGGGCTCAAACCCACAAACCGTGAGATCATGACTTGAGCTGAAGTCAGACGCCAACCAACTGAGCCACCCAGGTGCCCCGTGGTAGACTTTTTAATGCGAGTCATAACCAGTCGACATCTTAAGGATTACATGCTATTCCAGTTGGATGGATGGAATGCTCTAGACTGATTGTTTTATGTCCGTTGAAACCTAATCCCAATATGATGGTATTTGGAGGTGGGGTCTTAGGTGATTAGGTCGTAAAAGTGGAGTCCTCATGACTGAGATTATATAAGTGCCCTTATAAAGAGATGCCAGAGAGCTCCCTGGTCCCTTTGATGAGGGATAATAGTGGGGTTCGTGGGGTCCGGAGCCGACGACCAAGAAAGAAATCCTAAAGATGTCTTTGGTGCAAAAAGGTGATTTTATTAAAGCACAGGGATAGGACCCATGGGCAGAAACAGCTGCCCTGGGACCATGAGGAGAAATTGGTTATATACTTGGGAGTTGGGGGAGGTAAAGTCCAGGGGAAGTTTCCAGTGAGATTTTCATATGCTAAAGACTCACAGGATATTGGAGGCATAGCAACTGTCAAGCTAAGGTTGTTTTTCCCTCTAGCAAAGCATTAGCATTAAGACTGGAAGGAGTTCCTGGAGAAACGTTTTACTCTGCCTGCCTCAAGTGTTTGTCAATGGGCTGCAGGGTATAAGGAAATTTAGTTTTTTCTGCCATTTCCTTCTGCCTTTGTTTCCCAAATCACTATGGAGGGGGTGATGGAGACTTGTGTCCTACTTGGCTATGGTCTCTATCAGTTAACCATTTGTTTTCCCCTTTCCTTTGTTCTTGGGCAGCCAGAGTGCCTGAGGAACAACACCCGGATCCCACCTGGTGGGGGGCGTGGGGAGTGGTGGCCTGTCAACTTGCCTTCTGCTCCCTCATCACCTTCTGCCCCGTGAGGACAAAGGAAGAAAGTACCTGTCAACGAACCGGAAAGCAGGCTCTCACAGGACGCCAACTCTGGTGCCTTGATCTTGGACTTCCCAGCCTCCAGAACTATGGGAAATAAATTTGTCTATGGTATTCTGTTATCGTTGACTAAGATTTATTTAGCCAATAGACACATGAAGAGATGCTCAACATCACGCATGAGGGAAAGGCAAATCAAAACCACAAGGAGATACCACCTCACATAAGAGCTATCAAGTGCTGGTGAGGATTCAGAGAAAAAGGAACCCTCGTGCAGACATAGGAAAACATCTGAAAACTGAGTAGAAGTTACCCATCTGAAAAAGACATTTACAGTGGAAGGGACATCCTCATTTGCAAGGGTGTCTCCCTCTCTGTCACAGCATGAGGGAAATGACTAAACCTTTAGAAACTCTTCACAATGAAGAAGGCAATGACCTAAGTCTGCATAATGACCTTACCTTTTTGTTTACTGTGTTTTTCCTAATGGCCTCCCACAACTTGCTAAAGATGGTGGGCAATGCTTTATTCAAGAGGGACGACTGCAGGGCCCCTGGGTGGCTCAGTCGGTTGAGCATCCGACTCTTGATTTTAGCTCAGGTCATGATCCCAGGGTTGTAGGATCGAGCCCCGGCATTGGGCTCTGCGCTGAGCGTAGCACCTGCTTAAGATTCTCTCTCTCTCCCTCTGCCTTCTCACCTGCTCACGCTCTCTTCCACTCTTTCTAAAATAAAATAAAATTTAAGAAGGCGGACCACTGGGGCACTTGGGTGGCTCAGTCGGTTAAGCATCCAACTTCTGCTCAGGTCATGATCTCGCAGTTTGTGAGTCTGAGCCCTGCGTGGGGCTCTGTGCCTGGAGCTTCCTTCAGATTCTGTGTCTCCCCCTCTCTCTGCCCACCTCATGCTCATTCTCTGTCTCTCTCTGTCTCTCAATAATAAATAAAAATGTTTAAAAAAATAAAAAGATGGACCACTGCAGTGGGGAGCGAGGCAGCAGGTCAGGTTGTAATAGAAGACAGAGATTAGGCTCAGCTTTGAATACAAAGAACAAGTGGAGATTACATCCAAGGAATAGGGTAGGCGTAAGTGGATAGAAAATGACCAGAAGAGGTAACATCAGGGGTAAGGAATATTCTGGCTAAACTGACTGGACAGGATTCCTGCCTTCAGGCAGGCCAGAGGCATAAGACACTGAGGGTGGGAGATGAGGAATTTGACCTGATATTGAGAGTGGGGATTTTAGCTAAACTGACCCAGGAGGATTCTTGTGAAAACCAATCTCACTGGCCCAAGGAAAGAACCCAAGTTCAGGGCCTAGTTGAGAAGAGAGCTCAGAGGAGTCTGACTCAAGTTCGGTCAAGGAGAGTCGGTCTTGGTCAGAAGTAGGGGAGGCTGATACATTGGAGTCTGTTGGGGAGAAAGAATTTCCTGTACCCTTCCCGGCCCTCGTAGCTGGACTTAGAATTAAATTAACAGGAGACAGATTAACAGGAGAAAATCAAATTTAATAGGCATTTTTATGGAGGAAGAATCCACACAGACATGTAAATTCCAAAGACAGTGAGACAACATGGAGCTTATATGAGCTAAAGAGAGGAGTAGGGGTCCGAGGATACGAAGGGGAGGAAGTCCATGAGCAAGGTGAAAGGAGATATTTGTAAAAACAAGGCTGCCCTATTATGCAGGTGAGTTCCTTAGGTAAAGAGGGGGGTCTCTGTTAATAGCTCTCTTCCTGGTACAGGCAGGCAGTTGAGGGGAGGGGGTAAAGAGCTTTCCCTGAATCTGCTGGCTTTGGCTTGCTTTTAACTCAAAATAATCTTTATGCCAAGTGGCCCATCTTGGGACGGCCTGCCTTTGGCCCTTACACACAACTTGGTACAATTTTCATATAGAGTCACATTCCAAAAGGAAAGGATAATCTATTATTTCTCACTTAAGTGCATCGACATGCTTTAACTATGATGAAGGTTTGTTTTAAGAAATGCAGTCAATAAGCCTTCGTGTGTAATTCAAATCCATGTCTAAGGGACTCATTCATGGTGGAAACAGAGAGGAAATGTGCATCATGTCCACATCGTCATGTTTCCTGTGGTTGAGAGCTACTTTTTAAAAAATAGCCCCGCCTTCCACGTTTCTCTCTTCTTAGATAATTGATCATGTTATTGATCTCTCACAGCTGCTAACTCCGGAAACCAGTGCTGCCACAGCCACCTGCTTTGTCCCCGAGACCCTAAAGGGGTCTCCCAAGTGGAAAGCATAGCTCCAACAACACTGTTGTTGAACGAACTTGGGTAAACTCTTCGCAAGAGAAGCCAGTAACTCAGGAGATGAGGGTTTGGAAAGGAGAACATGAGACATTTATTTCGGGTGCGGGCAGCCGGGGGAGGTGACAGACTCAAATCTTAACAACCGCCTCCCTGCTGACAAGATGGACGCCTGGAATTTTATAGAGAGAGGCTGGGGGGTGGGGGTACATGCAAGAGAGGGGTCAGGGAGCACATTATCATGGGTGAGGGGTGGTATGTGTTCAGCCCATGATCATGGGCAGGGATGGGGACCTATGAGGTCTGGTCTTGTAGGCATTCCATTGCTCTCAGGCCTTTTCTCGTCTGGTGGTTAGAAAGTTCCAGTCATTACAAAACATCTTTGTCAATGCCTCAGGAAAGTGCCATAAGAAATTAACACAATGGGTTTCAGTTAGAGCATGAGTTAAGTGGTCTTGTCTATATCTGGTTTTAATTGTTGGGGTCTAGAGTTGAGCAAGAGGGCTCACTGACAATCACAGTTCTTCAAGTTTAGTCCTTTCATTAAATTTTTTTTTTAATCTTGACTTACTTTTGAGAGAGAGAGACAGAGAGACAGAGTGCAAGCAGGGGAGGAACAGAGAGAGAGGGAGACACAGAATCTGAAGCAAGATCCAGGCTCTGAGCTGTCAGCACAGAGCCTGACGCGGGGCTTGAACTCACGAACTGCGAGATCATGACCTGAGCCGAAGTCGGATGCTTAACCGACTGAACAACCCAGATGCCCCAAGTTTTGTTCTTTCATTTAAATCCTGGGCCTTTGAATTCTACTAAAATGTGTTGCCCCTCAGGTTAAATTTTCTTTTTTCTTTTTTTAATGTTTATTTTTGAGAGAGAGAGAGACAGAGTGAGAATAGGGGAGGGGCAGAGGGAGAGGGAGACACAGAATCTGAAGCAGGCTCCAGGCTCCAAGCTGTCAGCACAGAGCCTGACGCGGGGCTCGAACTCACGAACCATAACATCATGACCTGGGCCGAAGTCGGACGCTTAACTGACCGGGCCCACCCAGGCGCCCCAGGTTAAAATTTCTTTTTAAGGGGAGTTACGGAAAGATGAAATTGTCTGCCTGAAAGGTATTGAAGGGTTTAACAGTCTTTTTGCCTTTTATATCCGATTCCAGGTTCTCATCTTGTTGAGAGCAATCATACTGTTTTTCTATTTCTTTTTTGTTGCTTCTCTAAAAGAATTACCATTCTTACTGATGAGGGTTCCCGAACATTGCCAGGATATGTGGTCGAGACTTAAGGTGAGGCAAGTGAGGCATTGGACTGCTGTGAGTGGTTAAATATAGTTTTGACTGGAGGCCTGCTCTGTGGACCATCACTGACCTAGTCTTTTGAACAGGGAGGTGGTCACAACAAATGATGTTGACTCTAGGGAAAAAAGAGCTACTTCTGGAAGAATACAGGGCCTGCAAATATTAAAGGAACACTTGCTCTCACAAGGATTGTGACCAACAACTCTCTCCGGTGGGAAGTGAATTAAGTCACAGCATCAATCTCCTAATTAGAACAGCCATAGCAATGGCCCCCAAGAGAGGAAGGCCTGCCACAAAACCACCCAGGGAACTCTACGCATCATTTCTCCTGCTTTCCCTACTCGCCAATCTGATGGGGGTAAGCATGTCGGGTAAGCATGGCCCAGGGGGCATGGGCTCAGGTGGTTTTGACAAGTTTCCCAGGCAACGCAGAGGGGCAGCTCTCTCTCACCCAATTGCGAATCACTAGGCAAAAGAAAGACCCAATGTTATTGATGAAAGTTGGAATTTCGTGCTGTTGGTTCTACTTCTAGGAATCTATTATGTAGAAATATTTGTACACTCATTCAAAGATAAATGCACAAAGAATTATAGCACCCTGTAATAGCAACGGTGATAATAATAAAATAATCATAACAATCTTTTTAAAAATTTTTTTTAATGTTTTTATTTATTTTTGAGAGAGAGAGAGAGAGAGAGAGAGCGTGAACAGGGGAGTGTCAGAGAGAGATGGAGGTACAGAATCCAAAGACAGGCTCCAGGCTCTGAGCTATATCAGCACAGAGCCCGACGCGGGGCTTGAACCCATGAAACGTGAGATCATGACCTGAGCCGAAGTCGGATGCTTAACCAGCTGAGCCACCCAGGCGCCCCAATCATAACACTCTTAAAGTCCATCAGTAGGACACTGGTTAAATGTACAGCTTAGCCCTACGATGGAATTCTATACCTTGATTAAAAAAAAACAAGCTAAGTCTCATGTACCAACATGAGTGATCTACAAGGAATATATTTGCAGTCACATGCTCTATCACTGAGCTGTACCCCCCTAGAAGGAATATATCTGGGTGGAAAAAGCATTTTGTACAACAATATATATAAAGTGATATTTTTATAAAACGAAACCAACACCCAAATTACGCGTATATGTGTTTTGGCGTATAGAAGAATTCTGGAGGGGCACCTCAGTTAAGCATCAGTCTCTTGATTTCAACTCAGGTCACGATCTCATGGTTCGTGAGTTTGGGCCTCACGTCAAGCTCTATGCTGACAGTGTGGATCCTGCTTGGGATTCTCTCTCTCCCTCTCTCTCTGCCCCTCTCCTACTCGCACGCACATGTGCTCTCTTTCTCTCTCAAAATAAATAAATAGACTTAAAAAAAAGAATTCTGGAAAGAGAGACATACATTCTTTTTTTTTTTTTTTTAGTTTATTTTGAGAGAGAGAGAGGACATGCACACAAGAGTTGGGGGCAGGCAGAGAGAGAGGGAGAGAGAGAATCCCAAGCAGGCTCCGCACAGAGCTCTGCACGGTCAGCACAGAGCCCAACTTGGGGCTCAAACTCCCAAACCGTGAGATCCTGACCTGAGCTCAAACCAAGAGTTGGACACTTAACCAAATGAGTCACCCAGGTGCCCCGAGATACATAAATTCTTAACATCGGTTATTCATGAAGATGGGAGTAGAATAGGGTAGAATTTTCAACTTTTTCAATGGACTTTAGCATTTGTCCTTTTTTTTTTAACAACTCACATTTTTTTCCTGCCCAGTGAAAAAATTAGTTGAAATAAAAATGCTCGAATCAGTGTTGTGTTTTTGTTTTTGCTTTTGTTGGTCTCACATGGACCTCAGTCTTCCTTCCACAGAAGCTTCTTTTTTTATTTTTTTATGTTTATTTATTATTGAGAGACAGAGAGAGACAGAGCATGAGCAGGGGAGAGGCAGAGAGAGGGAAACACAGAATCTGAAGCAGGCTTCAGGCTCTGAGCTTGTCAGTCCAGAGCCTGACGCGGGGCTCGAACTCACGAACTGCGAGATCATGACCTGAGCCAAAGTTGGACGCTCAACCGACCGAGCCCCCCAGCTGCCCCATCTTCATTAGTTGTCACTAAAGTTCCTCTCATTCACACCCACATGCATCGTGTGACACACGAATAAGGAGAAGGAAGCAAGAGTTCAAGGCGTTCCACAGGGGAAGGTGAAAGGGAAGTGTCACAAAGCATCCGTAGTGTGACAGGCCACTCTCTGCTGGACAATGTATACAAGTGACTCAAGATGATCCTGAGAGATAGCATCTTACCGAAGTTTTCCAAACTCATCACGGTCCCTATGTTTTGAATCCAGCTTAAAATGTGGACTTGAATTGGGAGTAAGTAATTTTATCCTTTGGCCAGGCCTTCCTAATCCCCCATTGGGATTACCCAACATCCTTCTCATTGGACTCAATATCTTCTGTTTGAACTCCCTTCAGTCTGGCCCCAGCGATTTTTTTTTTAACATATACCTCATCATATCTCTTTCCTCCTTAAAATTCTTCAAGGATTAAATATTACCGAAAGGACATCACCATTCACAAGCACAGTTTCCAAGTCCCTTCACGATCTGGCCTCTGACAATCTTTTCAGTTCCATCGTCCTCCATGAGCCCCTCCACTCGCCCACCCCCCATCTTTGGCAAAGTGTTTGACCAAGCTACTGGCAATTCCTTGAACGTGCCATTTGGTTTCATTCTTTGGGTCATCATATACGCAAAATATTGGGGCTTCGCTGATGAATTCCTTTTTATCTTTCAAGACGAAATTCATGTATCTGAAACTTTTTCCGACTCAACTGAACTGTATCCCCTCTGCTTATTCCATGCCCTGTGAAATGGTTCAGAGTGAGCCTCTTCAGAATGTGCCATTTTGACACGTGGATTCTTTTCAGCGAAAGACAATCGAGGCCCAGAAGACTCGGGAAGAGCTTTCGACTTCCCCTTTAACTGCCCCTAGGAATTTAGATAGAGGGCCTGGTCCAGGAAGAGAGCCGTCACCAGAGAGAACCGCAAGGCGTCTAGACTAAGATGGCAAGCTGTGGGGAGCTCACTGGGGCCTATTTGGTCAAAGTCATCTCCACGTTCAGTTGTCTCTGCATGGCGTGACAAACATTTTTTTTTTACCTAACATTTGCTCCTCCCATCTTCCTATGAATTTCTTCCTCCTCTTTGAAGCCTCAGACCCCTACTCCCTTCTCCTTAGCTCAGGATGGCATAGAAGTCTCAGTTGCCTGAAAGTCTTTGAGCGCCTCGTGTCTTTGCGGGGCTCCCAAAAGTACAAAATTAAACTTGCTTGGGGCGCCTGGGTGGCTCTGTCGGTTAAGTGTCCGGTTGAGGCTCAGGTCATGATCTTATGCTTCATGAGTTCGAGCCCCGCATCAGGCTCTCTGCTGTCAGCATGGAGCCGTCTTCAGATCCTCTGTCCCTCCCCGACTCATGCTCTCTCTCTCTCAAAAATAAACAATTACAGGCAGGTGGCTCAGTGGCTTGGGCGTCCGACTCTTGTTGTCTGCTCAGGTCGCGATCTCATGGTTTCGTGGGTTCGAGCCCCGTGTCGGGCTCTGTGCTGGAATAGTGGAGCCTGCTTGGGATTCTCTCTCTTCCTTGTTTTCTGCCCCTCCCCCACTTGCACAGTGTCTGTCTCTCTGAAAATAAAAAACTTAAAAAAAAAATAGTATTCTAACTTTAAAAAAAAAACATTTAAGGGGCGCCTGGGTGGCTCAGTCGGCTAAGTGTCCGACTTCAGCTCAGGTCTTGATCTCACGGTCTGTGGGTTCCAGCCGCGGCATCGAGCTCTGTGCTGGCAGCTCGGAGCC
The DNA here is from genome assembly GCA_028646485.1 of Cryptoprocta ferox. NCBI lineage: Eukaryota > Metazoa > Chordata > Mammalia > Carnivora > Eupleridae > Cryptoprocta > Cryptoprocta ferox. The sequence goes on from CM053579.1 coordinate 70,883,196, forward strand.
TGGAGCCTGCTTTGGATTCTGTGTTTCCCTCTCGCTCTCTGCCCCTCCCTCGCTTGTGCTCTGTCTCTCTCTTTCTCAAAAATAAATAAACCAAAAAATTTTTTAAAAAAACGTTTTAAAAAATTAAACTTGCTTTTCTCCTATTCATCTCTCTTACGTCAATTTGATTAATAGACCCAACAAAAGAACCTAAAAGGGTAGAATAAAAAGTGTTCCTCTTCTATGCCTATATACCTGATGGTTTATAGATATTTGTATTTTTGAAAACTGTTTGATTTTCCTACTAGACTCTTAATTCCTTGAGGAGAAGTGACCTTATTTTCTTTATTATTTGTGTACCTGACACCTAGAAGCCTATGATATACATTAAATAAATGTTTATTCCATGAATAAGTAAAAAATAAATATATAATCAATCAAAATAAGTTCTATGGGGATAAAGATTTGAGGAAGAGCAGAGGTAGGAGGTTTCATTATTTGAAATAATCCCCCGAGGGTAGAAGTTGAAGGTAATTGATCTGTAAGATTTGGGCATCAGATAATGTGGAAGAATTCTCCGGAAGTGAGGTTTTTATTTGGATAAAATGCGATTATCAAAATTTCAAATACTTTCTTGCCTGGGAAGCTTTGATTATGCTTTTATATAGGATTATGTATTACACACCAATCACATAGTAAACCCAGAAAGAGAAGTGAAAATCAGAGCCATAAGCAAATTAAAAATGTAGTTATTGTTCCGCACAACCAATGAGGTGTGCACTTGAAAGAAACAAATGTGACTGGAGTGAAAAAGAAATGTTCAGGGCTGTGTTTTATTGTTCTCTCCCTGAGGACCTGCATGTAGAAAGCCAATGTTAAGAGCCGGCAAAGCAAATTTAATGGCTGAGGAATGATTTTAGAATAAAACGTTGATGGTAAGCCTTAATACTTTCTTGTAATTACTCATCTAGTTAGAGACTTCAAAATGTATTAGCTAGAAAGGAAAGCCTCCAGACAAACATTTGCAACTAAAATGTTTAAGCTGTCTTAGGTACTCACGACTGCTTTAAACATACATGCGTGCGTGCACACACATGCACACACACGTGCATGAACACACCCTCAAAGCTGAAATCTGTGTTGATTCAATTATACTAATAGACCTTTGCCTCAGATCTTTTTTTAAAAACTTTTTTTAAAATTTATTTTAAAGAGAGGGAGAGAGAGGGGCGCCTGGGTGGCTCAGTTGGTTAAGCATCCGACTTCGGCTCAGGTCATGATCTCGCAGTTCACGAGTTCGAGCCCGGCATCGGGCTCTGTGTTGACAGCTCAGAGCCTGGAGCCTGCTTCGGATTCTGTGTCTCCCTCTCTCTCTGCCCCTTCCCCACTTGCGCTCTGTTTCCCTCTCTCTGTCTCAAAAATAAATAAACATTACAAAAAATAAAGAGAGCAAGAGAGAGCATGTGGAAGTGGGGGAGAGGGGCAGAGGGAGAGAATCAGAAGCAGGTTCCACACTCAACATGGAGCCCGACATGGGGCTCGATCCCACAACCCTGGGGAGCATGTCCTGAGCCAAAATCAAGAGTCGGATGCTCAACTGACTGAGCCACCCAGGCGCCCCTGCCTCAGATCTTAAAAGACCGGAGTAATGACACAACCTATGTGGGAAAGGAAAAACACTCATGAGAAAATATTACCCTTAGTACACAAAAGAGTTGACACAGAATGTCTCACTGCTTATCCTTAGAACGGCCTGAGTTCAAGGCTGGCCCATGGCTGGAGTCTGGGAACGCGACTTTCAGGAGCGTTCCCACCATTTCCAGGACTGATAGATAAGCAATTCGAGGTGCCCAGTTTGTGCAAACATTAAGGTTTATGCTGAACACCTGCTTTTTTCAGAGAGGCTGGAATTTGGGTACATGCCAGGCAATGGGGTGCCTACGTGACCACTGCCACATAAAAACCCTGGGCACTGAGTCTCTAATGAGCTTTCAGGGTTGGGAACATTTCACGCATGTTGTCATAACTTGTTTGTGACTCCATTGGGAGAGTACTCTTGGAAAATTGCATCTGGTCTCTCTTGGACTTGGCCCCATGCGTTTCTTTTTTTTTTCCCCCTTTGCTGACTGTACTTTGTGTCCTTTCCCTGTGATAAATCCCAGCCATCAGTACAACTACGTGCTGAGTCCGACGAGTCCTCTCGGTGAATCATCAAACGGTGGTAGTTTTGGGGACCCCCAACACGCCCTCAGACACCAGACGCGGACGTCTTCATGACCTCATTTGAAAATGATTCTTACTGAATATTCTCAGACCCTATCGTAGCATATCTACTTTTGGTGCCCTGCAAAAACCCTGTTAAAATAGAGCCCGCTTCTTTTTTTTTTTTTTTTTTTAATATTTCATGGTTACACACATAGTTTTACAAAACAAAATATAGTTAAAAGACCAAAATGCCTTCCAAATAAACCAGCTGGTTCTGTGTAAAGTAAGTATCTGAATATTGTAATTGACTTAATGAGAAAGTCTGCAGGTTTGCACAACCCTTTGAGGATATTCTGTTTTGATGTCAGGACACCTGACCTGACTTTCGAAAAAAGCGAGCTTTCCTTTTCTCTCTTTTCCACCTGGCAAATCCCTGCTCAGCCTTCAAGATTCAGTTCAAATGCCACCTTTTCAGTTCAGCTTTCTAAACTCCCCCAGGCTAACTGGGTCCTTTATCTCTCAGTTTCCACATTGTATTTTATGCCTTCCTCTTCCACAGACTGATCATGTCGCATTAAGATTGGTTATCTCTCGGGGCACCTGGGTGGCTCAGCCGGTTGGGCGTCCGACTCTTGACTTCGACTCAGGTCATGATCTCACAGTCTGTGAGTTCGAGCCCCACGTCGGGCTGTGCGCTGACAGGGTGGACCCTGCTTGGGGGTCTGTCTCCCTCTCTCTCTGCCCCTCCCCACTTGCTCTCTATGCCTCTCTCAAAATAAATAGAAATAAACTTAAAAAAAAAAAAGATTGGTTATGTCTCTCTCTTCTGAACTTTAAGGTTCAAGACGAGGTGTCTCCATCCACCAATTTCCAGATTATATGCCTTAGCGTGTGACAAAAACCATGTACCCAGAAACAGTTTATCACATAATATTAAACGAATCACCAGTCATCTATTTGATTCATCGCTGAATGTAAATATATTTACGTTTGTGGGATCTTCGATGAGTGTGGCTCTGACTCTGAGATAGAATTGAATGGGATCGTTTTTTTTTTTTTTTGAAAATTTCCTGAGAGGTATAAAAAGCTATATTGTTCTTGGTTATTATTATTAGTCATCATCATGGTTGAAAGTTTGTATTATTATTATAAAAACTACAAGTCTTGGCATTTTGAAAATAGGAACACTGATCTAGCTCTTGCCATAGGGCCCGACGGCATGTTGTTACACAATATTTTATCTTTTTGGAAAGTGAGCAAATACGATCGCGGAGGGAGCAAGTAAAGGGGGAGCAGAATATGCCACCCCAAAATACGCCTCTATGGCATAAGGATTATTTTAAGCTGCTTATTTTTAAGAATAAGAATAAGACAGACACAGAATAAGCTCTGAAACCCAAGCAAAAGCTACCCTCTTGCAAGAGACATTGACAAGTATAAGGGAACTCTCCGTTTGGAAGGGTGTTTCCCTCTCAGTACCAGGAAGGGAAGGATGACCCTAAACCTCTAAAAACTGATCAATGGAGAAGGCGGTGACTTAAATCTGCATAACCGGGGTGCCTGGGTGGCTCAGTCGGATGAGCGTCCCAAGTTCTGCTCAGGTCATGATCTCAGGGTTCGTGAGTTCGAGCCCTGCGTTGGGCTTTGCGCGGACAGTGCAGAGCCTGCTGTGGATTCTCTATCTCCCTCTGTCTCTGCCTCTCCCCCGCTAGCACTCTCTCTTCTCTCGAAAACAAATAGACATTAAAAATAATTGTTTTAGACCTGCATAATGACCTTACCCTTGTTTCCTGTGTTTTTCCTGGTAACCTCACACAACTGGACCCCCCTCCCCAAGTGCGTCTTTTGTTTTAGCTGGAGGTGATATTTTAAGGTGGTGGCTTGGACCATTTTGGGGAGTTAACTCTGCCTGCGTCGCTCCTGTGTATACGGAAGGTACACAGGTTATTAAATGTTTGTCTTTCTCCTGTTAATCTGTCTTTTTATTATGAGGTGGGCAGGGGTGGGGGAATTGCAACCAAGAAACTACGAGGGTAGAGGAAAAATTCTTTTTTTTCCCCCATGTGGCAAAGGGCTAGCAGGTATACTATTTCAAAGTAAACTACATAACAAGAAAGCAATATTGGCTGGTGTCTCTGGCCTCTTAAAGATCAGCGAGAAGCCCTACTTATATGAGATACGGTGGCCTTTTCCTCCTTCGACTCTGCCATGTCTCAATCTGTTGCCTTCCTGTTTCTTGAGATTTTCTCTTTCGTGCCTTTTTAGGACCCCACCGTCTTATCCACCTTCCAGTTTCACTGTTCCTTCTCTACTTTCTTCCCTGGCTTGCCTTTCCCCTCCGACGCCTTAAGTGTGCTAATTACTCCTATTCTAACCATGGGCCTCTTTTCCTGCCATTCTCTCCCTTGGAAAATAAGACTGTTGAAAATTAACCTTCAATACTACTATAGTATTGGGGAGGACAAATTTTCTTCTGCTTTTCAAGATTCTTTCAGCTGGTCTAAGGATCAAACTGACTTGAGACAGATTAGCAGGAGAGAATCAAACCGAAGTTTAATAACATGTATATTTCCTGTATTCATGGGAGAGACCCAGGAAAACGGAGGAACTTACTGAAAGGGTTGAAGCCGGCACCTTAAGTACCATCTGGAGCTAAAAACAAAAGGGTTGGGAGTCATTTATGTGCCTGTACCAAGAGACACACAATAAACAAGGGTTAAGGTTGTTAGGCAGATTGAAGTCCCTCCCTTCTCCATTGATAAGAGTTTCTAGAGGTTGGTCTCTAGACTTCTTTTTCTGGCTCGGCAGGGGAGACCCTTGCCAATGGAGATTTCCCTTATGCATGTAAATGTCTCTTACAAAAGGGTATCTGCAATTTCTTAAACATAACCAGCTTGAAATAATCAATATGCCAAAGAGACATAGCTTGGGATGGCAAAATTTGCTCCCCTACAATAGGTAGTAGGTAGTAATATTATCTTCATGATAAAGATGGGGGCGGGGGGGACGCGAGGCGGGCTCAGCTCGTTAAGCATCTGACTTAAGCATCTCAGGCTCCTGAGATCAAGCCCTGCGTAGGGCTCTGCACTGAGCGTGGAACCTGCCTAAGATTCTTTCTCTCCCTCTGTCTCTGCTCCTCCCCTTCACACCCATGCACACACACTCTCTCTCCCTCTTAAAAAAAAAAAGATGAGGAGGGGTGCCTGGGTGGCTCAGTTGGTTAAGCATCTGGCTTGGGCTCAGGTCATGATCTCGTGGTTCATGGGTTCAAGCCCTGCATCGGCCTCCGTGCTGACAGCTAGCTCAGAGCCTGGAGCCTGTCTTCGGATTCTGTATCTCCCTCTCTCTCTGACCCTCCCCTGATGGCGCTGTCTCTCGGTGTCTCTCAAAAATAAATTAAAAAAATATTTTAACAAAGAAAAAAAAAGGATGAGGAAACTGAGGCCGAAAGATCTCAAGTGAGTAGTCCAAAATCATACAGTTCGTAGGGGAGAGGCTGAGATTTGAAACTCTGACAGCTTGACTCCAGAGTCCAGACTCTTAACTGCTCCGTTATTCTTTGTAGAAAGCAGCTACAAGGCAGAACCCTGGGGTTCAGAGCGTGGAAACCAATCGCAGTGGAGTGCTGACTTTGGAAGGACTGAGGACTAGCTGTTTTCTTGTGAATTCCCCTAAGGGATTCCCAAATCGGTTGACGTAAAACGGAACCCGGCATTTGCTCTGAAGGTGTGAGGCCAGGCAACTGAAAAGATCTTGGCCATGCTGACCCAAACTAGCTCCCCTTATGACGTTCCTATCTCTGGTGTTGATGCTGCTACCATAATGGCGGAGGCTTCACAGATGAGATATTGGAGCTACGTGACCCTAGCAGTCTCAAGTGACCTCTTGGGGCGCCTGGGTGGCTCAGTCAGTGAAGCATCCGACTCTTGGTTTGTGCTCAGGTCATGGTCTCACGGTTCATGGGTTCGAGTCCCGCATTGGGCTCCGTGCTGGCAGTGTGGATCCTGTTTGGGATTCTCTGTGTCCTTCTCTCTCTGTCCCCCCACCCCTCATTCTCTCTCTCTCTCTCTCTCTCTCTCTCTCTCAAAATAAATAAATAAACTTAAAAAATAAGTAAAGTGTACCGCACCACAGTGTACCGCACCACAGTGCCAGGCACATCATCACCTTTTGTGAAAAATGCTTACAGAATGAATGAACATAATTGTGCCGGAATGTACATTCCTGCAAAGCAGGGACAGTGGCTCTCCTACACTGTGTTCTGTAATGGTCCCCCTAAGTACTCCTTCAATGAGGTGCATCTGTTAAATTCTGTTGATTGCAATCAGACTTTTTGGATGGGCACATCTGAATGCAGCGGAAGGCTTATTTCAGGATTTAAGAAATATTTGCATCACTTTTAAGGAGCTTATTAAATCCTAAAAAGAGCCCATTTAAAAGCCCTTTTGTTGAACCAAGAGCGAAAGTAATGAAAACCAATTTTACAAAGTTAAAAACACAGCGCGGCTCTTAATAATAATTGTTTTTGAACTCCCCATTGATTAACTCAATACACTTTGTTTCCGAGTAAAACTTTCCTTTCCTCCTGGGAACGCTTTAACCAATCCCAAAGTTACACAGTAATTGAAGTTGTTAACCACACTGCCAAATGCAGATCATTTGCCTGGGAGTCTGAATCCCTTTTAAAAGCTCACTAATATTGCTCATGGTGCGGAAAACTTCACGGATGGCCCAGAACATTCCTGCAGGTTCACTTCGTTTTGTTCTTTTGTTCTCAAGTCGAAGTAAAGGGTTCCACTTCAACTATAGATTAGATATAGCACGTCTAACCCAACTGTATTCTTATGAAATTATTTCAGGGTATCGGTATTGTTATATTCTCTGTCTCCGTCACGAGATCTGCACATTCCGGCTCTTCCCAAGTGATGGGACTCTGGGGGGATTTGTAGCTTCCTTCTTTGTACTCGGATGTATTCCTTGAAAAAAACAATTTTTTTTAATAAAGAGCATCTCTCATTTTTATAAAATCAATATGTCATTCCTTGATTTAAAGAAATTGTCTTTCTGCGTTTCAGTTCCAGTTGAGACAGTAAACGTGTATTGAGTTTCTACTATATGCTACGATGCACCATTGAGTAAGGTGGGGTCTCTGCCCTTAAGGAGCCTTCAGCTCGGTTGGAGAGAAAAATACATACACGGACAAAAATACGTATGCTGGTGGTACGCCCAGGGGACTATGGGAACAGAGGAGGTGTTCTCTTGGAAGAGAGAGCGCCGGGGCATGACAAGGAGGGCACTCGGTAACTGACCAGGAGGCTGGGGACAGGGACGGCAGAGGACACAGCACGAACAGAGGGCGAGAGAGAATAAATAGCAGGGTTTGTGTGGCTTTTCTGCACGCCTCACTGGAATTGCTGGTGAGGACCGTGCTGGGCACAGTTAGTATGGAAAGATACTAGACAGCTGTCCACAGACCAGCTCAAGAAGGGCTTTTTTTGCTATTCCAAGCCGGCTACACCGTGCTATCCAGCTTGGCAGGAAATGAGGCACTGTGGAAGGGTTTTAAAAAGGAAAGCGACAGTGGGGATATAAATTGATTCAGCCGCGATGGAAAACGGTATGGAGGGCCCTCAGAAAATTAAAAATGTAATTACCACGTGATCCGGCAATCCCGCTTCTGGGTAGATATCCAAAGGATAGGAAAACAGATAGGGAAGGTATATCTGGGCTCTCACGTTGATTGCAGCATTATTCACAAGGCCAAGACATGGAAATAACCTACGTGTCCGCCCATGAATGAATGAATAGATATGGAAGACGTGGTGTATATATATATATATATATATATATACAATGAAATCGTTTTCAGCCATAAGAAAGAAGGAAATCTTGGGGAAAGCCTGGGTGGCCCAGTTGGTTGGGCATGTGACTTCGGCTCAGGTCAAGATCTCACGGTTCGTGAGTTCGAGCCCCATGTCAGGCTCTGTGCTGACAGCTCAGAGCCTGGAGCCTACTTCGGATTCTGTATCTCCCTCTCTCTCTGCCCCCTCCCGCTTATGCTGTGTCTCTTTCTCTCAAAAATAAATAAACATTAAAAAAATATTAAAAAAAGAAAGAAAGAAGGAAACCTTGCCATTTGCAACATTATGGATGGACCTCAAGGGCCTTAGGCTTACTGAGATGAGCCAGATAGAGGAAAAACACAAATATTGTATGATAACATCTATATGCGCTATCTCAAAAAGCTGAACTTATAGAAACAGAGTAGAATGGTAGTTACTGGGGACTGGGCCGGGTGGAGCAATTTGGAGAGATAGATGCCAATCAAAGAGACTAGATCCTTCTTTTTCTTCCTTTTTTTCTTCCTTTCCTTCTGCCTTCCTTCCTTTCCTTCTTCCTTCCTTCCTTCCTTCCTTTCTTCCTCCCTCCCTCCCTCCTTTCTTTTTTTTCTTTTTTCAAAAATTCTTTAATATTTATTTATTTTTGAGAGAGAGAGCGCGACAGAGCATGAACAGGGGATGGGCAGAGAGAGGGGGGGAGACGCAGAATCCCAAGCAGGCTGCAAGCTGTCAGCATAGAGCCCAACACGGGGCTCGAACTCACCGACCATGAGATCATGACCTGAGACAAAGTCGGATGCTTAACCGACTGAGCCACCCAGGCGCCCCCTCCCCCTTTCTTTCTTTCTTTCTTGCAAAGAGACTACATCTTAAAAGCATTCACCACAAAAAAGAAATGATAACTATGTCCTATGAGAGAGCTAAAGGTACGGTGGTAATCATATTGTAATATGTAAATGTATCAAATCAACACATTATAGGCCTTAAACATACACAATGTTATATGTCAATTTCATCTCAAAAATACTTTCAAAATTAAAATTAAAACAAAAAATAATAATTTTTTCTTCTTTTCTTAAAAAATATTTATTTTTAAGGGGGAGAGCCAGAGCATGAGAGAGAGAGGGAGACACAGAATTCAAAGCAGGCTCCAGGCTCTGAGGTATCAGCACAGAGCCCGACTCCAGACTTGAACCCATGAACCGTGACATCATGCCCTGAGCCGAAGTCGGATGCTTAAAATAAAAATAATTTTTAAAAATAGAAAAGAAAGGGGCACCTGGGTGGCTCAGTCATTAAGTATCTGGCTTTGGCTCAGGTCATGGTCTCATGGTTTGTGAGTTGGGGTGCCAGATTGGGTGAGCTCGAGCCCCTACTTCAGGTGAGCCCTGCTTCTCTCTCTCTCTCTCTCTCTCCCTCTGCCTCTCGTGATATTCTCTTCCTCTCTGCCGGTCGCTCACTTGCTCCCTGTCTCTCTCTTTCAACAAGCAAACAAACAAACAAACAAATAAAAATAAACAAGAAAGTGACAAGGTCAGATTTGCAATCTAGGTAAGTCATTCAGGTGACACTGGGTATGGAGATGGAGGAGTTGGCGTGACTAAGAAGCTAACACCCAGCTCGGAGACTTCTGCACTGATCCGTAGAAAAGGTGGTTTGAACTAAAGCAGTGGAAGGAGGGGGAGAGAAATAGGTCGTGGCTTTGTGGTATATTTAGTAAGTGGACTTACCAGGGATCAACGTTTGGAGGGTGAGAGGAGAATTCTAGGATAATCCTTAGGTTTCTGGCTGTGTGCCCTTTGGTACATGGAAGACAGAGAACATTTCCGGGGAAAGACCAACGAGCTGTGGTTTGGACTTTAAGGGTTAGAGGTGTCTGTGGAACACACGAGAGAGCTTGCCCAGCACGAATGTGGTTATAGTATTCTAAAGCTCAGAGATGAGTGTCCCAGGTATTCAGTAGTCTAAAGTTCTGGGCTAGGGGCGCCTGGGTGGCTCAGTCGGTTGAGCGTCCGACTTTGGCTCAGGTCATGATCTCATAGTTCATCGGTTCGAGCCCCGCGTCGGCTCTGGGCTGACAGCTCAGAGCCTGGAGCCTGCTTCCGTTCTGTGTGTCCCTCTCTCTCTGCCCCTCCCCTGCTCATGCTCTGTCTCTCTCTGTCTCTCAAAAATAAATAAATGTTAAAAAAATTTTTTTGAAGTTCTGGGCTAGGACACAGATTATAGGGACGGCTTATGATTAAACCCATGAGGTCAAGTAAGATCAATCAGAAATCGGTATTCGGGGCACCTGGGTGGCTCAGTCGGTTAAGCATCCGAGCCTTGCTTTCTGCTCAGGTCCTGATCTCACAGTTCGTGAGTTGGAGCCCCGCATCGCGCTCTGCGCCGACAGTGTGGAGCCTGCTCGGGATTCTCTCTCTCTGCCCCTCCCCTGCTCACAAGCTCAGGTGCATGCGCTCTCTCTCTCTCTCTCTCTCTCTCTCTCTCTCTCTCTCTCTCTCTCTCTCTCTCTCAAAATAAATAAATAAACATTAAAACAAAAGCGGTATGTGATGAGGCACTTGGCTGGCTCGGTCGGTAGAGCATGCGACTCTTGATCTCGGGGTCGTGAGTTCGATCCCCACACTGGGGGTAGAGTTTACTTAACATGTTTTTTTTAATATTAAAAAAATAGAAAGCGACACGTGATGAGTTACGGACTGAAGGTGGCACCTTAGAAAGAGGTAGAGTGGGCAAGGAGCGCGAAGGTGACAGAGAAACAACATCCAGGGGTGTGAACAGAGGACCAGGAGAGGGAACACTGTTGAAGCAAGGGCACTGGAGACTTCCAGAAACAGCTAGTGGACAACAGGGTCGAATGCCCCCAGGATAATCCAGAAGGTAAAGGAGGGGAAATGTCCATTAGGTTTGGCAATTAGAGGATCATTTGTGACGTTCCTGCAGGGGGAGAGTAGATATTCTAACCCTGGTGTGTGAGAGGTCACACCTCTGATTAAGGGGAGATTTTTTTCTCACCCTAAGCCAGTCCAAGTCAGCCAAGCCGCTTTGTATCTCCATTGCTGGTGGGTGGATTGTTTCTGTGTCTGCCATGTCACTGAGGAGCAGCCCCTGGAAGATTCCAGCCTTGTTTGGGCCTCAGGCTTCTTTCTTGGATCTGAGCCGAAATCAGGAGCCAGATGCTCAACTGACTGAGCCCTCCAGGCGCCCCTGATTTTTTTTTTAACGTGTATTTATTTTTGGGAGACAGAGAGACAGAGTGCAAGCAGGGGAGGGGCAGAGAGAGAGAGGGAGACACAGAATCCGAAGCAGGCTCCGGGCTCTGAGCTGTCTGCCCAGAGCCCGACGCAGGACTCGAACCCATGACGTTCGGGATCATAACCTTGGCCGAAGTCGGACGCTTAGCTGACTGAGCCACCCAGGCACCCCTGATTCTTTTTTTTTTTTTTTTAAGTGAAATCTACTCAGGAGTCTCCTGGTTACCAAGGGCGAGAAACGATCCAACCTGGTTCACAGCATCCTCTCCATGTTTAGACCCTGAGAGTTCTTTACTGCCTTCGAGCCCGGCTGTATACTGGGAGGAAGTTTGTGCCGGCAAACAGACAGAAAGACAGACAGAGAAAAGGAATTTTTGTATTTTCATCCTGGATTTATATATGTCCCCTAGTTGGGGGTTTTAAAGGATATCTACTGTCATGTATTGCCAGAAATGGAAACATAGATCTTTTTCCGAACATTTAAATACACTGCATTTACACAGAATTTCCCCCTAGCCCCATAGCTTTCTTGGTTTGTTACTTTATCACCTTAGTTTTTTAAGATAAGTTTTAACTTTGACTCCAGTTAGTTAACATACAGCGTTGTATTAGTTTCAGGTTTATCACCTTATTATGAGATTTTTGTCGTACTAAGTTCTTTCGGAATACTCTTAGGGAATTTTCTCCTATTCCTTGTCATGCTGTACCCTTTGTTCAATATGAAGCTAAATTCAATTTTCCAATATTTCACTTGGAATTGTAGCATCCGTGTTCATTAGTGAGACTGACCTGCAGTTTTTCCGTATTCTCTTCTCCCTTTCCTTCCTCATCTCCTCCTTCCCTTCTTTTTTTCGAAGCACTCTTTTTTGTCTGTTTTGGGTTATGCTAGTCAGCATGACAGAGAGTTGGGGGCGCCTGGGTGGCTCAGTCGGTTAAGCGTCCGACTTCAGCTCAGGTCATGATCTCACGGTTCGTGGGTTCGAGCCCCATGTGCAGCTCTGCTGACAGCTCAGAGCCTGGAGCCTGCTTCGGATTCTGTGTCTGCCTCTCTCTGCCTCTCTCTCTCTCTCTCTCTCTCTCTCTCTCTCTCCCTCAAAAGTAAATAAACATTAGGGGCACCTGGGTGGGATAAGCATTCAACTTCGGCTCAGGTCATGATCTCACGGTTTGTGAGTTTGAGCCCCGCATAGGGCTCTATGCTGATGGCTCAGAGCCTGGAGCCTGTCTTTGGATTCTGTGTCTCCCTCTCTCTCGGCCCCTCCCCCGCTTATGCTCTGTCTCTGTCTCTATCTCTGTCTCTGTCACTCTCTCAAAAGTAAGTATTAAAAAAAAATCCAGAAAAAAGATGAGGCTATCTGCTATTACTACTTATCTCACATACTGTGTTGCAGCTCCCAGCCAATATAATAATGAAAAGAAGAAAAAAAAAACATAAAAAGGGAAGAGGCAAGTCTGTCATTATTTGCAGTTTATATGATATGGCCCAAAATAAAATCCAAGAGAATTTACAGAACTCAAAAGAGAAAAAGAGATCAGACACAAAAATCACTAACATTCATGTACACCCACGACAACAATTAGAAATGTAATTTCATGGGCGCCTGGGTGGCTCAGTTGGTTAAGCATTTGACTTTAGCTCAGGTCATGATCTCATGGTTTGTGGGTTCGAGCCCTGACAGCACAGAGCCTGCTTTGGATCCTCTATCTCCCTCTCTCTCTTCCCCTCCCCAGCTTGCACTCTGTCTCTGTCTCTGTCTCTCTCTAAAAAATAAACATTGAAAAAAAAGAAATGTAATTTCAAAGTAAAAAGACAATATTTGCAATAGCAACAAAGCTATATTATAAAATAGGATATACAACATTTACAGACAGGAAATCTCTATTTCATAGTGATGGCAGCTATGGCCCCCAATTAATGTATAAATTCAACACAAGTCCGTACAAAATCCAGTCTGGTTTTTCAAAGAATGAGAAAGAGTGGTCATAAGATTGATATGGAAAATTCATGGCTTAGGAAAAGTGAGAAGGAGAAAAACGAGAACCCTGCTATGTAGCACAATTTGTCATTATGTTATAATAACAGGTGGCACTGGCCTAGGGATAGATGAATTTAGCAAAATAGAGAGCTCAGAAACCGAATCTTACGGCGATGAGCCCGTGAAATACGTCTGATATGTCAATACAAACCACTGGCAAAAGGACAGATTTACCCAGTGCATCGTGCTGGAACTCTTGGCCATCCGTACGGTATTCAAAATTTCTTAAAGAGGATGCAAAATTTACAAACCATAAAGAAAAGGAGTGGATGAATTGATTCACAATTAAAAATGTAAACTTCCGGGCGCCTGGGTAGCTCAGTCGTTTAAGCGTCGGACTTCGGCTCAGGTCATGATCTCAAGGTTCATGAGTTCGAGCCCCGCGTCAGGCTCTGTGCTGTCAGCTCAGAGCCTGGAGCCTGCTTCGGATTCTGTGCCTTCGTCTCTCTCTGTCCCTCCCCGACTTGCACTCTGGGTCTCTCTCAAAGATAAATAAACATTAAAAAATTTTTTTAAAAGAAAGAGAATTGGAAGTTTCATAAAATTTATAAATATATATACAAATTTATATATAATTTATAAATGTTCGTTAACAGTATAGCAAGGAGAACACCTGTTATTTAAAAGGTTATCTCCTTGAAGAGATATCTTTTATTAAGCTCTTTGGACTTGATGACTTTTGAGCAGTAGATCTTGGATGATATTTTACGTTTCTTCAATGGTTGTTTATTCAGGTTTTCTGCTTTTTAATTTCACAACTATCATAAAGTAAATTGTTTTTCTTTTGATGTATGGTTCTATGAAAAAAATTTTTTTGAGACAGAGTGTGAGCGCAAGCTGGGGAGGGCCGGGAGGGGTGGGGGGGAGAGAGAGAGAGAGAGAGAGAGAGAGAATATTAAGCAGACTCCACGCCCAGCTTGAAGCCCAATGGGGGACTTGATGAAGGGCTCGATCCCACAACTGTGAGATCATGACCTGAGTCGAAATCAAGAGTCAGACACCTAACTGACTGAGCCACCCACGCGCCCGTCTGTGTATTTTAAAAATTAGTCTTATTACAATCAGCATAGAAAACACTTGCAGCACCCCCAAACTTTCTCGTACTCCCCTTTACAGTCACACACTGCCCCCACCTCTAACCCCTGGCAACCACAGATCTGGTCTCCATAACTATTGTTCTGTCTTTTTGAAAATGTCGTTTAAACATAATCCTACCATATAGAACCTTAATTCAGGCTTTCGTCACTTGGCGAAATGCTTTTAAGAGGCATCCGAGGTGTTGCGTGTGTTGGTAGCTCATTTTTATAGGTGAGTAGTACTCAGTTTATGAATTTACTACAGTCTGTGTATCCACTCACTCATTGAAGGACATTCGTGTGGATTCCAGGTTTTAGCTGCCACAGCTAAGGCTGTTGTGAACATTTGCACCCAGGTTTTTGACCACGTAAGTGTTCATTTCTTTGCCATAAATACTCAGGAGTGGAGTTTCTGGGTCATATTATAAGTATATGTTTAATTTTATAAGAAACTTTTTAAACAAATGTTTAATGCTTATTTATTTTTGAGTGAGAGAGAGAGAGATGGACAGAGTGTGAGTGGGAAAAGGGCAGAGAGAGAAGGAGACACAGAATCCGAAGCAGGCTCCAGGATCCGAGCTGTCAGCACAGAGCCCGATGCAGGCCTCGAACCCACGAACCGTGAGATCATGACCTGAGCCGAAGTCGGATGCTTAACCGACTGAGCCACCCAGGAGCCCCGTATGAGAAACTTCATAAGACTTTTTCCAGAGCAGCTATACCGTTTTGTATTCCCATGAGCAGTGTATGAACGTTCCAGCCTCGCTAATTTTCGTTCACTTGATTTGTCTTCAACTATGTTTCTCTATCATGTTTGTGGTGGCTTGTTGCCGCATATATTTGCTAAGTCTTCCTGGTGAGCTTTTGTGGCTGCACTTTATTTTTATTGTTCGGATGGTCATCTGTCGTTTTTCCTGTAACTGAGGAGTTATGTCTTTCAACCATTGTGGAAAATCCTCAGTCATTACAACTTTGAAGATTTAATTTTATTTATTTTTAAGTTTATTTATTTATTTCAAGAGAGGGAGAGAGCATGCAAGCAAGGGAGGGGCAGAGAGAAAGGGGGAGAGAGAGAATCCCAAGCAGGCTCTGCACTCCCAGCGCAGGGCCCAATATGGGGCTTGAACTCACAAACCGTGAGATCATGACCTGAGCCCAAGTCAGACACTTACCCAACTGAGTCACCCAGGTGTCCCTGAAGATTAAAAAAAATTTTTTTTAATGTTTATTTACTTTTGAAAGAGAGAAAGAGAAAGAGAGAGAGAGAGAGAGAGACAGAGCATGAGCAGGGGAGGGGCAGAGAGAGAGGGAGACACAGAATCTGAAGCAGCCTCCAGGCTCTGAGCTGTCAGCACAGAGCCCGACGCGGGGCTCGAACTCATAAACCTTGAGATTATGACCTGAGCCGAAGTCGGATCCTTAACCGACTGAGCCACTCAGGCGCCCCTGAAGATATTTTCTAAGTTTTATTTTTTTAAGTAATCTCTATATCCAATGTGGGGCTCAAATTCAACACCCCGAGATTAAGAGTCACGTACTGTTCCGACTGAGCCAGTCAGGTGCCCCACGACTTTGAAAAAAATTTTTTTATCTCAGGGCACCTGGGTGGCTCATTGGTTAAGCGTTCAACTTCAGCTCAGGTCATGATCTGATAGTTTTGTGAGTTCAAGCCCCGCGTCGGGCTCTGTGCTGACAGCTCGGAGCCTGGAGCCTGCTTTGAATTCTGTGTGTGTCTCTCTCTCTGCCCCTACCCCGCTTACGCTCTGTCTGTCTCTCTCTGCCTCTCTCTCAAAAATAAATAAACATTAAAAAAAATTTTTTTAGCTCTAATTTCTCTTTCTGGAACTGCAGTAAGTATGTATTGGGCCCTTTTATGCTTTCCTGCATGTTTCTTACCTCTTGTTATATTTTCCAGCTGTTAATCTCATTGTATTGCATTCTGGGAAATTTCATTTTTCAAAATTTATTTTGAGAGAGAGAGAGCGAGCGAGCATGAGCAGGGGAGGGGCAGAGAGAGAGGGAGAGAAAGATAACCCCAAGCAGGCTCTACACTGCCAACGCAGAGCCTGATGCGGGACTCAAACTCACAAACCTCTAGATCATGACCTGAGCCGAAATCAAGAGTCCGACGCTTGATCGACTGAGCCATCCAGGCACCTCTATTTTTTTTTATTAAAAAATATTTTTAGTGTATTTATTTTGCAGTATTTGTTTGTGTTGTGGTTTTCAGATCTGCTCTATTTCGTTGCTTTCTCACTCCTCGAATTCTGTCACAGAAAGAGAGGAAGGAAAGGAAGGAAGGGAGGGAGGGAGGGAGGGAGGTACCTCTCGTTCGAAGGAAAATCAGAGTACTGAGTAAAGCTATCCATAATTTGGTAACTGGGAGGCAAGAAAGGGATTACCTTCACAGTCTTCTCCTTACCATGCTCTCTAATGGAATCTTCCAGCAATCACAGGTGAAATCCTGTTCTCATTGCGTATACCAAACCTTGGGGCTGTGTTTCCCCCCCCCCCCCCATACGATGCCAAAGTGTGTAGAGCAGAGGAAATGGAGAATTTTTAGAAAAACATCAGGACAAAGAACATTTCTTCATTGATTTAACACTTATGGTTCTATGTCAAAATTACTACTCTCTCAGCCTCTGACCTTTCTATTTGTAGTACAAAATTTAAGAACAAAGTGTCCTGGGGTGCCTGGGTGGCTCAGTCGGTTAAGTGTCCGGCGTCGGCTCAGGTCATGATCTCACAGTTCGTGGGTTCGAGCCCCGCGTCGGGCTCTGTGCTGACAGGTAGCTCAGAGCCTAGAGCCTGTCTTCAGATTCTGTGTCTCCCTCTCTCTCTGACCCTCCCCTGCTCACGCTGTCTCTCAAAAATAAATAAAAACATTGAAAAATATTAGAAAAAGAACAAAGTGTCCTTTTTCAGCGCCCCGTTATGTGCCCGCTACAACGTTAGGCGCTTTACCTCTATTTCTCATGTACTCCTCATGACCATCTTTTTTACAGATGAAAAACTAGAGCACAGAGAGGTTAAGTGATCTTCCCCCGGTCACCCAGCTGGTCGTACTAGAACGGAGCTGGGATTGGACCACGTCTTTCTTTCTCTAAGTCTTGTCATTTCCATGTAGTCATGTGTCTGTAGTAAAGGGGGCTGTTTTACAAGATTCATTCCTCACTTCTCTGCTCTGCATCATTTCGATTTCCCATCATCTCTGTGTAGCGGACTCCTCAATATTCTGTCTTCAATCCTAGCACCTGCTTTAAATGCCCTTGAACCCTAATAGCAAAGTTGGGGCACGGGACCTTGCTAACGGATATCAAGAGGCCCAGGTGCACAGCAGTTAAGTGCAAAGGCCTTGGATATGCACTGTCGGCGTTTGAATTCTATGTCGACCATTCACCAGCTGAGTAACTGAGGGAAGTTGCTCACAGTCTCTGTGCCTACGTTCTCATGTATAAGAAGAGAATAAGATAAGTTTGCTATTATGTCTCGAATACTCCATTTCCAAAACTCATCTTTTCAACCTCCCCCTCAAAGCACATCTTCCCTCTTTTTACCCCCCACCTCCCTATAATGAAAGCTATACCTGGGGGCGCCTGAGTGGCGCTGTCAGTTAGGCGTCTGACTTCTGATCTTGGCTCAAGTCGTGATCTCGCAGTTCGCGAGTTCGAGCCCCTCATCAGGCTCTCCACTGACGGCGCGACGCCTGCTTGGGATTCTGTCTCTCCCTCTCTCTGCCCCTCCCCCGCTTGTGCTTGCTCTCTCTCCCTCCCTCTCTCAAAATAAATAAACAAACTTCAAAAAAATTAAAAAAAAAACTATATCTGGGCTCTTTCTTGTTTCATCAGACCCTAGAACCCTTCCATGATGCATTTGGAATCTATCCCTTTGTTTCCAAGTTCTTGGCCACCACACTTTACCCCATGTCTGGATTACTTTTATTTTTTTATTTAAAAATTTTTTTTTGAGGTTTTATTTATTTTTGAGAGAGAGAGAGAGAGAGAGAGCATGAGCAGGGGAGGGTCAGAGAGAGAGGGAGACACAGAATCCGAAGCAGGCTCCAGGCTCTGAGCTAGCTGTCAGCACAGAACCTGAGGCGGGGCTCGAACCCACGATCCGCGAGATCATGACCTGAGCTGAAGCCGGTTGTTCAACAAACTGAGCCACCCAAGCGCCCCTCTGGATTACTTTTAGAACTTTTGTTTTCCTCTGCTTTCAGACGTTTCCTTTCTTTTTTCTTTTTTCTCTTAGAGAGAGAGAGAGAGCACGTGCGCAAGCAGGGGGGAGGAGCAGAGGGAGAGAGAGAAAGAATCTCAAGCAGACTCCATTGTCAGCGTGGAGCCTGATACAGGGCTCGATCCTGTGACCCTGGGATCATGACCTGAGCCCAAATCAAGAGTCGGATGCTCAACCGAATGAGCCACCCAGGCACCCAGACCTTTTCTCTTTTAATCCATCCAGTCTTTTCTTCATATAGTACACTTTGATTATTTCCTGCATATCTGTGATTTTTTTCTTATTAAACGATTTTTTCTGATGACGATGAGTTATCAAAAATCCAACTCCTGTACAACAGAAAAAAATCAAAGACTCCTAAACTTCCCCCAGGGCATAACCACCGTTCACAATTTGCTGTACATGTTATTTAACACTATATAGAACCATTATTAAAATTAGGTGCATATTTTCTTTATTATACGTAACCACTACTAACATTTTGGTGCATATTTCCACTATTAACATTTTGTGCATATTGTATGTAATATTTTACATAACTGCTGTTACCATTTTGGCACATATTCTATTTAATATGATTCATAAAGCTTTTCAACATTATCTCTTAACCATGTACATTGTTGACATATTTCCATGGTAGTGATATAGATGTTTATTATAAGTTCTTTTAATTGGGGGCACCTGGGTGGCTCAGTTGGTTAAGTGTCTGACTTTGGCTCAGATCATGATCTCGTGGTTCATGGATTTGAGCCCCGCATCAGGCTCTGTGCTGACAGCTCGGAGCCTGGAGCCTACTTTGGATTCTGTGTCTCCCATTCTCTCTGCCTCTCCCCTGCTAGTGCTCTCGATCGCTCTCTCTCTCTTTCTCTCTCTCTCTCAGAAATAAACGTTAAAAAAGACTTAAAATTGGTCTTATTAAATATTGATTGAACACAAAAGAATATTGACAAAGCATGTGTAAGGTATAACGAATTTTCATACAATGAACATTCATATTCATACCTCCCTGTTTAAGAAAATAGAACATTATTAAGATGCCCGGGTGGCTCAGTTGGTTAAGTGTCCGATTCTTAATTTTGGCTCAGTTCATGATCCCAGGGTCGTGGGATCCAGCCCTATGACAGGATTCTCATTGGGCTTGGGGCCTGCTTAGAATTTTCTCTTTCCCTCTCCCTTTGCCCTCCCCGACTCGCACTCTCACTCTCTCTCTTTCAAAAAAAAAAATAGAACAGTATTATTACCTTTGAATGCCAGTTTCCTTCCTTCTCAAATGTAACCCTTATTATGTATTTCCATTTATTGTATTCTTGCTTTTCATTGGAGATTGCATATATGGGTCCGTAACTGAACAACGTATTCTTTGCTTCTGCATGGTTTTAAAATTTACATAAGCAGATGGTTCTGTATATTGTCTTCTGCAACTTGACGTCCCCCCCTTCACTGTAGGTCTCTTTTGGGATTTTGACTGGAATGACAGCAAGAATTGATATCGTGATGATATTGAGTCTTCCAGCCCATGGATATAATGTATATCTCCATTTATTTAGGTCCTTCTTTAATGCCATTCAGTGTCATTTATCATTTTCTCCCTAAATGTCTTGCCCATCTTTTGTTAGATTTATTCCTGGATACACATTTTTTTTTGGTGTTATTCTAAATGGCCTTTAAAAAGTTAGTTTTCTGGCTGTTTGCTGTTGGTAGATAGACATTTTAAAAAATGGAACTGCTTATTTAAAATCTGGAAACAGGAAAGCAACACATTTATTATTTATGTTCCATATAGCTGTGGTGAAATTTTATAAATCTGGCTGGGATTGATGGACACAAATTTCACGATAGTATTATTTGGAGAGGCAGAAAGAATAGGAGCAAGGAGAGTCAGTCACAAAGAGGGCATGAGTGGTATTTATAACATTTTCTTTTTTTGGAGGAAATACGGCTAAATATTCGGATTTGCTTAGGCTGCGTAGCAAGTGTATGTGTATTTTATTATTCTCTGTACCTTTTGAAATAGGTCATAATTTTAAAAATAAAATACACAATGTTGACTATATGCTTGAGATAATTCACTTTTATGATGGATGACCTCAGAACCCATTAATTCCATTGATTATTCTAAATCGGGCGTTGTGAAGTGGGGGCTGTGTGCTGAATCCAAGCTCCAGATGGAATTGTTTTCCGTGCCCTTTGATCGAACAAATGAACCAGCCGTGACACACCACAGATATTACATTAGAATCTGGATTTCTGAATTTTCTTAAAAGCTTAGGAAACCTGACAATACTGTATTTCCATGTGACAATGGTCAGTTAGATACGAATAAGCAGTGACAGCCTGTTTGTTTATAGACTGTTTGCCATGAAAAATCTCAAACATTCTCACAGATAAAAGAGCATAATGAGTTCACAGACACCCATTCGTGAAATGTAATCATTATTGACTCGTGGCCAATTTCGTTATATCCATTTTCCCTGATCTTCTGACCCCTGGATTATATTAAAACCAATCCCAGGCACTGTATTATTTCATATATTTCATATAGAAGGATTTTAGTATTTATTTCTAAAACAGAAGTGACTTTAGAAAACGTAACCACAATATTATTGTCATACCTAACAATATGTAACAGTAATTCCTTCATATAGTCAAATACCCAGTCAGTATTCAAATTTCCCCCATTCTCTCAACTTTATTTTACAGTCCGTTCACATAAGAACTCAATTCTTACAAGTACGTTGCATGTGTTTGACCTATTTCTTAGATCTCTGGGACCTGGCAATGAGATCTACACCAGCACTGTCCAATGAAGTCTTTTGTGATAACCAAAATGTTTTATGTCTGTGCTATCCACCGTGGAAGCTGCTAGCTATATAAAGGTATGGAGCCCTTGAAATGTGACTAGTGCAACCGAGGAAACACGTTTTTAATTTTATTTAATTTTGACCAGTTAAAAATGTTTGCTAACAGCTTTATTGAGAGAAAATTCATATACCATATTGTTTACCTTTTATTTTTTAATGTTTCCTTTTTAAAAAAAAATTTTTAACATTGATTCATTTTTGAGAGACAGAGAGAGACAGAGCACGAGTGGGGGAGGGGCAGAGAGAGAGGGAGACACAGAATCCGAAGCAGGCTCCAGGCTCTGAGCTGTCAGCACAGAGCCCAACACGGGGCTTGAACCCAGGAACTGTGAGATCATGACCTGAGCCAAAGTCGGACGCTTAAATGACTGAGCCACCCAGGCACCCCTTAACGTTTACTTTTTAATGTTTATTTATTTCTGAGAGGGAGAGAGAGAGAGAGAGCACAGGGGAGGGGCAAAGACGGACAGAGAGAGAGAGAGAGAGAGAGAGACAGAGAGAGAGAATCTTAAGCAGACTCCAAGCTGCCAGCACAGAGCCTGATGTGGGGCTGGATCTCACGAACCGTGAGATCATGACCTGAACCAATATCAAGAGTCAGATGCTTAACCGACTGCGACACCCAGCAGCCCCTAAAGTTTACCTTTTAAAGTGTATAATTCAGTGGCTTTTAATATATGCACAAGTTGTACACTGATCACAATTTATTCCAGAACATTTACATCACCCCTGAAAGAAACTCATAGCAGTCACTTCCCACTTCCTGTGCCTCCAACCCTCGGCAACCACTAATCGACTGTCTTTCTCTATTGATTGGCCTATTTTGGAAATTTTATATGAGGAAATCATACAATACATAGCCTTTTGTGTCTGGCATTTTTCATTTCTTATAATGTTTTCAAGGTTCATCAACTGATAACGTTAACGCGTATTCAATGTTATGGTTGAGTAATGCTCCATTGTATGTAGATGTCATCGTTTGCTTATCTACTCATCAATCGATGGACATTTGGGTTATTTCTGCTTTTTGACTATTGTGACTATTACTATGAGCATTCATGTAGAAGTTTCTTGGTGAACATATGTTTTCGAGTCTTTTGAGTTTATACCAAGGGATGGAATTCCTGGGTATGGTAACTCTGTGTTTCACTTTTTGAGAAACTGCCAAACGGTTTTCCAAAGCACATGCGAAATTTTGCATTCCCACCAGCAACGTATGCAGGTTCCAAATGTTCCACATCCTCACCAACACTTATCATTGTCCATTTTTTCCGTGTAAACAATCTAGTGGGTGTGAAGTAATATCCCATTGTTGTTTTCCTGTGCATTTCCTTAATGATTAATGATACCCAACATCCTTTCACATATTTACTGGCCATTTGCATGTCTTCTTTGGTAAGTGTCTATTCAAATCCTTTGCCGGTATAAATATTGGACTATTTCTTTTTTGTTGTTGAACTGTAAGCATTCTTTACATATACTAGACACAAGTCTCCTATATGGCTTGCAAATATTTTCTTTAATTGTTCTGAGTTGTCTTTTTACTTTCTTCATGATGTTCTCTGAGTCACAGAAGTTGTTAATTGTGAGAAAGTCCAATTTATCTATTTTACTTCTGTTGGTTGTGCTTTAAGGTGTCATACCAAAACCAAACGGAAACAAAACAAAACCAAAACCAAAACCCCAAGCGTCGCTTAAACCAAGTTCAACAAGATTTGCATCTATATTTTCTTTCAAGAGTTTCACAGTTTAAGCTCTCACATGCAGGTCTCTGGTCCATTTCAACATAATTTTTGTAGTTAGTGTGATGACCATCTATTGTATATAGTGTGATGTGCGGCAAAGGTACAAATTGATTCTTGTGCACATGCCTATCCAATTATTTCAGCACCATTTGGTGGGAAAGATTATTCTTTCCCCCATTTAATTATCTTGGCCCCTTGTCAAAAATCAATTGCCCATAAATGTAAGAGTTTATTTCTGGGCTCTCAAGTTTCTTTTATTGATCTGTATATATCCTTATACTAGTACCGCACTGTCTTGGTCATTGCAGCTTTGCAGTAAATTTTGAAATTGGGAAGTCTGAGTCCTCCAACTTTGTTCTTCTTTTTCAAGACGGTTGTGGCTCTTCTGGGTCCCGAGAATTCTCAGATGAATTTTCAGATTAGCTTGTCTATTTCCACAAGAAATACTTGTAATTTTGATGGCATTGCATTGAATTTTTTGATCAATTCAGAATGTGTTGGAATCTTAACCATATTAAGACTTTTAATCCATGAAACGTCTGTCTTTCCATTTATTCAGGCCCTCCTTACTTTGTTTTGCTGACATTTTGTAGTTTTTGATGTACAAATCTTGTACTCATTTTGTTAAATTTATTTCTAAGTGTTTTATTCTTTTTGATGCTATTATGTATGGAATTATTTTCTTAACTTTATTTTGAAATTATTCATTACTAATGTATGAAAATACAATTGATGGCTGTATATTGATCATGTATCCTGTAACCTTACTAAATTTGTTTGCTATTTGTAATAGTTGTGTGTGTGTGTGTGTATTCCCTGGGATTGTCTATATACAAGATCTAATCCTCTGTGAGTAGGGATAGTTTTATTTTTTCATTTCTAATCTGGATGCTTTTATTTTATTTTTACCTAAATGCCTTGGTGTAAAACTCCAGAACAATGTTGAATAGAACATTCAGGTAACAGTGAACATCCTTGTCTTGTTTCTGATCTTAAGGAGAAAGCATCTAATTTTTCACTGTCTGTTGTGATGTTATTTGTGTTTTTTAATATGTGGATTTTGTTAGGTTGAGGACGTTCCCTTCTTTTCCTAGTTTGTTGAGTGTTCTTTTTAATCAAAAAGGGGTGTTGGATTTTTGTCCAATGTTTTTTTCTGTGTCTGTTGAGATGATTGTATGTTTTTGTTCTTCATTCTATTAATATGATATGTTACATGGATTGGTCTTCAGATGTTAAGCCAACTTTGCATTCTTGGAATAAATCCCACTTGGTCATGTGTATAATCCTGTTTATAGATTGCTGGACTTGGTTTGCTAGTACATTGTTGAGGATTTCTGCATCTCTGTTCATATGGGATCTTCGTGAGTTTCTTCTCTGGTGGTGTCTTTGTCTGGTTTTAGTGTCAGGGTAATACTGACCTCATAGAATGAGTTAGGAAGTTTTCTCTTCTCTCCTATTTTTTGGAAGAGTCTGTGAAAGATGAGGACTTGAAATGTGGCCGTAACCCAAGTCAGTACAACGTCATGAAGAGTGTCAGCTTTCGGAACTCAGAAGAATGGGGCAGTGCTATTGATGAAGACATCAGGACAAGGGAGACCTTGAGAGACAAGGCTTCACTGGAGGAGAAAGGGAAGTTCCCGCAGAAATACTGCCAAGGGCATTCCCTCCTACTGCCAAGGGCCCTTGCCTCTTGTAGAAAGGCTCTGGATTGCAAGATGACCTCATTTCTCAAAGGAACTTCTCCAACTGGGCAACCGTTTCCTTGGTCATAGGCCAGTTTGAGCTTGCTCAGAAATGTTAGCTGTGTGAGCCTCCCCTGTGCGTTCTTCATCCACGGGGTGTGCGCAATGCAGATCCTTTGAACTTCAGTAACAGCTGCTTCCCAGCGCTGGTCCTGACATGCCCCAAAGTGTCTTCAGTTATTTCAGGAGGTGTCTTGCAATTCGGAACTAGTTTACTTGCAACTTTTTTTAAAAAGACATACATGTCATTTCAGATATTCCTGTTTGTTGTTGCTGTTGTTAATGTTTATTTTTGAGAGAGAGAAAGAGAGATGGAGCACGAGTTGGGGGGGGGGCAGAGAGAGAGAGAGAGAGAGGGAGAGAGAGAATCCCAAGCAGGCTCCGAGCTATCTGCACAGAGCCCAATGCGGGGCTTGAACCCACAAACCCCGAGATCGTGAGCCCAGCTGAAGTTGGATGCTTAACCGACTAAGCCACCCAGGGGCCTTAGATATTCCTTTGTGGTGGATGTGTCAGGGGAAGCCGAATGGGAAGGTAAGTGTCACGTGAGGAAACCAAAGCAAGAAAAAAAGTTGCAAGTTACAGAAGACTGAGAACATAAAGTGTAGGGTGTTCAGAAGTGTTTGGGAGATGTTCTGCTACATCTGAGTAGATGCTCCGTAAATATTTGTTAAGTGAAAAACAATTGAACCAATGAATATAACACTCAATGGGTATACGGGGGAGAAGGTATCAATTCTCTTGAGGTGTAAGTACAAAAATAAATACTAGAACAAAGATACAAGCCTTCTTAAACACCAAACGAAGTGTGTAAGTTACAACAGCAAAGAAAACACATCATGAAGAAAAAGAAATGGTAAGTATACACAACACACATGAATACACATGGTGATCACTATGTGTATTTATACACCATAACATAACATATAATATATCGGAGTTGAGATAAAGAATGTCTTATCTTTAAATGTGACTGGGTTTCACTCACCTACTGAAAAAAATTTTTTTCAGTATGGCTCAGAGCAAGACCCAATTATATGTGGTGTCTAAGAGACACATCTAAATCAAAATGATTCGGAAAGGCTAAAAATAAAGGCATGGGCAAGTGGAAATAGCAAGTAAGTGGAACCTGTGCTCCTTGATATGAGACAAAGTAGAATTCAGGCCAAGGAAATAATCAAACATTACAAGAAAGGATACTTTATAATGCTAAAAGCCGATTTCACGTTGTAAGCATAACCGTTATGAAAATCCATGCACCAAATAACTCTCTTTAAAAGGCAGCAAGTACAGATGGAAGGGGACACAGATAGAAACACACTGCTTAGAGTGAGTAGGGAAAGGTTACATTAGGCAGGGGGGGATGGAGACCTTCAGGGAGGGAGGATGCCGCTGCAGGTGGGAGGCCGAGGAAGCAGCAGTGGCAACAGAGTTTGGGGAAGAAGAGGATGAGATACACGTGTTCCGGACCCGCCGGGGCTACGTGCCATGTGTGGAGTCCCACAAACTTTCTGACAAGGTCCCAGTCAAAAGCCAGGGACAGAAATCCCCAGCGGCTACCCAGTCGGGACCCCTCTCACTCCTGAGAGCTCTGTACTTTCTCTCAACAAACTCTATGGCTCTGCTCACTCTCTGTTGTCATCCGTAAGAGTCATTCTTTGACTCCGTGAGACAAGGACCAGAGTGTCCCTCCCACCCTCCAGTAACAAGAGGAGACTTTAATACACCACTCCCAGGGCAGGATAGATCAAGTGGCAGAAATACAAATAAGGGCATAGCAATAAACAACATAATCAATACAGTAGATCTCACTGAGCTCTACTGAACTTCAGGACCTAATAATAGAATATTGCTTTCCTTCTCGACTGCACATGGAATAGTCACAACAATTGATTCAAGTATTAGGTCCCAAAGAAAGCATCAATATGTTCTATGCAATGAAAATATTACCATCAACACTTTATCACAGTGCAATAAAAATAGAATTAAGAAAACCCAGAAAGCGCTTCCAAGCAGACATTTAAAAATCTTCTATCAAGCAACTCTTGGGTGAAAGGGAAAATAACAGGCCAATATTACAAATACCTTCAACAAAACAAAACAGCCCCAAAACAAACAAGTAATGAAAACACTAAATATCAGAAACTCATGGATACCTTTATTTAAAAAAAAAAATTTAGCATTTATTTATTTTTGAGAGAGAGACACACACAGTGTGAGCGGGGGAGGGTCAGAGAGAGAGAGACACAGAATCCGAAGCAGCCTCTGGACTCTGAGCTGTGAGCACAGAGCCTGACACCGGGCTCGAACTCACAACTGTGAGATCATGACCTGAGCTGATGTCTGCCGCTCTACCGACTGAGCCACCCAGGCACCTCACATGGATACCTTTAAAGTAGAGATCAGAGGAAACTTCATAGCCTTAAACACTTAACATCAGTAAAAATAAAAGAATGGAAATGAATGAATTATATCAACGTGAAGTGTGAGAGAAAGAAAAACAAATGAACCAAAAGAAAACACAAGGAAGAAAACAATAAAGGTAAAAGCTGAAAAAGAATGGAGGTTGGGACTAGAAAACAGTGGGTCAAAGTAATAAATCAAAACTCTGGTTCTTTGGAAAAACGTTAAAAAAAAAAACCCCACGTAAACTACTAGCCAAATTGGTCAAAGGAAGAAGGGAAAGAAAAAAAACCGCAAGAAAAACAAAAAAAGAAATAGACAAGGGTGGAACAAAAGGGTCGATGAGGGAAACAAATGGAAACAGAATGAACCAGACTGTTTTTCAAATGAGTAACATAAGTGACATCAGCACTGTAAACAAGGCGGGGGAGGAGAAAAAGGAGAAATCAAACCTAAGTCATTTTGGAACAGTATGTTGACTAAATCCGTGAAAGCTAAAGACAACAAACCAACCAACCCCGAAAACAATGTTGAACTCCAGTTAATAGCTTTGATTTTTTCACAGTGCCATCAGATATTCTGAAACTGCTTTGGGGGTCTTTCCGTATGAGCAAATAAATAACTGTTTTGAGGGTAATTGGAATCAGCTCTGTACTGACTGGAAATGGATGTATCAGTATAAACTCAAGGGTTTTAATATATCTATTTTTATCTATCTATTGAGAGACATGGAAAGTGAACTATATGTGCATATCTATATCTACCTATATTTATGGATATCTCGAATATCTTGTAGTGACAGTGTAGCAGGATTCTCGCACAGAGAGTCCTGACATGGAGGCTTTTCTTTCCAGGAAGCAACTTTATTCCTGCCGGCACCGCTCAGTTGGGTTAGTACTTGAAGCACTGAGCCCGAACGCCACGTGGTGTAGTTTTTTATATATTTTTTACTTCTTTGTCTCCCATATATGGTAACACACAAACATGTAGTCTGATGAAGTGGTCTCATGTTACAAGGTTGTGAGGGATGTTGTCAAGTACGGGAATAGCAAGGTTGCCTTGAGGTATTTTTTTTTTCCTTTCCTTAGGGAGGGGACCTACTACAACAGAGCACAAAGGAGTGCTTGGAAAATGGTGGGGACAATCAAAAAGACAGAGGAGTCCACTTGGAGCGACTCCCACTGACCAACAGCAGGACAATTTTAGCACTAAAATAAATAATAATAGGGGGCGCCTGAGTGGCTCAATTGGTTAAGCTGGTTAAGCGTCTGATTTCGGCTCAGGTCATGATCTCGAGGTTCGTGGGTTTGAGCCCTGAGTCGGGCTCTGTGCTGACAGCTCAGAGCCTGGAGCCTGCTTCAGATTCTATGTCTCCCTCTCTCTGTGCCCCTCCCCTGCTCGCTCTCTGTCTCTCTCTGTCTCAAAAATAAATAAATATTTTAAAAAAATTATACAGGAGGTGGTTGTTCATTGCAGCATTGTTGATAACTGGTGAAAAATTGAAAGCAACTTAATTGTTATTAACAGATGATATCAACAGATGACAACAGATGGATCAGGAAGTTGTAGTACAATCATACAATGCATTTGAAATGAAAAAAAAATAGGTCTACATGTGTTAACATGTACAAATCTCAAAACCAAAATTTTAGGTGGAAAACGCAGGTAGCAGAAATTTATGGTATAAAATTTATAAACACAGAAAACAATAGTGTATGTTGTAAAGAAAACGATGCATGTTGTGAAAAATAGCAGGGGGAAACCTCACTAAAGTGGAGCTCCGAGGGCGCAAGAGGGGGCTGGTACCCCTCCATGTCAATTATAGGCAGAATGGTCAATTACAGACTCTTACAGAAGAATCCTCATCGGAAAGAGTGATCAATTACAGGCTCCAACAGGGAAAAGATGCACATTGTATCTCCTGTAAGAAATCAACTACCCCTGCAAGGCAGTCAAGGAGAAACTCCAACCCCCCCCCAACTCTTCCTTCTCTGCAATGAACTTTTTGTTCAAAAGAACCCCTCCCAATTTCCTCCTTCTTCCCCCTAAAA
The DNA here is from genome assembly GCA_028646485.1 of Cryptoprocta ferox. Taxonomy (NCBI): domain Eukaryota; kingdom Metazoa; phylum Chordata; class Mammalia; order Carnivora; family Eupleridae; genus Cryptoprocta; species Cryptoprocta ferox. The sequence continues at coordinate 70,912,624 of CM053579.1, forward strand.
TAACATTCCAATTCTTTGTTTTTTTGTTTGGACTTTCTTACGGTTGTGCCATAGCTAGAATGTCCCAAATTGCAATTCTCTGCCTTTCCCGAATAAGTCCATTCTTGTTGGTAAAATAACTTTTATTTTAAAGGCTAACATTGTCTATGAATAAAAAAGGATATAGAGTTCGTGCCCTGGAGTGATTTGGCATTTGAAGAGAATCAAGTAAGTATAATTACATTGCAGTACCACAGAAGCCACAATGAGACTGGGACCCCATAGAGCCGGGGGAGTGGAGAAGGTGGAGGAGTTATTTCCCAGAAATGGCAAAGCCTGCCATGCCTCTTTCCCACATTGAACCACGTCCTGAAAAATAAGAAGGGGTTACCCAGGTGAAAGAGAGAAAGGAAGGGTGTTTCTCACAGATAATGACATTTACAAAATCCACAGGGGAGAAACCGCAGAGCCTGGTTTGGAAACTGCCAGTGGTTTCTCAGAGCTAGAGGGGGGGGGGCAAGAAAGGAATGAGGGGTATTGATAGGCACCCCCGGACATAGGCTCTGATGGGGCTAAGGAGTTTCACTGCCTTCTGAAGGCTGCAGGAAGGCTAGAAGAAAACTGAAGCAGAAGAGTAACAGGTGCATCACCAATTATGAGAGGAAAGATCAGTTAGTGTTTTTTTGGTGGTTGTTGTTTGAAAGAAAAACAAGCGGGAAATAACAGGGCCTCAACTGAACCAGAGGAGGTGGTGACTGAGAGAGAACAATGTGTCCAACCAGTAGGACTCAGGGAGGGACGGATTGGCTGATTCTAAGAGGAGAGGATTCCAAGAGGCTCCGGGCCTAGGCAATCTTGGGTGCATGATGGAATGACAGGGACTGCGTTTTGTGCCACCTACCCCTGTCCCTGGCCACCCTGATTAGACCAGAAACGAGCACCTTACAGATAAAGCTCAAGTATAAAAATGAGGGAAGGACTGGGGATGGTGGTTACCACTGAATGGGTTTTCATGGGGTGGGGGTGTGGTTTTGGATTCTTCTAGAACGTCGTAACCACAAAAATAAAAGCCGATGTAAATGTAACATTAAGTGGTGTCGCATTTCTGGGAGCACACGGATGTCACTTTGTTTCCTGCACTCTTCTGTGTTTGAGCTAAATTGAAGAAGCAAATGGCAAAAAAATGTGATTAGAGTCGGAGGAGCTTGAGCTCTATAAAGGGGTTAAACGAGAAAGCGGCGGGGTGGGGGGGAGCGGTGTGGTTCTGTCTCTGTGTGCACAGCACGTGTGGAAAGGAAAGCCTCCCGGGACCTGCTCTCGGCTGGGAGGGTGAGGGTGGGTGGGGGAGGAGAAGCGCGCGGAGAGCTTCCGCCCCGCCCCGGCCCCGCCCCGGCCCCGCCCCGGCCCTAGCCTCTCACCCGCTGCAGCTCCTCCTCCTTCCGTGACGCCGCCTCCCGTTTCTAGGCAACGCAGCGGGATTTAAACAACGCGGCCGCTACTTGCCCGCCTGTCTTTTCTAGGCAGCTTAAACCCTCGGGTGCTGAGAGCCATGGCCCTGCCGCTGCTGCCTGGCCACAACTTCAACCGCAACGTGAGTAGTGAGGGCGCCCGAGGTCAGAGGTCCTGGCCAGCATCTGGGGTCCAGATGTGTGGCCACCTCCCCGGACCCTACTCAGCCATTTCTCTGCTCTTCGACCTGTGGATTGGGGACAACTCCGACCAAACTTTGTAGGCTGGTGAAACCCTTACTCTCTGCGTCCCCCTCCCCCTGTCTCTCCACCTGCATCTGGATGCTTTAACTACTGTTAGATACATGAGAGTATGGGTGGCAGGACCCGCCAAGGTAGCCAGTGGTAGTGACGGTGATAATCATCCTTGAGCGTTTAAGGTGTAGGTGTTGTGCTTTAGTCGCCCGACACGGCGTTTGATGCGTAGCTACTATTTTTATTCCCATTTTACAGTTGAAGAAACCGAGGCACAGAGCGATGAGACACACTCGCTCACTGGCCAGACCTGTACACGGTTTCAGTGTGAAACTGAGGCAGCCTGACTCCACAGCCTAGGTGCCTAGTCGTTGACTTTAATATACTCTGTGTGAAAGAAATACAGTTACTGTTACTAAAGCGAAGAAACCTGGCGCTCCCGAGGCTGCTGGGAGCAAGGAGGAAACGGTTCATTCCACCGGCCTCTAAAAGTTTGATCGTACACTTTATAGAGAGAAGCATCCAAACTTGGAGGAGTTGTTTTTTTTTTTTGTTTGTTTGTTTGTTTAGAATTGGGAGGCGTTCATTTCAAAGCGAGATAAACGTCCAAAACAACACCGTATCATGACACGAAAAACGCTGAGCACGAAAGCATTTTGCCAATAATCAATAGCACCTGATTTAAACAGTAGCGCGGGGGTGGGGGGAGGAAATGATTCACGATTTTCTTCAGCGGGTCACACAGGAGGTCACTTGGGTTTGCCAGTTGTGTCTTGGGTAGAAGGGAGGTTAAAGCGCTGGTGGGAGGGAAGTGGAGGTAGCCCCTCTAGGTGTTTTTGTAAACCTTTGACAAATTTAGAAAGCAGGCAGCAGGCCGAATGGAGCATTTGACTCTATGGATTCAGAGGTGTCTTGTTTCCACGTTGTTCGCCCTCAAGTCCCAGTTTTCTTTGGAGCTTCGGGCCACCGGATTCTGATCTCCAAGGGTCCAGTTGGCGGGACCAGCTTGCTTGTGGAACACGGATTTGTGCATTTTTTGGCCGATGGGCAGAGGCTGGCCTTCCAGCCTAGCACTGCCCCTTGCTGAGATGAAGCCAGCCACACAAATAAGAAAGACCCCAGAGGGGCAGGGCATGAAAAAGAAAATTCCAGAAGAAGCAGGCTGTGCCAGAGTAATTTTGATAAAAATTGTAAGTAGAAGGCACCTGGGTGGTTCAGTCTGTTAGTGACCAACTTTGGCTCAGGTCATGGTCTCACAGTTCATGGGTTCGAGCCCCACATAGGGCTCTCAGCTGTCGGCTCAGTGCCTGCTTTGAATCCTCTGTCCCCCTCTCTCTCTCCCTCTCTGCGCCTCCCCTGCTCATGTGTTCTCTCCCTCAAAATAAACATTAAAACAAATGTAAGTAGAGCTCACAGCTTTGGGCCCAGTAACACTTGTAGATTACAGATGTTTTACTTGATGCCCCTTGCCCTGCTGCAGAATGGAGGCTCCCATGTGCTTGAAGGAACGATTTTAAAATCTGGAAGGCGATACTCAGTGCACCTCACCTTTTTTTTTTTTTTTAATTTATTGTGAAGTACAGTACACGTGCAGAAAGATGTATAACGGGATGATCCCAAAACGGACCTCAAGAAACAAAATATCACTAGTATTCCAAAACCATCTCCCTCGCCTGCGGTTGTTGGATTTAGCAAATTCAAATATATGTCCCCAATACTGCATGGGACCTCCTCCTCCTAAAACTCTTTGTTGTTTATCTCAAATTCAAATTTAACTGGATGCGTTACATACATGTATTTTTAAGTTTATTTATTTTGAGAGAGCAGGGGAGGGGCAGAGAAAGGGAGAGCGCGAATCCCCAGCAGGCTCTACACTGTCAGCACAGAGCCCAACTTGGGCTCGAACTCCTGAACCGCGAGATTATAACCTGAGCCGAAACTGAGTCAGATGCTTAACCCACTGAGCTACCAGGCGCCCCTTGAACATCTGTTTTATGGAGCAATCCTACCTGTCACCCTTTCCGGTCATTACCCATTTCCTACTGTCCAGAGTTAATCATTCTGGCTGCCCGGGGCTATAGTTAGATTTTGTTTGCTTTTGTACATCCCATCGATGTGAATGTCTGGTGTTCTTTTGTGACTGAGTTATTTGAAGCTCAGTATTGTGTTTGTGAGATTTGTGTATGGGGCCCTCCGTGGAGGTGGTTGGCGCATTTTCATTGCTCTTTAGTATTCCATTGTGTGAGTGTGACATTTATATACTCATTTTAGGCTTGAGAAGGGATTTGCTATGTTTGGGGTTATTAAAAAGAGTTTGCTGAGGGGCACCTGGGTGGCTCAGTTGGTTGGGTGTCCAACTTCAGCTCAGGTCATGATCTCGTGGTCTATGGGTTCCAGCCCCGTGTCAGGCTCTGTGCTGACAGCTCAGTGCCTGGAGCCTGCTTCAGATTCTCGGTCTCTTTCTTCTCTCTGCCCCTCTCCTGCTCGTACTCTGTCTCTCGCTCTCTCTTTCAAAAATAAATAAACATTAAAAATTTTTTTTAAAAAGTTTGCTGTGACTATTCTTGTTCACGTCTGTTGGTATGATTGCTAGATCATATGGTTTCCATACATTCAGCTTTAGTAGACCGCGTCCGAGTGCTTGAGCCATTTTAAATATCCACCATTTTATGCACCTGTCTCTCCACATTCTAATGCTCGATATTGTTGGCCTTTTACATTTTACTCATTTTGATCAGCGAGGGTAGTGAACCTATAGTATTCATCTGCTCTCAACCTGATTCCTGATGAACTTGAGCATGATTTACACATTTATTGGTCATTTCTCTTTTGTGTAGTGCCTGTTAATGTCTAATTCTCTACCAGGTTGCCTCCCTTTTTTTACTTCTATAGATTTTGAGTAGGACTCTTCTGTCAGACATCTATGTTGCAAACATCTTATAGTCTGTGGTTGGCCTTTTCACTTAGTGGTGTTTTTGAGGAGTAATTTTTCCTTTAGTGATTTTTGTTATCTCTTGAAGAAATTGCTCCTTACGCCAAGTTCGTGGTATTCTTCTGTGGTCCCTATTGGAAATTTTGTTGTTTTTACCTGTCACGTTTACCTGTTTATTTACTTATTTTTATGTTTGTTTATTTTTGAGAGAGACAGAAACAGCGTGAGCAGAGGAGGGGCAGAGAGAAAGGGAGAGAGAGAGTCCCAAGGAGGCCCCGCACTGTCCTTGCAGAGCAGGACACGGGCTCGGACTCTCAAAACCGGGAGATCACGGCCTGAGCCGAAACTGTGAGTTGGACACTTAACCAACTGAGCCACCCAGGTGCCCCTTACCTTTCACATTTAGATTTCTAATCTAACTAGTATAAATTGTGTGTGTGTGTGTGTGTGAGAGAGAGAGAGAGAGAGAGAGAGAGAGAGAGAAAAGAGAAGGAGGAGAAGAGAAGGAGGAGAAGGAGAAGAAAGAAGGGGGAGGAGGGGGAGGAGGAGGAGGAGGAGGAGGGGGTCAGGTTGTATTTTTCCCCATAGGGATATTCAGTAGACCCAGAACCATTTATTAAAGGATACAATTGAATTAAGTTGCAAAGATCTTTCTGGGTTCCTTTAGCGATTCATGAATGGACAGTATCCAATTGAGCAGATAGAAAAGAGCTCTGAACAGCCATCCGAGCAAGACCAAGACGTTTTATAGGCAGAAGGGGAATGTTATACCAGGCAAAAATTGAATTGGTTACTATAAAGTTATTTTCCTTTTACGGGGTTGTGGCAAGGGATTTTTAGGCAGATTACCTAACTAGTGTTGATCGGGAGATTCATGATTGGCTGGTTTAAGATTCTGTTTCTGGGGGCGCCTGGGTGGCTCAGTCGGTTGAGCGCCCGACTTCGGCTCAGGTCATGATCTCACTGTTCATGGGTTCGAGCCCCATGTCAGGCTCTGTGCTGACCGCTAGCTCAGAGCCTGGAGCCTGTCTTCGGATTCTGTGTCTCCCTCTCTCTCTGCCCCTCCCCTGCTCACGCTCTGTCTCTCTTCTCTCAAAATAAAATAAAGACAAAAAATTTAAAAAGAAAAAAGATTCTGTCTCTGGGACAGCCAAAACTGTAAGTTAAGTTTCAGTTTGTGACACGGGGCTTAGCATGATCGGCTCCATTTAGGGCCTGCTGTCTTGTCTTTTAACCCGTTTTTGGAAAAACCCTCCCTTTCTCTACTTCTCTGTCCTAAGTGTCCAAATACATGTGGGTCTGTTTCTAGGTGCGTGAGCGTATTTGAAAAACATTATTTACTTTATGCCTCAGACCAGTAGGAGAGTGTGTGTGTGTATGTGAATTAGGGAATGACACTATACTTAACTAGATACCTTGGGCTGTCATTTAACAGATTAGTATTTGTATATTGGCCGTCCTGGTCTGTGTCCAAATCAGGTGGCTGCATTTAAAAAAAATCGCTACACTAACCTTGGTCCGGACTGTGTTGCCAAAAAACTGTTGATTAAAAATGTTGTACTGCGTTAAAAGATCGGAGGTTCTCTGGTGCCTTGTCAGAAAGCGAGTAGGGCCAAATCCGTCCCCCACCCTTTTTTTAATCACTCCCCACCTCCTGCCAATTACAGAGCCTCGCTTGCTAAATTAAATTATCAAGAGAAAAACCTTGGCCTCCTGGAGGTAGCATAATTACTGGCTGTTTGGGTTTAAAATTCTAACCGGAGCTAACTTTTCCTGCTTTTCTTAGAAATTAAAAAAAGAACGGGTTTCTCCCCTTAATTAGCTGCTGGTAGTCGGTCCTGAGCAGTCGATTGATTTCTGCCCACAGCTAGGTAATGTGCCTCCTATACTTCTTTCTCTGAAATACGGGAAGTATTTCTAAAATATAAGCATTTGTACCACTGAGGACTTTGAAATTATTCGGAAGTGAACTAATTGAAAACCTTAGGGAAAGGTCACCGCTAAATCCCAGACCCACGGTATAGTTTTCCAACAATGTACAGGCTAGATTTGTTTTGAGCTAAGAGAATCTCAGGCATACTGTCAAATATAATAGGATATTAAAGTTAAAAGGGACCCTTCCAGCCAAAGCTGAAAGTCTTTTACTACAGATAATGAGGAGTACACTTCCTGTTTTTTTAAATGAAGCTGTCTTGCCACCACCTTAAGAGGGTTTGTCGTAAATAGTCCACTTCCAATTTACAGTGAAGCAACTGTTTCCTTAAGAAGAAAAAAAAATATTTGAAGTCACAGCCACAGAATGAAACAAATTCAGAATCTCTCTGCCTTTCTTACAAAAGGGTGTGGGCAATATCCTGAAATTGATTTTTATCTAGACTAATCTAAGCCTATTTACTAATCTATAAGGAAATCGTGTTCTTGGGGAAATTTACCAGCCATGTAAATGAAAAACAGCTGAAAGACGCACTATGCCTAATACCTCTTGTACATATTGACTTTATCATGTGATGTTAGATAAATCAGTTTAAATTTAGCTCAATGACAAAGGTAATCTAAAACAATCACTTTATTCCCAAGGCGGAGGGTTTTCCCCCATCTAAAATTCTGCTTACAGATTCCTGGTTATGGTTTTAGTGGTCAATTCCATTGCCTTAAAATAACCCACATCAGGTGCAAACCCTTCAATCTGACCAGCGTTGTTAAAAAAAAACAAAACAAAACGGATTAGAAAAGAATAAAAAATCAGAGTAGTGCATGATGCATGGAACAGTTAAGTATTGCTTCATGAACTTTTGTTTTCTGTAACGTGTGCGTGTGAACTGGGTTGCACTAAAACCTGTTTGTTATTGTGGTTGCAGAGTGTGAAATACAGTCTCATTAGAGTTGTCTCCCCCAGTTCTTGCCTCTGTTTTATTTTTCAAATGTTTATTTTTGAGAGAGCACAAGTGGGCGGGGGGTAATGAGAGGGGGACAGAGGATCCAAAGTGGGCTCTGTGCTGACAGCAGTGAGCCCTTTGTGGGGCTTGAACTCACGAACGGTGAGATCATGACCCGAGCTGAAGTCGGGTGCTCAACCAACTGACCACCCAGGTGCCTCTCTTGTCTCTTTATTTTTAAAAATTTTCTTTTAATGTTTGTTTATTTTTGAGAGAGAGAGAAAGAGAGAGAGAGAGCGCGAGCGCGCACGCGAGCACGCGCTCGAGTGTGGGGAGGGGCAGAAAGAGAGGGAGTCACAGAATCCAAAGCAGGCTCCAGGCTCTGAGGTGTCAGCACACAGCCTGACACGGGGCTCGAACTCCCCAACCATGAGATCTTGACCTGAGCTGAAGTCAGACTGACTGAGCTACCCCGGCGCCCCTCTTGTCTCTGTTTTAAATTCAGATCTTCAGGGGCACCTGGGTGGCTCAGTCGGTTGAACGTCCGGCTTCAGCTCAGGTCATGATCTCACTATTCCTGGGTTCGAGCCCCGCGTCAGGCTCTGTGCTAACGGGCTAGCTCAGACCCTGGAGCCTGTCTTCAGATTCTGTGTCTCCCTCTCTCTGACCCTCCCCTGATCACGCTGTCTCTCTCTCTCTCTCAAAAATAAATAAAATATTAAAAAAAAATTCACATCTTCAGTTTCCCTCCAGGTCAGATCTAGTCTCTTACCCTTGAGGAAGCCTCAACAGATCCTAGTCAGATTTTTTTTAATTATCATAAAATTCATATAAAATTAACCACTAACAATTTAAAAATGTGCCTACCATTCAGGGGCGTTTGGTGCCTTCACCAAATGTTTTACAACTATCACCTCTATCCAGTTCAAAGACCTTGTCATCATCCCAAATTTGAATCTTTTTACCTTTTCAGCTCTGGGGCGACTCCTGTATACAAGTAATTTGTACAGCCCTTGGTATATTAACACGATCCATGAGTTGTAGATGAAATGATCCAGTAAATAATGGTCTTTTCTGTGTAAAGGCTAACCGGTTTCTGTGGATTTGCTGATTTTGGTCAACTTCCTCCCCTCCATGTGGGTTTCCCTTCCCGCAAAGGATGTCAACTCTAATGCAAGAGGGAGCGCAGTAGAGAAACCTTTAGGGGCTTTTTCTTGACTGTAAAATTTCCTACTTGCTTCTTTCCCCTTTCCCCCTTATCCAAGAAGACCTAAAAATCTTCTTATAGTTTCTACTATAGAGGACCCCAGTAAGGTATGATACATACCTGTAAGGTGGTACATGGTATGAACAAGAGTAGTTCCCTCCCCCATTTAAACCTAAAAATGACTTTTAGCCAGCTTTTCTTAAAAAAATAAATACGCAATCAAGCTTAGCTTACTTATTTTTCTTTCTTTTTTATACATTTTAAAAATTCATAAGGCAGCATAATACATTTCTGTTCAATAACTGTTTTAATCTAAGATGGGGTTTTTTTAAAAAAGTAGGCTCAGTTGATTTAACTTAAATAAAGGTTGTCCATTCACTTTAATGCTGTTTACAACATGAAAACAGGTTGACAGTGTTAAATAAGTAAAGTTACTAAAACCATATGGCAAAGCAATAGGAATTTTTATTATATATATATTATATATTATTATTCCTATAGCCTGAGCTTTAATTTAATTATTTAGTTAAAAGTTAGAGAGAGAGAGAGAGAGAGAGAGAGAGAGAGAGAGAGAGAGAGAGGGAGAGCTTGAGTAAGGGAGGGGCAGAGAGCGAGGGAGAGAGGATCTCAAGCAGGCTCTGTGCTGTCAGCACAAAGCCCAACATGGGTCTCCAACCTACCAACCTGGAGGTCATGACCTGAGCTGAGATCAAGAGTTCGACACTCAAGCGACTGAGCCACCCAGGTGTCCTGAGTTTTGAGCGTTCTTTATACATTCTGGATACAAGTCCATTGTTGGATATGTGCTTAGCAAATATTGCCGCCCAGTCTGTTGCTCAAATTTTCATTCTCTTAAAACAAGGCTAGAGGGGCGCCTGGGTGGCTCAGTCGGTTAAGCGTCCGACTTCAGCTCAGGTCATGATCTCACGGTCCGTGGGTTCGAGCCCCGCGTCGGGCTCTGTGCTGACAGCCTGGAGCCTGCTTTGGAATCTGTGTCTCCCTCTCTCTCTGCCCCTCCCCCACTCACTCTCTGTCTCTCAAAATAAAAAGGTATAAAACATTTAAAAAAAAAAAAAAACAAGGCTAGAAACTATGCATACATTTTTAAAGATAAAATACAACATGAATCCAAACTAGTATTCCCAATGCAAATGAAGGATTATAAGGTTTTTGTTTAACTTCTTTGATTCTGTATTTATCTTTTACTTACATTGAGAATCTTGATTCATAAGGATGTTAGCATAATTATTTTCTTGCTTTATCCTACCATAAATGAAGATGGACATCCATATAATAGTTTCTGATGAATAATAACATTAGCAATTTGAGTTTTGAAATGGTTTCAGATTTCTTTGTCGTTTTATTTTATATATCCCACTAGGAACGTATTATTCTTTTTTTTTTTTTTTTTTTTAACATTTATTCATTTGTGAGAGACAGAGCATGAGTCGGGGAGGAGCAGAGGGAGAAGGAGACAGAATCTGAAGCTGGCTCCAGGCACGCAGCACAGAGCCTGACGCAGGGCTCGAACCCATGAACCTTGAGATTATGACCTGAGCCGAAGTCGGACGCTTAGCCAACTGAGCCACCCAGGTGCCCCAAATTATTGGGTTTTAATTTCACTTAAATGATTCCTGATAATATGGTAAGGTCACCTGCTCAGTCCCCAGTTAGGTTTGTTTGTTCCATTTTGCTGTTGCTTTTTGATAAGAACTTTGTTTTATTATGGTGTAAGACTAAAACATTTATAGGGTTTCAAAGTTTACAAAGTGAGGTGCATTCAGACAAGGACAGCGTTTATCCCTGTTCTTTTAATCTTATCTCCCCCGCTTCCCTCCATAAGTGACTTAACCCAAAACTTTTATTTATTATTATTATTTTTTTGGTTTTAAAACAGCAAATTAAAATTTTTTATAATGTTTTTTTATTTGAGAGAGAGAGAGAGAGAGCACGAACAGGGGAGGGGCAGAGAGAGAGGGAGACACAGAATCTGAAACAGGATCCAGGCTCCAAGCTGTCAGCACAGAGCCCGACAATGGGGGCTCGATCTTGTGAAACACGAAATTGTGACCTGAGCTGAAGTTGGATATGTTTAACCGACTGAGCCACCCAGGTGCCCCAAAACAGCAAATTTTAAAATGTATTCACATGGCCTCTTAATATATAGACGGTAGCATACTCTACACATTCTCTTACATCTTCCATTTTTCCTTATGACTGTGTATCTTGGAGACCTCTTCATAGTGTTGTATAGTTTTCCTCATGTCGTTAGAATGTGTACATTCCATTCACGGCTGCATAGTACTCCATTGTGTGCACTTACCAGCGTTTACTCAACCCATCCGCTTTTGATGTATAGTTGCATTTTTTCCAGTCTTTTGCTATCATAAATACTGTTGCAATAAACAGCCAAAGTTGTGCTTCAAAAGGAACTATTGAAAAAGTAAAAAGGTGGGGCACCTGGGTGGCTCAGTCAGTTAAGCGTCCAACTTCGGCTCGGGTCACGATCTCCCAGTCCGTGGGTTCGAGCCCCGTGTCGGGCTCTGTGCTGACAGCTCGGAGCCTGGAGCCTGCTTTGGATTCTGTGTCTCCCTCTCTCTCTGCCCCTCCCTCACTCACTCTCTGTCTCTCAGAATTAAATAAAGACATAAAAAAATTAAAAAAAAATTAAAAAGGCTGCCTGCAATATGGGAGAAAATCTCTGCAAAGCATATATGTGATGAGGGACCTATATCCAGTATATATAAAAATGAGCAAAGGATCTGAAGAGACATTGCTTCAGAAAACCTTTACAAAATAACCAGTAAACACATGGAAAGATGCTCAATATCACTAGTCATTAGGAAAATGCAAATCAGAGCCCCGGTGAGATATTACTCCATACGGGCTAGGATGGGTATAACAAAGAAAAAGACAGTAACCAGCGCTGGCAAGGATGTGGAGAAATTGGAATCCTCATGCGTTGCTAGTAGGAATGGAAAATAGTGTTGCTGCCATGGAAAAGTCTGCAGTTTGATCAAAGTTTAAATAGAGTTACTGGGGCGCCTGGGTGGCTCAGTCGGTTAAGCATCCGACTTCGGCGCAGGTCATGATCTCACTGCTCATGGGTTCAAGCCCCGTGTCTGGTTCTGCCAACAGCTCAGAGCCTGGAGCTGGCTTCAGATCCTGTCTCTCTCTCTCTGCCCCTCCCCTGCTCGTGCTCCCTCTCTCTCTCTCTCTCTCTCTCTCTCTCTCTCTTTCTCTCTCTCTCTCTCTCTCTCTCAAATATAAAGTAAAATATTAAGAAAATGTAAACATATTTACTATATGATACAGCATTTCCGGGTATATCCCCAAGAGAAAAGAAAATCTGTATCTACAAAAAAAAAAAAAAAAAGTGAACATGAATGTTCATAACCACATTATTCATAATAATCATAAAGTAGAAATAAGCCAAATGCCCATCAGCTGATGATTGGATAAATAAAATGTGGCATATCCTTACAATGGAATATTATTGGGCTGTAAAACTACTGATACATGGGGTGCCTGGGTGGCTCAGTCAGTTAAGCATCCGACTCTTGATTTTGGCTCAGGTCTTGATCTCACAGTTCATGAGATCAAGCCTCATGTTGGGCCGTGTGCTGACAGAGTGGAGCCTGCTTGGGATTCTTTTTTTCCCCTCTCTGCCCCTCCTTCTCTCTCTGTCTCTCAAAATAAATAAACACTTAAAAACAACTACTGATACACGCTACAATATGAAGGAGCCTCAAACACATACTACAAACAATATGCAAAAGACTATGTATTGTATGATCCCATTTACGTGAAATGTGCAAAATACGCACATCTATAGAGGCAGAAAGTAGAGGAGTGGTTGCCTAGGCCCGTGGCGGGGGTGGGGAGGGGGATGAAATGGGGAGTGACTGCTCAGGGGAATGAGGTTTCTTTTTGGGATGATGAAAAGTGTTTCCTAACTTTGCACCACTTTGTAATGTAGTTAAACCCCATTGAATTGTATATTTTAAATGGGTAAACTTTATGATCTGTAAAGTATAATTCAATAAAACCGTTAGAAAATAAATAGCCAAAGAAAGGAGTCGGTGGTGAGAAAGGCCAACAGTAGATACCTATTGTGCCAGATCATGGGATGGTTTTGGTTTGAAATGTTTTGTTACTTGTTTCCAGCAACTACTGAAGTGTCCTTGAAATCCCATTATTTCAGACCGGGCCACTTCTTGAAGCTGAAATATTTGGAAATGACCATATTCCATCGCTATTCCTAACTGTTGATTTTGGGGTTCGGAAATTAGAGTCACTCTGCCTCTTCGGGGAGCAAACACTTTGGTCACTTTGGTATTCTGTTCTCAACTTTATCGCTGTGTCACTTGGGAGAGATCCTTTGGGCTATAAGTAACAGAATACCTGACGCACAGTGGCTTAAGCCAAATTGGTTTTCTCATCAGAAAAACTCTAGGGGCGCCTGGGTGGCTCAGTCGGTTAAGCGTCCGGCTTCCGCTCAGGTCATGATCTCATGGTTCGTGGGTTCGGGCCCAGCGTCGGGCTCTGTGCTGACAGCTCAGAGCCTGGAGCCTCCTTCAGATTCTGTGTCTCCCCCTCTCTCTGCCCCTCCCCTGCTCCTGTTTTGTCTCTCTCGGTCTCTCAAAAATAAAAATGTTAGAAAAAAAGAACTCGAGTGGTGTGGAGGTTTCTGGTTTGGGCAGGGGCGGATGAATGTCCTAAAGGACTCAAAACTCTTTTTATCTCCATTCTGTCATCATTAGAAGGTTGGCTTTGCTGTCTCTGCTCTGTGGCCTCATGGTTGCCAGGTGGTTGCTTCAGCTCCAGACATCACAACTTCTCATAACCATGTTTAAGACAAGTAGGAAGGAGTGGGAGGCAAAAAGGCTCTTCTGTCAGAAAACAGAGTGTTTCCCAGCCCCCCAGTAGATTTTCCCCTTCCATCTTCTTGGCTAAAATTGAGTCACATGTCTCTCCTTTGCTAACGGGGTATTGGGAACTTGATTTTTCACCACCTGTTTTTGGAGCGGGGAAAGAGAAAAGGCAGTACATAATGGCTTTGGGGAGCTCACAAACTTTGCCACACCAGCCACAGACTCAATACCTGTGAGTCTAGATGCCTTCTCAGCCTTAGCAGCCCTTTCTTTAAAATATTTTTGTTTTTGTTTCTAAAGTTTACTTATTTATTCTGAGAGAGAATGTGAGTTGGGGAGGGACAGAGAGAGGAGGTGAGAGAGAGAATCCCAAGCAGCCCTGTGTGGGGCTCAAACTCACGAACCATGAGATCATGCCCTGAGCCGAAATCAAGAGTCAGACGTTCAACTGACTGAGCCACCCAGGTGCCCCTAAACCACCCAATTGTTGGTTTACTTACCTCCTTACTGACAGCATTGTCATTCTCATTCCTCTTCCCATCTAGATCTTAGCCATCCCCCCCCCAAGTTGGCTCTCCTCCCCCCTTCTCATTAGCCTTCCCCAGCCCTTTCAAGTAGGAGCCCTCTCTCCAGTCTACCCAACCCTGAACACGCCTAGGTTGTCCACACCACCCATTTACTGGCTTGTTGCCTGTGTGTGTTTGGTGTTCTTTATGTGTGATCGTGACGATCCTCAGCTGAGAAACTGGGCTCGATTGCTCTTCGGGTCCCCTTTCCTTACCTGGGGCAGGCCCTTAGAAGGTGCCTGTTGGACGCCTCTACTCACCTGTGGCAGCCATGCCTAAAAACCAGAAGGGGTCAACATGGTTTTGGGAGAATCCTCTCTGGCATTAGCTTCTCGCCTGTGTCTTCCGCTGCTGCTGTGAAGCAAAATATTTCTTTTTTTTTTATTTTTTATTTTATTTTATTTTATTTTTTGAAGCAAAATATTTCTGATTTTAGTAACAGTAAGTAGAAGCGGGGAAGAAAGTCCTTGGCCTTTGTGACTTAAATAGGGTCTATAAGCCTTTCAGGATGCGTGGCTGAGACAAAGCATGAAGACGTCACGTACAAGTTGTGACTCAAAGCCTCTTCTCTGGCCTATTGGGCCATGCGGAGGGGCATCCAGTTTGGCATTTTCTGGAAGCCGCACATTTTCCTCTGAGCCTTCATTATAGGCAGGGCCCCTTAAGAGCCTAGTCCCCCGACAACAGGATTGTAGATACTCACTAGTGCAAACGTAAAGGGATTTCTTGGGCCACTTCTGGAGAAGTTTATCCTGTCACTCTAGCCGTAGAGAGGACAGAGCCAGCTCTGGAGGGGAGGGCGTCCCCAACGCATAAGGAAGGGGGGAAGTGGGCATGTGCACTCCCCACCCTCCTTAACCAGGCCCCAGGATGCCTAAATTCGACCTGGAAACTCTCCACTGTGACAAAAGTGACCAGCTTGGCCAGCTGAAGGCCAGACTAACCCTTTGCATTCCTAACTATGTGTTTGGCTTCCCAAAGGAGGGAGGGGTCACCGTTCCTAGAGTTTTGGGGGAGATCAGGTCGGTCCACATGGCTTACAGTTGGCTTAGACTACCTTTCCTTCGTCATGGGAGTTTGGCCGTTGAAGCAGAAATGTTGTTTTTATCATTTATGGGACTATTTCCATCTCAATTTTGTGGGACTTAAAATCCCTTATTGCTCATCTGCGTTCATGTTCACACTTCATACTTTACAAAATGGCAGATGTGTGGAGCGTTTCCTAGTCACCAAAGGAAGTGGACCGTCTCTTTGCTTTTATCGTTCATTGAAATCTTTATTGAGGAAATTGTAGATCACGGGTAGTTCTAAGAAATCCTACAGAGGGATCCCGTATACCCTTTCCTCAGTTTCCCCTTGGTAACATTTTGCAAAACCCTATAGTGTAATAGCACAACTAGATATTAACGTACTATAATCCACTGATCGTAAGATTTCCCCAGCTTTAGGGGCTCCTCCGGGTGGCTCCGTGGGTTAAGCGTCCCGGCTCTTGGCTTTCGGCTCAGGTCATGCATGATCTCACGGTTCATGAGTTCAAGGATCATGTCGGGCTCTGTGCTGACCGTGCGGAGCCTGCTTGGGATTCTTTCTCTGTCTCTCAAAATAAATATTAAAAAGAAAGATTTCCCCAGCTTTACTCACAGTCATTTGCGTGTGTGCATTGAGTCTGTATGGTTAATCACATGTGTAGGTTACTGCGGTCACCCTGATAGTGAAGATACAGACCAGTCCCATCATCGTGGGGATCTGTCTTGTTACTCTTTTATAACCCCCCTTCCCCCCACGTCCTTCCCATCAGCTGCACCCTCCCCCTTGTCCCCCATGCCGACATGTCTGACTCTTGGTAACCACTAATCTATTCTTCATTTCTTTCTTTTTAAAAAAAAATTTTTTATTAATTTCTTTAGAGGAAGAGAGCGTGCATGAGTGGGGAGGGGGAGAGGGAGAGGGAGAGAGAATCCCAAGCAGGCTCTGTGCCCAGTGCAGAGCCCAGTGCAGGGCTCGATCCCACAACCTGAGATCATGACCTGAGCCAAAATCAAGAGTCGGTTGCTCAATCCACGGAGCCACCCAGGCGGCCCTCTGTGCTCCCATGTCTAAAATCTCATTACTTTGAAAATGTTACCCAAATGGAATGACGCAATGTGTATACCTCTTGGGACTATTATTACTATTTTTCACTTAGCCTAATTTTTTGGTTGCTAATATCTAGATTGCTGCGCATATCAGTCGTTGGTTCATTTTTATCACTGAGTAGTAGTGCGTGTATGGACCACCGTCTCTTTAACCATTTACTTGCAGGAGGACAGCTGAGCGATTGCCAGTTTTTGGCTGTTAGAGATACAGCGGCTACGGACATTCATGTCCAGGTTTTGGTGTGGACATGTGTGTTCACTTTTCTGAGAGAAATGTCCAAGAGTGCAATTGCTGGATCATATGGTGATGACATGTTTAGCTTAAAAAAAATAAAAGCAAACTTAACCAAGCTAATTTTGAGAGTGTGTGTACCATTTTACATTCCCAGGAGCAGCCTGTGAGTGATCTAGTTTGTCCACATCGTTGTCAGCATTTAGTGTTGTCACTATTTTTTATTTTAGCCGATAGGCGGTGTAGTGATACTGGACTGTGGGTTTAAATTGGCATTTCTCTGATGGCTTATGTATGAGTTGAATATCTTTTCATGTGCTTATTTACCATCTGTATATCCACCTTGGTGAAATGTCTGTTTATATCTTTTGCCTGTTTCTAATTGGATTGTGTTTTTACTGTTGAGCGTGGAGAATTCTTTATGTATTCTAGATACTAGCCCTTCATCTAAGATGTGGTTTGCACATATTTCCTCTCAGTCTGTAGCTTGTCTTTTCATCCCGTTAACTGTCTTTCTGCATAGCAAAAAAGTTTCTAATTTTGATGAGGTCCAATTTATCAATTTTTCTTTTTTATGGATCAGGCTTTTGACGTTAAGTCTCAGAACTCTCTGCCCAGCTCTAGATTCTGAAGATTTTTCTCCTGTTTTCTTTTCTTCAAATTTTTATAGTTTTACACGTTCTGTTCGTCTGTGATCCATTTCGAGTTGATATTTGTAGAAGGTGTGATGTTTAGGTCATGATCCATTTCGTTTTGTCCATGGATATCTAATTACTCCCAGCACCATTTGTTGAAAAGGCTATCCTTCCTCTATTGAATTGCTTTGCACCTTGGTAAAAACTCATTTGAGCGTTTTTGGGTGTTCTCTTTGAGTGTTTTCTGTTCCTTTGGTCTATGTGTCCATCCTTCTGCTAATCTTCCAGCTTTTATTACTATGGTAATATAGTTAGTATGCCTTAATATCAGGTATAGTGATTCCTTCCACTTTTCTTTCTTTAAAAAAAATTTTTTTTTATTGTTTACTTATTTTTGAGAGCAAGAGAGACAGAGTGTGAGCAGGGGAGGAGCAGAGAGAGAGGGAGGCACAGACTCCGAAGCAGGCTCCAGGCTCTGAGCTGTCAGCCCTGAGCCCAACGCGGGGCTCAAACTCCCGAACCGTGAGATCATGATCTGAGCCGAAGTCGGACGTTCAACCGACGGAGCCACCCAGGCGTCCCTAAATGGATTAGTTTGTAATGCTTTCTACTGCAAATAATGGAATACCTGACCAATAGAGGCTTAAACAAGCAGGGTTTTTTTTCCACCAAGCAGGAAGTCTGGAGGTAGGTGGCTGCTGGCATTCATTTAAAGGCTCCACTTTGTCTCAGCCCGCATTTCTGGGATCGTCTCCGCCTTTCTGCTCCTGATCGCAAGGTGGCTGCTGCAGTTCCAGCCATCATATATGCATCTCATGGCAAGAAAAGGTGATCTAGGGGCAGCGTCACTTGCATTTGTCCCTTGGCTCAAGTGGAAAAAAGCCTTTTCCAGACTCCCAGAACAGACTTCTAAGGAGGCCGAGGAAACAAGTGGAGTGTTTTCCCTTTTCTGGCTTCTAAATGGAGACCAGCAAGGGAGAAGCAATTTGGGAATGGATGTACTAATCAACTACAGTGAGCTGGCAATTTTACCTGACTTTGGGGGAAGTTATTAGAATTCGTTTTATTGATTGGTGCTTTGGGTTTAATTAGAGAAAAAAAATTAGAGTTTTTTGAGGAAGGGACTGCACATCTCTTTAGATCTTACTGACTTACATTTTATTTTCCACTCTACTGATTTAAATACAATATTAAATATGGAAAACCAGGATGCCTGGGTGGCTCTGTCTGTTGAGCATCTGACTCTTGATTTTGGCTCAGTTTTGTGGGATTGAGACCTGCCTTGGGCTCTGCACTGACAGCATGCTTGGAATTTTCTGCTTGGAATTTTCTTCTCCGTCTCTCTCTCTCTCTGCCCCTCCCCTGCTTGTGCACTCGCTCGCTCGCTCTCTCTCAAAATAAATATCTAACACCAATCTTATTGTTATATTGAGCTGATGGCTAAGCATCATGAGCACAACAATTTTCCAAGTTAGGTTTGGAAAGAGAGGAAAATTAGCTTAAAAAATGGAAGTTTTCTTTGACTTGGCTTTTTTGTTTTTACATTCGGGGTTTTGTTTTGAGTGATTTAGCTTTGTTAATGAGTAATGGTAGCTTTCCTGCTCTTACGGTCCTGAGCTCTAAGATCCCACTAGACCTGAGGCAATATTGTTGTTATTTTCTCTGGGAGGTTCACAGAATCTACTGAATGACTTTTTCTCTCTATAAAGTACAGAAAACAAGAAAAGGGAAAATGAATTCCTAAAATAAATAGAATATGAAGGGAGGAAAAAAAAAAACCAACTATTCATGGAGCAGAAGCCAACCAGTCTCACACCTGATGAAGCAGGAATGTCTAAGAATGATAGTTGTAGGTAATTCTAGACCATATTTTCCATCAACCTCAAAAACACAGAAAAGTAAGTTGTTGTTAATGTACATGGAAGTATTAAGTACTGGGGCACCTGGGTAGCTCAGTTGGTAAAGCATCCTCCTTGGCTCAGGGCATGATTTCACGGTTCGTGAGTGCGAGAGTCGGGTCAAGGCTCTGTGCTGACAGCTTGGAGCCTGGAGCCTGCTTCAGCGTCTGTGTCTCCTTCTCTCTCTGCCCCTCCCCTACTTGTTCTCTCTTCCCGCCCCCCCCCCCAATAAATATTAAAAAATATATCAAATGTTTAAATAAACATTAAAAAATATATATGGGGTGCCTGGGTGGCTTAGTTGGTTAAGCCTCCCACTTTGGCTCACAGGTCATGATCTCGCGGTTTGTGGATTCGAGCCCCACGTTGGGCTCTGTGCTCATGGCTCAGAACCTGGAGCCTGCTTAGGGTTCTGTGTCTTCCTCTCTCTCTGCCCCTCCCCTACTCCTGCTCTGTCTGTCTCTCTCAGAAATAATAAACATTATAAAAAATTAATATGTATGTTCTGTATGGCATTACAAAATTAATATATTAAAATTAATATATAAAATTAATATTTAATTAAATTACATTAATTATACAATCATATAAAATATGATTATTATATTCATTAGTTTAATATATTAAAATTAATATATAAAATATATACACAAAAGTTGATATATACACACGTGTGTGTATATATATATACACACATACACATGTGTATATACACACACACACGTGTATGTATATACACACATACGTGTGTGTATATATACACATATATGTGTGTATATATGTGTATATATATAAAATATGAACTGGGTCTCTCAGTCCTCATTTCCAGTAACCACTGATGCCTGGGAAAGGCTTTCTTCTATAGCACTCTCTAATACCTGTCCTGCTTGTAAGGAAAAGGTGGTGGTATCAGCTATTTTTAGGTCCCATTATCTCATCTATTTAAGTCACGGTCATCATTTGCCTTATTATATTTGTCAGAAGTAAAAGTATTAATTCAACCTTGATGATGTAAACAAGGGGAAGTCTTTCGCTTTTCTCTAAGATGCACAAAATATGCAAGGCCCAGCGTTTAAAGGCTCAGGCAGTGAGCGTGCCTCCTGGGTTAACCGCTTACACTAGCTGAGTGACCTTGGGCAAATGACTTAACCTCACTGTGTCTGAGTAGCCCCATCTATCAGATAGGAGTAATGATAAAGCACACTCAGAGATTCACTCTGAGAATTAAAAGGATTTAATGTTTTTAAAGTACTTAAAACAGGGGCGCCTTAAAACAAGGGTGGCTCAGTTGGTTGAGCGTCTGACTCTTGACTTTGGCTCAGGTCATGATTCCAGGGTCATGAGCTCGAGCCCTGTGTCGGGCTCCATGCTGAGTGTAGAGTCTGCTTAAGATTTTCTCTCTCTCTCTACCATCCCCTGCTCGCTTGCTCTCTCTCTTTTAAATAAATAAAGTACTTAAAACGGTGCTATAGGCACATTAGCCGTTATGGCTACAGGGATGACATTCATATCTGCAAAGACCGGCTTCTAGCTCGGAGTGGCCCTAATGAGCGGTCCGTTTCTTCCCAGGCGCGTCATTCTTCCTGCCTTTGTCACGGGGTTGTGACGCATCTGGACTTTGCCGGGCGGCCTAAAAAGGAACAGGGAGCCTCTGATGTCCTGGAGCCCCCAAGGAGAGATTATAGATGGATGATCAACTCGTGAGGCTGGTGACTAGAGCCTGCTTCTCAGTTCGGCTTAGCTTTATGGTTTCTGTAGTAGCCCTGACAGCTTATTGATTATTCAGGAGTCAAGCCGAGCCTGTGATAGAATTGATCTTCCCTGATCTTCCCGGCTTTAGCGACTAGGAAGTGGGGGTGGGGGGATCAGTTATTAATTTGATGAAAAGCATCACGGGCAGTCTGCCTCTGGCTGCCAGCTTTCCAGTAGCTGTCTTCTAAGCCAGGTGGGACCCAAGGAGTTGAGATACCAGGGAGCACTGGATCTGAGGATAGGATAGTCCTCACCTTGTCAGTCACGGAAGACACTTTCCTGGGGGCGCCTGGGTGGCTCAGTCGGTTAAGCGTCCAACTTCGGCTCAGGTCCTGATCTCATGGTTTGTGGGTTCAAGCCCCGCATTGGACTCTGCGCTGACATCTCAGAGCCTGGAGCCTGCTTCGGAGTCGGGCTCCCCTGCTCTCTCTGCCCCTCCCCTGTTCATGCTCTGTCTGTCTGTCTCGGTCTCTCAAAACTGAGTAATCAAAAAAAAAAAAATTAAAAAAAAGATTTACACTCTTAGCAACTCTCAAATGTACAGTTCAGTATTAACTATGTCACCATGTTGTATATTACATCCTAGGACTTTTATAACTGCATGTTTATACCTTTTGACCCCTTTCACTCATGCCCACTTCCCTCCCCACCCCAGCCCCCACCACATCTGGCAACCACCAATCTGTTCTCTGTATCCATGACCTTGTGTGTGTGTTTTTAAGATTCTATATGTAAGTGAGATTATATGCTATTTCTCTTTTTCTGTCCTATTTCACTTAGCATAATGCCCATATATGTTGGACCTTGGCAAGATTCTATTTTTTTTAACGGATGAATAACATTCCAAGAGTGTGTGTGTGTGTGTGTGTGTGTGTATCACTCGTCCTTTATGTTTTTATCATGTCTTAGAGGCTATTGTAAATAATGCTGCAGTGAACACAGAGGTGCCTATATTTTTGAGAGCTGTGTCTTCTTCAGATAAAAACCCAGAGGAATTGCCTGATTGTGTGGTAGCTCTATTTTTAATTTTTTTGAGGAACCTCCATACTGTTTTTCACAGCGGCGGCACCAGTTTACCTTCCCACCAACAGCGCAGGAGGGGTCCCTTTTTTCCATGTCGTCGCCACTTGTTATTTCTTGTCTTTTTGATAATAGCTCTTCCATGAAGTGTGAGGTGGTATCTCATCATGTTTCTGATTTGCATTTCCCTGATGATAAATGATGTTGAGCATCCCTTTGTGTGTCTGTTGGCCATGTGTGTCTCCTTTAGAAAAATACCTGTTCAGGGGCACCCCGGGTGGCTCAGCCGGTTAAGCGTCCAACTTCGGCACAGGTCATGATCTCACAGTTTGTGGGTTCGAGCCCCGCATTGTAGGCTCTGCGATGACAGCACAGAGCCTGCTTTAGATTCTGTCTCCCTCTCCTCTCTGTCCTTCCCCTGCTCGTGCGAGCCTGTGTGTGCATGCTCGTGCTCTCTCAAAAAATAAACATTAAAAAGAAAAAAGAAAAATACCTGTTCAGATCCTCTGCCCATTTTTGCCATTGTATCATTTATTTTTGCGCTCTTGAGTTGCACGAGTTCTTCATATATTTTTGGATATTAACCCCTCATCAGGTGGTAGATTTGCAGAAATCTTCTGTTCACCAATGCATCATCCTTTGGCAAACAGCCATTGCCCTGGCCGTATACTAATCCTGGCAAAAGGTTAAAGCTTAAGCAACAAATGCGGGATAATGGTTACCTCTGGACAGGGAGGTAGGGCCACGAAGAGGGGTTTCATTGTGATCTGAATTAAAAAATATTATTTTTAATGTTTATTTTTGAGACCGCGTGAGCAGGGGAGGGACAGAGAGAGAGGGAAATGGAGAGGGAGACACAGAATCTGAATCAGGCTCCAGGCTCCGAGCTGTCAGCACAGAGCCCGATGCGGGGCTCGAACCCACAAACTGTGAGATCATGACCTGAGCCGAAGTGGGACGCTTCACCGACTGAGCCACCCAGGCGCCCGTGAAAAAAAATTTTTTTTTTAATTTAGGGCTGTGGATGGATGTTCATTATATGATATGCTATATACTACAATAAATATTTACATTTGTTTTTTAAAATGTTTTGAGAGACAGCGCACGCACGCATGAGTGGGGGAGGGGCGTGGGGGGGGGAGAATCCCAAGCAGGCTTCAGGCTGATGTGGGGCTCTCTCCCATGACCACGATCACAACCTGAGCTGATACTAAGAGTGCTTAACCCACTGAGCCACCCAGGCGCCCGTATTTACATTCGTTTGTTATGTATACTCAATTATTACTGATATTTAGCTCCTTGTGCACAGGGGCAAAGGGTATTTGGGAATGGACTTCCTAGGCCGCAGGGCATATACCCTTTTCACGTTTCTAGGTATTGCTGGATCTCTCCTCCAGAGCGACTGTCTCCTTTACTTTCCTAGTAGCAGGTACATGCGAGTTGATGTTGGCCCACATCTTTGCCGGCCCTTGGTAGTATCATCCAGGCTTTTCTCTCTCTCTGCCCAGATCCCCAGAAAAGACGGGAGGGCAGTGAGGGAAAGGGATGGCACGGTTTTAAGATTAGGATGACCGTGTCCACTCTGAGGAATTTTCCAGTTACGTTTACTTTAATGAGGAGAAGCTTTTATTTTCTGCATTGGTGAAAATAACATTGAGACTTCTGTGGGAAAACTATTACATTTTTTACTCTTAAGTAGAAGACTTTTTTTCTTCCCTGTTCGCACTCTTAGCAAATAAGTAGACCAGTTAGCAAACTAATGTTCTAAATGTTCACTTGCAGTTGTAGTTATTTTTAACTGCTTTCAATAGCATGGAGCGTTGGGTTTATTCCTTTTGCTTTTCAAAGTTTTGAATTTGCTAAAATGAATTGAAAATGTGACACAACCTTCTGGGTAAAGATTGATCATAATTTTTGTTGTTGTTGTTGTTGCCACTCGAATATGTGTTTTGTAATGGGCAAAATAAGCTACAGGAGATGTGTTTGCTTTTTCAAATAAGTAAGGCACGGGACACCTGGGTGGCTCCATCAGTTGCATGTCCGACTCTTGATTTCAGCTCAGGTCATGATCTCGCAGTCGTGGGATCGAGCCCCACGTCGGGCTCCACACTGGGCATAGAACCGGCTTCAGCTTCTCTCTCTCCCTCCCTCCCTCTCTCTCTCTGCCCCTCCCCCCAGTCAAAAAATAAAAAACAGAAACAAGAAAACAAGATAAGATGTAAAGAGTAACTTCAGCCATTTTCTGTTGTCCCTTGTGTTCACAGGTGGGAAAGGAGAAGTTCCACAAATCTCAACATTGGGGCTTTTGCAACAATGTTAGGATGCTGGTGAGTGAAGATAAACCTGGAATCGGTGGAGAACCGCTTCTCGGGCAAAAGACGAAGCCTAAATACAGCGCATTTCCTAGAGGAATGGGAAGCTCTGCACCATCCTGGGTCGCTTTTGATAAGCAGGTAAGTCACACGACATTGGGAGACGTGCAACCTTAAACTGTTCCACATCCGACCTAAGAAGTATTGAGAAAATGAGAGAGTCCGTAATGTAGGTGTTAAGGCTAGTTCTCTTGAAAAGACACAGTCAAGAACAAAAGTACCCTTGGGGGCGCCTGGGTGGCTTGGTCTAACTCTTGGTTGCGGCTCAGGGCATGATCTCTCGGTCCGTGAGTTCGAGGCGCGCATCGGGCTCTGCACCATCGGTGCAGAGCCTGCTTGGGATTCTCTCTCTCCTTCGCTCCCTGTCTCTATCTCTTTCCGGTCTCAAAATAAATAAGCGAACTTGAAAAAAACAAAACAAAACAGTAAAAGTACCCTAAGCAAACAAAAGTGATCCCTGCTTCCGTTTCTGACCAGGCACACTGGCTGTAGGACATCAAGTGTTCACCTTTCTGGCCTAATGCTTATCACCCTTCCTCTCCTCTCCTCTCTGGCCCCCTGTAGCCACTTAGAGTCTGGTCAGAGTGTCACTTTGGCTTAGTGAGTTGCCATTAACGAAGTCATTTTGTTTGATTTGAAACGTGCCATTAAATAGCAACAGAAAGAGGGCTTCTTTTTTCTGCATATGAATTATGGTTCCCCATCCCTGAGAACCAAAGGGTGGCAGGGCAAGAATTCTAGAAGTGAAGGAGAAAGGTGCCCTTATTAGAGAAGAGTCTGAAACTTTTTAACGTATATGTTTGTGCACATAACACGTACATACTGTGGCATATTGATCACTGATAAAGGCAGTCCATTTGAAGGTCTTAAAAGGGACTAGGATCAAAAGGGGGAGGGAAAAAATGCAAGGCGACCAGTTATTTCCCATAAGGCGCAGAATGCATATGCTGTGTTTATTGCACAACCCTGTATCATGGCCTCACACTTTGTTCTCCAAAAAGGAACCTGTTACTAGATTATTTAGGTCCTGTAATTAAAAAATAACTCAGGACTAGATAAAGAATCGAACCCTTAATATGCTTAGTCTACCAGGTGGTTTTTAGCAGCCTTCGCATGGATTCGTTGGCAATACTTTGATTCTAATTAAAATATCTTCACATTTGGGAGAAGTGACATATTCTATGTCATCTGTGTTAGAGTTGATCAATTAGAGCACATACATATATATATTTTTTGAAGCCCAGTTCTGACACGGGGATCTAACAGACTGCAGGGAATCTTCTTCCCAGGGAGAGAGACCATTTCTGCTTTGAACACGGACCATTATTTCTCTCTTTCTCCCTCTCTTTTTAAATTAAAACAAAATTTATTTTCGGTACCTGGCCCAGTGCTGGGCCCAGAGTTCACAACCAATTTCTGGGCTAGCCTACCTGGAGGGACCACGCATAGTTTCCCATTAATATCAATCTTATAGGTGTTTGCACATCATCATTCTAGAATATTTAATTTGCAAGGGACAAAGAACAGATTCTATTTTTACTTCTTGTGTCAAAAGAGGATAATGACGATAGTTTAAACGAATCCACTACTGAATAAGTAATGTTGTAGGTGGCAATATAGTCAACTGTTCTCTTGCCTTGAAAGTTGAACATTCATTTTATTTCCTGTTTTTCTCTAAGTGCCTTTCAAACCTATTTTGCAGCCCTTTAATTACTTACAAAATTATGTAGAACATTTCATGAAGTTGGAATGATTTTAGCTTTAAACGACTCGAGAAAATGAAGAGCTTGCTCATTGTAGCCTAACTAAATGCAACATAATTCTTTCAGTTATTTTGTTGGTCAACTTCAATTAAATATTCATTGAGCTTTAAATGAGACACTAAGACTATGAAATATTTACGTGCTCTGATGAGATTGTGAACTACAGACTGGTTAATACCCAGAGCACATTATAAAATAGCGCTTTCCACGTTCATGGTTCAGCGAAACAAGTCAACACCTGTTAAATCAGTTTTCTTACAAACGAGACATTTTTAACTCATTGCCAGTTTTTCTGATAGCTTTTAATCATTGCAGTCTATCTAGGGTTATCGTCTCAAACCATAAAAAGTAGAAATAAAGGTAGTTCTTTGGAAAGTATATAGAAATCTAATTTCTTTTGAGTTCGTTTATTTCGAGAGAGACCGAGACAGTGCGAGTTGGAGAGGGGTAGAGAGAAAGGGAGAGAGAGAGGATCCCCAGGCAGGCTCCATGCTGTCAGCACAGAGCCTGACGAGGGGGTCAAATCCACGAACAGTGAGATCATGACCTGAGCCGGAATCAAGAGTCAGACGCCTAACTGACCGAGCCACCCAGTGCCGCTCGATATCTAGTATTTGTAATAGATGCCCTGGCACCCGCCAGATCCACATTAGGGGTGGGTACCCATCTCCACAGCTTCAGCATGTGCTTTGGCAAAGAGCTCACACCTATAACCCTCCGTGGAGTGTTGCTCTTGGCCGTTAGGCATTACATTCTTACCTGGACAAACCTGGATGGTTGCCCTGGTCCCTTCACCACAAGAGGAGGCAACAAATGGCTGATGGGTTGTCAAGGGTAAAAAGATGAGCTGCCTCACGGGCGGCTGGGCAGACCAGTCGGTTGACCGTCCGATTTCGGCTCAGGTCACCATCTCAACAGTTTGTGAGTTCGAGCCCCGCGTCGGGCTCTGTGCTGTCAGCGCAGTACCTGCTTCATTCAGATCCTCTGTCCCCCTCTCTCTGCCCCTCCGGGCTTGCGCTCTCCCCCCAAAAAAAATAAATAAATGTTAAAAAAAAAAAAAAAGCTGAGCCTCTTCAAGGCTGGACAACTGTGTACTGTGGATTTAGCCCCTAGCCCCTTGTGCATCAGGCCAAGGCCAAACTTTACATGAGATCGCATCCTTGCTTGGCTCATTTCCCTTCCCTTGGGTGTTCCTGTCTTTAGAAGTTTCCCCTCTAAGAGTGTGCCCTTCGTAAATCACATGCACCTAAATCCCTGTTTCAGACCCTGCTTCTGTGGAGCCCAGCCTAAGAGAACAATCTGGATTTCATCCGGGCTGCAGGCGCTGAGCTGTCCGCCCAGAGCCTGCCGTGGGGCTCGAACCCACGAACCGTGAAATCATGCCCTATGCCGAAGTCGGATGCTTAACCGACTGAGCTGCCCAGGTGCCCCCCTCTCCCCTTCATTCCTACGGAGGGGAGGGAGCACTGATTTGCTCCTGGCTGAAGCTGTGCCCACTGAAAAGTGTTCAGCTGCCCAGGCTCCTTGGCAGCTAGGGCTGGCCGGGTGACTCCCTGCTGGTCAGCGATGTATGGGCAAAGGTTTACTGGGGAGGGCTCCTGGGAAAGTTATTTTTCTAATCAAGAGAGGCCCTGGCTGATCTGCTTTTTTTCCTGCTCTTTGTCACACTTTTGTTTTCCTGGGTGGAGCTAGTGCCCCCCACCCTGGCATCATGGAGCCACCCTTTCAGGCCGGGCTGCCTCTTTCTGGACTTCTTGTGTCAGACGTTCTCAATGCAGAGATGCCTCTGCAAATGTGTGTTGGTGTTTTGAGTTGTTGAGGCCAGTGGGGCCCTTGCCTTGGGTGCAGACTTCAAGGAGCACCCCAGAGCTCGGGAATCAAGCGACACAATTGTTTAATGAACAATCTCGAAGAATCACAATCCGTGCCAACATTCATGATGAACAGCAGAGCAGTATTTTAAACAGAGACAGGCTCAGTAACTGCCGCGCTGAGCCATGTTGGAGGCTGGGGCAAAAGGAAACACCAGTACTACTGATTCCATTTTCTTTAACATTTCGGAATTTGGGGGTTTTGCTTCTCATGGAATTTTTGCATTCATTGGGATGTTTTTAGTCACCTTGCCCTTAAGCAGTCCATGGTCTGCAGGTGCTGCTGCTCTTGCCTCGCTGTGTATTTTACCTCCTGCGATATGGGGAGGGGGGCAGCCCTAGATGGGGGAGGAGAACATTCTTCCTAAAATGCCGGTCCTGCTGCCATTGAGAAACACGCTCGTCCTTGCCAGAAACCCCTGTGATCCAGTGGCAGGATTTATGCAAATGGCCAGTCATCCCTGCACCTCCACCAGGAAGAAGCAAGCGTGGATGATTGTTCTCTCTATAAATGAGGAGTCATTTGTAAGAAGCAGGCAGGGACCAGGGTTCTGCGGGGTGTGTTCAGAGGCACTGGAACGAACTACCCGTGTGACTGTGGCTTTGTCACTTTACCTCTGAGTCTCTGTTACCTTGAGTGGTATGCGGGCCTGGGCTGGCTGATGACCTTTTTTTAAAAAATTTTTTTTAAAAGTTTATTTTGAGACAGAGCACAAACAGGGAAGGGGCAGAGAGAGAGAGAGAGAGAGAATCCCAAGCAGGCTCTGTAGTATCAGCACAGAGCCCGATGCAGGGCTCCATCTCACGAACCGTGAGATCATGACCTGAGCTGAAATCAAGTGTCGGACACAAACCAACTGAGCCACCCAGGCTCCGCGACTGGCTGTGACTAAAGGCAAATTGCGCTTGTTTGTCCTAGAACTGAGCCCAGATCTGGGTCTCCTGGGCTGGGGGTTCTTTCTAATTACACCAGGTACCTACATTATTAATTGAAGTTTAGCATTTAGTAGTTTGTGATCTGCTGATGTTATTGCATATGATCTATCATTAGATGCTTTTATAAAAAGGCGGACTAGTTAGAAACACTCAGATGACTGAATGTTTTTATGACTTTTATCTGGATGTTAAGTGCCATTTGCATCAACTCTACAATTATGCTCTCATTTCTTTTCATTTGGCAGCGGCTCCTAGTTATCCTAATTTGTTTGCTATTTTGCAAATGACTCTATTATAGTAAGTGGCAGGATAAAGGTTGATCCTATGGGGGATGCCTGCATTTAAAAATAATTATTTCATTTTTTCCATCTATTGTAAACATCATTATAATCAGAATGACTGGCCACAGAATTAGAATTTCAATAACTTTGCATTCATTGGCGTTGGATTTGTGGTAAGCTGCTGATGTGGTGCTGTATGAATCTTTACACTTTGAACAATAGAAAAATAAATTTTTAAAACATCTCTTGCATTGCCCTGATTTTTTTTAGGTTTAAAAATTTTAGTTTTTTTATTGATGTGTCATTGACATATGTTTTGTTAGTTTCAGGTTTATAGCATAGTGATTCCACAATTATATATATTAGGAGTTGATCACCATGGTAAATCTGGCTACCATCTGTCACCATACTGAGTTGTTACACTATTATTAACTATGCTATACGTTACATCCCTGGGTCTTCTTTATTTCATAACAAAGTTTGTACTTTTTAACCCCCTTTCAGTACTTTGCGCATCCCTCTACCCCGCTCCTCTCTGGCAACCACCAGATTACTCTTTGTATCTAGGAGTCTATTTCTGTTTTGTAGTGTTTGTTCATTTGTTTTGTTTTTTAGCTTCCATGTAGAAATCAAGTCCTACAGTATTTGTCTTTCTCTGACTTAGTTCACTTAGCATAATGCCTTTTAGGTTCATCCATGTTGTTGCAAATGGTAAGATCTCATTCCCTTTTATGGCTGAATAATATTTGTGTGTGTGTATACCATTTTTTAACCCATTCATCCATTGGTAGACACCTAGGTTGCTTCCCTATCTGGACTATTACAAAGCCGCAGTGCAGTGAACAGAAGGGTGTGTGGATCTTTTCAAATTCGTGTTTTCTTCAGATTAATACCCAGAAGTGGAATTGCTGGATCATATGGTAGCTCTAATTTTTAATTTTTTGAGACACCACCATACTGTTTTTCATAGTGGCACCATTTTGCTTTCCCGCCAACAGTGCGTGAGGGTTCCCTTTTCTCCATGTGCTCACCAGCACTTGTTATTTCTGGTCTTTTTAATAATAGCCATTCTGACAGGTGAGGAGTGATATCTCATTGTGGTTGTGATTTGCGTTTCCCTGATGATTAGTTATGTTGAAGATCTTCTCATCTCTCTGTTGGTCATCTGTATGTCTTCTTTGGGGAAGTCTGGTCAGGTCCTCTGCCCATTTTTTTCATTGGATTGTTCTTTGATACTGAGTTATGTGAGTCTTTTATGTACTTTGGATACTAACCCCTTATCAGTTATCCTATTTGCAAATACCTTCTCCCATTCAGTAGGTTGCCTTTTTGTTTTGTTGATGGTTTCCCTCACTGTGTAAAAGCTTTTTACTTTTATGTGGTTCTATTTGTTTATTTTTGCTTTTGTTGCCTTTGTCTGAGGAAACCCAGACTGGTGTCTAAGAGCTTATTGCCTATGTTTTCCTCTAGGAGTTTATCCGGCCTTACATTTAAGTCTTTAAACCACCTTGAGTTTATTTTTGTATATGGTAGAAGAAACTGGTTCGGTTTCCTTTTTTTTTTTTTTTTGCGCATGTAGTTGTCCAGTTTTCCCATCACCATTTGTGGAAGAGATGGTCTCTTTCCCATTAGATATTCTTGCCTCCTTTGTTGAATATTAATGGACTAGAAGCGTGGGTTTGTTTTTGGACTCTATTCCACTGATCTATGTGTCTGTTTTTGTGCCAGTACCTTACTGTGTTTTGATTACTACAGCTTTGTAGTATAGTTTGAAGTCATGGAGCATGATACCTCCAGCTTTGTTATTCTTTCTAAAGATTGCTTTGGCTATTCAGGATCTTTTGTGGTTCCATATGTATTTAAGATTATTGGTTCTAGTTTTGTGAAAAATTACCATTGGTATTTTGAAAGGGATTGCATTGAATCTATAGATTGCTTTGGGTAGTATGGACATGTTAACAATATTAATTCTTCCAATCCATGACCATGGTATGTCTTTCCATTTATTTGTGTCATCTTCGGTTTCTTTCATCCAGTGTCTTATAGGTTTCAGAGTTTACCTGCTAGGTTAAATTTATTCCTAAGTATTTTTTCATTTTTTTAAATTCAGTTTTTAATTTTAATTCCAGTATAATTAACATACAGTGTTATTTTCATTTCAGGGGTGCAGCATAATGATTCAGTAATTCTATACATTACTCAGTCTTCAACATGAGAAGTGTACTTTTTAATCCCCATCACTTATTTCAGCCATCCCCCCACCCCTCTGGTAACCATCTCTCTGTTTTCTATAGTTAAGAGTCTGTTTTTTTCTTTGTCTCTCCCTCTCTCTTTTTTCTTTTGCTCATTTGTTTTGCTTCTTAAATTCCACATATGAGTGAAACACGGTATTTGTCTTTCTCTGACTGACTGACTGCACTTAACATTATACTCTCTAGTTCCACCCATGTCCTTGCAGGCTTTTTTTTGTTTTGTTTTGATGCAATTATAAGTGGGATCGTTTTCTTAATTTCTCTTTCTGGTAGTTCATTGTTAAGGTATAGAATACAACAGATTTCTGTATATTTGTATCTTGCAACTTTACTGAATTTATTTATTCTGATAATTTTTTTTGGTGGAATCTTCAGAGCTTTCTGTGTAAAGTATCCTGTCATCTATAAATAGCAGTTTTAATTCTTCCTTTCCAATTTGGATGTCTTCTATTTCTCTTTCTTACCCCATTGCTCTAGCTGGGATTTCCGATCTGTGTTGAATAGAAGAGGGGAGAGTGAGCATTCTTGTGTTGCTACTGATCTTAGAGGAAAAGCTTTCAGCATTTCACCATTGAGAATGATGTTAGCTATGGGTTTGTCGTATATGGCCTTTAATGTGTAATATGTTGATTGATTTGTGGATATTGAATCATCCTTGCATCCCTGGACGATCTCCCACTTGATCTTAGTGTAGTTGAATTTGGTTTGCTGATATTTTGTTAATTTTTTTGCATTTATGTTTATCAGGGATATTGGCCTGTAATTTTCTTTTCTTGTGGTGTCTGGTTTTGGTATCAGGGTAATGTCAGCCTCATAGAATGAGTTTGGAAGTGCTTCTTCTTTAATTTTTTGGAATAGTTTGAGAAGGATATTAGGTATTAATTCTTCTTTAAATGTTTGGTAGAATTAACCTGTGAAGCCATGTGGTCCTGGACTTTTGTTTGTTGGGAGTTGTTTTTTTTTTTTTTTTTTTTTTTTTTTTTACTGATTTAATTTCATTACTTGTGATGGGTCTGATCAGATTTTCTATTTCTTCTGTTTCAGTCTTGAAGTCTTGAAAGATTGTATGTGTTAGGAATTTATCTGTTTCTTCCAGCTTGTCCCATTTGTTGGGATAGAATTGTTTGTAGTAGTCTCTTATGATCCTTTGTATTTCTGTGGTATATTTCTTTTATTTATTTATTCCCTCTTTTTTTCTTGATGAGTCTGGCTAAAGGTGTATCAATTCTGTTTATCTTGTCAACAAACCAGTTCATGGTTTCATTGATCTTTTCTGTTGTTCTTTTTAGTCTCTATTTCATTTTTTTCACCTCTGATCTTTATTATTTCCTTCTTTCTACTAAGTCTGTCTCCTCCTACTTTCTTTGCTTTCTGTTAATCTTCATTTTAAAGTCTATTTTGGGGGCACCTGGGTGGCTCAGTTGGTTAAGCATCTGACTCTTGGTTTCAGCTCAGGTCATGATCTCACGTTCCTGAGTTGGGAGCCCTGCATCTGGCTCTGTGTTGACAGTGCAGAGCCTGCTTGGGATTCTCTCTCTCTCTCTCTCTCTCTCTGCCCCTCTCCCCCACTCTCTGACTCTCTCAAAATAAATAAAGAAACTTAAAAAAAGTCTATTTTGTCTGATATAAGTATTTTTACCCCAGCTTTATTTACATTTCCATTTGCATGGAATATCCGTTTCCATCCCTTCACTTTTTTTTTTTTTTGTGTTAGACGGAGAAAGACAGAATGTGAGTGAGGGAGGGGTAGAGAGAGGAGATACAGAATCCGAAGCTGGCTCCAGGCTCTGAGCTGTCAGCACAGAGCCCGATGCAGGGCTCAGACTCACAAACCGTGAGATCATGGCCTGAGCTGAAGTTGGACCCTTAACCGACTGAGCCACCCAGGTGCCCCCTCCATCCCTTCACTTTTAGTCTGTGTCTTTGTATCTGAAGTGAGTCTCTTGTACGCAACATATATATGGGTCTTTTTTTTTCTTTTATTCATATAGCCACCCTGTGTCTTCCGGTTGGAACATTTAGTCCACTGATGTTTACAGTAATTACTGATAGATAAGTAATTACTGCTATTTTATTGATTTTCTTGTTTTTACAGTTCTCCTCCATTCCTTTCATCTTCTTTTACTCTCTTCCCTTGTGGTTTGGTGACTTTCCTTACTGTTATGTTTGAATTCCTTTCTCTTTATTTTTTGTGTATCTATTATAGGTATTTGGTTTGTGGTTACCATGAGGTTCATATATAACATCCTATGTATATACCCGTCTATTTTATTTTTTATTTATTTTTAAATGTGTCTATTTTTGAGAGAGACAGACAGACAGACAGAACATGAGCAGGGGAGGGGCAGAGAGTGAGGGAGACACAGAATCCAAAGCAGGCTCCAGGCTCTGAGCTGCCAGCACAGAGCCTGACACGGGGCTCAAACTCACAAACTATGAGATCATGACCTGAGCTGAAGTTGGACGCCCAACTGACTGAGCCACCCCGGTGCCCCCATAACCATCTATTTTAGGCTGATGGTGAATGAGTTTAAGCGTATTCCAAAACCACTGCATTTTTGCCCCCCCGTTTTATGTTTCTGATATCATATTTTATATCCTATTATTTTGTGAATCCCTTGACTAATTATTGTAGCTGTAGATGATTTTACTACTTTTGTCTTTTAACCTTCATACTAGCTATGTAGTTGGTTGATCCACTATATTTACTATATGTTTACCTCAACCAGTAAGATTCTGTTCTTTCAGAATTTTCTTATTTCTAGTTATGGCCTTTTACTTTCTATTTAAAGAAGTTCCTTTAACATTTCTCATAGGACTGGTTTCGTGTTGATACACTCCTTTAGCTTTTTGTTGTCCAGGAAACTCCTTATCTCCTTCATTTCTAAGTGATAACCTGGGTGAGTAGAGTATTCTTAATTGTAAATATTTTCCTTCGAGCAGTTTAAATATATCCTGCCACTCCGTTCCTCCCTATAAAGTTTCTTCTGAAAAATCCATTGATAGTCTTCTGGGGTTCCAGTGTGTAACTTGTTTTCCCTTGCTGTTTTTAAGATTCTCACTTTACCTTTCACTATTCACCCTTTGATGATAATGTGTCTTGATGTAGATCTCTTTAGGTTCATGTTGTCTTAGGACTCTGTGCTCTCTGGACTTCGATATCTATTTTCTTTGCCAGGTCAGGGAACGTTGCAGCCATTATTTCTTCAAATAGGAATGTTGTCTCTTTTTCTTTTCTCCTCCCGAGACCCCTGTAACGCGAATGTTCGTACACTTGATGTTGTCCCAGAGGCCTTTTAAACTATTTTCATTGAAGGTAATTAATTAATGTGCTGTTCTGATTGGGTGATTTTTTAAAAAATTTATTTATTTACTTTGAGATAGAAAGAGCAAGCTGGAGAGGGGAAGAGAGAGGGAGAGAGAGAATACCAAGCAGGTTCCACACTGCCCAGCATGGAGCCCGATGCAGGGCTCGAACTCCCGAACGTGAGATCATGACCTGAGCTGAAATCTAGCTGACTGAGCCACCCCAGGCGCCCGTGACTGGGTGGTTTCTACTACTCTGTCTTCAAGATTGCTGATCCCTCCTCCTGCATCCTCTAATCTGCCGTTGATTCTGGTCGGCGGTATATTTGTGTGCCTTGGGCACCCTCTTGTTGTGGCTGGGTTGTGACTGGTGGGCACTTGCTGGGCTGCGGGGCTGGCTGTGAGGCTGAGCTGGGACAGCCGCCCCGGGGAGCACTGGTGGGTGGGGTAGGCCCCCTGAGGCTGCGGCCCTTGGGAGGGGCTCGCAGCCTGTCTGCCACCTGTGCCTGCTGGGTGTGGCGGGATGGGGAACCGGTCGGGAGGAGCTTTGGTGTTGGCTGAGTGCACCCATCCAGGGTGACAGGGTGGGGAGCCACTTGGGATGGGCTCCCAGTGAGGGCAGGTGAGTCGGATAGGGTGAGTCTGCAGTGGAATGTGGCGGAGGGAGTGGTGCTAGCACAGTAGACGGAGAGGTAAAAAGAATAGCCCCTGCCAGTGCCTGGTATGCGAGGTAGAAGGGAAGTTAAAACAACAAAAAAAACAAACAAAAACCAAAAAACACACACACAAAAACAATGGTGCTTGCCAGTGCCTGTGTTCCCAGGGAATGTTCCAACAGATCCCTGCCCCTCCCGGACACACCCTGCAATTAGTGGATCTTCATAGCCGCCCCCCCCCCACCGGCACTTTTCAAACCTCCCAGTACACGGAGATGCAGAGTGAGTGAGATTGTCCATGCCCTTAAAGGGGCATGGGCCTCTGTTTGCCTCTGCCCTCCAGGGCTCCTAAGCGCCACTGGGTTTCAGAGCCAGATATCATGGGGGTTCATTTTCCCGGTTCAGGTCCCCTGGGCTGTGGGGCCTGAAGAGGGGCTTGGACTCGGTGTTCCCTGGGGGCAGGCCTCTGTGGTTGTGAGAACACTTGTGCTTATGGGTCCCTGAGTGAGGTGCGTGGGTCCTGACTGACCTACATGTCTGCCCCTCCTACCTGTCTTGAACTGCTTTTTTTTTTCTTCTTTGTATCTTTTGTTGTGTATGATCTGTTCTGCTGGGCTTCAGTTCCTTCTCAGAGATCGTTCTTCTATGTGTAGTTGTAGATTTTGGTGTGTCTGTGGGAGGAGGTGAGCTCAGAATCTTCCTACTCCACCATCTTGATACTGTCTCTTGATTGTAGTTTTTTTTTAATGTTTATTTTTGAGAGAGAGAATGTGTGTGTGTGTGTGTGTGTGTGTGTGTGAGAGAGAGAGAGAGAGAGAGAGAGAGAGAGAAAGCAGTGAGGGGCAGGGGGAGAGAGGGAGACAACAGACTTCCAAGCAGGCTCCAGGCTCTGAGCTGTCAGCACAGAGTCCAATGCTGGGGCTCGAACCCACAAACCATGAGATCATGACCTGAGCCACAGTCCGACGCTTAGCTGACTGAGCCACCCAGGCGCCCTGTGATTGTGTGTTTTTTTTTTTAAGTTTATTTTTGAAAGAGAGAGACAGAGTGCGAACAGGGGAGGTGCAGAGAGAGAGGGAGACACAGAATCCAGGCTCCAGGCTCTGAGCTAGTTGTCAGCACAGAGCCCGATGCGGGGCTTGAACCCACGAACCGTGAGATCATGACCTGAGCTGAAGCCGGATGCTCAACCGACTGAGCCACCCAGGCGCCCCCTGTGATTGTGTTTTTAATTGAACAAGTTAGTTTATTACTCACTGCAGTGAGTGAAAACACGTACCCTGAGTAACCGTGGGGTGTCTAAGTTAACCAGGTGTTAGAAAAGATTTACTCTAGGATTTGGGTTTGTGTTAGTTAATTTGGGGGGAGGGCTTAAGGAGGTGGGGTCTTGGCTCTGGATTGGGTGCTGTCAGGAAGCACGGCCCTGTTATGACTGTGTGTCTTCATACATGCGGCTGGTAGTGACGGCCAGGAGGGAAGCCGCCATCACTCCTGTGATCTGGGAGAGGAGAATGTTTGGCATTTTGTAGTTTTGGACAGTTTTCATGTTCTGTGTTCAGAGTTCAGACATGATGATGGAGTGGACTTTTTCATCTCGATCCATCCCAGGCCCAGAGTGGCCTTGTCTGAAGTCGGTGTTCTCTGACCAAGTTCATGTTCACCAGGAGGACACCAAGGCCTTGGGTGGCTGCATGTCCAGCTTCTAGCTGTCCCGCGCCTAGCTGGCAGTGCCAGGCCGGCCCTGGACGTCAGGGGCTGCTTTTTCCTTCCTGCCCAACACCAGCCAAAAGTTTGGATTTTCCTACAGGGCCATCAAGGAGAGATCGAACACCTTAGAATCTCCTATGTCTAGCAAAAAGGAACACATGAATACAGACACTGGCGGTTTTGCCTAAAGCCCATTGGGACTGTCAAAACCTCTAATTAGATCTATAAAAATAAAATACAACTCCATTTTCAAAAATAACTGGAAGACGTGCCAGATACCCTACCTTTCCACCATACCCCAAATTTCAAACGAAAATGTTTCAGTGGGTTTATGTAATTTTCAGATTATCTGAATCCTGTTAGCACCATTTGAGAAAAGACATCGATACGTAGAATTATAACACAATGAGATTACAAACCTTGCCATTTAAATCCCATGCTTTACATCATGAGTCCATTAATCTTCAGCTCTTCTTAGAAAAGAACTCAAAAGGGCTTGTCTGGAATCAAACAAGTCATGCCCCAAATCCCCAACTACGTATTCCGCATTTACCGTTAAGTATAAAACACACAATTCCATTCTGTAAATTTATGTGAAAGTGATAGTTACCAATTTCATCCTACAAAATGGGTTTCTCTATTCTTTTGAAGTTCAAAAGACACAGTAATAGAAACAGAAACCCAAATCTGGACTAAATGGCTTTGGAATAAAAACAGTGACGTTTACAAAGGTTTCTCCTACTAAAGATGAGAGCATTCTTTTTCCCCTCTTTTCTAAAACCTAGAATAGTAATATAATTTATGATTAATAATAATAGCTAGATTATTATAAATAATTATTAGATGAAAAGTTAAGACCATCTCTTCAGGCGTAAACTTTTTATCAGTCACTAGGCCTGTGGCTTATTCTCATTAGCCCGAAGTTAAAGTTGTATTTTTCGGCTTAAACTTACAGTAAACCACTACACACACAGAATGTTTATGGCTTAAAAAGACCAACGGTAGCAAGTATTGGGAAAGGCAATGGAGAAACTGGAGCTTTCATACGTTCCTGGTAGGAATGAAAATGCTACTGCTGTTTCGGAAGAAAGTTTGGCAGTTTCTTAAATACTTAAACCTAAACTTACCATGTGACTCAGTAATTCCATGCCTGCGTGTCTTTCTAAGAGAAATTAAAATATAATTAGTGGCACCTGAGTAGCTCAGTCAGTCGAGCGTCCCAACTTTTTTTTTTTTTTTTTTTTAGAGCGAGAGAGAGACAGAGCACGAGTGGGAGAGGAATAGAGAGACAGGGAGACCTAGAATCTGAAGCAGGCTCCAGGCTCCGAGCTGTCAGCACAGAGCCTGATGCGAGGCTCGAACTCATGAACTGTGAGTTCATGCCCTGAGCCAAAGTCGGACGCTTAACTGACTGAGCCACCCAGGCACCCCGAGCATCCTGACTTTTGATTTCAGCTCAGGTCGTGATCCCAGTGTTGTGGGATTAAGCCCCGCATCGGGCTCTGTGCTGAGTGTGGAGCCTGCCTGGGATATTCTCTCTCTCTCTCTCTCTCTCTCTCTCTCTCTCATCACATGGATAGATCTGTGTAACAACCACCACAATCGGGATGTGGAATAACTGTATTTTTGTAGAATTTTGTTGTTTGAGTCGTCACTGTAATCAACTTTAATTTCTTAAAGTCAACTTCACTGAGGGAGGAATAATCTTGTATGTGATAAAATGTGCCCAAGAAGATCCAGGAGTTGTGACAAATATTTGGATCTGTGTAACCATCCCGTCAGACACCATAGAGAGCATCTGTACCACCTCAGCAAGTTCCCTCGTATCCCTTTCTCCTCAGCCCTTCCTCCGTTGCTCTGACTTCCATCACTATAGATTAGTTTTGTCTGTTTTTTTCGTTTTTGTTTTTTGTTTTACAAAAAATCCCTTTAAAAATGTTTTTATCTATTTTTGAGAGAGGGAGGCAAAAGAGCTGAAGTGGGCTCTGCGCTGACAGCAGAGAGCCCGATGCAGGACCTGAACCCACAAACCGTGAGATCCTGACCTGGGCTGGAGTCAGATGCTTAACCAACTGAGTCATCCAGGCGCCCCTAGTTTTATCTGTTCATATAAATGGAGTCTTCCAGTGTGTCCCCTTTGGAGCCTCACTCACTGTTTGCGATTTAAGATTTGAGGCCCGGCTTTGAAAATATTCTGTATGTAAACAAAATGCAGCCAATTCTTGTCATAATCCTCTGTGGCGATCTCTG
The DNA here is from genome assembly GCA_028646485.1 of Cryptoprocta ferox. Taxonomy (NCBI): domain Eukaryota; kingdom Metazoa; phylum Chordata; class Mammalia; order Carnivora; family Eupleridae; genus Cryptoprocta; species Cryptoprocta ferox. Next base: position 70,951,827 of record CM053579.1, read on the forward strand.
AGTGTTCGTGCGATCATTTCTTGTTCTCTGGGTTGATGGCCCTTTATTTTTAAACATGCCTGTCTTCTGTTTTCAAATAAATTATTCTCCTAAGCCCCTTCAGAGGGTTTTTAAAGATTTTAAGGCATGAGAATTGTCCACATCCTTCTATTTATTTTAATTATTTCCATTTAAATTCTCGTTCTTCCTATGAAATTCCTCGTGCTGTTTAGTGTGGTAATAGTTCTTTTAATAAAGAGGGTTCTCCAGGGACACATATCATTATCATAAACCTTTTATCAGAGGTTTAACTAATTGGGGGAGCATAGTTGTTTCCAGAACATCAGAAGCGGGGAGGGGGCAGGGAGAGCCTGAATACCACATTATGCAAAGGGAGGCCCAGATGTTATCTCCATTTTGTTTTCAGTGTTGTCCCATTTCCTTTCCTTCTGTCACCTCTCTCTAGAGAACCTTTTTGCGCCTTCCTCTTCCATTCTTGTGACCTTTTCTCTTTCTTTTTCTCTTTTATATAAGGACTTTGTCTCTTCATTCTCTCTCTTCTTTTGTTTTTTTAAAGAATTTTATTTTAATTCATTTTAATATTTATTTTGAGACCAAGAGAGAGAGCGAGTGAGCAGGGGAGGGGCACAGAGAGTGGCAGAGAGAGAGAGAATCCCAAGCAGTACTGTCAGCGCAGATCCTGATGCGGGGCTCGGACTCAACCACGAAATCATGACCTGAGCCAGAATCCAGAGTCAGATGCTTAACCGATTGAGCCCCATTTGTAAAAAACTCTAGAGCGAGAGAGAAAGTGTGAGCGAGAGAGGGACCAAGGAGGGGGGAGAGAGAGAGAGAGAGAGAGAGAGAGAGAGAGATTATCTTAAGCAGGCTCCATGCTCAGTGTGGAGCCGGATGCAGGGCTCGATTCCACAACCCTGGGATCATGACCTGAGCCAAAATCAAGAGTCAGACATTCAACTGACTTGAACCACCCAGGCGCCCCCCATTTATTTTTATTCCTCTTCCCTTGTGAGGGTCCCATTTAACTTTCTTCCCTCTCCCTACTTTGTCTTCCTCTGTTTTAGGCCCTGCAGTTGCTGATGACCTCTCTTAGGAGAATGTAACCATCACAGTCATCATCGTCATCATTGTTGTTATGCCAGGTCTTTTCTCTTGCCTTTACCCCTCGGGTTGGACCCAGGGTGTATATGTCACCCCAAATGGAGCGTTCTTTGAAACGGACTCTGTGTGTGGGTCAGGGATCCCTTGGGAACATGGTGCTCCTGCAACGCCCCCCACCCCCCCCCAATGCGAGGCTCTTTGGCGTAGAGGAGACAGATGGGTTCAGAACCTGGATTCATCATTTATTGCCTATTTCTTCTTGGCTATGTTTTTAACTTCTCTTGGTCTCAATTCCCTTATCTGTCAAGGAAGAATCACAAACCCACCCTAGAGTTGCTGTGGGCATCAGATAGACAATGCATGTCAAGTGCCAAGCTCCTAGCAGACAGTCACGAAAAATTAAGTCTCCTCCTTTGCCCAAGATTTGGCTGCTTTTCTTACATGGGGTAGAGAGGGTGGTGTTCCTAGGGGAAGGGACGCCTAAACTGGGACTATGCCAGCCTTCACCTGTGCTGCAGGATTCTTGCATTCTTCCTTGGCACAAATTCTGCCATATTTCAGAAGAATAAGTTTGGACATGCTGCCAGTGAGACCAGTGACTTCTTTAAAAAGGAACCATTAAGCTATTGGTGCATTGCTCCTTCCAGTTTCCTACTGTTCCATTTATGCTATGGGTATTAGGATACTTTCAACAAGTCTCTGTCACTTATATAAGAGATGTTGTCATGTCTGTTCTATTTTAGCAGATGCACCTAATGGTCTTTTAGGAAGAAAGGTGATAAGTAATTACCTTTATTATTTTATTTTTCCATTATTTGGAACTAACAGCAGTCAGTAATAGACTACGACAACTGCGTTTACATTCCGACTATTCTGAAGTTGTACGCAAAGATTTTACGCCATCACCATCTAGGTTCGAGAAACGTCATGTACGCCCTTTACTTTTTTGCAGTCGGCTTGTTCTCTTCCTTTTTAGCTTGAAATTGGAAACCTGTTTTGAGTGTATGTTACTATCTTTCTCTGTGGTTGTACTTGTTGATTTGTTTTCATCTGGCATTTCAGATAATTTATTTTTGGGTTTGAGTGTCAAAAATAAACCTGGGGGCACCTGGGTGGCTCAGTTGGTTAAGCCTCCGACTTCGGCTCAGGTCATCACGGTTCAGAGGATTGAGCCCCGCATCAGGCTCTGCAGTGACAGTGTGGAGCCTGCTTTGGATTCTCTCTCTCTCCTTCTCTCTCTGCCCCTCCCTTGCTCATGCTCTTGCTCTCACTCTCAAATAAATAAACTTAAAAAAAAAAACCTGTGTTTTCAATTCTGGTCTAGGTGACTTTTACAGTCAGTCTTCTTAACTGAAATTTTGGTTCTCACTGATGTGTAATGGGGATAATATTTTTTTAGTGTTATTTTTGAGAGAGAGCGAGAGATAGAGGGAGCATGAGTGGGGGATGGGCAGAGAGCGAGGGGGACAGAGGATCCAAAACAGGTTCTGTGCTGACAGCCGTGAGCCTGATGTGGGGCTCAAGCTCATGAACCGTGAGATCCTGATCTGAGCTGGTCTGACACTCAACCAACTGAGCCACCCAGGTGCCCCAGGGGACAATATTCTTAAAGTGTCCTCCCAGCCTTCTGTTTTTTCCCTGTGCCCTGCCTGTTGAATAGAACTTTGCTCATTTCACTTTCCCCCTCCTCCATCCTCTAAGGATTCTCCTGAGTTGTTCAGTTCGATTCTCAGGCTTTAGGGAATGTAGGAAAGGGAGAAGGCCTGGAGCGGGGTGGGGGGAGAGAAGGAGAGAAATGATAGAGCTGATGGTGAGGAAGTGGGAGACTTCTGAGCATTGAAAAAGAAGAGCAAAGGCCTTTGTGGGGAAGTGTAGACGTAGCGCATATCTCGGATCACCTTCAGAGTTTCTTCAAAGTTCTAAGATAGAGACAGACTTTTCAGTTGCTAGTGGCTGCCTGGCCTTTTTTTTTTTTTTTAATGTTTATTTTATTTTTGAGATAGAGACGGAGTGTGAGCAGCGGAGGGCAGGGAGAGAGGGAGACACAGAATCCGAAGCAGGCTCCAGGCTCCGAGCTGTCAGCACAGAGCCCAACACGGGGCTCGAACCCGAGATCATGACCTGAGCTGAAGTTGGACGCTCGACCAACTGAGCCCCCCAGGCACCCCTTGCCCGACCTTGTCTTTGAATATCCTACCATGCTGCGACTGGTTCACATTTGGCTTATTATTTGAGTTAATGTCTAAATGTTAACTCACTATATTACGTATTTTTATGTTCAAGCAAATAAGAGAACCCCCATTACAGTCCCTCTGTCACTGTTGACCTAAGTCTCCTCTCCCTCTTAGATCCTCCTTCCATCAGTCCCTTTTCCAAGGCCACCATTGCTATCCTAGTTCCTGTTTGTCACCTAGAGAGTAGCCTCTTTGCCTGCCTTCAGTCTGATCCTCTTTCTCTCGACTGCCCATGCTGCCCTAGAGTTAACTTTCTAAAATGTTTACAGGGGCGCCTGGGGGGGCTCAGTCTGACTCTTGGTTTCGGCTCAGGTCATGATCTCATGGTTTGTGAGATCGAGCCCTGCATCGGGCTCTGCCCTGACAGCAGAGAGCCTGCTGGGGATTCTCTCTCTCCCCCCGCCTCCCCACCCCCGTCCTTTCACTGCTCTCTCTCTCTCTCTCAAAATAAATAAATTTAAATAAAATGTTTACAGTCCTATGACCTAACTTTGTGTGAGACCCAGGGACCACCGATCTTTCCCTTTCCCGTTCAGCGCGCATCCGCACAAATGACGTGCAAGGCCCCACATAGAGGAGCTCTACCTAGCTCCTGTAACTTTGCACGTGCTGTTCCCCCTGCCGAGAATGCCCTTCCCCACTCGTCCATGTCACCCTCCGTCTCTCAACTCCGAAGACCCATTTCGATGTCCCCTCTACTGTGATGTCTTTTTGTTGTTGTTGTTTTGGTTTGTTTTGTTCTGTAATGCCTTCCTCTTGATGCTCTTGGGTATTTTGCCATATCCCCCTCCAACTGGAGCATTTTCAAACCCCTGTTAGAATAGCCCAATTACACGTCTCTGTGTCCTCCACTGAGCTGGGGTGTGGTGGGGACTCGGGAGTCATTCGGGAGGCCGTGGTTAATTTGCCTCTGAAGCTAGGCAGTTCTGAGTTTTAATCCTGGCTGTCCCGTTCTGTTACCTTGAGACCTTCGGTAAATGACTTAATGTCTAAACCTTGATTTTTATAAAACAGCGATCACGATTAACACCTATTTTGTAGACGAATGAGGTCGAGTGTAAAAGCACCTTACGTGTTGTCTGACCCATTTTAACTATTTGATCAGTGTTGGCTGTTTTCATTTATTTTTGAATCTGAGTCTAGCACAGTACCTGACCCATAGCAGGCACTCAGCAATGTACACTGAGTGGATTTTTAAAAATAGGGTTGAATCTTCCCTGATGTCTTTTAGCTCTATATCCAGTGCCTTCTAATTATTGGGAGGCACCATACCCTGTTCTGGACTTATTTGCATACAGTCCCATGTCCCCTACCTGACTGTATAGTCCTTGCACCCGGAGGGACTCTCTTGAATGTTGTACCCTTCACACACAGCTTTGAATCTGGCAGGTGCTTTTGTACCCGGGTTGGTCTGGTCATTACTTTTGATAAACGAGCCTTTCTGTATTGAGTATCCATTTTGTGGTCTCAGCTGCCAGGGCCCTTGTGGGAAGTAAATGACATATTTTGAAACCAGTAGGACCATCCAGTGCACTGGGGAGTCCAGTTTCTGGGGGTACTTATTAGAAATCTAGAATGGATTCTTTTGATTGGAAGAGAACCTAGAAGTCATCTTCTCAAAGCATCTTTCTTCTGACTCTTTCAGATAGAATCCAGCCTTTTAAAATACGTTCTCTCCGGATGATGGCCTGAAGGAGTGTGTTTGCTTTGGTTTTCGTATTATTCCCTCAGTGGGGGGGAATATATAAATTTCATATATATGTATTTTTTTCTACCAAAGATTTTCCCTTTATCTTTTATATTGAATATTTCAGCGTTCCATTTTCTCAACTCAGTTTATGAAACTCCATGATTAGCAATGTGATTTCTGTTGGATGAGATGATCCCTTTTTCTAGTTCTAATTATTTTTCCAGGAAGTCTGAGTTTAAGCAGTTGGGGTCTGAACCTTTCCGCTTAGTAATCTCAAGCGTTTTTTAATTGCCTTGCTCAATAGATTCCATAAAGATGTGAAAAGACTATTTTAGATGTGGTTTTGACAGTATTTTTAAGCTTCTAGCTTTGCATCCTACACTGATTTATATATTATTCAGTATTTTTATACATTCGTTTTCTCTCCAAAGCTCTGTTATATATACATAATTTTCTGAGTCCTTTAAATAGTGCTGCACTGGCCTGTGGTTCGCAAGTGTTGATTTTCTAATTTTTTGCTGCAAGGTTAACCAGCAAATGAAGGGTTTCAGTGGTTTGCACCAGTTATATGGTTAATTGGTGATAAAGCTACAGGAAGAATGTTCTAGCATTCTACATCTTTCTCTCCTTTCATGCATCATAAAATCAGTTGTCTTAAGAGGCAGGAGACTAGTAAAACTAAGTTTCATGAATGCTTATGCTGTCTATATAGGTGTTTCATCTTAAACCGTAGATTTAGTCCTGCAAAATTTGAGCACAGATTATAAATAGACTTATGATGATAATTTTGTAATAAAAAATTTCTTTGGAGGTCGTCTCCCTAGATGTTGTGTTTTTTTGTCATCCATGTATTCAACTTACCTTTACTGACCATCTCTTCTGTTCAACAAGCCAAATGAGATTCAGATCTGTATAACTTGAATTTTCTTAAAATAAGCTATGCCTATTTAGACACAGTATCCATAGAAACATAAATTTATCAAAAAAAAAAAGTGAGAGAAAAAAATGAGAATTTGGAGTGAGATTCTAACTTGAGCACTGATATTTAGATGAACCTCTTCACCTTGGCAATCCTAATTAAAATGACTGCAGAATTTTAAAATCTGGAGAAACCGTATTAGCGTTGGAGGCCAGGGAGGGGGTCCATCTTTGTGGCGAAAACGCAGATGAATCTCCCCTAAGCTGTAGTGCAGATGGGATCGTATTTTCACTTCCTAAAAAAAGTGACAAGAATGGAGTTGGGGGGTTAGGACAACCTGTGGGGGCTTCTACTTGGCTTACTTTCACGGCTGTTGGTGGCTTAAGAGTGTCACTAGGAGGCCCAAGAATAGTTGTCCCAAAAGAAAAGCAGGCCTTGCATTAGGGCATTTCTCTCTTGTGACAGGCGGCGTACATGAAGGACTGGCTACGTGTAAGTTCTGTGCCTGGAGTAGAGGTCAGGTCAATTTAGAAAAGGTTTATATGGAAGTTTTTTTTTTTTTACATATGGAAAATTTTGAGGTGTGTCCCCTAGGGAACCATCCACGGCCCCACCTCCCTCCCTACTTCCCTTAACATGCTGTATGAGAATATCTATCAACCAGCCTCCCAATGGGGAGGAGGAATTAAAACACTTGAATGGCTGGTGAAGGAAGGGAAAGGGAACCTACCCATCCAAGTTTGGGGTAACACCAGCCTGGGTAGACTGCTCTTTGTTCAAGACTGAACAAAGCAAGCCAATAAAGTTTCTGAAAGACTGCAACATAAATGGAGAACGTAGTATTTAAGAGACAGAGGAAGAAAAATATTTTCCATAGGAAAATGAACACTTTTGATAACCGTTTGCTTTGTGCTTTTGATTGAGTGCAAGGAAGTCACAAAACAAAGTAAGCAGTTAAAGCAAACGCTGTGAAGTGAAAGCTGGAGGGAGAAAATAGAGCAAGGGGAAGGCATTTAAAATACTGCTGACCGAGACTCTGGGCAGAAAGGAAAGGGAGCTTGCTGAGGAAGGAAGAAATGTGAGGAAACTCAGAAATGCATTATACATAGTGAAGAAAACAGTGGCACCTGGAGAAAATGAGATGAATGATGGAAAAGGCAAACCTGAGAAATTCTCCCAAATTGCAGAGTAGAAGGTCGGCTGTAAGAGCACCGAGAACAGGGGTCTTGGGTTCAGGCACCACACTGGGCGTAGTGATTACTTAAAAATAAAATCTTAAAGTGCACCGAGATTGATAATGAAAGGCCAGATAGATACCGACAATTGTTCCTAAAGAATTAGAAGCTAGATTAAAAGCAGCCATATAATTAAGCAAACCATAAAGAAGTAATAAAAACAAACCCAAACTTCTCAACTATAAAAAGACACCGATCTGAAGATTGAATGCTTACCAAGTACCAGAGAAAGTAACAAAAAAGGGACCAATAATTTGATATGTTTTGGCAGTTTTTCAGTTACTTTCAAGGATAAGGCAAATTACCAGGAATACTGACCAGAAAAAGTAGTTGAACCCCCAAAGAAGTTGACATCAGAATTCTCTGCAACATTAAATACCAGAAGACAATGAAGCAATGTCTGTATTTTAGGGGAAAATGTTTATGACCCAGAAATTCTAGACCCAGCCGAGGTGTTATTCATTAGCGAATGTAGCAGAAAGATGTTCTCAGATATGTAATTTCTCCTAAATCCACCATTCCCATACTTTTCCTGAGGAAGTTGCTTGAAGATGTGCTCTAGCCAATTGTAAAACAAATTAAACAGTTTAACTACTGGGAAGTCATGAAATAAAAGGATTAGTGGTGGGCAATGGAAACAACCTCATAATTATAAAATATAAATAAAGTTCAAAGCTAAATGTAAGCATTTTAAATGTTTATTGAAAGATAAAATAATAAACAATAATGAAATGAGCCCCCAATACAAACAGTATAGGGCTATACATACAATATATTACTTTTCTCTATTTTTGTGACTCAGTAGACCATTAACTTTTGGAATTAATACTTCAACTGAAAATTCTTTAAAAGTTAATAATACAGTAAAATAAAATCTCGAGAAAAAAAAGCGGATCTTTAGATCATCTTTCTCTAAGACCTCTACTTGTTCATTCTTTAGCTTTGCTTAAAAAACACTTTGTGTTTCCAGCTATGTTATTAAAAAAAACTAAAACTAATTTTACATAGCCATATGATAACAATTACCTTAAAGGAAAGACATTAACAGTGGGTTCTAGGTAGTGGAAATACCCTGCACTCCTTTCTGTTCATGTTTTTGTAATATATCATGTAATTAATTTTTAGAGTAGGAAAGTGAACTTCATGAAAATCAAAAATCCTACAGATATAGCAGTTACCATTACAAGCAAATTTATGCTATCAAATACCTTGTTCTCCCCCCCCCCATTAAAAACAAACTGAGCATTTAACTTAAGGCATTAAGAAAAATAAAACAGACCATCCGAGAGCTGGAGGGCAGAATTTCATAAATTTAAAAAGCAGAATTTTATAAATCAGTACATAGAATAGATCATAATAAAAAGTCTAAGAGTTGATACCTTAAAAAAACAACAGAATCAAGAATCAACAAACTTCTAGGTGGTTTGCTCAGGACAGCGAACCAAGCTACAGAAAATAATGTACTTAAATCACAAATTTGGAGCGAGCGAAATGTCTAGCTTATGCCAATTATGAAGTGAATATCCTAGTAAATATTAATTAGCAAAACGGGCTCCAGGAATTGGCTAATAACTATGGTGATATCAGAGAAAACTGGAGAAAACTCCAGTTGTTAAAGTGACCGTCTCTCCCCACTTCATGCTCCACAGTGGTCTCAAAACTTCTGTAATAGGTGCTAATTTTGAAGTCCGATATGAATACAGACCAACTGCAAAAACAGAACCCACCCACCCCCCCATCTCCCAGGAAAAAATAGGCAGTTTGTTCCTTTTGAGCTTTAAAGGTGGAAGGAACTGCCTTTCTAAAATTTAAGAGAAGCAAGATATTGACAAGCGGCAAGCCAAATGCCAAGGTTCAGGGAGCCCGTTAATGGACCCGAGAGGCCCTGTGACTCTGGGCTGACCGATGGCCCAGGGACCACTAACGGCAAATGGAATTTCTAGATCACCGGCTGCCTTCATGGCTCTCTGAAGCCTCTAGAATGTGCGAGGAGACACACCAATTTTGAAGAGCCGTGCAAACGTATGAATTCTAATCATTCTTTGAGGTTCAATGGCACAGCAATCACTAGAAAGCTATTTACAGAGTGTGTGCCCCAAATTCTGAACCTCTGGATCACAAGGTTCGGTTTTATTTTTACCAGTGACGTGAATAGATGAAGTGTTCTTTACTACATTCATGAAATCAGAAAAGGGAGATTGTGATTTTTTTATTTAGGCCACTTTAGATGCACTGCTCTCAGAAAAAAACTACACTGTTCACTCCCATTCCTGAAGAAATAAAGCTGAATTACGGCAACGCTCTCTCGCGTGTGTTTGAAACGCGGCGGACTATATAGCCTATGCATTTGCAATAAAAACGTAGAGGGAGAGGAACAGATAAGGAAAGTATTTTCTCCATATAAAAAGAAGACACTTCCTTTTTGGAGAGAAAAATTGTTACATGTATGTATTTTTTCTCTCTCTTTTGTGGAACGTGTACTTATAAATGCAATTGTTCATTCACACCCATTTTGAAAACGCCCGCTTGGTGGTATCACTTCGCTAGGACCAGATAGATGGCATTTTGTGTTTTGTTCTCCCATGGATCTTAGGTAGCTAGAAAGGGACGTGAAAGAGGATGTGAAGAGTAAGGATAAGTACACAATGTGATAAGGGGACCACAACAGCAAAAGTGTGTGAACGTGTGTGACGGAGAGGTTTCCCAAGCTTGCGGTCCCAAAGAACTTGAGCTTGTTGAACTGTGTCTCGAATTAATCAAACCAATCTAGAGGTAACCTTGAGAAACACCCTCTTGGGGATTTGTGGCTCACAGCATATCAAAAGACATGTGAGATCCCCCCCCCCAAGTAAAAAAAAAAAAAAAAGTGTGGAACTTTGTACAGCTCCGTATTTCCCCCAAGATGTGTGTCCATGCAACCTTCTTCTCCGCAATCCTTTATAAAAAGTTCAGGGCTCCTGTGGGTTGAGGGACACACTTTTGTACAGTGTCTCTTTACAGTGCATGTGAAATGGGGGAACAAAAAAACCTTGCCTCAAACACCGGCTTCGTGTTTGAAGGCCTTTGGTCTTGAAAATACAGTTCAACTTGCACGTCTGACACTGAGACTTCTTTTGTTCTCCTAAAGGAAAGCCCTTAATAGCTTTCTTACACTTAGATTTCCTCTTCCTTCTCAAAAGACTGAATCGCCAGCAAAGGGGGGAAAAAAAAACTATGATACACTCGGGGTTATTTACAGAAATAGGAACTATCCGGAGGACCTCTAAACAGCAGGATATAGCTGCCCTTTCATTCTTCTGCCTTGCCTTTGAAAGAGCACGCTAGAGATGGTGGTTTATTTCTCTGTGCGCTCCCTACCTACTGTGTCCGACTCCCAGGTGTCCGTGATGTCAGTTACCGCATCCTGGGAGACAGTAACTCCTGTGTTATCTCAAAAATCTTTGCTGAGGGCCTGCGCTGTTCCAGACACTGTTCTAATAACGAAGGGTGTATGTACAAGGGGTGTGCTCACCGGCTGTGACTAAGACTGGCAAGCTTGTCAACCTAGTGGGGAAGATAACCAATGAACACACAGGCAGACTAACGACACGTCCAGCCTGTGCCAAGGGGGATGATCAAAGCCAAACGATAGGCCAGGGAGTTGGTTTCCTCCCAGGTGAGGGGAGCACTATGTATTTGGTAGTCAGGGAGGGCTTCTCTGTGGAGGAGACTTTTGAGCCGAGAACCAGAGCACTACGTATTTGGTAGTCAGGGAGGGCTTCGCTGTGGTGGAGACTTTTGAGCCGAGAACCAGATGGTGAGGGGCCAGCTGAGTTCTCCGGATCCAGATAAAAGGACACACAGGCACCTAGAGAAGCCTGGCGAATGCTGGGGCCTATTTTCATCAAGGCGGTTTTGGAGAACAAAAGAAATTTTGCAGTTTTAAAACGGCACTTCTCAGGATGCCCGGGTGGCTCAGTCTGTGAAACGTTAACTGTCCAACTCTTGATTTTGGCTCAAGTCGTGATCTCCTGGTATGGTGGTGTTGGGCTCTGCGCGGACTTGGGACACCCTCTCTCCCTCTCTGCCCCTCCACCACTCGCTCGCACTCAAAAATAAACGAACATAAAAAAATATACAAAGATGGCCCTTCTTCTCCAGTAATGGGACTCGTGGATTTAGGTGCGTGTTTTGGCTGGCCGAACTAAACTTCAGAACTCCAGTGTTTCCCTTAAAATGTGAGTTCTTTTAAGTTTCTCAGGGAGGACGGCTGTTTGCCATGGGAGCAGGTGAAGCTCTTCTTGGTTTCTGTCCTTCAGGAGAATATTTCTAAGTGGTGTACAGTTGGGCCTTGTTAACAGAGCAACCTGAAAAGCAGTTGCTATTACCATACTGGTTACGGGAAGAGGTTTGGAATTCTACAGGCGTCTGGAATTCAGTTCAGATTTGAAACTAATCTTGGCACTCTTCAAACATCCAACCGACCTCTGGCTCCCCTCGCTCTAAGCGCCTCCACGGAGAGCACCCCCCCTCCCCCCGCCCGTTCTGCCTATGAATGGCCTAATTTTTGCCTAAATCCATTGCCTTTGAGATGAAATGCTTGTGTTGGCTCATTTTTAGAAAGAAGAGATGGTAAAAAGAAAACTTAAAAAACTTAAAAAACAAAAAACAAAAAGACTATGTCGCAGAGTCCCTGATGGATGAACTTAACAACAAACCATATGGGTTCTAGAATGCCTAGAATAACCACTACACTTTGGGAATTCACAGAAGAAATCACCTAGCTCCCTTTGAAAATTCCACCTTCCTTTTTCTTCTTCTGTGTTTTTTAAAGACTAGTAGGAGGATGACTTTATGCCCCAACCACTCAAACCCCCAGGATGCAGAGAACAGGCAGTTGGATTTAGCCAACTTGCACCCCTGTGGAACGCTTGCTTTTTTACTGACTGTCCCTGTTGCAATTTGGCCGCTAGGAAGAACCCTGGTAAATAACACGGGGGGGGGGGTCCCCTCTACCCCTCCTGCTATTCTGCACCCCCATCCTACCAGTCACAAGGAGAAGTCTTAGGAAGAGGTTTTGAGTCATGTTTTTTTTTTTTTTTTTTTTTTTGCCCCTCTGTTCCAGGGGGCTTCTGGAACATATCCTTGACCTTGGGACACAGGCAGAGTTCCAATCAAGTCCGTGCTGTCAGGCTGCTGGTCTCCCCTTGCTGCAAGATGCCTGACTCCGCCCTCTTGGCTTAAATATTGTAGAGATAGTTGGTGTTCTCGCGCAAGGCGGCCAAGATCTGGCAGAGCGGCTGTCCTTTGATCCTGGCAATCTCTCGCACTGTGTACAGGGCCAGGCCCGGGTGGGAGTACTGGCAAAGGCTCTTGGGAACCCCATGAGGAAGGAAGTAGGGAGCATCCGTTTCCACGAGGATTCTGTCCAGTGGGATATTTTGGAGTGCATCCCGGGTCTCCCAGGCAGAAGAGTAAGTCAGGAGGGCTGTGAACCCCACAGACATATTAGGAAAGTACTTCAGAAGGGGCTCAATGAGCAGGTGACTGCCAGTGAAACAGTGTCGATGGATCCTGTAGTCCTGGGGCACGTATCTTTTCATGATGTTCAGCAGGTCGTCCTCGGCCTCCCGGCAGTGGATCACCAACGGCTTGTTGAGCGACACGGCCAGCTGCAGCTGTCGCTCAAACACCTTGTGCTGCTGTTGGACAGGCGTGGTGCACTTGTAAGAGTAATCCAAGCCCACTTCCCCGAACGCCACGGCCCTGGGGTGCCTCAAGGCTTGCAGAACATTGCGTTCCTGGATCTCGTTGTAGTAACGCGCGAAATGGGGGTGACAGCCAAAGGCGCCCCAGACCAGGTCGTCTTTCAGGAGCTCTTTCCACATGCCGTCCTTGAGCGTGCGCGGATCGCAGAAATCCGAGATGCAGCCCTGAAACTCCTCAGGGAACGAGTGGCTGTACGTTTCCGTGAACTTGCGAAAGGTCCCTTTGAACGACAGCTTGGAGAAGAGCAAGTCCAGGTGGCAGTGGGTGTCGATGAACCCCAGCCTTCCCTGCCAGAGGCTCCTGGACAGGGAGTGAGTCACATAGCCTGGGCAAGAATGCAGCGGCATCTCCCCGAGGGCTGCTCTAACGTCCTCGCTGGGCGCCGAGCTCCTGGGGAAATGGAGCATGTGGAAATTCAGGGACTGGTCCTCTTCCGACGACACCCAGTCTCTGGGCCAGTACTGGGGGCACAGCTCTGGCATGGAGGGATGCTCCCCGAAAAGGCTCCAGCTCTTTGAGGTCTGGGTGGTGTCGCCGCTGTTGCCCATGGGGGGAGAGTGGGCCGGCTGGAGAACGGTGCCCCAGTAGCTGGCATAGTCGGGCGGAGGACCCCCGTAGAAGGCTTGGGGCTGGTACGTGACACAGTCAGTGGTGAAGGACGGAGGCACGGGGGCTCTGGAGAGACCCAGCGAGACTGGCCTCTGAGAGATTCTGATGGCAGTGAGCTCGTCCACGGCGGCAAAGTGGCCGCCTGAACAGGGCCCCTCGGCCCCCGCATCCCTCGTGTTCCACTCCTGGGTTTCCGAAGGAGTGTCCCACTTGTCCAGAAATTGCAGGACGGGAGAGCCCTTTTCAAACAAGACCACCGTCGGGTCATCCAGGAGCTTCTTGCTGGGTGTCTCCTGAGGACTGATGATGACTTTCCGGTTGCCCGAACTGTTGACCTCTATCAGCATCTTCTCCTTTTCCCCTCTAACCGCGGGGGCCGCCGCCTGCGTTTTCCAAGGGGCAGAGAAGGCGGTGACCCTGGCTGGGGTTTCGGCAGGGTTGGGCCACTTGCCTGTGCTCGGTTTTGCCGCACTTGGGGCAGCCTCCCCTTTCGGCATGAATTTTCCCGGGATGCCCTGGAGAACCATGGCGTAGGTGGAGGGAGGGCTCGGGTCGTGCGGCGTGGCACTCTTTTCCTCGACCTTGTGGGGTTCCTCAGTCTCCCCGTGTTGTCCCTCAGCCCAGGCTGCAGGTTCGGAGTCTGCGGAGCTCTGGGCAAGGGTCTTAGCCCAAAGGCGGTACGCATCCTCCAGGGAAGCCATTTTCTCTGGGAGAAGTTCAACAGCAATGCCGATGGGCCGGGGCCAAGGGGATGCCACCGACTGAAGGAGCCCTGAGTGGGAATCAGTCTTTCAAGGCCCCACCCACACCTGGTGCTAAGGAAGGGCGTGCGGGTGGGGAGGACTTTGCCTGGCCAGGCCGCACCGGGAAAGCGCCGCAGGGCGCAGGCCTCTGCAGAATGTGATGCGCAGTTGCCAGGGGGCCCATTAAAGGGGCCACGGCATTTAATGGGGGTGGGGGGGCCCTACCCAAGTGCTGCTCTGGCCGCTTTGGGGCCTTGCCCAGTTCTTTCAGCAGGCCGTCACAGGTCTCGGTGTTCCGAGATGACAAAGTTTTGCAGTGGTTCGTGATTCCAAAGCGCTCTGGCAAAACGGCAGCGATTGAAGGTTTCGCGAAGATCCGGTCAGGTGTCCCAGCCACGTGGCGTGCTGCTGAGATTACGGCGCACTTACTGTCTCGTTACTTCCGGACGTGGGTGCCGAAGCACTTCCGGGGTCGTAGAGCCCTTCTATTTGGGCTGGAGCATGTGGCTCTTCGGAGAGGTCAGAACCCTAGAAAAGACCACAGGGGGCTTCAGGGACCCCACACAGGGCGTGTCTGAGCTGGGCTGGGGGCCCAGAAGCTCCAGGCCACCAAAGGTGTGTGGCCCCCCGGAAGTACTCATCCCCTCAGCAGGGATCCCCCCACCCCCTAGCCTTGGCCCCACGTAAGTACTCACCCTCTCCCAACAAGGCCCCCCGACCCACTAGCCTTGGCCCCCGGAAGTACTCGTACCCCGTAAACAAAGCTCCCCCGGAAGTACTCATACACCCTAAACAAAGCTCCCCCCACCCACTAGCCTTGGCCTCTGGAAGTACCCCCTCCCAACAAGGCTCCCCCTGCCCGCTAGCTTTGGCCCTCGGGAGTACTCACCCCCCTTAGGCTCCCCTCACCCACTAGCCTTGGCCTCTGGAAGTACTCACCCCCTCAACGAGGCTCCCCGTACCCACTAGCTTTGGCCCCCGGAAGTACCCCTCCAACAAAGCTCCCCCCACCCGCCAGCCGTGGATTCTGGAAGTACTCATCGCCCCTCCCCCAACAAGCTGCAGCTCTTCCACTTCCACCTTGTGTAAAGTGGCCCCTGTCCCCAGTTGCGTCTTCCACCTTGCTGCCCAGCCTGGGTTCTGCAGGAGCTGCCACCGTTGCTTGCTGTTTGTCTCCTCCGCACCCCCACCCTGTTCTTTTTGAAAAACATAATTTTTAAAACATAGTTTAAGTATATGTTCTTAAACAGCATAGTTACAGTATATTACCATTTTCGGTTCCGTGTTTTTTTCTGCTCAACATTTCTGCGTATCTGAGGTATTTTTCATACTGCTGTATAATTTTTGAAAACATCATACTAGTGCCTTCATAATATTCCATGGAGTACATAGATGTGCCATAATTCACCAAACCCTTCCCTTTCTGTTAACTTTTTACGTTCCCTCAGGCTAGTTTTTTTTTTTTATTTAAAAAAAAAAAGACCATTAAAAAAAAACCCCACTGCAAAGAACATCTCTGCACATATGTTTCTCCATATTTTGGTTTGTTTTTTTGGGCTACATGCCCAGAAATGGAGTTCCTGAGAAGTATAGGAATTTAAAAATGGCTCCTCATAGCACCCCATTGTCCTAGAAGAATAGTAGTAGCTTAAAATCCCATCTGTGATGAAAAATTCCACCAGGTCCGTTTAATAGGAGAAACAAAACCACTACCTGTTGTTTTAATTTGCTCTTAGCTGATGATTTCTGATAGCAAACATTTTTCTTTTATTTACTGACCCTCTGGTAAACTTTTAAGTTCTTCCATTTCTTTTTAAAGGATCTTATAAAAAGTTTGTGTTTATAAATTAAACTGTCACGTTAAAGATTTCGGGTTATTATGTTTTTATATTTTATTCTGTTGAAACGATTGCTTGTTTTTATACTCAAATTCTAATTTTTTTCTTTCATAATTTTCTTTTTCTCCTAAGCCTAGAATGGTCATCCTCCCTTTCAAGGCTTTGACACACACACACACACACACACACACACGTTTTGGGGGTGGGTAAAGGGTTTTGATTTGCTATATTTAACAAATATAACCCATCTGGTATATATTTTGGGTTATAATTTCAGGTTGGGATGTACTTTGATGCTATTCTAAGTTAGTCCTTTACTCACTTATTAATATGTGACTGCCTTTTCTGTTTTAAACTCCTATATGTAATAGAGTTTATTTCCAGACCATTTTTCTTTTTCACATACTCTTCCGTCTCTTGTAACGTGGTGGTGTACTATTTTAATAATTGAAGCATTATGTTATAGTAATCTATAAAATCTGGGCGGGTTAGGTCTCCTACATTACCCTTAATTTTTATAATTTTCTTTAATAGGCAGACTTGTTTATTTCATCAGGTAGACTTACAATTATTTTTTTCAAATTCCTCCAAAACACCAGTGAACTTGAACTGTTATTTCAGTCCGCTTATCCAGAATATACTCCACCTATTAGTCAAGTTCGCCTATATTTTCTAGCAAGTGTTTTTGGAGTTTCATCTGGGTCCCAGAGTTTTTATTAAAACGATTTTTTAAGTGTTTTGTTGTTTTTAAATGTGTATTTATTTTGAGACACACACACACACACGCACGCACGCACACGAGTGAGCTGGGTAGGGGCAGAGATAGAGGGAGATGCAGAATCCGAAGCAGGCTCCAGGCTCTGAGGTAGCTGTCATCCCAGAGCCCGATGTGGGGCTCGAACCCACGAACCGTGAGATCATGACCTGAGCCGAAGTTGGAGACTTAACCGATTGAGCCACTTGTTACTTTTTATTCTATTGTGAACATACTTTTCCCTCCCACCATATTTTCAGCTGGTTATTGCTAGTACATAAGAATAGTTTTGATTCAATTGTGGTTCTACGAAATGTTTTCCTTACAGTTTCTCAGGCTTTGCTTATGCTATTATTTTATCAGCCTATGAGACTTTTGTCTCTTTCCTGTGAATATTTTTGTTTCAGATCTTCTTACATTGCCCAGAACTCCTCAGAACAGTATTAAATGATGTTGCCGGTAGGGGCAATTTTGTTCTGTTCCTGATTGTAGTGGATGCCTGGTTTACTTAACTATAATGCTGGATATCCAGGCTGTTGTTTTAGAGCAGATGCTTTTTAATCTTATTAAAGAATTACTCTTGAATTTTAGAATGTATGGGGTAAAGGGGGGCCTAGGTGGCTCAGTGGGTTATAAACTGTAGGCAGTAATAGTAATAACTGAAATAATAATAGCACCTGGCCCTGCCCCCATTTTGGCTAATTTTCAGGCTTCATCAGAGGGCAGTCTTCTTTCTTCAAAGGGTTGTCTCTTTGACAGTAATGACGATAAAGACAGTAATTCTGGGGCACCTGGGTGGCTCAGTCAGGTGAAGCGTCTGACTTCGGCTCAGGTCATGATCTCACAACACAGTCCGTGGGTTCGAGCCCCACGTCGGCGGGCTCTGTGCTGACAGCTCAGAGCCTGGAGCCTGTTTCGGATGCTGTGTCTCTGACTCTCCCTGCCCCTCCTCCGCTCACGCATGCTCGCTCGCATGCACCCTCTCTCTCAAAAATGAGTAAACATTAAAAAAATAAATACAAATGTATATGGTTGGAAACAGTATGAGATCGTTACATATTTGCTCTTCTTTACAAATTTGTAAACGTCTTTGCATCTGCGAGGAAAATGCTGCCTTTTGTGCAGGTGGCTTATAGCACTGAATAGGCTATTGCCGTCTGTTGGCTCGTGTTTTAAATCTTAAATAGTTAAATTGAGGCAGTTCTCAACCTTGGCTTGCACATGCCAGTCACCTGGAGAACTTTAAAAATCCGTGATGCTTGGGCCCACTCTGAGGATTCTGATTCCGTGTGGGTGTGGGTGTGGATGTGGCCCAAGCATCTGGAAGGCTCTGCAGGTGATTCACCTGTGTGTGTGGGGGGTGGGGGGAGTCTAGTGCTCCGTAGTTTACTTCTTAATGTTATGTCTATTAGGCATTGGATTTCACTTCATGGTTTTCCATCATTTTTGGTATCAGAGAGACTTACGTGACGTGGTAATTTTGTTTTCCTTGAAAGTTTGAGAGAATGTGGTAGTAAATCATCCCCATTGGAGCCTTTTGTTGAGACCATCCTTGAGTAATGTTTTCCACTGCCTACTTGGTTATTAGTTTATTCATTGTATTTTGATAATTCACAGTTATTACAAACATCATTTACTACGGCTTTAAAATCTGTTTTCGTAAAAGCTTGCATGATTTATTATATTAAGATTATGTATATCTTGCAATTTACTACATTTCCGCGTCCTGCAATATCTCACTTCTGATTTTATGCTTTCTCGATTATCTTTGCTAGAATTTTATCTACGTCTTAAAGTCTGGGATCTGTTTATTACCATTGTTTTTCTCCTTTCCAATTCTCTTTATGCTTTTATCTTTTTGCCTTCAACTTGTTTTCCTTATGACAGATTTGTACACGTTCAGAAATTTTTGCTCAATTTATTGCTCACTGAGTCAAAACTCTTGGCTACACTTTAGAATTACTTGCGGAGCTTTTAAAAAAATACAGATGCCCCTCTTACCTGATGTGATATGGGTGGGGAGTGAGGAGGCAGGAAAGAATTCTTGAGACATTTTGTGTGCAAAGAAGGTGTTTTTATGGAAGCCTGGGGACAGGACCCTTAGTCCCCAGGAGCTGTACTGGGAAGGTGAAGAGGAATGGATTATGTGCTTGTTTAAGTTGGGGGGGGGGCAGAGATACAGGAAGTTTCCCAAAGGATTTTCATATGTTAAGACTTACAGGATCTTGAAGGTCTGGCTATTAAGTTAAGGTTGCTTTTTGCTTCTAGCAAAGCGTTAACATTAAGGCAGTGTGAGTTCCTGGAGGAATGTAGTTCTGCCTGTCTCAAGTATTGGTCAGCAGGATGCGAGTTGTAAAGACATTTAATTTTATCTACATTTCTTTTGCCTTTGTTCTCATCATTACATGCCCCCATGATTCTTTTTTTTTTAAATTTTTTTCTTTTGAATGTTTGTTTATTTTTGAGAGGGGGGGAGGAGGAGGGGCAGAGAGAGAGGGAGACAGAATCCAAAGCAGGCTCCAGGCTCTGAGCTGTCAGCACAGAGCCCGACCCGGGTCTTGAACTCACGAACCATGAGATCATGACCTGAGCTGAAGTCAGACACTTAACCGACTGAACCACCCTTTTAAGTTTTCTTAAATGTTCTTACTTAGTTTTGAGAGAGAGAGAGAGAGAGAGAGAGAGAGAGAGAGAGGCAGAGACAGACAGACAGGCAGAGCATGAGCCAGGGGGAGGCAGAGGGGCAGAGAGAGGAGGAGACAGAATCCCAAGCAGGCTCCAGGCTCTGAGCTGTCAGCACAGAGCCCAACCTGGGGCTCGAACTCACAAACTGGGAGATCATGACCTGAGCTGAAGTCGGTCGCCTAATTGACTGAGTCACCCAGGTGCCCCCCCCACCCCCATGATTCTGAGTCATTGGGCCTGGGCTTTGTTTTCTTTTCTTCTTTCTTCTTTTCTTTTTCTCTTTCTCTCTGTCTTTCTTCTTCCCTCCCTCTTTTTTCCTTCTCTCTCTCTCTCTCTTTATCTCTCTATTACATTTCATAATGCAGGGCCAAGGTTGCAGCATAGCTGAGTTAGAGCTTTGAACTGAGTAAGCTCTCTTTAACTCCAAATTCTCTTAGATAATAATTTAAATCCAGTAATTCACCCAAGATTATGGATTTACCAAAAATTTATAGGTTGGTACATCTTTCATTTTTATTAGATTCTATACTTATTTTTTTGTATTTTCAAGTTTACTGTTAGCACAATAATTATTAGTGAGAATGTTTGCTTATAGTTACATAATACATTTCTAGTTGTATTGCCTTGTGATTAATGACTAGAACTTGTATAATTTATGTGTTTTCAGTTTATTAGAATTTTTTTGTAAACTAGCCTGTGGAGGGGAGGAAAAATCATTTTCCCTTTACCCTTGTAGTTGCTTGGCTCGATGCCTGTATAATGAAAGACAGATTAACGAGAAATACAAACAGAAGTTTAAAAACATGTATACCTCCTGTAGACATGCGAGGGACCCAGGAAAACCAAGGAATGCCCACAAATGGCCAAAGCCATCACCTTAAATACCATCTGCAGCTAAAGACCAAAGAGGTTTTGGGGAGTGGGAAGCCAGTTACGGGGTGGGGGTGGGGGGTGACTGGTAAAAGCGCAGTGAACAAGGGTAGGGTTGTTCTACAGACTTAAGTCACTGCCTTCTCCATTGATAAGAGCTTCTAGAAGTGTTTGTGGTCATCCCTCGTCTTCCCGGCACAGTGAGGCAGACACCCTTAGAAACAGAGATTTCCCTTCTACGTGTAAATGTCTCTTACAAAAGGGTCACTTTTGGGGCGCCTGGGCGGCTTAGTCTGTGAGTGTCCCACTCTTGATTTCGGCTCAGGTCATGATCTCATGGGTTGTGGGTTCGAGCCCTACATTGGGCTCTGTGCTGATGGTGCGGAGGCTGCTTGGAATTCATCCTCTCTCTCTCTCTCTCTCTCTCTCTCTCTCTCTCTCTCTCTCTCTCTCTCTCTCTCAATAAATAAAAAAAACCTTAGAGGAGCCTGGGCGGCTCAGATGGTTAAGCGTCTTACTCTTGGTTTCGACTCAGGTCCTGATGTCACAGTTGCCTGGGTTCAGGCCCTGCCTCGGGCTCTGTGCTGATAGCACGGAGCCCACTTGGGATTCTCTCTCTCCCCCCTCTCTCTGCCCCTCCCCCACTTACACTGTTTCTGTCTCTCTCAAAATAAATACACTTCTATTAAAAAAAAAAAAGCATGTAGAAGCAAGAAACAAAACGGTCACTTTTACTTGGACTTCAGAGCTTCTCCTAGGTCAGCTCTTTCTTAAAAAGAATGAATTCGAGATAATTCTTATGCCAAAGGAGAGTATTTTGGGATGTCATGCTCTGCTCCCCTTCACGTGATAAATTTCTATAACTGTACCATTGTCACGTATGAGGGAGCCCATCTTCCGTGTGTGATAGAAACTCCCTTACGATTCATTGTCTTAATTCTAAGAGTCTATATTCATAAAAGGAATCACTGACTTAACAGCTTTTTCAGGAAGAATAAACACCACTGCATTAAATGTACAGAAATTTTTACCGTCTGCTAACCTATAGTGGTAGGCATTGATCCTTACTTTCCTATATACCTTCTTCTTTAGTACCCCACAATTTAAGTCGGAGCCTTTCTCATCCAACAGGACCTAGACATTTAAAACTTAATTTAGCGTTGAATATTACTGGAATTTCCTCTCTTTCCCGACCGTGTCTCGAGAAATTCAGCTGTAAATTTTGGACACTTAGCTGTTTAGTTTCTGAGTAAGGTAGGCTCGATGACTCATACATTGGTCGCACCACCCTCCATCTTTACAAAATTATCTGATTTATTCAGAGAGAGTTTGCTTTTGCTTTTGTCTCAGGATGGCATTGCCTAGCCTGCGGTGGACAGTCTTTTGCACACAATTATTTTGTGTGTCAGTGCTGCATCAGACAATCATATTGAAAACAATTTAAAGTGGAAATTAGGAATCCAAATCGATGTTAAAATCCTGCTGTCTGGGACACGCAATGCAAAGTAAATCGCCCAGCTGACATGAAAATAGCATTAACTCCTTCCCCACAAGGCTACACGCACACCTTACATCAAGCTACAACGAGGTGCCTGCCTGTCGGAAACGCACTCCTGACTGCTTTGAGTTTCTTTTGCCTTTAATTGTAAGAAGATCCTGATTTCAGGAATGCTAATTAAAAATTTGGCTTTATAGTGAAGAAATCCCACGTATCTATTATTTAAAGTGAATTGATTTCAAATTTTATATCCTCTTGGCTAGCATCAGACATTCAAATTGCCTTGGGGATCAGGCAGGTAACCTTGTATAATACAGAGAGGCTTGCAGAAGCCCACGGGGAACTGAAGATCACGTGCCCTGCCGAATGATATTTATATTCCATTTTCAAGAAAATTACAGCCACTTAAATTCTCTAGTGATAGAGAAAATTAGGTTATAAGATGGCCGACAGGATGGCTAGGGGAATTCCAGTCCCTGCCCAAAGACTCCCCTTCCAGGTTCTTCTTCCTACCCCGCTTGCCGCACGCACCAAATTACTACTAATGCAGAAGTAATGGACTATAAATTGTCCCCCATGCTTATGCTCGGGCTTCAGATCTCTGGACAGTGATCTCTTCTGAGCCCGCCAGTGTGAAATACACCTCCTGCCTCCTAAGATCTCCGAGTGCCTCTTGGTTCTTCTGCCGGGTGATTCAGACCAGGTTCCATACCTTTAGGTTCCCTGACCCAGAAACCCAACCGCCCTGGCCCATTGTTGCCGCCAGTTTGGGAAAACGGTGAGGCAGTGATGGAACGAGGAATCACAACAGAGAAGGCACCCCCTGCCTGATATACGGCAGTCTCCTGCTTGGTCGCCTCGGGCCGGCCCCGCTCTGTCGTTCCCACTAGACTCGAGGAGACTTGGCAGGTGAGGACCTGGACCCGACATTGAATGACGACGGTAAGGCCTGGGGCCCCTGACCCAGTCAGACCCACCCGTCACAGTGGAAGGGGAGCATGATAACCTCCCGGAGACCTTTTAGAGGTGTCACAGGTAGGGATTCCCAGGGAGGGAACATACTTAATCTCTGGTCTGAATGTGTGAGTGAAGGTGCAGCCCGACCTGGTCCTCCCATTGGGACTGAATCTGTGGGCACCCTTAAGGTCCCCAAAAGCCCATGGAGTCTGAGTGGGCCCATCTGCGATTTCTTGGTGAATGGCATACAGTCTATGGTGGCATCGGAATACTTTTCAATCACAAGTCACAATGCTGAAACTGCTATGGCTTAGGTTCTTTCGGGACACAGCCAGACTGGGATCTGACTGGTTTCCTCATTAGAGGGGGCACCCTTCTGTCTTTGCGACTCCATCTCATGGGAACATTATAGGGTTGGGATAGAGCAAAGAAGGGGTTTTCGGGAGATTATGGAATTAAGATGACCCCCGGCAATTTATGGACCCTATGTGAGTTAGAATGGCCCATGTTTGGTGTAGGATAGCCCTTAGAGGGAACCTTAGGTGTCCCAACAGTCCACTGCATCTGGCGTGGTGTCATTGGGGACCCAGGTCACCCTGATCAGTTCCCGTATATCAACTCCTGGTTAGCGATTGCCCAAACCCTTCCCCCTTGGGTGCGATTTACCTGCAACAGGGATAGGCTAGGGTCTTAGTTGCCTCGATAAAGCAGCCCAAGTAAGGTCAACAGAAGCCCCGACCTCCACAAATTCTCGCCGGTGATGTGGAGGAAGAACCAATCTTGCCCCCACCATATGAATCCCCTGGTTCCTGATACTCCACCACCTTCGGTCTCCCCAGCACCTCTGGACTCAGCAGATCCTCTCTCCCCCGGACCAGCAGCCAGATTGTACCCTTGGCCAGGCACAGGCGCTCTCCAGATGCCAGTCCACAGCCGCCGGTACCAAGAGGCTCCCCTCCAGGGGATCCGAGCAGGGGCTAAGAAGCCCATGAATATGCCCATCAGCAAGGGGGATCCCCTGGGGATTATTATGAGAGGCTATGTGAGGCTTACACCGCATTTGATCCTGAGGCACAAGAGAGCCATGACAAAAGTTGGGGAAGGTCCGCCTGCCAAAAGGGGGGAGGCCCAGAACCTCCTTAGCAAGGGATTGTCAATGTGCCTACTGCAAAGAGAAAGGACATTGGAAGAATGAATGTCCCAGAAATGCAGCTGCTACGCATAAGAATCCTGTGGAAAAGACCTCATAGACCTAGCAGGAGTAGATTCAGATTGAGGGGGACCGGGCTCCCTTCTTCTTGGCCCCTGTGAGCCCACGGTCAAAATGAAGGTGGGGGAAAAACTGTGGTCGACACTGGGGCTAAACATTCTGTGGTCACTTCCCCCGTGGCCCTTTTTAGCAGGAAGACCGCAACCATCCTTGGGGCCACAGGGAAATGGGCAAAGCAACAGCCCTTCTGCTAAGCCGTCAATGTGAACTTGGGGGCCACACGGTACAGCATGAATTCCTCTACCTGCCTGAGTGCCCTATCCCTCTCCTCGGCCGGGATACACTCTCAAAGCTGGGGGCCCAAATAGCCTTTGAGCCAGCGGGATGCACTGGCCTCCGATTGGATCCAAGGATCAGGCTCCCTTATAATGGCAATCACTACACCAAGAGAGAAAGAATGGAGGCTATTCTGTGCCCAGGCCCAACTGAGCGGCCCGCCCAAATTCAGGACTGCCTTCCCCACTGCATGGGCCCAGGACAACCCCCCCCCCCACAGACTTGCCCACAACCGGGTCCCTGTCACTGTAGAGTTAATCCCGGGGGCTCATCTGCAGAGAGAGCGGCAGTGCCCCCTCCCATAAGAGGCAAGGGCAGGCATCCAAGAAAGCAGGCATTCTGGTTGAATGCCAATCACCATGGAACACCATGTTCTTGCCAGTCAAAAAGCCGGGAGGAGGGTGCCAACCAGTTCAAGACCTACGAGCTATCAACAAAGGGATGGTCTCCTTGCACCCAGTGGTCCCGAACCTGTACACCCTCTTCAGCCAGATGGCAGGCTCTGCCAGCTGGTTTACCTGCCTAGACTTAAAGGATGCCGCCTTCTGCTTCCGCTTGACCCCTGCCCAGAGCCAACCCTTGTTTGCCTTCGAATGGACTGCACCAGACACGGGTGATCAGATGCAACTGACTTGGAGGGGCCTCCCACAGGGGTTTAAAAACTCGCCTACCCTCTTTGGGGAGGCACTGGCCGGAGACCTCGCCGGCTTTCCAAGGGAGGCCACACTCTGCCCCCCTCTCCAGTATGTGAATGACCTCCTTGCCAGCAATACCCAAGAGAACCGTATGGAGGGCACAAGGACCCTCCACCAACTCCTGTCGGACTCAGGGTATGGGGTCTCATGGAGAAAGGCACAGATCTGCCAACAGCAAGTCCGATACTTAGGCTTCCTTCTCACCCAAGGAAAAAGAGCACTAGGGCTGGAGAGAAAAAAGCTCATCACTTCCCTACCCCAGCCCCAGACTAAGAGGGGGCTGTGAGAATTCCTGGGGGCTGTGGGATTCTGCCGAATCTGGATTCCCAGATTCTCAGCAATAGCAAGACCCCTCTATAATCTCCTGGTAGGGCCAGATCGAGAACCCCCATGTCTGTACAGAGGAGGCCGAAGCCGCCTTCCTAGAGATGAAGGCCGCCTTCCTAGAGATGAAGGCCGCCTTCCTAGAGATGAAGGCCGCCTTGGGGCAGGCACCAGCCCTTGGCCTGCTGAATATATAAAAGCCTGTTAATCTCTTTGTGCAGGAGAAGGAAAAGGTCGCCCTCGGGGTTCTCATATAGACTGTTGGCCCTTGGCAACGGCCAGTAGCATCTCTCTCAAAGAGGCTGGACCCAGTGGCGGCAGGGTGGCCACCGTGCTTTAGGGCACTAGAGGCCACAGTTCTGCTCATTAAAGAGGCAGATAAGCTCACCCTGGGACAAGAACTAAATGTTAAAGTCCCCCATGCCGTCATACAGGGGGCAATCGAAAAGCAGGTTAGACTTCACAAATGTCCAGCTAAGCCAAGGTTTTACATACCCCCTAGTGATAGTCTGTACGTACTCGGGATGAGGCAAAGCCTTCCCAACTAGGACAGAACAGAGCCCGGAAGTAGCTAAACTCCTCCTGAAATTTCGAAGTTGTCCCCCGGTTCGGCTTACTGGCCACAATCCACAGCAATAACGGGTCTGCGTTCGTGGCGGACATTGTACAAACTTTAACCACCTCTTTCAACATCACTTGGACCGGCCTCAAAGCTCAGGGAAAGTAGAGCAGGTGAATCATACCCTCAAGGGAACCTTAGCCAAGTTCTGTCAGGAAACAGACCTCCCATGGCTGGACCTGTTGCCCTAGGCCCTCCTACGTGTCCATTGCACACCAGGAACTCAAGGTTTCTCTCCTTTGGAACTAATATGTGGGAGGCCCCCCTCCATGTCTAGGAAGCCTCCCAGGGAACCTTCACCAAATAGGAGATAAGGGAATAAGAGAACAAGTTAAAGCTTTAGGGGGAACGCTAAATCAGTTACAATAGAGAGGGCCCCAATCTCTTTAGGATCCCCTCTATACCCCTTGTCACCAGGGAACTCGGTCTGGGTCAAAGATCGGAAAAAAGACCCTCTCAAACCACAGTGGACTGGGCCTCATACTGTTACTCTGTGGGACCACCGCTCCAGCGTCCAGAGGGCCAATCCTGAGGAGCCCCAGACTTGGAAGACTGACCCAAGTCCGACGAACCCACTCAAAGCGACCTTCTGGAGAGTCCTAGGTTCTTAGGCTCTTCAGCTCTGTTCCAGCCACACCCCAGAAGCTGTCTGGTCTATGCACGGGAGAAGCTGAGGAATCACAAGTCTGATAAAATAGACCATCCTTACTCCTTGCCATCGGATTGGCAGAGGTTGCCCCAGAAAGCTGGGGAAACAGCGAGAAGTTCATGTTCACACTCACCTTCCTCTCATGGCTAGGATGTTTTGTTGGTATTGATTGCCTCTAATTTAGGCCCCATTTGTAAACCTTCAGCCCTAAGGCCCAGGCTAAATGAGGGGTGTTGCTACCTGTCCTCCTAGGGGCAGGAATAGCCACGGGGATAGGGACTGGCATAGGAAGCATAGGCTCTTCTGTGGGACTAACGAGTGGCCGACTCTCTAGTGTCCCTACAGAGCCAAATAAGTTCCCTGGCAGGAGTTGCCCTCCAGAACAGATGGGCACTTGACCTCCTTGCTGCCAAGAAAGGGGGCACCTGCATCTTACTTGGAGAACAATGCTGTTACCTTGTAAACCAGTTGAGAATAGTCACAACCAAAGTCAAGGAACTAAGGGAAAGGACCAGCCCATAATAAATGAAGATGATACAGCCTAGATCTGTTTAAAGGGGCATCAAAGCGGGGAATGATAGGGAAAAATTATGTTATAAGATGGCCGACAGGACTGATAGGGGAATTCCAATCCCTGCCCAGAGACTCCCCTTCCAGGTTCTTCTTCCTACCCCACCTGCCACACGTGCCAAATTAAAATACAGAAGTAACAGACTATAAATTGCTCCCCCCCCCATGCTTACATTTGGGGCTCAGGCCTCTGGACAGTGATCTCCTCTGAGTCTGCCAATGCGAAAGAAACCTCCTGCCTTCCAAGATCTCCAAGTGTTGCTTGGCTCTTCTGCTGGGTGATCCAGACGGCATCTGTAACATTAAGACCTTATTTATCTAACCTCTGTTTGACGTCATCAATTATGATGAAACCTTGTATCATAGTTATGTTTCTATAAATTGTTATTTCTAGCAGTTTTCATCTTAGGACATTCTGTTTGGAATCTCTGGTACCTCATGTTCCTTTGTGACTTGGTCTTTTATCTGTGTGAGATTACTTTTAATCTATTTGGTGTCTCTTGTGTTGTATTCTACTTCGCTACATTTTCCATTTTTCTCTCCTTTTTCTATTGTTCTGTCTCTGCCACTGTGACTTGTTCGCTATCTTTTGTAGGGGAGGAAAACAGGACTGTTCTAGATTCCTAGCGGACATACCCCTGTAATAAAAAGACAGATTAACAGGAGGAAAACAAACAGAAGCTTAATAAGATGTACACAGGGGAGAGACCCAGGAAAACTGAGTAACTCCCCCCCAAAATGGCCCAAGCCAGCAGCTTAACTACCATCTCCAGCTAAAGACAAAAGGTGTTGGGGGTGGGGTGTCTGTTGGGAGGTTACCAGGAAAGGCACGATTAAAGTAAGGTTATTATACAGATTTGAGTTGTTTTCTTCTCCAGTGATCAGGATTTCTAGAGATTTAGAGTCTTCCTTTTCTTTCTGGTACAGAGAGAGACATGCCCTTACAAATGGGGATTTCCCTTATGCATGTAAATGTCTTACAGAAAGACAACTTCTCTATTTTCAGAAGTACTCCTGTGTTTGCTGTGTAAAAAACAAACAAATGAAACCAAAAATCAAAAAAAAACACTCAAATAATTCTTATACCAAAGAGGCATATTTTGGAGTGATGAATTCTGCTGCCCTTCACTTTCATGCTGGAGTCCCTCAGCCCTGTGTTCTCAGGGGCCCAGAACATGAATTATCAGTCTATCCCTCTCCTATTGAACCCCAGCCTAAAATAATATCTTTTATTTTCTCTTCATTTTTATTCAGCATCCTTCATTCTCTTATATTATTTGACTGATAAATATTCAGTGATTACACAAATGACGGTGTTGTCAACCGATCTATGTCCGTTTGCTCAGTCACAAATTCATACCGATAGCATTCAATGCATAGAGGTTGGTGAGAGTGAATATTATCGCTATGGTTTCATATCCAACTGCAAAGCAAAAAAAAAAAAAAAAAAAAAAAAAAAAAAAGAAACAGTTTCAGATTGAATCCTGAAGGGGCAGAAAACGTTGCCCTTCTTCCCTTCTAGGTTCTTTGACTGGTCTAATTAAATTGCCATAAGACAGATTAACAGGAGAAAAACAAATTTAATTACCTACCTCTGGGAGCCCCACACGGAGACACAGAGACAGTCAGGTAATTGAGACTTATGGACCGTCCAGAACTAAGGAAAAGGGTGTTAGGGGTCTGAGACTTCAAAGAGGAGGAAGACGTCTGATGGGAACAGGTGAAGAGCAAATGTTTGTTTGGTCAGCAAATGTTCGCCATGCCTTGCCAGTAAGTCTTTCTGATAGAAGAAGTTTTCCCTGGTAATGGCTCTCTTCCTGGTGCAGGGTCCCTATCTAAATTCTCATAGGCAGTTAAGGGAGAGGTAAAGGGTTCCAGATGTTCTTCGAGCCTGCTGGAACCCAGTTGTCTTCAGGTCGAAATAATCCAGGTGCCAAAGTGATACCTTCTGGGGTGGCATATTCTGCCCCCTCTCAGTACCTTTACTGAAAGCTCAACGGAACTCCCAACTCTCTTATCCTTCTGGGTCTTCCAACATCGTTTTCCCCTTTGCTTTTTTTTTTTTTTAATTGAGATATAGTTCATGTAACATAGAATTTACCATTTGAAGTTTTTTTAAAAAATTTTTTAATGTTTATTTTTGAGAGGGAGAGACAGAGTGTGAGCAGGGGAGGAGCAGAGAGAGGGAGACACAGAATCTGAGGCAGGCTCCAGGCTCTGAGCTGTCAGCACAGAGCCCGATGTGGGGCTCAAACCCATGAACCACAAGATCATGACCTGAGCTGAAGTCAGATGCTTAACCGACTGAGCCACCCAGGCAGCCCTTGAAGTTCATTTTTGAGAGGAAGTGAACACAAGAGGGGGAGGGGCAGAGAGGGAGGGAAAGACAGAGAGAGACAGAGATACAGCATCCCAAGCAGGTTCCAGGCTCTGAGCTGTCAGTGCAGAGCCCGATGGGGGGCTCCAAGAACTGGGAGATCATGGCTTGAGCTCAAGTCAGACGCTTAACTGACTGAGCCACCCACGCACTGCTGTAATTTTCTTTTTAATTTAAATTCAAGTTAGATAATATCCTATGTAGTTTTGCCTTCAGGAGTAGAACCCAGTGATTCATCTCTTGAATATGACACCCAGTGCTCATCCCAAAAAGTGCCCTCCTCAATGCCCATCACCCATTTAACCCATCCCCCCACCCCCTCCAGCAACCCTCAATTTGTTCTCTGTATTTAAGAGTCTTTTATGGTTTGCCTCTCTGTTTTTATCTTATTTTTCCTTCCCTTCCCTTATGTTCATCTGTTGTGTTTCTTAAATCCCACATATGAGTGAAATCGTGTATCTTTCTCTGACTTATTTCACTTAGCATAATACTCTACAGTTCCATCCATGTTGTTGCAAATGGCAAGATTTCATTCTTTTTCATCGCTGAGTAGTAGTCCATATATGTATATATATGTGTGTGTGTGTGTGTATGTATGTATATACACACACACACACACACACATCACTTTTTTCCCTATTTTTCAGTCGATGGATATTTGGGCTGTTTAATTTTTGGGCGCTGCTATAAACATTGGGGTGTGTGTACCCCTTTGAATCTGCATTTTTGTATCTTTTGGATAAATTCCTAGTAGTGCGATTGCTGGGTCGTAGGGTATTTCTATTGTTAATTTTTTGAGAAACCTCCACAGTGTTTTCCAGAGTGACTGCACAGTTTGCATTCCCACCAACAGTGCAAGAGGTTTCCCATTTCTCCACATCCTCGCCAACATCTGCTGTTGCCTGAATGGTTAATATTAGCCATTCTGACAGGTGTGAGGTGGTATCTCAGTGTGGTTTTGATTTATATTTCCCTGATGACGAGTGATGCTGAGCCTCTTTTCATGTGTCTGTTGGCCATCTGGATGCCTTCTTTGGAAAAGTGTCTATTCATGTCTTCTCATTTCTTTCTTCGGTGCATTTTTTGTTTTTGGGTGTTGAGTTTGGTAAGTTCTTCATAGGTTTTGGATACTAACCCTTTATCTGATATGTGATTTGCAAATATTTTCTCCCATTCTGTTGGTTACCTTTCATTTTTGTTGAGTGTTTCTTTTGCTGTGCAGGAGCTTTTTATCTTGGTGAGGTCCCGACATTTAATGTTTGCTTTTCTTTCCCTTGCCCTGGAGACATGTCAGGTAAGAAGTTGCTGGGGCCTAGGTCAAAGAGGTTGCGACTTGTTTTTTTCCTGTAGGATTTTGATGGTTTCCTGTCACACATTGACGTCTTTCATCCATTTTGAATTGAACTTTGTGAATGGTGTCAGAATGTGGTCCAGTTTCATTCTTCTGCATGTCACTGTCCAGTTCTCCCAGCACCATGTGCTATATGGTGATTTTTTCCATTGGATATTCTTTCCTGCTCTGTCGAAGATGAGTTGGCCATATGCTTGTGGAGCCATTTCTGGGTTCTCTATTCTATTCCATTGATCTATGTGTCTGTTTCTGTGTTAATTATGATAGCTTTTTGTTGTCTGAGTGCTGAGGCTAGGGCTTTCAGTACTATGTTGAACAGTGGTGAGAGTGGAAATCTATGTCGTCTTCCTGACATCAGGGGAAAGCTCTCAATTTTTCCCCATTGAGGATGATATTAGCTGTGGGCCTTTTATATATGGCATTTATGATGTTAAGATATGTTCCTTCTATCCCGACTTTTTGAGGGTTTTTATTAAGAAAGGATGCTGTATTTTGTCAAATGCTTTTTCTGCATCTATTGACAGGATCATATGGTTCTTATCCTTTCTTCTATTAATGTGATGCATCACATTGATTGATTTGCGAATATTGAACCAGCCCTGCAGCCCAGGAATGAATCCCACTGATCATGGTGAATAATTCTTTTAATACACTATTGAATTAAATTTGCTAGTATCTTGTTGAGAATTTTTGCGTCCATGTTCATCGGGGATATTGGCCTGGAATTTTTCTTTATACTGGAGGCTTTTATCTGGTTTTGGAATCAAGGTAACGCTGGCCTCATAGAATGAGTCTGGACGCTTTCCTTCCATTTCTATTCTTTGGAACAGTTTGAGAAGAATAGCTATTAACTCTTCATCGAATGTCTGGTAGAATTCCCCCGGGAAGCCCAGGACTCCTATTTGTTGGGAGATTTTTGATAACTGATTCAATTTCTTAGCTGGGTATGGGCCTGTTTGAATTTTCTATTTCTTCCCGTTCGAGTTTGGGTAGTGTGTGACAGTTTAGGGATTTGTCCATTTCTTCCAGATTGTCCAGTTTGTTAGCATATAATTTTTCATAATATTCTCTTATAATTGTTTGTATTTCTGTGGTATTGGCTGTGATCTCTCCTCTTTCATTTGTGATTTTATCTATTTGGGCCCTTTCTCTTTTCTTTTTGATAAATCTGGCTAGGGGTTTATCATTTTGTTTATTCTTTCAAAAAAACCAGCTCTTAGTTTCAATGATCTGTTCTTTTGTTTTTTTTTTTAATTTTTTAAATGTTTATTTAATTTTGAGAGAGAGGGAGAGACAGAGAGAGAGAGGAGGGGCAGAGAGAGAGGGAGACACAGAATGTGAAGCGGGCTCCAGGTCTGAGCTGTCAGCACAGAGCCCAACAGGGGACTCGAACTCAGAAGCTGTGAGATCATGACCTAAGCTGTTGTCGGATGCTTAACTGACTGAGCCACCCAGGTACCCCTTCATTGATCCGTTTCACTGTATTTTTGGATTCTATATCATTTATTTCTGTTCTAATCTTTATTATTTCCCTTCTTCTGCTGGCTTTGGGCTTTATTTGCTGTTCCTTTTCTAGCTCCTTTAGGTGCTAGTGTATGTTGTGTAGTTGGGACCTCTCTTGCTTCTTGAGATAGGCCTGAATTGCAATGTATTTTCCTCTTAGGACTGCCTTTGCTGCATCCCAAAGAGTTTAGACTGTCATGTTTTCATTTTCATTTGTTTCCTTGTATTTTTTAAATTTCTCCTTTAATTTCCTGGTTAACCCATTCATTCCTTAGTAGGATGTTGTGTAACCTCCACGTATTTGAGGGCTTTCCAATTTTTTTCTGGTGGTTGACATCAAGTTTTATAAAGCGTTGCGATCTGAAAATATGCCTGGTATGATATC
Source organism: Cryptoprocta ferox (assembly GCA_028646485.1). Taxonomy (NCBI): domain Eukaryota; kingdom Metazoa; phylum Chordata; class Mammalia; order Carnivora; family Eupleridae; genus Cryptoprocta; species Cryptoprocta ferox. The sequence goes on from CM053579.1 coordinate 70,984,727, forward strand.
AGTCTTTTTGTACCTGTTGAGGGCTGTTTTGTGACCCAATATGTGATCTCTTCTGGAGAATGTTCCATGTGTACTGGAGAAGAATGTGCATTCTGCTGCTTTAGGATGAAATGTTCTGAATATAGCTGTTAAGTCCATCTGGTCCAATGTGTCATTCAGAGCTGTTGTTTCCCTGTTGATTTTCTGCTTAGATGATCTGTCCATTGCTATAAATGGAGTATTAACGTCTCCTACAATTATGGCATTATTATCAATAACTTTGCTTATGTTTGTGATTGATTTATATATTTGGTTGCCCTTCTGCAATTCTTGTTACAGTCTTTGTTTTAAAGTCTAGTTTGTCTGATACAAGTATGGCTACTCCAGCTTTCTTTTGCTGTCCATTATCATGATAGATGGTTCTCCATCCCCTCACTTTCAATCTGCAGGTGTCCTCCGATCTAAAATGAGTCTCTTATAGCAGCATATAGATGGATCTTGTGTTTTTTTTTTAATCCATTCTATTAACCCTATGTCTTTTGATTGGGGCATTTAGTCCATTTACATTCAGGGTGATTACTGAAAGATTTGAATTTAGTGCCATTGTGTTATCTGTAGATTACATGTTTGTGTGGATGTTCTCTGGTCCTTTGTAGTCTTTGTTCCTTTCTACTGAGAAAGACCCCTTAGAATTTCTTGCGGGGCTGATTTAGTGGTCATTAACTCCTTTTGTTTTTGTTTGCGAAAATCTTCCTCTCTCTTATTCTGAATGACAGCCTTGCTGGATAAAGGATTCTTGGCTGCATATATTTTCCTATTTAGCACATTGAATATTTCCTGCTACTCCCTTCTGGCCTGCCAAGTTTCACGGGACAGGTCTGCTACTACCTTTATGTGTCTACCCTCGTAGGTTAAGGACATTTTGCCTCTAGTTGTTTCAGAATTCTCTCTTTATCTTTGTATTTTGCCAGTTTTACTACGATGTGTCATGATGTTGATCTGTTTTTGCTGCTTTTGACGGGAATTGTCTGTGCCCTTTGGACTTAGATGCCTGTTTCCTTCTCCACAATAGGAAAGTTCTCAGCTATAATTTGTTCAAATAAACCTTCTGCCCCTTCTGGGATTCCTAGGATCCAGATTTTGTTTTGTTCCATGGAATCACTTAGTTCTCTAATTCTCCACTTTTGATCTAATAATTTCCTTTCCCTCTTTTTTTCAGCTTCATTATTTACCATAATTTTATCTTCTGTTTTACCTTTCCTCTCCTCTGTTTCTTCCATCTTCACTATCACTGTATCTAGTTTATTTTGCATCTAAGTTACGGTATTTTTCAATTCATCACGACTAGTTCTTAGGCCTTGACCTCTGTGGCAAAGGTTTCTCCGGTGTCTTCTATGCTTTTTTTCAAGCCCAGCTATTTGTCTTATGACTGATATTCTAAATTCTTATTCAGATATATCTTTTATATCTGTTTTCAGCAATTCTCTGACTGATTTCTTCTTGATCTTTCTTCTGAGGTGAATTCCCCTGTCTTGTTGTTTTGGCTAAGTTTCCGTCTTTTGCATGTTTTAAAAGCTCATTATGTGTCCTGCACCTGCAAATACTACTGTATTAAAAAGGGATTATACACAATCCATGGCCTATTACTCCAGGAAGTGTTTATGGTGTATGTTGTGTGCCCTCCTGTTGTGTCTTTGGATGCTCTTTCCCACTGTTCAGTCCTCTGCAGACCTCCTCCTTGCTCTTGGTGGTGGAGCGTTTGGACCTTTAACTAGGTGTGCTTTAATTTGTTTGTTGAAGGAACCCTGGAATAGAAAAAAAAAAAAAACCGGTGTGTGTGTGTGTGTGTGTGTGTGTGTGAAGTCTGATCCCATAAAAAGAGGAAAAGGAAAGGGGAGAAAAGAAAACAGAAGAGAATCAAATACCTGTAGGCTAATTCCAGAGAAAGAGAGAGAAAAATAAGACAAGAAAAGATGGAAAAAGAAAAGGATAAAAATGCCTTAAAAAGTATATATAGAATGAGAATTTACAAAAAACAAATCAGGAACTATGAGCCCGATTTCAAAAGAAAAAAAGAAGAGGAAGAAAGAAAAAGAAAAGAAAAGAAACAGTTGTCTGTTGGTTCTTGGGGGTGGTGGCTGTGCTGGTCTGGAGGAGAGGCCACTGCGTTGGGTCAGTCAGTCTCACTCCAGTAAATAAGCAGTTACCAGGCATAGAGGGGCGGGGTTTGGTGTAGACCTGTCCTACTTCCCCTGGGGGCCGCCATGCTGCTTCCTGAAGTCCCACCATGTTGGTGTTGGGGGAAAATGGCATCACTCCAGTCTCTCCTTCCTGGACCGGGTGTCTCAAACCACGCTGTTCAGGTAGCCCTCACAGAATAGGGAGGGGCAGTCAGCTTGCCCTGAGCCACAGGTCTCCTGTGCCTTCCACTTGGCTCTTGGCTGGGGTTCAAAACCCAGTGTCTTAATGGATTCCATATCACGGGGTCCCCATGCTGGTGTAGAACCACTCTGCCCTGCTGATGAAAGGCCTTTGGCTGGCACCTGCAGGGTCTTTTGTCCTTGGGGAGGCTTCCCAGAGTGCTCCAGGAAGGGGATGTTCTCTCCCAGTGTGCCCCGGAGATTGCCACACCACACTATGCACTCTGGGGCCAGCGCCCTCCTTCCCAGGAGTGTGCACCCCGGCTCCTCTCCAGAGAAAGTCCTGCACTTTCAAAACCTCAGAGTTTCAGCTCCAAAGGCTGTTTGCAAAAAGTAACTGGCGCTCTCCGTACTTCTCCTTCCCCAGTCTGTGGTCTGGAGAGGGCTTCCTCTTGTGCTAACTCAATGCTGCACTTTCATAACCCTTTTCTCTTTCACTCCCTTATGTCTGTCCACAGAAAGGATTCTTTCCCCTCTATAGCTCCGCCGTTTTATCTCCCCTGATTCACATACTCACACCTCAATCCTGCTAGTCTGTCTCCCTCCAACTTTGGAGATCCTTCTGCCCCTCTGCAGATTTGTTTCCTGGGTATTTCAGCGGATGTGACCTCAATACAGCTGTGTTTCAGGGATGAGGAAAATCCCCATCCCCCAACTTCTCCCCCATCTTAACCGCCTTCAGTGTCCAACATCTTTGTTTTAAAGTAAAATTGGCATAAAATTAACCATTAACCATTTTATTTTTTATTATTTTTAATGTTTATTTTTGAGAGAGAGCATGCACGCACGCAGGAGTTGGGGGAGGGGCAGACAGAGGGGGGACAGAGGATCTGAAGCAGGCTCTGTGTTGACAGCAGAGAACCTGATGCAGGGCTTGAACCCACAAACCGTGAGATCGTGACCTGAGCCAAAGTCGGATGCTTGCTTAGCTGACTGAGCCACCCACACGCCCCAGCCATTAGCCATTTTAAAGTGTGCAATTTAGTGCCATCTAGTATATTTACAGTGTTGCGTAACTGTCACTCTTATCTAATTCCAAGACATTTGCATCACCCCAGAAGGAAACCCTATACCCATCCAACAGCATCTTACCAGAAATGTTGACTCAGCACAAAGATGACCGCATTTTAGAAGTTGAGTTTAGCTAACCTTCGAACTGGAGGCAGGCCACATAAATTTCCCAGGAAAGCAGCTGAACATAGGACCATTTTGGAATGAAGCCAGAGGCGCCATTTTGAAAGGTTAGAGATCTCTGGGTATACTAGATTTTTAGAACCTGTTCCAGTAAAGACAGTGCCTCGTCAATACTTGCAAATTAATTTTGCAAATTTTGAATAGAATCCCTTAACTCACTACAGCTCATCTCTAACATCCTTTATGGTCTTGTATTGATCAAAGATAAACTACTGAGACATTTTGTCAGCCACTTCTGAAGTGTGGGCTTCTGATAAACATTTGCTGAGTTCTCCTGGAACATATATTCCTCGTTAGGGTAACTGACCACCCTTTGAGGGTAGATTGCACCTAACAGACTTGGTCATATATATCGTATTATCCATGTTGGATTAGCACAGTGTTACATCATAGACACAATTAACTTGAGAGTACAGGGGAATATTAAAATAGTGCTCTCAAGGAGCATGTGTCCCAGGACAAGCCTGAACTGGTAGCCTGAATCTCCTGGCTTCTCAGTTGTCCTCAGTTACCATGTCTTCCTCGGTGTGTGATCAGGTTGCCATGTTGAGAGTGATCCCAGTGGTTAAAGATACATATTCCACATACAAGATGGCACCTAAGCCTAATAAGGAAGGTATTTCAACGGGCCTTCAACTGAAGAAGTAGTCACTTGTTTCCTTCATCATGGAGGAAAAATGGGCTGTGTTATACTTCCTGAGAGGCTCAGTTTTCCAGAATGGTTAAGTAATTTTCAAGGGCCTTTTTGACCCTCTCTGATTTTTTTTTTTTTACTGTAACTACTTTAGAATCCACCTCTCCCACCAGAGTCCCTCTCCAACAATGTGGCAGGATTCTCGCACAGAAAGTGTTGACACTGAGGCTTTTCTTTCCAGGAAGCATCTTTTTTCTTGCCGGCATGGGCTCAGAGGGTTTGTACCCAAAAAACTGAGCCCTGCGTGCCACGCGGTGGCATTTTCTACTTCATCTCCATATATGGGTAACATATAGACATACAGTATGATTGGGTGGTCTCACCTTACAGAGTCATGAGGGATGTCACGTACAGACATACGGAGTCATGAGGAATGTCACGTACGCACATAGCCAGGTTGCCTTCCCTTATCTTGAGGTCTTTTTCTCACCACAATCCTTAGGGAGGGGACTCTACCACACCAACACATACACAGTGTAAGATGAGACTGGTTGGCATTGAGCTAGGCTCTTTGAAGTTCCTGGAGTCGTTTAAGGTGGGATCTCAGGTACGCTGGAAGAATTTCACATCTTCCTATTGAAAGAATATTCAGAAAGAATATTATTTTGTCTGTACAGTAGTCCCCCCCCTTGCCCGTAGGGTACATGTTCCAAGACCCCCAGTGGATGCCTGAAACCTCAGGTAGTACTCAACCGTGTGTGTGTGTGTAGTGTCTTTTTTCTTATACATACGTGCGTACCTATGATAAAGTTTAATTTGTAAGTTAAGCACAGTAGGAGGTTGACAATAAGTAATAATAAAATAGAGCAATTATAACAACATACTATAATAAGTTACATGAATGTGGTCTCTCAAAATACCTTATTGTACTGTGCTTGCCCTTATGATGATGATGTGAGATGATGACACACGTACGTGATGGGATGAAGTCAGGTGGTTGATGTAGACATTGTGATGTAGGGGTAGGCTCCGTTTGACCTGAGCATACAGCAGAAGGATCATCTACTTCTGGACCCAATTGACCACAGGTAACTGAAATCACAGAAAGGGAAGCCGTCGATAAGGTTGGGGGCGGGGGACTACTGTAACTTACATATAGAATCCCACTGTGAAATTCCAGACATACTAGTTCAGCTTACAGTAGAACTGAATGATTGATTTGTTGCTTGAACATCATTTCCTTATTCTAACCAGACTGCGATGAAAATACAGTATATATTATAACCTAGATTGTGTATGGGTTCCCAGAGCCGATGTGCAGAATGTCTTCGTCAAACTCTCAACTTTTTCTTTTACATCAGCAAGTATATAAGCAGTAGCTGTATCGACTCTAAGTTTGATCCGATTTTTTTTCCATTTCTTCATTTCTAATTATGATTCCAACAGGTATTATCTTTTGATGCCTATTTAGAAGATGAAGTGCCTGATAAAAATCAAGAAAAATATAGAATAAGACGCTATAAAATCCTCTTCTACCTCGAAGATGACACAATTCAAGTAAATGAACCAGAGTTGAAAAATAGCGGACTGCCTCAAGGTACCTATTTAAAGCAAAGTTACAGTTCTCTTACTTGTAACTCCTACCTTTATATACTGCCCTTCTCTAGCTTTTTAAAAGGTGCCATATACTGCTTTGGTGTGTGACTTGTTGGTGACTGCGAATATAAACATGCCCTTAGCCCATAGTTATTGATGGTGACTTCCTAGCTTTCTACCCCATGTCCCCCTCCACCTCAGCATGGGCCATTTGTCTTGCCCTTGTATGGTATATTAGTTTTCTTTCATGTGCTACTCCAGTATGAGTAAATTCTCCTGTGTCTTTGGTCCCTTTACTATGATCATATTACGTCCTCACAACACTTTCAAAGAGAAGAGAGGAGACTGTCATCCACTGCCACTTCCGGATTTATATTCTCTCATTCTTCTTTCTTTTCCTGTAAGTGCTTATTTTATTATTTATTTTGAGAAAGCACGTGTGCACGTGAACGGGGAAGGGCAGAGGAAGTGAGGGAGAGAGTCCCAAGTGGGTTCGGTATGGTCATTGTGGAGCTTGAACTCCCGAGCTGTGAGATCATGACCTGAGCTGAAATCGAGAGTCAGATACTTAACTGACTCAGCCACGCAGGCGCCCCTTTCTCTTCTCTCAAAGTCACGGCCATTTGCTTCAACCGCCCTCTCCTCATCCTCATACCTGTTAATGACATACTCTGATGGCTTTTCAGCAGAGGGTCATTATTCCTTCACTCCTCCCCTCCCCCACATGGCCACCAGAGAAGTTAATCCTAAATTGCATTATTAGAAGCAGGGTGGAGATCAGGGGAGGTGGCTGATTTCTCCTGCTTGTGCTAGGAGTCCTTCACTTGGGACAGTGCTGAGATCGGGATGCCTTCAGGGGACCACAACCACGGGGGTATGAGGCCTGAAAATTTGTCATGTGTAAGGCAGAATAGTGAAAAGGGGTATTTGTCTGTAAAGGGAAGATTCAGGTGTGCCTGGTGAATGTCTTCAGCAATCTGAAGGGCTGCCGTGAGGAGGAAGGATGACCTAATTTTCTGTACCCTCAAGGATATGACCTAGGGAGTCAGAATTCAGGTCAGTAAGAAGAATAATTTTCTGGCAGAGAGCTGCCAGAGATTGTGTTGGATGGTTCTGGAAGAACATCGGGGGCAGGGGGCAGGTGTAGGGGTAGAGAGGGGTGTCACATATTTGGTCCTTGGTATAACTGAATGGTCCTTGGTATAGATAGGGGGAAGGTCAGGGGTTTTCTTTCACTGATCGCTTAAGAGAGAGATGGGAGGGGGTCATATGTGTGTTTGGTGGTGGTGTAGGTGACCTTCCAAGGGCCACTTTGACCCTTCAAGAGCCAAGATTCTTAGGTATGTTTCCTCTCTCTCTCTCTCTCTCTCTCTCTCTCTCTCGGAATATTGCCATCTCTCATACCTTAGGGTCTGCAATTGCTCTCTCGATTATAGTCTGTTAACTCCTTTGACATTCGTTATTTGTTCACACCCACCATCCTTGTTCTTCATCTTGTTAGCAAAACCTATCCTCAGTCTGTCCATGTCTCTTTATGCCCTTTGCTACCATTGTAACCCAAGTTACCTCTATTTCTTTTTAAAAAAATTTTTTTTTATGTTTTTTATTAATTTTTAAGAGACAGAGACAGCACGAACAGGGGAAGGTCAGAGAGAGAGGGAGACACAGAATTTGAAGCAGGCTCCAGGCTCTGAGCTAGCTGTCAGCACAGAGCCTGACGCAGGGCTCGAGCCCATGCACTGAGAGATCATGACCTGAGCCGAAGCCGGACGCTTAACCGACTGAGCCACCCAGGCGCCCCAAGCTACCTCTATTTCTTGACTCGAATCCTGGGGTAGGCAGTGGTCTCTCTGTCTCTGTCATTGTCGCATCAGCCTTTCCCGCTAATAATGTGTTTTGATGACCAGAGTTGAAGTTCAAGCAAGGAGGTCCACAGACCGAAGGGACCTTGGGCTCATGGCACACACTCTCTTGGGGAGATACAGGGAGAAGAGGGCCTGGCCACAGCTCTAGCTCCCCAGTAAGCCTGCTGAATAGTTGTGGGTTTTGTTTGTTTCTTGGGGAAAGGACACATGGGGCCACCATGGGCGTCACCAATGAATGAGTGGCCAAATTAAGGCCTCATGAATAACTCTTGTATATTTAGTGTGCCATGACTATTTAGAGCCCAGGTGCCTCATATATATGTAATACCTACGGAAAATTAATTCTCCCTTGCTCCTTCCATCTCCTCCTTTCTATGTTTGACATATACATGCTCTACTTACTGTGATTTAACACATCTTCTGATTTTCTGCCTATGTTGAATACACTTTTTTTCCTTACTAACTACTTCTCTGGGCCCATTGCCTCCATGTTGCTATACCACAATGGATTCTATGGGGAGAAACAGAGGAATCTGGGGACCTTGGATCTCTGAGCATAAGGTCATGATGAGGCAGTATGCTAAGGATTTCCTTCAACGCTCATATGATTGACTTTTTTTTTTTTGGTACATAGCTCCATTGTGTCTGGATGAAGGATTTAGGGCTGGTCAGCATTGCCAGGAAGTGTTTGTCGAATGCCTACTCTGTGGCAGGCACTGTGCCGGGTTTTGGGAGAATGGGCCAAAGTAAGAAGACCCACTATACCTCCATCTCGTAGAACTAACAGGCAAGCAGGGTGGAGAGGAAAGGGAGCAAAGTGACTATAGCCCAAGAGTTTTGCAATCATTTGGGTCAGGAGTGCTCAGCGTCCAAACCAGGACGATGGCAGTAGGAAATAGAAAACACAGGAAAGACTTCAGAGATATTTGGTTGGCAGAGTTGATAGGAGTTGGCCAATAATTAAATATAGAAAGTGCGGAGGGGGAATATCTAATGATAGGTACTGTATCAAGTCCTTTATCATTATCTCATTTAATCTCCCAACGACCATCTAAAGTAAATCATGGTCAGCTCTTAAAGAAAAGGAAACAGGCTTACAGAGGGAATTCACTTCATCTAAATCTTAACGGATTGCCTCAGAGCTCACTCTGTGGTCGAAAAGATGGTGATAACAGTAGTAAAACCCAGACACATGGAGCGAGGTACAGCATGGAGCGAGGCAGAGGTAGGGTAGGCTTGTTCTGACCCGTGAGGCCTTTGAACATGGGTTGGGACATCTGTATGGTGATGGCCACCAGGCAGGTAGAATCTTGGGATGTGTTTTCAGGAAGAAAGTCAAGACTGGCGATGTGGACTGGGAATGGGGGGTGCTCAGATCGTGAACAGAATCAGGCAGATTCTACCATGTTGGAAGAGAGGCACCGTTGAAGTGGTGGAAAAGGGAAGATGACTGGATTTAGTGCCTGCATTTGGTTTTACTAGTGGGGGGCGGAGAAAGGATTAGTGTGAGGAGACGAGGTGAGCTGTCCTCAGTATTCTTTGGACTCTGACATACTATCCACCCCAGGGTCTTTTTATTTTGAGAATTTTGTGTCTTAATGGTGAGTGTTTTAGGAAATATGGAAACGCCTTGGTTTTAAAAAATAAAGATTTTCACAGACTTAAAAAAATTGTTTTTAATGTTTATTTAGGGGGAGAAAGAGAGAGGGAGCAGGAGAGGGGCAGAGAGAGAGAGAGAGAGAGAGAGAGAGAGAGAGAAAATCCCAAGCAGGCTCTCAGCTGTCAGTGTAGAGCCCAGTGTGGGGCTAGATCCCACAAACCTGTGAGATTGGTGACCTGAGCTGAAATCAAGAGTCGGACGCTTAACCGACTTGAGCCACACAGGCACTCCCACAGACTTAAAAGGTTGGAAGTATGACACTTTATAAAGGGACAAGAAGTCTTTAGACTCGTGAGGGTCATTTTTAACACATACAAGGCAGTTTTTAAAGATTGACAATAATGTATTAGAAAATGTTTGAAGAATTCAGAACAGAAAGGGAATTCACAACTTTTAAATTCTATGAACATCTGTTTTACCTGTGTGTTTAATTATGTAAGTGACAGTATTGCCTTAGCCAAAAAATATTTTCTTATATTTTTATACTAATATTTATATTTATAAACATTATATAGTCACTAGAATGCTTTACTTCAATACTCCCTCACTAAGCTCTTCGCTTATTTTTGATTACCTTGCCCACATGACATCAGATTTACACAAATGATAGACTGGAGGTCACAGGCTATCCTGAACCTTCATCAGTGCATTGTTTTTATTATTTTTTTTTAAAGTTCATTGATTTATTTTAAGTGAGAGGGAGAGAATTCCAAGCAGGCTCCGCACCACCAGTGCAGAGCCCGACACGGGGCTTGAACCCACGAACCATGAGATCATGACCCGAGCCGAAGTCAGACACCCAACCCACCGAGCCACCCAGGTGCCCCTGTGCATTGTTCTATTATTATTCCTTTTGAAGCAAAAGCTCCTATTCCTGTAGCTTACTGCCCCCCTGTCTAGTGAGTCTTTGGTTTTATTAAACTATCCAAGAAGAAAAATGAAGGGTAAGCTCTATAGGATCATGGAAAGGCTTTTGTTAAGACTTGTCAATTCTCTCAGCCTCTTGATTTCAAGTTGAAGCACACAAACTGCTGCAGAGGCAAACTGACGTTCATCATAATGACGTATTTGAAAATAATTTTTAGGGAAGTAGGGAGCAGTGTTATTCAGAAAGACCCAGGGAGGTGGGAGAAACGACTCTGAGTAAAAGACGACTTGTAAAGTCAGAATTTCTGATTGGCTCTTCCCGATCAGGATGTTTTCCCCGAGGGAAGACACAGCTCAAGGGATATGCGCGGAATACGCGGTCCTCACGATCTGTAACAAGACTGAATTTTTTAGCAGGGCTTCCTGTGGAGAGCAAACACGAATAACCACTCCATCATCAAGCTCTGTTTGGCAAGAAACCAGTCTGTCTTGAAATATTTAATATGATTCTAGTTCAGGACGGTCCGTTTGGACAGAGGCTCCGTGGGAAAAAAAAAAATCACTTGAACCTCTTTTTCACGCTTTCCTAAATTAAATGGGGGAAAAGAACAAGCAAGCTTTATGAGTCAGTGCCTCAGATCTCAGTGGGATGGGGTAGGTGGCATTTCTTCCAGTTGTATCTTGACTAGCTTGGGCTGGTTTTCATGCCCCTGAGGGCCCCGGAAAGGGTCTAGGGGTCCTATTTAGGTGACGTGCCCTGATGATATTCCTGTGACTTCCATAGGGTGTCTACGTTTTCCAGATGAAATGGGAGGTCAAATGCTTTTGTTCTTTTGTAGAGCCGACCGTTCAGAAATGAACACACCTAGGGGCTCCTGCGTGGCTCTGTTGGTTAAGCGTCTGACTCCCGATTTCAGCTCAGGTCATGATCTCACAGTTTCGTAGGTTCGAGCCCCACATTGGGCTCTGTGCTGACAGTGCAGAGCCTGCTTCGGATTCTCTCTCCCTCTCTCTCTGCCCCTCCTCCACTTATGCTGTCTCTCTCACAAAATAAATAAATAAAATAAATTTAAAAAAAAGAAGAAGAAATGAGCACACCTGGATGAATTGGCCTCCCCCTTCAGTTGCCTCTCCTGTCATGTGATTTTTTTCTAGGGAGGAGGGAGTTTGGAATAAGCCAGAAACAAGAGAGGCACGATGCCAAACTAGACATTCAGTTACACACGCAGCTTCTAATCAGAACAGCGTATTTGTAATGTTCACGAATCCATGGCGGGGGAGAGATCTATGTGTGTTATAAGTCAAGTCACTGTCGCACTTCAAGGGTTGCTTTTATTTCTTGCCAGCACACCACTCTTTTTGGTTAGATGTGTCCTATGCGTAGAGCTTGTCACTGTTCTGTTGGAATGCGTTTAAAAACAGTGTTATTCCAAGCCAAGAACGTCAGAGGTTAATCCCAGTAGTTTTACTTCCAGTTGTCTAAGAGAATCGATGTTTGTCCGAAACTACTGAGTCCAAACCAATCTATGGGAAAGAAAGGCTAATGATTAGAAAGTTACCCTAATTTTCGGGTGAGGACTATACCAGTTGTTCTCCGCTGAAAGCGATCATCAGAATCTCCTCGCACACCCCAACAATTTCTGATTGTGTAGGCTGGGGGGTGGGGGGTGGGTCAAGAACTGGCTTCCATTTCTTAGTGCGTCCTTGGTTAAGAACACTGATTTCTGGGACGCCCAGGTGGCTCAGTCAGTTAAGCATCCGTCTTTGGCTCAGGTCACGCTCCCCGGGTTTGTGAGTGTGAGCCACGTGTCGGGCTCGCTGCTGTCCTCGCGAAGTCCCTTTAGGATCCTCTGTTACCCACTTCTGTTACCCCCACCCAACTCTGGCATGCTCTCTCTGTCAAAAGTAAATAAACCTAAAAAAGAACACTGTTTTCCGCTAGTGACTTGTTTCCCCCTTCAACATCATATTTTCTCATATATTTTGAATACTGTAAGATAATCTAATCTAATCAAGCAGATGTAATTGCAAAATGTGACCTGCATATGCCATTCATTCATATTGGGCATACGACATTCATATGTCATTCATTCACGTTGGGCATATAGTACTGCGTCCCGTAATGTGGAGGAGGGATGGTGGTAAGGTTTCCAGATAAAATACAAGATGCTTAGTTAAATTGGAATTTCAGATAAGCATTGAAGGTTTCAGTGTGTCCCTAATATTGCCTGGGACATACTTAACACTAAAATAATTCACTGTTGATCTAGAATTCCTATTTAATTAGGCATCCTGTATTTCATTGTGCTGACTAAATCTGGCAACCCCAGAGGGTGGACCTTGGGGAAGGGGTTGCCATTGAATGAAGCAGAGTAGAACTTAAGAGTGGAGGTAAGTCATTGGCCTTTGAAGACAGGTGTTTGGTACATGGTGGCTGCTCAATAAATATTTGTTAAAGAAAGAAAAGAGAGGAGGGAGGAAAGAAAAAAGGAAAGGCAAAGTGGTTGACCATGTCCATAACACAATGCAGGCATCAGAAATGGCCCCAGGTGCTTTGAGGGATCAGGAGAGGAAACACCAGGATCCACTAGAGAAGACATTTGAGTGATACCTCACTAGTCTCTCCAGATAAAGATGGAAGATGAAAGCATATTAGCCAAAAGGGACAGCATGAGATCAAAAGGTGGGAAAGTGGTGGGGTATAGAGTTGGGGGTACTTGGGAGCTGATCCTAGGGTGTGTAAGGAAAATTAGGCAAGGAGGCAGTAATTTAAGAGGACATTCGAGCACCTATCATGCTAGTGTTTTGGGGCTCATTTGGTGGCTGGGGAGGACACGCATAGGATTTATTTTTTTAAGTTTATTTTATTTTGAGGAAGAGAGAGAGAGCAAGCAAGCAGGGGAGGGGCAGAGAGAAAGGGAGCATCTCAGGCAGGCTCCACACTATCAGCACAGAGCCCGACGCAGGGCCCGATCCCATGGACTGTGAGATCATGACCTGAGCCGAAATCAAGAGTCAGAAGCTTAACCAACTGAGCCAGTCAGGCACCCCAGTATTGTTCTTCCTTAATTATGATCAGCGGCAAGGAATTTTCTTAAAAAAAATTTTTTTTAATGTTTATTTTTGAGTGAGTGAAGGAGAGAGAGACCATAGTGTGAGCGGGGGAGGGGCAGAGAGAAAGGGAGACACAGAATCCGAAGCAGGCTCCAGGCTCTGATGTTAGAAAGTTAAAGCACAGAGCCCAACGCGGGGCTCAGGCTCACAAACTGTGAGATCATGACCTGAGCCGAAATTGGACGCTTAACCAACTGAGTCACCCAGGTGTCCCTGGAATTTTCAAGTTTGTATTCTTTTGCTACAAGACAGATGTCAGGCTATCTGTAAAGTGATTCTCATAAAACCAAAACGCCAAAGAAGGACATTTTGTAGAAATCAAAATGGAATAGTCATTTTAGCGGAGGAATAATCGTGAACATAAGAGAAGATACTCTATCATGTCTGTTCACACTGAAAGGTCTTAATATTTTTAGGATACAAACTTAGTTGATGTAGTGACAGGTGGTAATTCCAATAGAATGTTCATTCCCCTAAGACATCCCTGTCTTTAGACCCAGATGTGTCCTAGGTGGGCGGTGTCACTAAAATGAACGAAACCTACCGAAAATTAAGATAGAGGTAAGAGGTGGGAGTCTCAGTTCTGGAAGGTGGATTTCTAAAAACCAAATTTAGTGGTACGAGCAAAGATCTAAAGCCGATCCCAAGTGCATGAAAGGAAAATGCACTGAACATAAATGGATATATCATCATTTTGATTGAAACCACAGGGAAATGTTAGGAAGTTAAAGTTTGCAGAGCATAATCAGACAGCCGGGGTCTTTAAAAAGGAAGAGAGATATAAAATATGAAGATCAGGAGGAGTTTAAAAGCAGGCACCAGATGCCTGGACATCTGCCCAAATGGTCTTTTTGGGGCAGTCAAGAAGGCAAACGTTTAAACATTTCAAGAGTAGATACGGTACTTCCGTTCTTGTTTTTCCATTTGTAGAGCGTTATTTTTATTTATATACTTTGGCCTCAGGTGCTCTTCAGCATGTGCCCAAGACATGCTATCCTGCCCATTTCTTTGGCATTCCAGAACAAATTCTTGCTGGTGGAGTTCCTGCCATCTACCTCATGGAGGACTGTGAAGCACACAAAACACCAAGAAGTAGACCTTTCGCTCCCCAAACGACACAGTTGAGGGTTGCCATGAATATATTGTTGGAAGCTCTCAGGGGCAACTGTCCATTTCAAAGGGCCCACATTTGTTTTCTAATTTATGTGGGATTGTGACTTTGGATTATTTAAAAAAAATGTATGTATGTATTTATTTTGAGAGAGAGAAAGAGCAAGCGAGCAAGCGAGCAAGCGAGCAGGGGAGGGGCAGAAAGAGGGAGACGGAGAATCCCAAGCAGGCTGCACGCTGTCAGCGCAGACCCCGACACGGGGCTCAAACCCACGAACCATGAGATCGTGACCTGAGCCGAAGTCGAGTCGGATGCTCAACCGACCGAGCTGCCCAGGCAACCCGTGGCTTTGGATTTCTTGTTATTAAAATGTTCCTATTGAGTGTTAAGCCTGCCTTCTCCTTCCAAGCTATCATTGGTCTTGGGCATACCACATGTAGGAGAAGTGTGGGAGCATAGATAAGGAAATGGGGGACTTTGGGATATGCAGGCCCCTAAGAGCATGGGGGCAGGTAGTGCAGGGGTGTCGGCCCTGGAGGGGGCGGTGCTGCAGCGGGTAGAGTGGGCCCTGTTCAGAAAATTGCTTTTGGAGAATAAGAGAGGCTCTTCTTTTTAAAAGAGCAGCTTCATCTTGTCGCTCTCTTTTTTATTGTGGCTGGCAGCAATTCTCCCAATTTCCATCCTGTTTTGTTTTTAAGTCTATTTATTTATTTTGAGAGAGAGAGAGAGAGTGAGCACACCTGCACATGTGCAAGTTGGGGAGGTCTCAGAGAGAGAGGGAGAGAGAGAATCCCAAGCACCCTCCACGTTGTCAGCACGGAACCCGATGCGGGGCTTGAACTCACAAACCACGAGATCATGACCTGAGCTGACATCAAGAGTTGGACGCTTAACCCATTGAGCCACCCAGGCGTCCCTCTATCCTGTTTTGCCTGGAACACTCCCTCCTTTCCTTCACTTATGTAATTTGTGGCTCGTGTTCGGTGAGACATCATTGGGCGCAAACTGTGGAAAGTGCCAGTATCTACCTAGAACTTGAAACCCCAGGTTTCGCGATCTTTTGCTGCCATTTGTCAGGGTGTGACCTTGGGCACGTCACTCGGCACCTTGATTTTCTCATCCATACGGTGAATATTTCTATTTCACGCATTATCTGCCTCATGGGATTAGTGAAGATTAAATGAGAAAATGTATATGAAAGCACATCATAGGGCCATGGTGTTGATTCTGATTATTATTATGTAAAAGCTCTGTAGATGGGCTGGCTCTTTGCACCTAGAAAAACAGAGGATTTTTATTTGAAGTCTTCCTGAACAGAAATCCATATAACCTGCTTATTTGAATTTTTATAATAAAGTACAAATACAAGGTAGATGGAATGTCTGAAGATGATCCTGGCCATTGAATAAATTTTATATATCTTAAAAACTGTCACAATATAAGTATTTTTAAAGAGATGTATAATGGCTTCTGAAAATACCTGAAGTGCCCATGCTTTTATAGATGTTAAAGTATGCAATTTGTTCTAAATGTCTGATCTTGAATTATTAAATAATTTGCATACTGTTTTCAGGGGCCTGAATTAAAGGCTAATTGAAGTATAATTTTTTGCAAGTAAAATTATATCACCTTTTATGTAGTGCATTTAAAGATATTCTAGGCCAGTTCTAATTTTACACTTTTATTATTTTAATTTAACGTTTCAAGTAATTAAAAATTGCTACAAAGAAAAGAAGATGGAAACCATTTTAGTGAATTTCCCCTTACCAGGGTGAAAAGATGATTAGTAGAATAATGGAACAGAGTTCAACACAGTTCCTGGCACATAAAGATATTCATGAAACATTCCGTAATGAATAGGAATGAATTTCCGAGTAATTCTAGACTTCGGGAAAAGGTGCCATTCTCAGGGCTCTATAAAGTATGAAGAAGTTGCTCGACGTCTTTATACTCAAATACTTCCTTCCCTACAGAGGTCACTCAAGCCACGTTGACTTTCTTTCATCTCTTCTCTTTCTCTCTTTACTCTCGTGGAGAAGATTCTCGGGCCAAAGTCGAGAGACCATTCTCCACGGTGTCTTGCCTTTTGATCTTACGAGCAGAGGCGTTGCCTGCTCTTTGTTCTAGACTCTCTTCCAGGATGTTTATACAGCAAACAGCTTTGGGAGACAAAGGTAGTCTCTCCCTCTGGAGGAAAGTGCAGGTTTGCTCACAGCCTTGGAAGACAGAGTGCTGTCTCCTTCTAGAACAAAGGAAGGACATGTTTGCCGCCCAGTCTAACAATGGTGATAGCCCCCTGTGATGCTTGTTGTCTGTTATAAAAGATTTAGGTTCTCTAAGCTCAGGGCTTCCTCTCTTGTCCTGTAAACCCGCTGCGTGGGCATGAGTGACGTGGACCTTGTTGTGTCATCCTGTGGGAATTGAGGCTCAGGAAGCTGGTGCAAAAAATGGTAATGTTCCGGCCACTGTTGCGGCTGTGAGCGATAAACTACCCTTTTATCTCTAACCAAGACATCTCATGTCTACACCAGCAGCCGCGAAACTGCAGCAGGCCAACTTGTTGGCTTTGCAAGTAGGATAAAATGTCAAGCCCTAAATAATTCTTGACAGCAGGTTTCAGCAGTATTTGGGGAAGTTGGCTCGTAGGGTGTGTGGTCGTTGGTACACTCATCTAGGAAGTGAACTCTTTTACCGCCAGCAGCTAAACCACCATTTTGGGTATACTTGGGGACCCTGGGTCTATATTCTCCAGAGGAGGAGTGAATGGGCATCATAGGGTTAGAAGTAGATGATGGGATGTGATCCCCAACCTTTGGCCCACAGCACTGTCTAAAAAACTATAAAGCCTCTGATAACCATCGCTGTGTAGGGGTGGTTGGGAGGAGGTCCTCGAACAGAGGCTGTCAAACATGGAGGGAGAGGAGGTTGGTAGAGGAAAGAAGATTCCATAAAGCTTATAGAAGCTGTAAAGGATGGTGTTGGCACCTACCATATTGAAGCTCATTAGTTAATTTTGTTTTCTGAGCCAAGAGCACGCATTTAAAAAAAATTTTTTTTTTTTTTACATTTTATTTATTTTTGAGAGAGAGAGACCGAGAGTGAACAGGGGAGGGGCAGAGAGAGAAAGAGAAACAGAATCCGAAGCAGGCTCCAGGCTCTGAGCTAACGGTCAGCACAGAGCCCGACACGGGGCTCGAACCCATGAACCGTGAGATCATGACCTGAGCCGAAGTCGGATGCTCAACCGACTGAGCCACCCAGGCGCCCCAAGAGCATGCATTTTTGTGAGCACTTCACCTTGAACTCTTAGTGCCTTGTTTAGTGCGCTCGCATTGAGTGCTGCTGGGTGACAGTAAGCGTGCTTGTTCTGGAGAAAGACATGGTGGCCATGCCTGGCACCTTAGGTCACTCTGTTTGTGCCCCTCTTCCTTCCCTGGTCTTTATGGCTTATTAAAGCACTTTCCTGGGACCACTTAGGCAACTCTAATAACATGCAAGGCTGGTCAGTAACTGGGGACCTCAGAAGGTTCGGCTCCCTCGGGTACTCTCAGAGTGTGAACATAACTAATGCTGCCTCCAGGAACCAGCCCTCTGCCCACTTCCCCGTTCTGGGAAAACATTCAGGGTTGTTACGGAGATGTGCTCTTAGCCACCCGATGAAACCGTCGTGTTTTGCTCCACACCCTAGGGACTTATATCCGGCGTCATCGGATTTCTCTCCCACCTCCGGACGAAGATCAGTTTTATACTGTGTATCATTTCAATATCAACATAGACATTGTCTTTTATGGCCGGACATTCAAGATTTATGACTGTGATACATTCACAAAGAACTTTTTGAGGAAGATCGGAGTCAAACTAAACCCGCCGGGGCAGTGTCCAGAAGATCCTTACATGAAGATACGGAGAGAGGTAAGAGATTGACACATCCGTGAGTTCTTGTCTTCAGAATGAGAGTCAGTAAAGGATAGCCGCACTCCAGATGCAGACGTGAAAGAACTTTCGGGGTCATAGTCGCTGGAGGGAACTCTGGGTATGGACCTCAGTGCAGGAAAGTCCACTCTCACCGTCCCCACCCCCACTTCTCTCCACAGAGCGTCTCCCTTCCAGGCAGCAGGAGTCCAGTGAGCCGCCCATGTGGGACAATTTCCAAGAGCCCATGATTGCCTTTGTGGTCACTGACAGTCTAAGAGTTAGGTCCACTCTTCCCCGGCTCGCCTTTTCCCATCGTTGTTGCCTACCTCTGGGCAAATTTCTGCTTCTGTACTATTGATTTACTGCACCAAACCTTGGGCGTATCATTGTCCTTCTTCCTCAGGACTCCCAGCTCTGCTGATGGTAGTGTCAGATGTAGAGATGTTCTAGAAGAGTGGGAAGGGCCATGATTCTGATGTACCCCATTATGAAAGCATGTTTGTCTTCAAAGTCTGATCCCAGTTAGTACAGGAGGGAAAGAACCAGTGTTAGTACTATTATTGTTGTCTTTCTAAAGTTGTCTTTTTTTTTTTTCTCAAATGATCCCTTGGCCCATATTTTATTTATTTATTTTTACAGGGGAATCTGAACACTGAAAAGGGCACGTGTCAGATGGAAGGTCATATACCTGGGCTTCAACTCAAATCTTGGGGCGTCTTACCCAGAATTTGATTACTGTCATTTTTTAAAATTGAAGTGGGATTAGACAGAATAAAATACACAGAAACGAAGTATACCATCGGATGAGTCTTAACCAATGCACACACCCACGTAATCTACACCCAGATCAAGACACACAACATGTCCATCCCCCCAGCCAGTTCCCTCATGACGTTTTCCAGTCACTCACTCTTCCCGCCCAGGAACAGATAACCACGGTTCTCATTTCTATCCCTATGGATTAGTTTAGTCTCATTTCTGTTGTTTCTGAAACTTGGTCATTCATTTCCCCGCCGAAAGATAGCATGAGATTTAGAATAAAATTCTCCTTTGATTCTGCTCTGGTCTCTTGTTAAAAGCTGCGTGTAGAATCGTTCATCTGTTCCCGCCCCCTAGTCGCAGCAGAATTATCCTTTAATGTTACTTTTAGGCAGGCAGCCCCCTCCCGAGGCCTGTATTTTGTCGATCCTGGAATATTTAAGGTGAAATCCCCATGGCATTATACGTCTGTCTGTTGGATTTACAGGCAGATTTAGAGTGTGGGTTTATTTTTATTTTTTCCAAATGGCCTGGATGCAAGAGCCTAGATAAATACAAAGTCTTTACAACAAGAAGAGAGAACCTAAAAGGACCGGATCCACGTGGGTTCCCACCCTTTGCGTATGGCCTTGCTCATTCACGAACAGTCGGTATTATATGATAGTGCTTGTGAATGATGATGCATTGGATTAAATACAGAGAGCGCTGAGCCACTCCATAGGTTTATGAAGGAAAAAAGAAAATCTGTGCTAGGAATCGAAAATTAAATACCAGGCACCGCCAAGAAGGGTTTTTAAAGAATTTCCTTTTCAGGTCGGGAAAATGATTTTAGCATTAAAGCTCTTCCATAAATATAGAAATCTGCGGAAAATTAGGAGTTTTGTAAGAGGCTATTATATTGACTTTAATGCATTTACTTCTCCAGTGTTTGCTGCCTTCACATATCATGTTAAAATTAAGCAATTTCACTTAAGCTGGAAAGAGCCCTGATGGTATATAATCAATAATGCGTTTCTTAAAAGGCCCTATAATGCCAAAGAAACCATTTTTCAATTGATGAAAGTAGAGGTTTCCATAATTTCGGATAAAGAGCCAGGGCAGAGAAGAAGGCTCAGATGTATATAAATCTTAGGCGTACACATCAACATGTTTTGAAAAATGTATACGACTTAGTGGCACAAAAAAGATACGGAATATTTCCATCACCCCAGAAAGTTTCCTTCTCCCCCTTTCTGGTCAGTCCCCTAGCCAGAGGCAATTACTATTCTAATTTCTGTCACCACACATTAGTTTTGTGTGTTCTTAAGAATTTTATGTCTTTGTGGGGCTCCTGGGTGGCTCCTTTGGTTTGGCGTCTGACTCTTGATTTTGGCTCAGGTCACGATCTCGTGGTTTGTGAGTTTGAGCCTCATGTTGGGCTCTGTGCTGTCAGCGCAGAGCCTGCTTGGGATTCTCTGTCTCCCTCTCTCTCTCTCTACTCCTTCCTTACTCTCTCTCAAAAATGAACCTTAAAAAAAAAAGAATTTTAACTCTTTGAGAAAAACCAGTTTTCAAAAGCGGTATAGAAGTATATTTTAGTGTATTAAAAATACTGTTTAATATTAAAATCTTTCTATTACTTGACTATATTTTTTAAATGTTTATTTTTGAGAGAGAGAGCGCGCAGTGAGCGAGCAGGGTGAGGGGCAGAGAGAGAGGGAGACACAGAATCCGAAGCAGGTTCCAGGCTCTGAGCTGTCAGCACAGACCCCGCCGCGGGGCTCGAACTCATGGACCACGAGATCATGACCTGAGCTGAAGGCGGACGCTTAACCGACTGAGCCACCCAGGCTCCCCTGATTGTCTACCTTTTTAAGGCGAAAACTAGCTGTAGGTGTATATACACGTATGTCATTAGCCCATAGAAATTGTAAAAAGTATCTGGAATAGTCTATGGGAAAGATCTCTCTATGTGCTTTGATTGCTCGTATCCCAGGAGGGATCATGCACAACCACTGTTACTGACCTTTTTTCCCACCTTTCAGACGCTAGACCGCATGGAGCCCTTACGTCCCCGTGAGTTCTTTGATACCCTGAGACAATTCCTGGAGTATGACGGGAAGGTTTTACGTTTTTTCTGCCTGTGGGACGACTCCGCCTCGATGTTCGGGGACCGTAGAGAACTCATTCTGCATTACTTTCTGTGCGATGATACCATCGAAATCAAAGAAGTGATGCCACCCAACTCAGGCCGGGATGCCACGTCGCTGTTCCTCCAGAGGAGAAAGCTCCCCAAGGTGAGCAGCAGACACAGAACCAGTTTCTTGAGTTTGCCTGCGGAGCCAAAAGACTCTGGCACTCGCTGTCCGCAACGTTGTGGGTTATGACTGTGTAATGACCGCGTACCAGTTACCAAATATCAGTACAGGTGTTTAGGAAACTTTTATTTTGTGCTGGTAATGTACATCTGTGAGGGGCGCCTGGGTGGCTCAGTCAGTTAAGCGTCTTGACTCTTGGTTTCGGCTCGGGTTGTGATCTCACGGTTCATGCGTTCGAGCCCCGTATCAGACTCTGCTGACAGTGGAGCCTGCTCGGGATTCTCTGCTTTTCTTTCTCTCTCTCACACACAAAATAAATAGAAACTTTAAAAAAGTACATACACCTGTGAAAGTAATATAGAGCATATAACAAATTGAAGTTGGAATGTTCTGGGTTGAGTTCAGACAAGGAAAGGAAAAGTCAAATGCGAGAGGAAGTACATATTCAGCATTGAGTTCGTTACATTCAGGAAGTAAATGACTCTCTGGTTGAAAGAATTGCTCATGCCCTTGGATGGGGCATTGGCCTCTGGCCTCCGTAGCCTACTGAGGGGATTGCATGGTTTTGGCCTAAGCTGTGAGTGTGCAAACACCCATGCACACGTGCACCCCTCTGCCCTCCACAAGCGTATGCCTGGGAGTGACTCTTAAGGAAAGTAGCCACCAGTCACCAGCTAGCCACCGGCTAGACTCAACGACAGCTTTTGCGTTTTATTTACTGTTAAAAGAGAGTTGTTCAGACTGATTTCTACACGTTTATGGCCATTTGAAAGCTAATGTAACCTGGGGGCAGCAGAAACAACAGAGAGACCGAGGACCTGGGTTAGAATTGTGGGTCTGCCCCTTAAAAGCTGTGTGACCTTTGGCAAGTCACTTAACCTCTCTGAATGTATTTTTCTATCTCTAAGATGCTGTTCACAAGGCCTCCCCCCAGAAGTAACTGTAAAAGCTGAATGGGATGGGGGCACCTGGGAGGCTCAGTCAGTTAAGCCTCCGACTTCGGCTCAGGTCATGATCTCACAGATCATAAGTTTGAGCCCTGCGTCAGGCTCCACGCTGACAGCTCAGAGCCTGGAGCCCGCTTGGATTCTGTGTCTGTCTCTGGCCCTCCCCAGCTCATTCTCTCTCTCTCTCTCTCTCTCTCTCTCTCAAAAATAAATAAGCATTAAAAACTGAATGGGATGATACAGTAAAAAAAAAAAAAAAAAAAAAACCACTTAAGAACCTATAAACACAAGGATACATAAAACATAAAAAAAAAACCATAAAGGCTTTTTCACAGCTCTGGGTTATGTTTTATTTGTTATTTGGGTAAAATATTTTTTTAACTTAATTCTTACTGCTACTGAGGAGGTTTTTATACCACTCATTTTCCTACAGACAACTGATGGTTGGGTGCCTGGCTGGCTCAGTAGGTGGAGTGTGCGACACTTGATCTCAAGGTTGTCAGTTCGAGCCACCACCACGTTGGGCATGGAGCCTATTTAATTAAAAAAAGAATTCAAACTCCCAATGGCTGTCTAGGCTTCAAGGATTCTCAGAGCCCACCATCAGAAACCCTGCTGTGTTGCTTGGGCTAGGGGGAGGGGGCAGGATTTGTCCTGGGCGGGGCTTTGGGATCTGCACAGCAGGTGGCCAGGGAAGCCTGTTTTCAGGATGGCTTTGACCAGTAGACTAATTATAAAAAATAGTAATGACATACGTGACATTTGCAGTGTATCTTCACATTTGTTGCTTCCTTCATTCATTCATCCAGCAAATATTTATTATAAATAAGCATTAAAAATATTTTTAAAAATTAGGAGCTCCTGGGTGACTCAGTCGGTTAAGCATCCGAGTTCGGTTCAGGTCATGATCTCGCGGTTCATGAGTTCAAGCCCAGCGTTGGGCTCTGGGCTGACAGCTTGGAGCCTGGAGCCTACTTTGGATCCTGTATCTTCCTGTCTCTCTGCCCTTCCCCGCTTGTGCTTGCTTGCTCGCTCTCGCGCGCGCTCTCTCTCTCTCTCTCTCAAAAATAAAAATAAACATTAAAAAAACCCCAAAACACAAACCGGAGTTCCCAGAAGGTAAATACCTGGCTCCAAGTCCTGTGGCAAAGAAAGACATTGCTCCAAGTGTACTGTTTCTCCACGTCATGTGGCCCACTCACACCCCACGCATCATACATTCACACATTTGAACTTGAGTTTCTGTCCCACCTATCCGGGATGATTCAGATCTCTCCTCTGTGTGTGAGAAACTGATCACTTTCAATTTAGTTAAGTTAGCGAAGACCTTGCCTGTGGCTCCCGCAACTGCCGGGACCACGTCGGGTGCCTGGCATGAAGCAGGACAATGAAGAAGGCAGGGAGCAGGACAGTGAAGAAGGCAGGGCATGGCTTCTTCCTCAGGGCGTTTCGTAGTTTAGTGAAGAGGAAAGAAGGCTGCTGAGGCATTCAGAGAAGCACAAGGGGTGGTCTAGCCCTGTGGTCGGTGCTATGGAGGTGTGGACTGGGGACAGGCTAGGAGGAAGGGAAAGGGCCAGGGGGAAGATGGCCCTTTAGCATGGCCTTGAAGGATGGGTGTGGAAGTATGATGAGACCATTCCCCCCTCCCCATCGGTAACAAAAGACAGATGAACAGGAGAAAACCCAACAAATGTTTAATAACGTGTATACCTCCTGCAGTCATGAGAGAGACTCAGGAAAACAAAGTAACGCCCTGAAATGGCCCAAGCCACCACCTTAAATATCATTCGCAGCTAAACGGGGAACAAGCTGCCAGGTGAGAGGGAAGCCAGTTATATGGGAGTCACCAAGGAGAGCCCGAGAAACGAGAGTGAGGTTGTTTCGCAAGATTTAAGTTGTTGTCTTCCCCGTGGGTCAGAGGTTTTAGAGATTTTCAGCCTGCTTTCTCTTCCTGGCACACCGAGGAAGACATTCGTCCAAATGGAGGTTTCCTTTATAGATGCAAATGCTGCTTACTCAAGGGTTTTCTCCTGGGTCTGCTGTTCTCTTCAGAATTACCAGCTCAAGAGGCATATTTGGGGTGGTGGCGTTTTGCTTCCCGCTTGAGCCTCTCACCGCGACCGTCTTTGTCTTCAGTAGGCCAGCTACCACACCTTGTTTGGATTTTCTCTTCCAGTATGGCCCACCTGGAGTCCATCAGCCAGGTCAGATCACAGATCGAGCAGTTCTTAACATGTATGGTGGCGTGAAAGGGAGACGCGCGGACGACTACATGTTGGATAAATACAAGGTGAGGAACCTCCCGTTTCATTGCTATTTCCAATGTGACTTTCCTGCAACCTGAAATACGGCGTGAGTCAACGGATCCTCTTGTGAGATCGATTGTGAATGCAATTAACGAGTATATGAATGTATGCTTTGCACCTCTGTTAATACTAACCAGGCTTAAGCGCGTGTATAAATATATGTGTTGTGTTGCTATTTGCAAGCACTACATGACTGGAAGACTTTCCAGATGTTAACATTGACTGGTTGTCTTGATTATGAATGATATAATTGAGGGTTTTTTTTTTCTTTTGGGAAGGGATGCCTAGGTCTCCGGAGGGTCTGTGGTGCCAACACCTTGTTCCTTTGTTTTTATTAGCTAGGAAAAGTGGACCAGGAGTTTTACAAAGATAGTGACCTGTTCATAGGAGCCACCGTCAACGTGTGGGGAAGGAAAGTGCTTCTTTGCGACTGTGATGAATTCACGAAGACTTATTACAAGACTAAATATGGAATTCGTAAGTGATATGTATGTAAGTTACAATATAATATTTAGGGGTGCCTGGTGGTTCAGTCGGTTGAGTGTCCGTCTCTTGATTTGGGCCCAAAGGATGATCTCGGCGTCATGGGATGGAGCCCTGCGCTGGGCTCTGTGCTGAGAGTGGAACCTACTTAAGATTCTCCCCCTACCCCTCTCCCTGACTTGTGCTGTCTCTTTCTTTCTGTACAATAAAATTAAAAAAAAAATAAGAAAATCGTATTTAAACATTTAGAATCTTTGTTCCGTAGTTAGGATTTTACTTTTGAGTTGCAAATGCTAAGCTCATAATAGCTACCATTTATTGAGCACTCGCTGGTTAGGCAAATCCTAACAATGAGTCTAGGCTCATTGTCCCCATTTTAGAGGTGAAGAAGCTGTGGCTTAAATGGGGCTAACTTGTCGAAGGCTATGCCGTGAGTGAAGGGCGAGCTGAGATTTGAACTTGTCTACCCAATGCCAGGGGCTTCCGTTTGCCTTCGTAGCCAGCCCTCTGCCTCACTACGATTTGGGCTCAATGTTCTCTGGTCGAGCAACTGAATCGGAAATCTGAATGCTTTTCTTCTCACGGAATCCTTGCTTACTCCAATGGATGTACTGCTTATCGGAGTCCTCTGGGGTTTCTCTTGTGCCAGTTTGCTCTGCCTTTCCTTGTCTCTCTCCTTAGATAGCTGTTCTCTTCAGATGAGTTCAGTTCAGAATGCAAAGAAGCGGTTAATTAAGAACTTACTGGGGGGAGGGGGCGCCTGGTGGCTCAGTCGGTTAAACGTCTGACTCTTGATTTCAGCTCGGGTCACGATCTCACGGCTCCGGAGTTTGAGCCCCGCATCAGGCTCTGTGCTGACAGCGCAGAACCTGCTTGGGATTCTCTCTCCCCCTCTGTCTCAAAATAAATAAGTAAGCTTTTAAAACAAGGAACCTACTAGGTACAGGTTATTGTAGTTAGGACTTAGGAGCTACGGAGTTAAAGAGTTTCTTAGGCCGGAAGGAGAACAGAAATCTACAGCGCGTTACATGGTGTTATGAGAATCACAGGAGCAGGCGGAGGGAGCTGACATGAAACCTACAAAACAAAGCGTCATTTGTGAAACCTGCCAGCCAGCCCTGCCCCCCTTCCTGGGCCCTGCTCCAGGTACCTGCCCCCAAGTGGAAGTGGTGGTGGGAAGGGGGGTTGCCGACCTCCCAGGCTGGGGTTTGGAGCTGGGGGGCAGAGTGCTTCCTCCTGTCCTCCTCTCTGAACCTTGGAGCTTTGTTTCTAGAATGAGCACCTCCCACGTCTTGGTGTCCCATTGTGTCCTTTCCTGGCCTCCTGGGAATCTTTCTATCGTGGGAGAAGGCACACAGCATACACAAAGGGTTGAGATAGAAAAGACTTGGGATTTCACTCTTCAGTTCCTTAAGGGAATCTGTTCTGTCACATCTGCTTGCCAGATTAGCCTTAGGGGGCCACATTGGTGGTCTCTTCCACTGTTGTCTAAAAGTCCTCTCTCGTGGACATAGTTGGGCAAATTCGTTTTGGGGACGGTGAACACGAGGCAGCTGGGAATGTGCCGTGTGGTGGCTGTTGGAGAGAAGTTGCTAGTGGCCTGTAGATCTCTAGGAAGGAGAATTGGGTTCTTAATAAACATCGATGCCTCTTTTAGGAGCAGTAAGTCTTCGGTGTAGACTTAAAATTTGAAAAAAAAAAAACACCATATATAGGAAAGATGAGTTAACTGAAGACGTTGACATGTGTCCTACTGAAAGAGGTGGCAAAGGATTCAAAACCTCATCTCATCCCTTCAGCACAAAGCCCAACGTTTGGTTAACATTTGTCAGCTTGATTTTGAGAATACAAAGGTTGCATTTGGGAAAATGAACATAATACTAGTGAGACACGGTGTGTTAGTCTCCTAACAGGTTTGCAGGGAACTTGCAGAGACAGAGTGACTTCACCCGTGTCCTCTAAATCTGGCCATCCTCTGCAAACAGATCAGCTTTCGATGTCCGATGGTCCATTTCGGTTGATCCCTAGTGCTTTATTTCTTTCTACCCACTTCTCCGGTTCACTCTATAGAATTATGCGTTACGTTAAAAAAAAAAAAAAAAAAAAAAAGGAGTCTGTGCCTTTAAGGCTAATATAACACGAGCATCATGCATTTAAACAGGAAATTATGCAAATGCAAAATTATGATGCATTTTATAGTCACGCTGACTTTTTATATTTCTCATAACATATGTTAAAATATCCCATTTAACAGACACTATTATTACACAACATTTCTTGAGTAACAACAGTGTACTTAATGTAAGTAACGACTAGAAATTCTATCCATGATGCCAGCAAGCGTGAATCCGCATTCTCTGATAATCATTACCTTGCCATTTCTGACTTTTTGGTAAGGTTAAATTAGTATACTTGATGCTACACAGATATAGTTACTTCTTTTTTTTTTAATGTTTTTTTAAATTTTTTTATTTTAGAGAGAGAGAGACAGCATGAGCAGGGGAGGGTCAGGGAGAGAGAGAGACCCAGAATCCGAAGACAGGCTCCAGGCTCTGAGCTAGCTGTCCGCACAGAGCCCGACTCAGGGCTAGAACCCACGAACCGTGAGATCATGACCTGAGCCGAAGCCGAACGCTCAACCGACTGAGCCACCCAGGTGCCCCAGATACAGTTACTTCTGACGTCTCGATCTTGTTTATAATTCATGGGCTTCTATAAATTCAGAGGACTAAATTTTACGCATTATATTCTGATATCCTTGAAGCTCAAAGCAGAACGGAGTCCCGTCAGTAACTGTGGTCGCGCTTCCTCCCTTGTCAGTAATTGTGGTCAGTGAAATACTGGTGTCTCCTCTCGGCAGCACCACGGGAAGGCGCAGACAGGCGCTAAGCACACCCCTGGGACCTCCTAAGAGGGACCAGGGAGAGATTGGTAAATGCCACCTCGGTGCTTTAGTACCTTCTCCTATCTAATGACACCCCAGCAGATTTGTGGGGTGGGGGCAGGGAACGGCAGACAAAGAGAAGAACTTGGTCCCAGTCCTAAGGAAGGTGCAAAGGTAAGCTTTCTATTTATATAGAAGCAGATGGCTAGATAGAATTCCAAGAGAGATGGGTACCCGTGTGTAAAACCCAATTCGACTCCTAAAAAAAAAAAAAACAAAAACAAGGTTCTTTTGCACGTTTAAGGAGTCTAAGGAGAAAGCCATTCCATAGACTCCTTGCACAGAACATTCCAGTGTGACTCTCCCACTAGGCAGCTGGGCCATCCCGCTGGCCCTGGACCACCTGCTGGGCTCTAGCATGTCACTGCCTCATTATTCCGTGTGGATGAACACGGACTGGCAGATGGAGGCCTGTTGGACTTTCCTGTAGCATAAAGGTTAGAAAAGGCTCCAAGGGGCTTCAGTGAGAGAACTCTCGCTGAAGGAACGGGGACTTGAATGTCACCAGTTCTCACCTAGAGTTCCTGCCTTGGGTTGTTACTGCTTTGCTCTAGGAGGACTTGCTTATCATCCAACCTTCGCGGCTGGGACAGCCCAAATGAGTCAAAAACCCAGCTGTTTCCATTGCTCTTACGTGCAGCTTAGGCTGTGCTGACATTAAGGAGGAGAGCAGCATTCTCGAAAGCATCTTTCATTTTGTGGATTTATTTCTGGTCTCTTGATAAACTCTGAACTCTTGGCATTAAAAAGCAGTGGGACATCCAAGATGAGAATTTAACAGTCATCTGAGCAAATCAGCAGCATGAGGTAGACTTCGCGTCTGGTTGGACCACATGGCCTTAATGGATCGAACAATTTTGCCTCTTTTTTTCCTCTGCCACGAAGTACAGAGGGTTGAGGAATGGATGAGCCCTAAGGATTTTCTAGCGAGAGCTCAAGAATTACGTGATTCACTAATTATTTGACCCCCAAACGAACATCCCACCAGAACCATTTGGCCTAGGTATTGGGTACAAGCCGAGGGGGATTTACTCTGATATTAATGAAGTCAGTGAACT
The DNA here is from genome assembly GCA_028646485.1 of Cryptoprocta ferox. NCBI lineage: Eukaryota > Metazoa > Chordata > Mammalia > Carnivora > Eupleridae > Cryptoprocta > Cryptoprocta ferox. The sequence goes on from CM053579.1 coordinate 71,013,876, forward strand.
TCCGAGCTTTAGGATTCTTCCATTGCCTGAGCCCCAGTCCAAAGCCCTGAACCTAATTTTGTCTTCAGAATTTGGCAGTCTTTGTATTGAAGTGCTTCTCCCAAATTATGTAAGCTTCAGGCCTCCCCAAATCTGGGTCCGTATCTGGGTTACTAGAACATACAGGATGAACTTTGAGGGGGCACCTGGGTGGCTCGGTCAGTTAAGCAGCTGACTCTTGATTTCGGCTCAGGTCACGGTCTGATGGTTGGTTCGTGAGATCGAGCCCCGTGTCAGGCTTTGCGCTGATGGTGTGGAACCTGCTTGGGATTCTCTTTCTATCTCTCTCTGCCCCCCTCCCGATCGTGCTTTCTCTCTCTCTCTCTCTCTCTCTCTCTCTCTCAAAATAGACATTAAAAAAAAAAAACAGATGAACTTTGAGGTGAATGAAGGTTTTTTCCAGCATTGTTTCCAACCGAGATGGCAGATAGTAAAACACTGTGAAGGATCATTAAGATTCCTTTTAAAAACATCATGGTTCTGGGGCGCCTGGGTGGCTCAGTCGGTTGAGGCTGAGCGTCCGACTTCGACTCAGGTCATGATCTTGTGGTTTATGGGTTCAAGCCCTGTGCCTGGCTCTGTGCTGACAGCTCAGAGCCTGGAGCCTGCTTCGGATTCTGTGTCTCCCTCTCTCTTTGCCCCTCCCCTGCTCGTGCTCTGTCTCTCTCTGTCTCTCAAAAATCCATAAACGTTAAAAAAATTTAAAAATAAAACATCATCTTTCTGTAATTTTGTTGGAATCTAGTTATTCGTGGATAGGCATTCAGTATATACGCTTTTACAAGTCGCTCGCAATTCGAGGAATCAGGCCATCGGAAAGACTGATGGGTCTCAGAGTTCAGCAGAGTGCCATTTAAGAAAGTATTTGGGAAGATGCTGTATACAAAAGTACACTTTTTCATTTATTCAGCAAACATTTTTTTAATACCTGAGGCATGCAGGATGCTCGGATGATGGAAAACCAAAGACAGGAGACATACTCAGGTGCAAGTCCAAAGCCTTGTGAGTGTACACAATTACCCAGAGAAATGAGATCTCGAGTCAGAGTATCCAAAAAGATGTACGTGGTACAAAAGTCAGGCATGACAGAGTGGAACACTTCTCGGCGTCTATACACTAGATGGCGCTGTGGGTGCAGAGGAAAGCTCTAAATTGGTTCTTTTGTTACTTAAATCTGTTGCAAAAATTGTGTAGTTGAGAGCAAACGACACTGTTATAAAACCTGTCATTCTGGCGGGGGGGGGGGGCATGGAAGGCATTCTTAATTATTTTGTGGTTCAGTGTATGTCCTCTTTTGGTGACACTGTTCAGATCAGTAGGTAGGGTTGTATGTATGTATGTGAGTGTCCCCTGTTAGAAGAAACTGATCATGCCCCGATTTTCTAACCATCACATCGAGCTTTCCCTGCCGTCCTGTGGTCCTTTCCCTGAAACAAAGGTGCCCGCCAGTGGCGTGTTTGATTTACCGGTTAACAATGATACGGGTTGACTGCAGCCCTGCCTAATTCCAAGATTTGAACTTTCCTCTTTATTACCGAGATTTTAATTGCCACACAAACAGCAATAGGAGAGGATCACAAGCCACTTCTGTATGGGCTGGCTGGCTGGTCCCTTTCACAGAGCCAGAGAGAAATCTTTGATGGCATTCTCTTGGCCAGTATGTCTTCTGTGAATGGTTTCTTGTTAGAGCAGAACAATACTCTTTGGGGGTATTATGCTTGAGGGGATTTCACCCAAAGGCTAAGGAAATAAGGAAGTTTAAGGAAACGTGAAAGTTGAAAATGTTTTCAAATAGGAGTTAGAAATAGCCTCAGACCCTTAGCCTTTTGATCGATCAGTAAAAAAACAAAAACTCTCAATGTTAGGAGTTTGGTTGCCTCGGATGACAAATTGATGTATATTTTCAATTATAGAGGTGTGCTTTAAATCTATATTCTTCCTTCTATTAGAACTTTGACAGCAGAGGGGCGCCTGGGTGGCTCAGTCGGTTAAGTGTCCAACTTTTGCTGAGGTCATGATCTCCCGGGTTGTGGGATCGAGCCCTGCATCGGGTTCTGAGCCCCGAGTCGGGTTCTGTGCTGACAGCTCAGAGCCTGGAGCCTGCTTCGGATTCTGTGTCTCCCTCTCTCTCTGGCCCTTCCCCTGAGCATGCTGGTGCGCAGTCAGTTTCTCTCTCTCTCTCTCTCTCTCTCTCACACACACACACACACACACACATTAATAAACATTAAAAAAAAAAACAATGTTGACAGGGGAAAAGGAAATCTTTGCTTATCATGAATGGCAACACCTATGAGATACTCAAGCTTAGATTCCATGAGTTGTTACGTTGTTTTGTTTTCAGAAAGATTCTGGCATTTTCTTTGCCCTTTGTGTGGTGGGGCAAACACAAGTGACTTAGAGCTGATACAGCCTCACAGATGAGTGCCTAACAGCTCCCAGGCTATTACACATATGTCCCCAGCCCTCTGTCCATCGCTCCATCCTCACAGATGATAAGTAAATAAAGAAACGCTTTGAGCAAGTAAGTGGTGGCTATTTTTTTTTTCAAGCTTTTTGTATTTGTCTTCTGTTTTATTCTTGGTATTCTGCCTCCATCACATTTGAGTACAATTGCAGTCTTTCCCTGGGCACTAAAACAAGAGCAACTGGAGCTGTGGCCGTGAGAAGTTTTGGTTTGGTTTTGTAACTAGATGGGGACGTGCCATGGCCTGGAGTCCAGTTGGAGGAAAAGGGAGTGGCCTGAAGGAAGGGACGCTGCACAGGGAAGGTAAAGGCAAAAACAGTGAGGCATCGGGCCTGTTTGGAAAGGAGTTTGATTAGGGAGTGTGGACTGAAGACAGGAGAGGGCTGAATTCCAGGTTAAAATCTGGGATGGGTGGGTGGCCCAACGTTTCCAAGTTTGAATTTCATATCATTGGGAAAATCACGGAAGAACAAAAAATAGTCAGAAATGGGGATGTGATGACAAAAGAGAAATGTTTACTTATTTGACATAGGCCGTTTCTTTTTTTTTTTTTTCCTTTCTTTCTTTTGAACCAATGGCGATTATTGAGTGAGTTCTGTGGTTTTTGTAAACATGATTGAAACCTCCCCTCCCAGGATTTTGCTGTGTTTTCTTTCAAAGAGTTTAAAATAGTCCACAGAGATCTCCATGTCCATCTTAAAAACATAACAGACCTTTCAAAACAACCACAGCCGGGGCAAAACAAACCAAAACAATAACGATCGATGTCTCATTTGCCTTTGTTTTGTTACAGAGAACTTCACCTCGATTTCATGCAAGGCTCCGCCTCCTCCAAAAATAGAAAGGAAATTTCCACCTTATAACGGCTTTGGTTCTGAAGAGGACTCTCTCCGCACCTGCATAAGCCTCATGCCCACACCTCATCAGAGGGACTTTAAGAAGTTCATGGAGAAAGACAGGTGCGTGAGGGAACCATGATTTTCGTCTGACCTTTCCCACATGTGTTGAGTCGATACCATGGGCTTCATGGTGGAACTGGTGTCACTCAGCCCATGTAATTAAAAGTCCGGGAACATGCTGTTAAGAGCTTTTTAATGAAATTGGATTAACATGCAGGTATTGAGAAGCCCATCGTTGAGTGGTTATTTTATTTATTTATTTTTCCCAGTTTTATTGAGATACAATTAACATAGAATATTCTATAATTTTGAGGTGTACAACATCAAGATTGGATATGTATATGTTTTGAAAAAAGTAGAGGCGCCTGGGTGGCTCAGTTGGTTGGGTGTCCGACTTCAGCTCAGGTCACGGTCTCGCAGCTCGTGGGTTCGAGCCCCGCATCAGGCTCTGTGCTGATGGCTCAGAGCCTGGAGCCTGCTTCATATCTGTGTCTCCCTCTCTCTTCCCCTCCCCCGCTCATGCTCTGTCTCTCTCTCCTTCAAAAATAAATGGACGTTAAGAAAAATTAAAAAAAAAAGAAAACTAGAAAACCATGATCACCACCAGAAGATTAGTTCCCATCAGTCACCTCACACAGTTACAACTTTTCTTTTCCTTTCCCAATGAGAACTTTCAAGATCTACTCTCTCAGCAACTTTTTTTTAAATACACAATAGGGTATTGTTCACTGTGGTCACCGTGTTGTACATTACGTCCCCAGGACTTCTTGATCTTAGAGGCTGGAAGTTTGTACCTTTTGACACCCCCTTCACCCATTTTCCTAACCTCCAACCCAGCCCCGGCAACCACCAACCTGATCTGTTTCTGTGAGTTTGGTTCTTTGAGATTCCACATGTTAAGTGAGATCATACAGTATCTGTCTTTCTCTGCCCGACTGACTTACTTAGCATAATGCCCTCAAGGTCCATTCATGTTGTCGTAAATGGCAGGATTTCCTCCTTTCTTATGGTTGGATAATATTCCATTCCATATATATACTGCATCTTCTGTATCCATTCATCTGTCGCTAGACACCTTAGGTTGTTTCCGTGTCTTGGCTACTGTAAATAATGCTTCAGTGGGGTATGGATATCTCCAGGACAGTGATTTCATTTCCTCCGGATGTATACCCAGAAGTGGAATTACTGGCTCATACGGTGGTTTTAATTTTTTGAGGAGCCTCCCTACTGTTTTCCATAATGGTTGCCCCAGTTCACATTCCCATTAACAGTGCATGAGACGTCCCTTTCCACATCCTTACCGATGAATGGTTGATTTTATTATTTATTATTTTTATTTTTTACAAATATGGAACACTTCATACTTGAGCTCCTGAGTGATTATTTTAATGTGTCATCTTGGAAGCCCCCGAAGTTCTATTATCCCCAATTTATGTTGCCTTTCCATACATACATCTCCTCAAGATGGTCCCTAGGAAACGGTTTAGAGTGGGGGTCAGCAAAATTTTTCATTAAGAGTCAGATAGTAAGTATTTTTGGCCTTGTGGGCCGTAAGGCCTCTGTCATGACCACCCAGCCATGCCATTACAATGCAAAAGCAGCCGCAGAGTCCGTAACAAACGTGTGACTGTGTTCCAGTAAAACTTGGTTTAGGGACACTGACGTTTGAATTTCATATAATTTTTACGCATCACAAAATAGTATTTTTTTTGACGTTTTCAACCATCTACAAATGTAAAAAGCACTCTTAGCTCACAGCGCATACAGAACCAGGTGGCTGGCTGTATTTGACCCACATGCTGTACTTGGCCAATCCCTGGTCTAGAAACGTTAGCGACTTGGTCAGTATTTTTCAGAATGTTATTTGACAATTAATGCTGTTTTCATTCGAAAGGTTTGGTTGCGTTTTGTAACTGTAGATTGCCCCCATGGTTGAATGTAATTTCAAAAGATGGACTTTGAAAAATGAAAAGTGTTCCTAATATACACAAGGAAAAGTCTGCTCCTCCCATCAGTATATATAGAATGGGGGAACTGCCCATGGCTACTTTTGACTTCTGCAGGGAGAGCAGGCACAGGTGAAGGAAGTTGGGGGAAGAAGTGGGAACATGTCGCAGACGTATGAATAGGATGAGGGCTGAACATTGAAGCCCTGTGTGAGGGAAATACTGAGTCAGGAGAACGGGTGGAGAAAAATGATAAAGGGAATGTGTAGTAAGACCAGGTGAAGGAGAAGAAATTTGATAAGATGTAATGAGATAAGATATGATTGTAGAACATTAACAAAAAATTTTTAATGTTTATTTTTGAGAAACAGAGCATGAGCGGGGGAGGGGCAGAGAGAAAGGGAGACACAGAATCCGAAGCAGGCTCCAGGCCCTGAGCTGTCAGCACAGAGCCCGACGCGGGGCTCGAACCCACAAACCGCAAGATCATGACCTGAGCCGAAGTCGGATGCTTAAGCAACTAAGCCACCCAGGCGCCCCTGTGATGGTAGAACATTTTGACACAGAACAGTAGTTTTGCTATACTTGTAAAAATGGTGAAAAGGTATTGAGAATGGTATAGAATGTCTAAAAGACTATCTTTGCCATGACATGATGGCCTTTACCTTTTAAGAAATACTCCTTTACTTTTAAGGACTTTAGAGTCCTGTTTTTTTCAGTTTTCGAACTGATGCTACTCCAAGTGTGGCACCCCCACTGGTTAGAAATGCTAATTGTTGTGCCTCATCCTAGACCTACTAAAGGCAGAAACTTGGTGGGGGGGAGGGTGGGACCTGGCACTGTTTTTCTTTAATTTTTTAATTTATTTTTTAAATATATATTTTAATGTTTATTTATTTTTGAGAGCAAGAGAGAGCACGAGCAGGGGAGGAACAGAGAGAGAGGGAGACACAGAATCCGAAGCAGGCTCCAGGCTGTGAGCTAGCGGTCAGCACAGAGCCCTACGTGGGGCTCGAACCCACGACCCGCGAGATCATGACCTGAGCCGAAGTCGGATGCTTAAGCGACTGAGCCACCCAGGCGCCCCCCCCCCCCGGCACTGTGTTTTAACCAGCCTTCCAGGGGGTTCTGATGGGCGCCAGGCTGTGAGAGCCACTGGTTTTAGTCACATAAGAGGGACCCCAGCTCCTACTCGCGTCCTCCTTATAGATAACAGAGTTTGCAGTGACTTCCGCTGGGCGCTTTTCACTAACTGCAGTTTCTCAGGGCGGCTACCCGAAGGGGGCGGGCAAGAAGAATGTCGTATTGTAAAACGACAGGGAATTTTTCTTGTAAGTAAACAAGATGAAATATGAGATCTCGGGTGTTGCTTCTGGAACCCCGGGGCGGGGGGAACAGCTCCCTGTGGGTAGTTGTCTTAGTCTCTCTTTCTGTCTACACCGCGTCAACTTGCCCACAGAGCACCGACTGTAGACAGCATTCCGCGTCCTTGTCATGCTGTTGTGGCTGGACCATGGCGGGACAGGCACAAATGTGTCTAATTTTGTTTCTTTCTGTCCACCGCTTGCTGCTGTGGCAGGAATAGCTTCCCTCAAGCTCCTCCCACACAGTGACCTTGTTTCCATAGTAACTGGCACGTTCAGCGGGAGACTTAGGAGTTTGAATAACCCAAGGTTTTACAACTGTGAGAACCTAAGGATGACCTCACCAAGTGTGCAAAATGGTTTCTTAATGCTAATAAACTGTGAATTGACACGTGCAGTTGTATGTGACGTGTTGACTATATGCGTAGTGCTGTTAAAAATGTCCTGGGTGCTAATTGTCGCATGAGGTTAATGGTGATCTACCATCCAGGGAATCGTTGGAGGAAATTGTTGGAGTTCCAAATTGAAGCATATGAGGTTCTTAATGGCTCGAAGACCTTTATTTTCTGGATAAAAATTCACCGTGGTAGCCTGCCGGGCAGATTGTCTAGTCTGACTTGAGAGAACCAGAATAATATCTTTCTTTCTTTTTCTTTTTAAAGTTTTTATTTATTTATTTTGAGAGAGAGAGAGAGAGAGAGAGAGAGAGAGCACAACCAGGGGAGGACAGAGAGAGACGGAGAGAGAGAGACTCCCAAGCAGGCTCTGCTCTGTCAGCGCAGAGCCAGACATGGGGGACTCGGTCTCCCAAACCGTGAGATGATGACCTGAGCTGAAATCAGAGGAGTCGGACGCTTAACCGACTGAGCCCCCCCAGGCGTTCCCAGAATAATCCCTTTCTTGGCGCACTAGTGGAATTAGTTACTTTGTTCTCTGTGAGCCCACAGTACTCTGCTGTTTGTACCTTTAGTAATAATAATAATAGTGTTACTACCACTCATAAACAATTTGTGGTTATAGTATGCTAACTGCTTTACAATACTTGATCTCATTTATTCCTCAAAACAACCTCAGAAAGCAAATAATATTATTTGTACCCATTCTTCACACGAGGAGACTGAGGCTCAGAGAGGCTATGCAGTTTGCCCAAGCTCACCCAGGTAATTTTTAGTTGAACTAGGATCTGAACCCAGAGAAGTCCGACTCCTGGAGTTCACCTTCTTTCCACAGAGCCTGTACTTACCAGAGTGTGTGGCAGTTACTTGTTTATGTAATTGTAGTGTCCCCCCTAGCGGCTTAACTGTTTCCCTTGGAGTCTGAACAGTGCTGGCTACATACGTGGGGCTCGTTACATATTTTGTCCAATAAGAAAAGGAACGGATGAGCAAGTAAATAGAATAAACATTCACCCTTCTAGTTCTTACGGATAGAAGAGACAGATGACTTCCCACCAGGAAAACTGTTATCCCAGACTTGTGCTATTCAGGGCCATATCGCATCCCCAAATCCAGTTTCATCATAATCTCTGACTCGCTTCAGATGTTTCTCCACCTGCTATCTCCATCAGTCATGCTTTTTTCCCCCCCATAACATTTTTTTTCTCATCAATAAAAATAAGCCTTCCTGTCTCTTCCAATCAGAAGACTATAGCGCCCAACTGTTTGTGAGGTTTTCAGTAGCTACGTCGCCCCGAGTCAGCCATCAACAGGTCTTCACGGAGCACCTGCCTATATGCCAAGCACTGATCTAGGGGCTTGAGATCCTGTATGCAAAGCCCTGGCCTCATAGAACGTACATTCTAGCTGGGGGAGGCAGACAGTGCACGATACACATAATAAAGTTCGTTCTATGTAGAAGGCGTTAAATGCCATGGAAGAAGTCAAGGTAATAAGTTGCTATGAAAAGAATAAAGAGGAACTGGTAGTGTGGGGCTGAGGAGCACCCCCGGTTTCATTTTTTTTTAAAGAGCGTGGTCTGGGGCATCTGGATGGGTCAGTCAGTTAAGCGTCCAACCTTGGCTCAGGTCACGATGTCATGGTCTGTGAGTTTGAGCCCCGCATCGGGCTCGCTGCTGTCCGCACAGAACCTGCTTCGGGTTATCTGGCTCCCTCTCTCTCTGCTTCTCTCCTGCTTGTGCGTGCACGTGCTCTCGCTCTTGTGCGCGCTCTCGCTCGCTCTCTCTCTCTCTCTCTGTCTTTCTCTTATAAACAAATATACGTTAAAAAAATGTAGCCTGGTCTGGATGGACCTTACTAAAGGAGAGGAAACCTGTTTTAGGCAGAAGGAAGAGTTGGTGTAAGGACCCTGAGCAAAGAGCAGGCTGTGTGGATAGAACACATGGGTGAAGAACAGAGTAGACAGATGAAGAGAGGTATCGGGGGATCAGATTCCATAGGACCTTGTAGACCATTATAAGAATTCTTTTGTCTTCAAGTGATAAGGGGAGCCATTGGGAAGTTAGAGCAGGGGAGTGACTTGATCTCATTTCCATACTAAAAGAATCACTCCAGGGGTGCCTGGGTAGCTCCCTCTGTTAAGCCTCCACTCTTTCTTTCTAATGTTTTATTAAATTTTTATTTATTTTTGAGAGAGAGGGAGGGAGGGAGGGAGGGAGGCAGAGAATCCCAAGCAGGCTCTGTGCTGTCAGCACGGTGTCTGACGCAGGGCTCGAGCTCACGAACCCTGAGATCATGACCTGAGCTGAAATCAAGAGTCAGACGCTTTAACCGACTGAACTACCCAGGAGCCCCAAGCCTCCACTCTTGATTTTGGCTCAGGTCATGATCCCAGGGTTATGGAATTGAGCCCCGCATCAGGCTCCACGCTGAGTCTGGAGCCTACTTGAGATTCTCTCTCCCCCCGCCCCTAGCCCTACCCCTCTCCCGACTTGCGCGTTCTATGTCTCAAATAAAAAAATAAAAGAATCACTTTAGCTGCAGTGTTGAGAGTCAACTGTAGAAAGGCGATGGTAGGAGTAAAGATTAGTTCAGAGGCTACTGCAGCGGTCCAAGAGAAAAGTTACGATGGCTCGGATCTGGGTGGGTGCTGTGGAGGTGATGAGACAGATTCCAGAAATATTTTGAAAAGTCAAGCTAACGGGATTCCCTGACAGATTTGGGCATGAGGTCTGAAAGAAGAGAGGCGTTTGTAGAGATGACTCCCAAGGTTTTAGCCTGAGCGACTGGGAAGGATAGAGTTGCCATTTACCGAGATGGGAAAGACTGTAGGGAGAGTAGGTTTGGGGCAAGAACAGAAGTTCAGTATGGGCACAAGTGAAGTGTGAGATGTCTATGGGCTATCAAGTGGAGGTACTGAGTAGGCAGTTGGATATATACACGTCTGTGGTTTGGGAGAGAGGTCCGGGGTAGAGATTGAGGTTTGGAAGTCATCGGTATGGGATTTGAAGACATGATATAAGAAGAGATCACCAAGGGAGTGAATATACAGCCAAGAAGTGGATGACCAGGTTATTCCTTGCAGAGTACTGTATTTATGAAAACAAAACCGCAATCCACACAGAAGTGGACCTGTGCAGTTCACACCCGTGTCGTTCAAGAGTCTACGCTATAGGTGGTTACGACAAACACCTGTAGGTGTGTGTGTTTGAACCTGTCCGTGGCCCAGAAAGCCAGATCGAGCAATAGAGGTGGTGTAATAGGAAGCAGGGAAAATGCTAGCTTTTCGAGTGCTAGGAGTATTGTGATAAAGAGAGAGTTGAGAGAATTTTGATAATTAGCTTATTAGTCAAGGAGATAGCCGAAGAGACTTGTAGTGTTTCTCAAAGCGTGCTCTGGGAGATCGCTTCGTCAGACTCTCCTGGGCAGCTTATTAAAAATGCAGGTTTTTGGAGATGCCAGCCAACTACTGAATCCGTATTTCTGGGGGTAGGATTCTGGCTTCTGTATATTTCACAAATTCCCCAGGTGACTTTTAAACACAACAAAGTTCATGAACCATGGCTCTAAAGATTTTATTTGAGGAAATTATATTCCGTATTGATGAGCTGTCCAGAACACAAGACTTGAGGGCAAAAATGGCATCTTAAACATGAAAAACCCACACTAAACACACACACGTCTAAATGTATGTAAGTTCTAAGACACTAAGTTTACCGTTGTGTTCATCTGTCCTGATGTGAAACTTCCTTCAGATGTTTGGGTGGTATTTTCAGGATCTGTAAAAGGTAATGGGTCCTTCATGAGACGGGGGTTATATAATCTGTTACTTATTATTTTTTTAAAGGCTTGCTTATTTTATTTTTGAGAGAGAGAGAGAGAGAGCGTGCGCAACTGAGGGGCAGAGAGATAGCATCCCAAGCAGGCTCCACACTGTCCGCTCAGAGCGTGATGCGGGACTCAAACTCCCGAACCATGAGATCATGACCTGAGCCAACATCAGGAGTCAAGACGCTTAGCCGACTGAGCCACCCAGGCGCCCCCAATAATCTCTTACTTACAAATCCAGTTACATACCGGAGAAGATGGTTGACAAGGTTTAGCTGCCCCCATGCTATCTGAGGTCTGTCCGAAGCCACGGAAACAAGGAAGGAAGAAGACAGAGCTGTGGACTCCCGGCTCTTTGGCTGGGGCTAGCCTTCCAAACTCCCTTTCTGTCTCACATGAGGCCTTACGCCAACATAGCTGGGGATTTGGCACCATGCTTTTCCAGCCCTGTTTCTTTAGACAATCGGAGAAAGGGGCAGAGAAAGGCAAATCGGAAATACGATTTTTGGTGTTGTCTCTTCATCGCTGTGACCACGGGGAAAGAAAGAATTTTAGTATAGGAGAATCTGAAAGCGAGGGCCTCCCTGTTTCGAGCTGACAGGGACGTGATGAAGTTCATGGCTTATTTTACTCTGTGCCTCCTTGAGGCAAGAATTTTGATTATCAAAGTCGTCCCCAAGGGTTTAGTATGTTAGAGAGGCCACCGTTCACTAGATGATATCCACAGCCAGGCTTTTGCTGATGGACCATAAATTAATTTCTTCAATGACCAGGCAGCGAACTTTGGGAACTTTTTTTTTTTTTTACGTTTTATTTATTTTGAGAGAGAGTGCGCACAAGCCAGGGAGGAGCCGAGAGAGAGGGGGATAGAGAGAATCCCAAGCAGGCTCCATGCTGTCAGGGTAGAGCCTGACGCAGGGCTTGAACTCCTGAACCGTGAGATCATGACCGGAGCCGAAACCAAGAGTCAGCTGCTTAACCGACTAAGCCACCCAGGCGTCCCTGGGAACTTTTGATTCTAGAATTCGATCCCTCCTTCCGCCTACTGGACTGTTGTATTCATGCATGGAATTCTAAGTGCAAATTTCAGTCTGTGTGGACCTTTTAACAACTTTCTACCTTTATCGAGTACTAATAATGCAAAAACTATTCTATTAGTATTATTGTATTGTGTTAGTATTAATAAGACACGTCATAGGCACTCACAGTGTGGTGATAAGTGCTAGTAAGGGGCAGGTCTATAATAGTGTAGTGTTTGAAAGGGAAGAAGTCCTTTTTCTCCTCAAGGGAGTTGGGGGAGGATGGTGGGGAGCTGGCGGAGAAGTTCAGGGAGGAGAGGAGGTACGGCTGGAAAGAAGCAAGGAAATGGGAGCCGAGAATGTGGGAGGTGAACGTGAAACAGTGGCCCCACACTGTTCAGGGCAGCTGGTTTCAGGAGTGCATTCATGACCTTCGTTTTGGGTACATTTTCCCAGGGGGCACTTTCTCTGGCCATCTAAAGAATAAGGGATATTTTAGCCAACTGAGAAAATTGCTCCGCATGTAGATTGAAAGCCTTAATGAGAAGGTGGTTGAACTTTTTCCGCTTCAGAGAGTTTATGCTGCTATCTTCAAACCATAGCACAGGTGGAGAGGCTACAAGCAGGTATAAACTTGCAGTTATAAAATAAATAGGTCCTGGGGACGTAATATACAGTAGGGTAATTATTGTTAATAATACCGTATTGCACGTTTGAACGTTGTGAAGAGAGTAGATCTTAAAAGTTCTCATCACAAGAAACACAATGTATATGTATGTTGATGGATGGGAAGTAGACTTACTGTGGTGATCATATTGAATCATCGTATACCGCAATTAAAAAAAAATAGCACGCCTTTGCAGGTTTTTTTAAACATATGTAATAAGGCTGTAACTCTCATTTCTCTCCCATTTAGCTATGGCAACATAAGCAATATACTCCGGTTTTTTGCAAAACTAATCACGCCCAAATGTGCAGACCTGGAAAGGATGTTTGTTATTTCATACTTTCTCAGCGATGACACAATTTCAGTGTTTGAACCTATAGAGAGGAATTCAGGTAAGAGACATAGCTCTTCTAGCAATTTTCTGAGGACAAGTAACAGTGTCCCATCTTTTTTTTAAAATGTTTACATTGAGAGAGAGCATGCGTGCGTGACTGGGGGGGGTGCAGAGAGAAAGAGACAGAATCCCAAGTAGGCTCTGCACTGTCCGCACTGAGCCTGACGCAGGGCTCATTCCCACGAACTATACAATCCTGACCTGGTCCGAAATCAAGAGTCAGAGGCTTAGCCGACTGAGCCACCAAGGCACCCCCCAGCCTCATCACTTTGAACGTTAAGGAGCATGGTCTGATTTTATAGCCTAGATGACTAAGAAAGTGGCTTTCTTCTTCTTCTTCTTTGTTTTCTTTTTTTTTAACCACTGAATTTCATTTTACAAAGATCCCTTAAATGGGACCCAGACATATAAAATGATGAAAGAGGAACAGTTTGGTTGACTCAGGGCTGGGGGACTCCAGATACTTCCTTTGGGACACTGTTCCCCTTTCCTCCCTGGCCTCTGAGGTACCTCTGGGGAGTCCAGGAGCTTCAGAATCATGGTCTATGTTCCACCCAAAGACAGCCAGACGAGGAAATCTTTGTTTTTGAGCACCACTTATAAAATTTCTGCTTCTCTCTAAGACAGTCCCAGATTAACACATTTCGTCTTCAACGTCTGCCTTCCTCTGGCTTCTCTGTTTGAGGCTCATGCCATAGTTCCAGCAAGCACCCAGGCACACATAAAATGCGTCTCTGCAGTGGGCTGATACCACGGACATTGCTGAGGAGAGCCACTGACTTTGACTTAACGGAATTATGGAACTGTAGGGCTCTGTTCTGAGTACCAACATGCTTAAAATTTTGATCTGTGCTGAAGGCACGTTTGGGAAGAGTAATCAGTGGTGTGCTGGTGAAGTGACTCTCTGGGAAAAAAAAAAAAAGTAAAAGCCCCAATTTGTAAAAAAACGTTTGCCAGTTGCCATAATTGTAGATCTCCCAACCATAGTCCATAGTCCATTTCAAGCAAGCAACACTAACAACTGGCTTGCAGAATCCCTAAAAATTTAATAGGAGCCATTAAGAGCTCATACGAGCCATTCTGCATACCAATGAATAATGAATGATTTGTATAACTATGTCGGGCTGCTTAGTGCTTTGAATAATGGATCAAATCTTAAAATATGAAATCACATAGGAGTCATGCTCTTAAAGGTCAAGAGATCCACTCTGGGGCGGTGCCTGGCTGGCTCAGTTGGTAGAGCATGCGACTCTTTTTAAAAAAAAAATTTTTTTTAATGTTTATTTATTATTAAGACAGAAACAGAGTATGAGTGGGGGAGAGGCAGAGAGAGAGGGAGACACAGAATCTGAAGCAGGCTTCAGGCTCTGAGCCATCAGCACAGAACCCGATACAGGGCTCAAACCCACGAACCATGAGATCATGAGGCCAAAGTCGGACACCGAACTGACTGAGCCACCCAGGCACCCCTATGCGACTCTTGATCTCAGGGTGGGAAGTTCAAGCCCCATGTTGGGTGGGGGAGCTTACAAATAAAATCAGAAAAATAAACTCTGTACATCTAGAATGGGGAAGAGTCTGTCCAAACAGATTGCAGTATTCAGAAAACAGGGTGCTGGAAATCAAGTATAAGCTTAATTATACTGGCAGCCATGATTGAATACCCACTATTATCCTCAAAAGAACTTTATGAGGTTTTGTGTTTATCTAGATCCTCCAAGGGGCAACCCTCAAGATGAGACTGAACATGCGAGAGGTTTATTAGGGAAAATGCTGGCAAGGGAAATTGTAGAAGGAGCCAGAGGAGGCCATAGAGCCGCCAGACGGCAGTGTGTGTCTGACTCCTGTGAAGGATGGAGGGAAGGACGAAAGGAATGAGAAAGTCTTAGATTGCAGGGCGGTTCTGAGCAAGTTTCAGCGAGGCTGACCAGGAGTCCTGGAGCCAAAGCCGCTCATTAGAGGGGCCTCCGTCTTGCAGAAATGGGCCGACTTCAGTATCCCTGCCTTTCCCAGCAGGCTGTGGGAAGCATGGCCGCGGCCCAGACCCGGGGGTAATTTTCAGAGCCCAGCTGCCGAGGCCTTTGCCAGCTGTGTTCCCCATAACAGATGACCTGAAAGGCACGTTTTCATAGCCCCCTGCAAATTTCATTCCCATTTTATTGGTGAGAATTCAGAGGGGTTCAGAGAGATGAAATAACTCCTGAAGATCATCCAGCAAATAACTCCCAGAGGAGAGCAGATGAACCGGTCGGAATTCTGGAAAGTAAGAACTGTGTGGCATTGCTAAAAGAAGCAAAGATAATGTAGCCTGTAGGGAAAAAAAAGAAAAGTTATGGGACTCCCATAGTTCTTTTCAGACAGGTAAGTAAGCTCCTTTCCAAAAGCAGGGCATCTTTGGGGTGCCCAGGGGGCTCAGTCGGTTGAGCATCCGACTTTGGCTCAGGTCATGATCTTCCAGTTTGTGAGTTCAAACCCCGCCATCAGGCTCTGTGCTGACAGCTCAGAGCCTGGAGCCTGCTTCTGATTCTGTGTCTCTGACTCTCCCTACCCCTCCCCCATTTGTGCACATGCACTCGCTCACTCTCTCTCTCTCTCTCTCTCCCCCCCTCCCTCCCTCTCCCTGTCCCCCCCCCCTTCTCTCTTTCTCTCAAAAATAAACAAACATCAAAAGCAGGGCATCATCTACTTAACCTGGGTATTGAGATAAACATAAGACGTCATCTGGGACAAATAGGTGGAAGTAAGCTCAAGTAAGGAATGTTCTACGTGGTACTATCCACGTGGGCTCTAAAGCTGGGTATCTTCCTGATGCCCCAGTCCCCAGTAGGCTGCTGGTTATATAGAAGGCAACCTGCTCAGTGTTTATTTAAGTGTTTGGTTTGGGAAAAGGGAGCAGAGAGAGGAAAGAAAAGGCTGGAATGTCCTACCTCTTTCTCCTCCACACATTCACCTTAGGGAGTCTGTTGTTCACCCACCGACTCATTCTTTCCGGAAGTCTGAGAACAGTCGGCAGCTGTGAGTTCACAGGCTAAGTCGTATGGTCTGTGTTTGAGCACGAAGTCACTCTAAGGGCAAGCTGTGTGGGTCTTCGAAGAAGAAAGGCTACTCATTAAACTTTTGCTTTTTCCATAGGATTTACCGGTGGGATGTTCATGAAAAGAAGCCGTGTGAAGAAGCCTGGACAGGAAGTCTTCAAAGGTGAACTCCCTGAATACTTCAAGGCCGAGGAGCTGTATATTGGAGCCAGAGTGAACATGAATGGCTACCTGTTTCATTTGCTCAACGCTGACGAGTACACCTTGCACTACATGGAGGAGAATTCAGATAAGGTGAACCACCCGTATTGTTGTCGCCTCGCCTCCCCGCACTCTGTCGTCCGGGTTTTTCCTTCCCTGGGCCCTGGCTGCTTCATCCTGCTGCCGGTTTTACATTGTGCATTCACACATGTGGGCATGAATAATGGATCTGCGTGACTTGGCCGCGGGCGCCGGCCTCCTCTGTTTACACGCTGGGCCCTCCGGTGCCCGGCATCACGGATGCCAGGCACACGCAGGAGGCAAGCCCGGGGTTGAATCAGGTTTCCTGGGTTTTCTGCTGACGCTGACAATGTTTTCCTAAAGAAATTTCAGCAACTATAGGGAAGGAAGACAGTCCGGTGCCGCACGCCGTGCCGTTCCAGCTAATTGGCACAGGCCTGTCCGGAAGGCCAAGAGCGGGACAAACAGAACCCCCGAGGGAACCTGATAGATGCTGGGGTTGCAGCTTTCCGTGACAAGAGTCACCTGAGGCCTGAATGAGAGTTCAAGGACAAGTTGGCAACTGTGAGCTCAGAGAGTCTTTTTGTTTGAAAGAAGGTGGCCGAGGGGTCCTGTTACCAAAAGGACCAGTGTGGCAGTGCTGTTCTGGAAAAATAACATGTTGATAAAATCTCGATTTTAAGTGTGGACTGGCTTGGTGTGCAAACATGCATATTTGAGAGTCATTGCCCAATACTGAAAAACCTGTCTAGGGGTGCCTGGGGAGGGGCTCAGTCGGTTAAGCGTCCGACTCTTGGTTTCGGCTCAGGTCATGATCTCGCAGCTTCGTGGGTTCGAGCCCCGCATCAGGCTCTGTGCTGCTAGTGCAGAGGCTGCTTGGGGTTCCCTTCCCCCCCCCCCGGCCCTCCCCCACTCACAGTATCTCTCTCTCAAAACAAACCGAAATAAAGAAAGAAAAGAAAAACCTGTCTAGAAACAATTTATTTTCAAAGTCTGCCTGTAGGGGCACCTGGGTGGCTCATTTGGTTGAGCGTTCAACTCTTTTTTTTTTTTTTAAGTGTTTGTTTATTATCGAGAAACAGAGACAGAGCATGAGCAGGGGAGGGGCAGAGAGAGAGAGAGACACAGAATCTGAAACAGACTCCAGGCTCCGAGCTGTCAGCACAGAGCCCGACGCGGGGCTCGAACCCACAAACCGTGAGATCATGACTGGAACCGAAGTTGGACGCTTAACCAACTGAGCTACCCAGGTACCCCATGTTCAACTCTTGATTTCGGCTCAGGTCATGATCCAAGGGTTGTGGGATCGAGCCCGGCAACCAACTCCACAGTGAACATGGGGCCTGCTTAAGATTTGTTCTCTCTCTCTCTTTCTCCCTCTCCCTCCCTCTGCCCTTCTCCCCGACTTGCCTGTACCCTCTCTACCTCTCGAATAAAAAAAGTAAATGTCTGCTTGTAAGTAATAATATTTATGTGCCAGTTATGTATGTGTGTGTGTATGGTACGGTATTAGTTCTCTTTCATTTATATATAAAATGCTCAGAGGTAAGTTGCTAAGATCAGCCTCTCTTCGTATATCTGATCTCATCCTTGTCTGTTCGGGTCCTCTGAACAGCAGGTACCAGGGCTCAATTAGATAAGAGAGAGATGTATTGGGAGAAACACATATGAAGGATAAATGGGGCGGGAGCAAGAGTAGGTGGGGAGATCGAAATGTAGGTCTGAGCCCTGAGAAAAGTAGAGGGAAGGGAGGAGGTTGGGGTAGGAAAGGCCTAAGACCCCATTGCAGCTCTGAAAAAGTGCCAGCCAGGCTGATGGGGAGCCTGAGAGCAAAGGCTGCCCGTAGAAGTCCCATGTCAAGCAGGAATGGCCCAGCCCTGGTGTCCCCATCATGGCCATTGGAAGGAAGACAGCCTGGGCAGAGTATGGCCTTGGCAGGAATGCTTGAAGCAGTCCCGAAGGTGCAGCAACTGCGGGCCGTCAGCCCCTCCTCTGCACAGTCTCTCTCTTTTTAAAGTTTATTTATTTTGAGAGAGAGAGCGCGAGCACATGTGCAAGTGGGGGAGGAGCAGAGAGAGAGGAAGTGAGAGAGAATCATCCCAAGCAGGCTCTGGGCTTCCAGCATGGAGCCCGATGTGGGGCTTCATCTCACGACCATGAGACTGTGACCTGAGCAGAAACCAAGAATTGGACACTTAACCAATTGAGCCCCTCAGGCACCCCCTCTTCACAGTCTCTTTTTAAAAAAAATTTTTATTGTTTTTTTACTTTTTTTTTTTTTTTAAATTTTTTATGTTTGTTATTGAGACAGACAGAAACAGAGCATGAGTAGGGGAGGGGCAGAGAGAGAGAGGGAGACAGAGAATCGGAAGCAGGCTCCAGGCTCTGAGCCGTCAGCACAGAGCCCGACGCAGGGCCCGAACCCACAGACCGTGAGATCATGACCTGAGCCAAAGTCGGACGCTCAACCGACTGAGCCACCCAGGCGCCCCTGTTTATTTACTTTTGAGAGAGAAAGAAACAGAGACAGAGTGCGAGTGGAGGAGGGGCAGAGAGAGAAGGAGATGTAGAATCTGAAGCAGGCTCCAGGCTCTGAGCTGTCAACACAGAGCCCGACGCGGGGCTTGAACCCACAGACCGTGAGATCATGACCTGAGCCGAAGTTGGACGCTTAGCCAACCGAGCCACCCAGGCGCCCCTTCACAGTCTCTTTTGATGGTAGTTCCAGGCAGCACCCCCTGGGGTTGCCCCACCATTTCTCCGTGGGCGGTGTTAGGACTTGGGGTTAGCATAAAACTGTGAACCGGGAGCCCTTCAAAAGCACTGAATTCAGGTGAGAGGCTCGAAAAGAGGACAGTTAGACTTCTGGAGACCAGTAGGCTCAGCTAGGAAACCTGACTCCACACTTGCTGGCTGAGAGGCCTTAGACATGTATTTTCCCTGAGTTCCACTTTCCTCATCTTTAAACAGTGACTAGAGAGTTACTCGGAAGCATAGGTGCGGATAATGTGGGTGCAGTGCTTAGCTCTGTGCGACCCATGGCAAGCTCAGTCAGTGTACAATTTGCAATAGCTATTGCGAATTAGGACTTGGTTTTCAAACATAGAAGGCTTGTGTATACAGATACATACAGTAAAACCATGGTTTGTGAGCAGAATTTGGTCCAGAAACCTGCTCGTAATCCAAAGCACTCATATATCATGGCTAATTTCAAGAACCGTTGGCTCAGTTGTGATCATGTGACGTTTGGCGTCAAGCACTACTCGTATTGCAAGACATCGCTCGTTGATCAAGTTAAAATTTATGAGAAACGCTTGCTCGTCTTGCGGAACACTCGCAAAACAAGTTGGTCGCAGTCCAAGGTTTTACTGTATTTGTAAGATACAAAAGGCTTTTCTCCTTTCAGAAAGTTACAAGCAGAGTAGGACATTCTCTAGTATTGGCATCCTAACTGAAACCTGCATTATTTGAAAAATACCCTTAATGAGGACTTTCTAAGCAGAGGAAGATTAGTATATACTCTTTAATATCAATCTGAGGAGTCTTTGCAAAAGAGCTTATAGAGCCAATCATGGAAATAGATGAAAGGAAACGCAAAAAGGTAGGGGGAGGATAAGGGGCTGCAGTCGGTCCCAAACCCCCTGGTGGAAAAGAGAGACCTTTATACTAAATTATAACATCAGTATTTTTAATCTTCACGTATAGTCTTCTCATTTTTTTGTAGCTCTTAGCTGCAATTATTTATATGCTTTTGCCTTACTGGATTGAATAAGAAGTATTTTTGCACAGTCAAAAACCTAATCACAGGGTAGGAGACAGGAGCTGGGGACTGCCGGAGAGCAAATGTCAGAGAATTACAGTGTGTTTGGATCTCTTGATACCCGGCCGAGCTCTGCCCAGTGCATCGTCTGGTGGCCATTAGTCCTGGGGGGCCCACTCTTAAAGATCTGGAGAAAACGGGGGTCCACTTACCCAATTTTGAATCCCCATTCTCTCCATTAGGGTCTCCCAACATATTGGGCCAACCGTCCAAGGGTTCCGGGGAGAAGGCTGAGGTGGAAGGAGAGATTGGTTTTCGGATTCCTGTGGCCTACTGTCCCTTAGCTCCTTTCTCTCCGATCTGGGCCTGAGCGAATGCCACTCATCCTTAAACTATAACCGAAGAGGTTTAAGTCTAGCCTTGTCTTCTCTGTGTTGGTCTCCGTGGAAAGTCATGCCCAGCTGCCTTCAAGTTCAGAGCATGAAGTCTCTTTGCCACCCATCGGATAGATGGGGCTCCCCAGGTCTCAGGCATGTTCAAATATCCTTCCTTTCTCCCCCCCTCCAGTTTCCTATGAGCAGCATTGAACTTGTCCTACAAAAGCTGAAAGAAGAAGAGTCAAAATCCAGAGAGATCAAGCAGGTATTTAGAAACGCCGACCCTGAGTTTACAAAGACTGTGGATTATAATACATTCAGGTAAGCCAGAATTCTGCTAGCGACAATCTGTTTTCCCTTTAAGATCCTCCAAAGAGCAAAGAACAGTTTCTTCCCTAGTGCTTCCTAACTAATTCACTATGTACTTTTACTATTATTATTATTATTATTATTATTATTATTATGGCTTGACATTTCTTTGTGTCCATACCTTCGTGATCAAGTTTGGCCCATTCTTAGTAAAGTTGATGCATTTGCATATAAAAGATGTTTCTGGGCAAGAACAGAGAGACAAAAGCATCGGAAGTTCCAATGTCTTGCGAATCATAGTATTGAAGGCTTGAGGCGTGGCCAATGCGGCTCAGGGGACCCCTCTGAAATCTGGGGAACAAAGGGGGGGGCCAGCTCCCTGGGAATGTGATGCGGTTGGAAAAGATAGTGGACACTTTCCTGATTATCAGAGAAGACGTGATACATACGCATCTGCGTGTGGGTGTGCTTACACGCGTCTCTGTATTTTGAAAAACCTCAAAATACAGACATCAAGGGAGAAATACATGGCAGTAGTTAGAACTGCAGTAAGAGATCATGAGCAATAAAGGTTTCCTCTAAGGCAGAGCTGAGTTCTGGGCCTGTCCAGCGGCTGACCTGGGCAAACTGCCCAACAGTGGAAACACAGGGAAATTCAAATTCAGGACCTAGTACAATTGTGAGACTTCTTAGCCTTGAAAACAAAATGAATGGAGCGTTCAGGAGAATGTAAATTAAATCATGGATGGGAGGACAAAGGGGACTTTCTCTTTGGGCTGAGAATTCTGGTTTCTGAAAACAATAGTGGCTGAGAGCTATTTAGGAAACTCGCTTGTGGACCAATGAGGAAGTGAGAGCCCAGGAGAAGCCGTCAGGGAGGTCTTCCAACTTCGGGTCTGGAGTCGACTATTCCATCAATACCTGGTGACCCGAGGCCACCGTCCGGCCCACAGTGTCCCCAAAACTCCTGTGTTGTTTTAACAAAGCTCCTTTGTGTGTCCAAAATGTTCTTGGGAGAGCAGCAGTTAGGACATAGTTTTATTGTTTAGAATCGCCAACCTTCTGGGATCAATACGAATTTATAGTTCCTCGTTATTGTTCGTAGTAGTACACATGTCCGTGGCCTTCTGGAAAATAAACGAGACCGAGAAAAGGGCAAAGACTGTTGCTTAGGCTGGCGGCCTCATGGAAAGCAGTAGAGGAGGACACTTCGCATTTGCATCAGAAATGAGGGAGTGGTCTCGTGTGATTGTTTTGTGTCCTTTTTCAAAAGCATCCATTCTCCCAACACGTGCAAAGCTTGTTGGAAGCACTTTAGAGAGTTTGTGGGACTTTTGGGGTGGCACGTAGGCCAGGCAGGAGATCCAAGGAGTTTGAAAAGTTGCCCTGCAGATGGAGGCCTGACCCTGACTGTGGGTGGAATAAAGGCTGGCCCGGCTGTGTGATGGAGGGACCAGAGAGACCCAGCACCCCCGCGCCACCTCCCCCTCACCGTCCCCATCTTTAGACCCTCTCCCGGCCAGAAATTCCTTCAGATGAAAACCAGATCAGGTCATGCCCGGCTTGCGGAACCCTTCAGGGCCTTGCCATTGGCCTTCCAGTACGATCCAGGCCCTTTAGTGCAGCCGGCCCGAGCTCTGAGCGTTGTGACTCTGTTTGTATTTCCAGTGTTATCACTGCTCGTTCCGCAGCCCTGTCCTCTGGCCTTGCTGGCCGCCACCCGGTTTCTCACACGTCAGCCT
Source organism: Cryptoprocta ferox (assembly GCA_028646485.1). NCBI lineage: Eukaryota > Metazoa > Chordata > Mammalia > Carnivora > Eupleridae > Cryptoprocta > Cryptoprocta ferox. The sequence goes on from CM053579.1 coordinate 71,036,339, forward strand.
CTCTCCCGCCTCCAAGCCCGTGCGTGTGTCGTTCCCTCTGGGCCACACCGCAGTCCTTTTCACCTTTTCCCCAAACGTTTATTCATTTTTGAAAGTGAGAGTACGAGCGAGGAAGGGACGGGGCGGGGGGGTGGGAGGGGCGAGGTGCAGAGGATCCGAACCAGGCTCTGAGCTGTGAGCACAGAGCCCGATGTGGGACTCGAACTCAGGAACTATGAGATCGTGACCTGAGCCGAAGTCGGACGCTCAACCTCCTGAGCCACCCAGGCGCCCCTAAGACTCCTCGTAAAGGGCACTTCCTCAGTGGGGCTTTCTTTCCGGTTGTCCTGACTAAAGTCCATCACTCCCTGTTGGCCTTGGCCTTCAGTTGATAGTTTTCATATCGCTTAGTACAACTTGCAGTTACTCTATCTGGAAAGCTGCACTGGGCGCGTGTGTGCTTGGGTGTCTTCTCCTGTGAGACTGGAAGCTTCCTGAGGGCCAGGCACCTACCTCGACAGTCCTATTCACAGCCCTATCCTCGGCACCTAGCGCTGGGCTCCGTGAATGTCTTAGTTCTTGAATGGAATGACGCACTGCTAGACTCAGTCATGGAGGTTCTAGTTTGGCGGCACTGTCTCCCGATGAGAATGTAGATCAGGAATCAGGACGTTGTGCTCAACACAACATGTTTGGGGTCAGGCACTGTGCCTTCTGTGCTTGTGGGGCCCATAGCTCATGATCTTCACCTCTCTCTTTCCCCTCTCTCTCTTTTTTAATGTTTATTTTTGAGAGAGAGAGAGAGAGAGAGAGAGAGAGAGAGAGGGACAGAGCACGAGTGGGGAAGGGGAAGGGAGATTGGGAGACACAGAATCCAAAGCAGGCTCCTCAGTGTCCACACAGAGCCCGACACGGGGCTCGAACCCATGAACCGAGAGATGGTGACCTGAGGCAAAGTTGGATGCTTAACCGACTAAGCCACCCGGGAGCCCCTTCACCTCTCTCTTTTGTTCCTGACATCCTTTCCCAGGCGAAGGAACTACACAGCCAGTCCCTGTCACACCACATGAGACTTAGTTCCGGGTGCTCTCACTAGCTCATGTTTTTCTTTCATTTGTTTATGTGTGTGTGAGTGTGTGTTCTGACTCTTCTCACCAGAAGGTAACGTCTTTGGGAGCAGGGACCCTCCCTTTCTGGTCTTCTGCTTTAGCCTCAGCACTTTTTACAGCGTCTGACAGATAGTAGGGCCATAATGAAAATTCGTCGAGTGGCACATCTCATCCTGCCCTCCCTGCTTTGACTGTTGCCTCCGGGCTGATTTCTGCCTATTTGGTCCTCAAGCTCAGACCCTTCTCCTGAGCTATAGGTCTGGAAATATGAATGCCTCTGGGACATCTCCCCATTGGATGTGAGTTAGGCATCTCCAGATAACTTTTTCTAAGTTGACCTCATTTTCTTCTCCCCTAAAGTTGTACCTGGGGACCCTGTCTTGGTAACGGCCACCATACTTGTGCCCAGAGCCTGGGGCCGGGACCTGCCTTTTCTCTGCCTTCTCTTCTATCTTGACCTCTCCTACCCACCTTGAAACTGTACTTCTTCTTTAAAAAAATTTTTCTTGGGGGGCACCTGGGTGGCTCAGTCGGTTAAGCGTCCGACTTCGGCTCGGGTCATGATCTCGCAGTTCGTGGGTTTGAGCCCCACATCAGGCTCTGTGCTTGACAGCACGGAGCCTGGAGCCTGCTTTGGATTCTGTGTCTCCCTCTCTCTCTGCCCCTCTCCCACTCACTCTTTCTCTGTCTCTCACTCTTTATCACAGTTCACTTGGACTCTCTTGCGAACTGTGTGGCTAAACCTCCTTTTCTTTACTCTCATCCTCCCAAGTCTTGCCAGAGTGACCTTCCTGAAATCCGATGATGTCATTCCTCTAAACCCTGCATCCTCATTGTCTCCAGAGCAAATCCCAGCCTTTCGGGGTTTCGAGTGAGTTTGGTCATGGTCTGACCCTTGCCTTACCCCCTCCCCTTACTTCCATCTCACAAGAAGACTTTTATAGAAGTCCCCATTTATCCGGCACTTACTATGGGCCAGACGTGGTGTCAGATGCATTTCATCTACTACCCACGGGTAGCCCCTGTTTTGTTGTTTACTTCCTGGCCTCCGTCATTGGCTCCTGCCAAGTACAGTAGATGCTTGTCGAATGATCTAATGAGTGGCCCTATTTCTTGGGAACATTCCATCGGAAGTCTGCAGTGGACAACTTGATGATTGCTTGCCTTGCACTGGGGAAGGGTGGTCTGTCTGTAAGGGAGTCCAGAGAGAGCTAGGCCGGATCCTCACGAGCCAAGCGACCCAGGCAACTCACTTCACCTACCTGCACCTCACTCTTGCCCGGATTATGGTCTCGAAGGCCCTCTCTGGGCACTGCCATTCCGAAACCCTTAAAATGTTGGTTTATAAATACACTTGGAAAATGTTCCCCTTTCAACTATGTGCATCACAATCGTAGCGTAGACAGGCAGAGGCAGGATTGTGGCATAGGCCACCAGGCCTCACCTCTGTGCGCCCCGAGTCTCTCCCCTTCTTACATACCTGGCACTCTCCATGTGCACCTGGGGACTCAGAGCCTCGACCTGCTACTGGGGCCGTGGTCCAAGCCCCCGGCATTTCCCTTCTCAGAGATTTGTACCTTCTCGGGGAAACCTTGAGAGTGGGGGGTTAATAAACCACCTCTGCATTAAGATGCCACAACTGATAACAGATCAGTGGACTAAGGTGTGGGCCTTCTTGAGATCATTGTCTCCAGAATGACCTGAAGGAACACAGGGACAGGTGACAACAGGAGGCAGGTTGGAGAGGGAGTATTTCTCTTCCGCCTCATGGGGGTCCCTAGTTCTGCTTCCTGCGGGTCTGTCAGACTGGCCTCTGAGAGTGGCTGATTGTTACCCAGGAGAGTGCAGAGAGCCTTTCTCAGAGCCTCAGGTACCTGATGGTATGTCTGCAGCAGGGAGCGGGGAAGGTCCGGTGTTTCATGCAACTGGGAACGTGGCAGGGGGAGGCCTCCCTGTGTGGGCCCTCGATTCTGAGCCATAGGCTGCGGCAGAAGCAAGGGCCCCATGCCAGGGAAGACGTGGTCAGTCCCTCTCGCCAGTCACCTCCTCAAGCTGTGATCTCTCTACTGGAAGCGAGACCTACCCCGTGTACCCAGTGTATATTTTGGTTTTCTGCATGCTCGCCTTTTCTCCCCACCTGGGGAGAGGTCCCGGGGGGGCAAGGCCCATGCCCGGTTCACCCTCGTGTCTTTCCCAGATACCTCCCGGACCCAGTGTCTGAGGCCTCAGGGCACAGAGTAAGTTGTTACATAGTTCTCCCTCAGGCGTCTCCCCCCCTCGTCAATTGCAAGGTCAGGCGATTTCCTGTGACCATCCATGTAATAAACCCCTTGTAAGATTGAGCGTCTCGAGAAAATCATCTCTCTTGTAAAATTAAAGCTCTTCCTGACAGAGGTGGTGCAACATAAGTATATGTGCCTTTGGACTTGCTGACCTGAATCCAAATCTCAGCTCTACCCTTTGTCAGCCTGGTGGCCTTGAGTAAGTTGCCGAACAACGTTTTTACCTGTAAAATGGGGATAATAATACCCACTATACAGAGCTGTGGCGACGGATAAATCTGATAACGTATAGAAAGTTCTTTTTGTAGCACGCTGTAGTGTATAGCGGGCACGAGAACACAAAAACCCTTTATCCCGACAGTTGTCACTTCGTGTCACCAAAAACAGCAATAGAAATCCATGGCTTATTTTCAGTATTGCAATTAGGTTGTAGATTTATCTATGATGAGGTCATTGAAAACATTGTTTAATAAAAGAGGTTGGAAGAAACTCTTGAAAAACTTGGAGGCCATGAAGGTGGAAAATAAACGTCAGCGTTGGTGGACCAAGGTTGGGAAACATTGTTATAATCCACCCCATTAGTGTCTTTTACTTCAAGGAAGAAGAATTATAAATTTGGTGCTTAGAACATTGGAATGATCTCATCCTGATTTATCTCAGACAGTTATCTCTCCCTTGATGTGGTTTTGCTCTATCTTTATTTGAACTACTCTGTGTACATAGTTATGGGTGTTTTTATTGTAAGTCTGACGTCTTTTAAGGAAGCGACTAGTCTATGAATCTCCATGAACAAAAGCAGAAACTAAGACAAATTCCAAATGCACTCAAATGTCTATTCTCATCATGAACCAAATAAGACGTTTTGACAGCGTTCATAGCGTATGTTTGAGATGGGAGCCTCGGCATATGTTTTTTGAAAACCGCGTTTTGAACCTTCCTAAAAGCATTAAATATAAATAATGTGACATCATAGGAAAGACACTGGCCTGGGAATCAAAAAGACCAAGATCTTTGATTTGAGTCTGTCCCCGCCTGATGATATTCCTCATATTGGTGAGGGCTCAGTATTTTTTAAAAAGCAGAATCCTCTCTGGCTAGTTAAGCAGAAAAGAAATTTACTAAAAGGATCCTGGGTGGCTCACAGTATCTTTGGAAGGGCTCGAGAAATAAGCCTGAAACTAAACTCTAGGAACAGTGCCCAGAACTGGGCTGGAGAACTTGTCTGTTGGGAAAATGGCCTCTGTTACCACCGCACCACCCACGACAATGCTACATTTGCACGGCTGCCAAAGAACACGATATTACCACAACCATCGCTCACCACCACTTCTGGCAACCTGGCGTCCCTTGCCACCGCTGAAAACTGGCTGAAACCAAACAAGGTCTACACCTACCTGGTTTTCTCCCTGTTAATCCCTTCCAAGTCAAAGTCTTATGCAAGATTTCATGATTGGTGGAGCCTGGGCCACCCGCAGGTTTCTAACTGCAAGGAAGCCTGGGAAATTGAGCTCTGACTTCCATGTTGAGTGATGGGGAGCATAATATGGGAATTTCCCCCAACATGGAAGGATGATTTAAAAGGTACCCTTTTCAGGGGCACCTGGGTGGCTCAGTTGGTTAAGCATCCGACTTTTGGTTTCAGCTCAGGTCATGATATATCATGGTTCTTGGGTTTGAGCCCCGCGTTGGGCTCTGTGCTCACAGCATGGAGTCTGCTTGGGATTCTCTCTCTCTCCCCCTGTCTCTCTGCCCCTTCCCTGCTCATGCGCGTGCTCTCTCTCTTGCGCTCTCTCTCTCAAATAAATAAACTTAAAAAAAATATTAAAACGTACCCTTTATTTTGCCATGATAGCAAATCCAAGCCAAGTTGAGCTGGAGAGAGAACATAAATTGTGGACATTAGGTACCAAACTCCTTGTCTGTAACCAAACCAAGCAAAACACTTGCTTGGACTTAGCACTTTGTAAATACTGCTCTGACCCACCAAACGGCTAAACAAAATACAAAGCCCTCGCCTACTATAGTAGCCTATAGTCTGCTACTTTTGCAATCTCTGACACACGTTTCTGAGTTTCAGTTTGCCTTAAATGAAGGTATTGGATTAGTCTCAGTGAAGTTTCTAGATTGGAAGCTGGCAATTGTATTTAGTTTGGCTTTTGTTTAATGTTTTTTAAAGTTAGGAGTCTGAACAAAAATCTACATACTTCGCGCCTATTGAAAAACAGAAACCGAGCCGACTTTTCCTCATGGCAACAAGCTCTGTAATCCTTATTGTCTTACACCTTCTCCCATTTATCTTACCCGTGTACCCTAGTACGTACTTACTTGACTAACCCTTGGATTAGATCACTGTGACGTCCCTTCCAACCATAAAATTCCATTATTTTGTTACCCCAAGTATAATGGAAATAGGCATTTAGGAATCACTGTATAAATAGCCCAAAATAGAACCGAAGGCTGATTTTTAGATTAGAACCTAAATATGATTGTGTACCTAAAAATCCAAAAGACTAGGGGTGCCTGGGTGACTCAGTCGGTTGAGCGTCTGACTTCGGCTCAGGACATGATCTCACAGTTAGTGGGGTCAAGCCAGCCCCGCGTCGGGCTCTGTGCTGACCGCTAGCTCAGAGCCTGGAGCCTGCTTCAGATTCTGTGTCTCTTTCTCTCTCTGCCCCTCCCCTGTTCACGCTCTGTCTCTCTCTGTCTCTCAAAAATAAATAAATGTAAAAATAAAAAAAATCCAAAAAGCGAAATTTAAAAATTTAAATTCAGGAAAGTAACTAAATACAAGAAAAGTATACCAAAAGCAGTAGTTTGACTTTGTACCAGTAACAACCAGTTAGGAAATGTTCTGCAAGGAGGAGATACTATTCAGTATAGCAACAAAAGTTACGAAATACTTGGGAGTAAACTCTGCAAGAAATGTGGAAGACTAAAATGAATACAATTTCAAAGCTTTATTCTATCTCTGAATGGGAAGACACTGTTGTCAAAATTCTTTTATTTTTATTTTTATTTATTTTGAGAAAGAGATAGAGAGCAAGCAGGGGAGGGGAAGAGAGGGAGAGGGAGACGGAATTCCAAGCAGACCCTGTTCTCTCGGCGCAGGGCCTGATGTGCAGCTTGAACTCCCGAACCGTGAGATCATGACCTGAGCTGACATTGGATGCTTAACCAACAGAGCCACCCCGGCGCCCCTGCTGTCAAAATTCTAATGTGTGCAAATTAATCTGTGGATTTGAAGTAGTTACAATCAGAATTGTAACGTGGATTTGGGGGTTGCTGTTAGATTTGGTTTTATTTTGCAGGGTGAGGGGAGAGAAATTGGCTCCTAGATTATAAAGTCCCTCAAGGAAATTAAAGGATTGAGAATATATTGAAAAAGTAGAATATTAAAGTCTAGATACTAGACTCTGTGTAATTTGTAGATCCTTGAAAACATTGTAACCTACTAGTAGGAGAATAAACCTAAATACCAGTAAAATACAGTATAGACTCCATAAAGACACATTTTTATGAGTTTTAATGTAAGATATGGAGAATTTTTCAAATCAGTGGAGAAAGAATGGATTATTAATCAAAGTTTTTGTGACAACTGATTGGGAAACATTTAATGTATTTTTATTTTGTGGTAGGGCAGTTTCCAAAAACCATAAAGGAAGGAAAAGTTGACTGTATTGACTACAGGAAAATTTTATGTTTCTCTATAGCCATAAGCAAACTCAAGATGAGGGACAGACTGAGAGAAAATATTTACAACTAGTAACAGAACCAGGAATTAACACTATGGATTTATGAAGATCTCCCATAAAATCAACAGACAAAAATGGGTCAAGGACACAGGAATAGGCAGTTCACAGAAGAAACACAAATAACCTTTAAACCCATGAAAAGATGACCATTTACGGTACAACTTGAAGCAACAATGAGATCTAATTGCCACCTATTATACTGGCATCGTTTTTAAAGAATAATTTAACTGGGGCGTCTGGGTGACTCAGTCAGCTTAGCTAAGTCCAACTTCAGCTTAGGTCATGATCGTGGTTCACTGGTTTGAGCCCCGTGTCAGGCTCTGTGCTGATAGCTCAGAGCCTAGAACCTGCTTTGGATTCTGTGTCTCCCCCCGTCTCTGCCTCTGCCTCTCTCTCTCTCTCTCTCTCTCTCTCTCTCTCTCTCTCTCTCTCTCTCTCTTTCTCTCACTCTCTCTCACTCTCTCTCACTCTCTCTCACTCTCAAAAATAAATAAAAACATTTTAAAAAGGAAGAAGACCATAACTGATTTCAGGTGAACAGGTAGTCTCATTTTCTGTTGATAGGAATTCTAAATTTGTTCAGCTTTTTTGGAGGACAGTTGGCATATCTGCCTAATGTTTTGAACCTTTTACCTAGTAATTGCACTTGCAGAAGTTTTTTATTCAGAAAAGAATCTCACAGGTGGATTGTAATAGATCTTCGTGCATGCACGCTTGTGCACACGCACCCGCATGAAATATTTATTGTGGCACACTTTGTAATAGCAAACATTTGGAAAAATCAAAGGCCCAACAGTAGGGGAATAGTTGGATACATCCTACCGCATTAGTTTAAGACAGTACTCTTTGGCCATAAGAAAGGATAAGGTAGACCAATTATGCACATGGGAAGAGATAGTCAGTGTATCAGTGAGGAAGAGCTAAGTAATGCCACGTAACAACTAATCCCAGAACATTTCCAGGAATTAAATCAACAGAGGAATTATTTCCTGCTCACTCTGTGTATCCGTTGTGGTTGTTGGGGAAGCACGGTTCATAGTAGCCACACAGGGACTGAGGCTAACAAAACAGCCACTGCCTTGAATGTCGCTGGTCACTGGGCCTGAGAGCATTTTGGAGGGTCCACCCCAACACGTGCTCAGCTGGGAAGAAATCCATCTCATTTACACTCTCAGTGCAATGACCAGCACCAGCCACATGGCCCTACCCGTGTATTCAGAAGAATGAGAGAAACCAGATATTGGTGAACGCCAATGGCTACCATATGTAAGTTGGGCTGCTGTGGAGACAAAGCAAAATTCAGAAGTCTGTATAATATGATCCTCTTTATGAAAATACTGAAAGGTTATGTGTGCATATATTTTTATATAAATATTTCAAGGATTGTGTATCCTTTGAAGACATCCTAGCAGGGTACACTCCAAGTGGCTTAAAACAGAGCATGCCTCACTCTTTGATAATACATGTATTTTTTAACAATGAGCAATTAAAAAAAAAAACAAATAGAACCCCAACAAATACACCAAAATTCCTGGGCAAAAAGCACTGAACCTTTTCGATTTCTTGCTTCAGTTTCCAGAAAGAGCTAATGACAAATGCTGGCAGGATGTACTGAGCAAAAGTCGAGGCTCAGAATCCTAGAACAGGGTATGGGATGGTTCTACTCGATGCTCTGCTCTGATTATTGATTAGAGTAGAATACATTTAATGGGCTTGCTTAAAATTCTTCTGTTGCAGGCCAGAACATTTTATATTAATGCTAACAAAGCTCTAGAGCTTTAAAATTAAATTTGGGGATGGAGTAGTTTTTATAATTTTCACATTCCTAGCAAATTAGCAATGAGGTCTTACCCATTCATTACCCCCCCCCCAACATTTTAGGAAAATGTTAAAAATGCTCGGAACATTTGAAGGGAAGGGGGGGTGGAAGAGTGAACATTCACATACCTACTATTTAAGTGTATCACTAACATTTTACTATATTTGCTTTATTACACATCTGTGTTTATACATCCCTCTGTCCATCTCAGTTTTGGTGTATTTCAAAGAAAGTCATAGACCTCAGTTAACTTCCTCTAAATATTTCAGCATGCTTTTTATTTAGTTTTTTTTTCTTTTTGTATAAAATTTATGTTCAGTAAAATGCCCAAAACCTTAAGTGTACATTTACTGAGGTTTTTTTTCTTTTTTTTTAATTAAGTTTTAATTTTAATTCCAGTATAGTTAACATGCAGTGTTCTATTAGTTTCAGGTGTACAATAGAGTGATTCAACACTTCCATATGTCACCCGGTGCTCATCACAAGTGTGCTCCTTAATCTCCGTCACCTATTTCATCCATTCCCCCCCCCCCACCTCCCCTCTAGTAACCAACTATCAGTTTGTTCTCTATAGTTTTCTCTTTTTTGGTTTGCTTCTCTCTCTCTCTTTCCTTTTCTCGTTTGTTTTGTTTCTTAAATGCCACATATGAGTGAGATCATACGGTATTTGTCTTTCTTTGCCTATTTCGCTTAGCATTATACTCTCTAGCTCCATCCATGTCGCTGCAAATGGCACAATTTCAATCTTTTCTTACAGTTGAATAAAATTCCATAATATACCATATCTTCTTTATCAGTTCATCTACCGATGGGCCTTTGAGCTGCTTCCATAATTTGGCTGTTGCAGATAAATATAATAAATATAGGGGCGCATATATTTCTTTGAATTGGTGTTTTTGTATTCAGGGGTAAATACCCAGTGGTGCGATTACAGGATCATAGGGTAGCTCTGTTTCTTTTTGAGGAACCTCCATTCAGTTTTCCACAGTGGCTGCACCAGTTTGCATTCCCCCCAACAGTGCACAAGGGTTCCCCTTTCTCCGCATCCTCACCAACACCTGTTGTTTCCTGTATTGTTGATTTTAGCCATTCTGACAGGTGTGAGGGGGTATCTCATCGTGGTTTTGATTTGCATTTCCCTGATGATGAGTGATGCTGAGCATCTTTTCATGTGTCTGTTGGCCATCTGGATGTCTTCTTTGGAGAAATGTCTGTTCATTCTTTCTTCCCAGTTTTTAAATTGGATTATTTGGTTTTTAGGTGTTGATTTGCATAAGGTCTTTATATATTTTGGATACTAACTCTTTATCAGATATGTCATTTGCAAATACCTTCTCCCATTCAATAGTTGCCTTTTAGTTTTATTGATTCCTTCACCATGTGGGAGCCTTTTATTTTGATGTAGTCCCAATAGTTTATTTTTGCTTTTATCTCCCTTGCCTCAGGAGACCTATCTAGAAAAATGCTGCTACAGCCACTGTCAGATTACTGCCTGTTCTCTCTTCTAGGATTTTTATGGTTTCAGGTCTCACCTTTAGGTCTTTAATTCATTTTGGTTTTATGTTTGTGGATGATGTAAGAAAGTGGGCCAGTTTCATTCTTGTCCTGACCAGTTTTCCCAACACCATTTGTTAAAGAGACTGTCTTTTTCCTGTTTCATATTCTTTCTTCCTTTTTCATAGATTAATTGACCATATAATTGTGGGTTTATTTCTGGGTTTTCTGTTCTCTTCCGTTGATTTTGTGTCTCTTTTTGTGCCAGTACCATACCGTTTTGATTAATACAGCTTTGTAGTATACCTTGAAATCTGGAATTCTGATGCCTGCAGCTTTGCTTTCTTTTTCAAGGTTGCTTTGGCCATTTGGGGTCTTTTGTGGTTCCATACAAATTTTAGGATTGTTTCTTCCAGTTCTGTGAAAAATGCTCTTGGTATTTTAATAGGGATTGCATTAAATGCGTAGACTGCTTAGGCTAGTATAGACATTTTAACTATATTCTACCAATCCATGCGCACAGAATGTCTTTTCATTTCTGTGTATCGTCTTCAATGTCTTTCATCAGTGCTTTCAAAATACAGGCCTTGTACCCCTTGGTTAAGTTTATTCCTAGGTACTTTATTATTTTTTGGTGCAATTGTAAATGGGATTGTTAATTTCTCTTTCTGCTGCTTCATTTTTAGTATATAGAAATTCAACATATTTCTGTACATCGGTTTTGTATCCTGTGAATTTATTGAAGTTTTTCATCAGTTCTAGTAGTTTTTTTGGTGGAGTCTTTAGGGTTTTCTGTATATACCATCATGTCACCTGCAAATAACAAAAGTTTTACTTCTTACTTACCAGTTATGGATGCCTTTTATTTCTTTTTGTTGCCTAACTGCTGTGGCTAGGTCTTCCAGTACTATGTTGAATAAAAGTGGTGAGAGTGGACATCCTTGTCTTATTCCTGACCTTATGGGGAAAGCTCTCAGATTTTCCTCATTGAGGATGATGTTTGCTGTGGGTTTTTCATATAAGCCCTTTATTATGTTGGGTATGTCCTCTCTAAACATACTTTGTTGAGGGTTTGTATCATGAATGGATGTTGTACTTTGTCAAGTGCTTTTTCTACATCTATTGAAATGATCATATGGCTTTTATCCTTTCTTTTATTGATGTGATGTATCACGTTGATTGATTTGCGAATAGGGAACCACCCTGGCAACCCAGGGATAAATCCCACCTGATCGTGGTGAATGGTTTTTTTTTAATGTATTGTTGGAGTTTGGTTTGCTAGTATTTTGTGGAAGATTTTTGCATCTATGTTCATCAGAGATATTGGCCTGTACTCTTTTTTTTTTGTGGTGTCTTCATCTGGTTTGGGTATTCCAGTAATGCTGGCCTCATAGAATGAATTTGGATGTTTTCCTTCCTTGTCTATTTTTGGAATAGTTTGAGAAGAATAGGTATTAACTCTTCTTTAAACATTTGGTAGAATTCCCCTGTGAAGCCATTTGGTCTTAGACTTTTGCTTGTTGGTGGTTTTTTGATTACTGATTCAGTTTCCTTGCTAGTAATCGGTCTGTTCAAATTTTCTATTTCTTCCTGTTTCAGGTTGTCCAATTTGTTGGCATGTAATTTTTCATAATATTCTTACAATTATTTATATTTATGCAAGGTTGGTTGTTATTTCTCCTCTCATTTGTGATTTTGGTTACATTCTCTCTCTCTCTGTCTCTCTCTCTCTTTCTCCCTTTTTTTTATGTTAAGTCTGGCTAGAGGCTCATCAGTTATATTTATTTTTTCAAAGAACCAGTTCCTGGTTTCATTTATCTGTTCTGATTTTTTTCTGAGTTTCTATGTCATTCATTTCTGTTCTAATCTTTATTCTTTCTTTCCTCCTGCTGGTTTTGGATTTGGTTTACTCTTCTTTTTCTAGCTTCTTTACATTTAAGGTTAGGTTTTTTATTTGAGATTTTTTTTCTTGCTTCTTGAGATAGGCCTGGATTGCTGTGAACTTATCTCTCGGAACTGCTTCTGCTGCATCCCAAGGATTTTGGATGATTGTCTTTTAATTTTCCTTTGTTTTGGTGTAATTTTTGACTTCCTCTTTGATTTCGTGATTGACCCATTCATTGTTTAGTAGCATGTTATTTAACCTCCATATATTTGTGGTCTTTCTAGATTTTTTTCTTGTGGTTGACTTCCAATTTCATAGCACTGTGATCAGAAAAGATGCACGATATGACTTCTATCTTTTTTAATTTGTTGAGGCTTGTCTTGTGGCCTAATATGTGATCCTTCTGGAGAATATTTCATGTGCACCTGAAATGAATCTCTATTGTACTGTTTTAGGATGAAATGTTTTGAACATATATGTTAAATCCATCTGGTCCCGTGTGTCATTGAAAGCCACTGTTTCCTTGTTGATTTTCTGTTTGGATGATCTGGCCATGGATGTAAGTGTGGTGTTAAAGTCCCTTCCTATTAATTGTGTTTCTATTGATTTGTTCCTTTATGTTTGTTATTAACTGCTTTTTGTATTTGGGTCTCCTATGTTGGTGCATAAATATTTACAGTTGTTATATCTTTTTGTTGGATTGTCTGCTTTATTATTATATAATGCCCTTCTTTGTCTCTTGTTACAGTCTTTTTTTAAAGTCTATTTTGTCCTATAGAAGTTTTACTGCCCTGGCTTTTCTTTTGACACCCATTTGTGTAATAAATGTTTCTCCATCCTCTTGGTTTTTTGTTTGTTTGTTTAAATATCTATTTTATTTTATTTTATTAATTTTTTTAACATTTATTTATTTTTGAGAGACTGAGAGAGAGAGATGATGAGCAGGGGAGGGGCAGAGAGAGAGGGACACACAGAATCGGAAGCAGGCTTCAGGCTCTGAGCTGGCAGCACAGAGCCTGATGCGGGGCTTGAACCCACAAACTGTGAGATCCTGACCTGAGCCAAAGTCGGACGCCCAATCTACTGAGCCACCCAGGCGTCCCATCCTCTTGTTTTCAATCTTCAGGTGCGTTTAGGTCTGAAATGAGTCTCTTGTAGGCAGCATAGAGATGAGTCTTGTTTTTTTATCCGCTCTGTCACCCCGCTTTTGAAAGGAGCATTTAGTCCATTTATATTCAAAGTAACATAAATACTTTACATAATAAATACATGTATTTACATAATAAATTTATTTCTTGCCTTTTTGTTACTGTTTTATGGTTGTTTTCATAGTTTTTCTCTCATCCTTTCTTGCTTTCTTTCATGGTTTGTTGGCTTTCTTTAGTGATAGACCAGGATTCCTTTTTCTTTATTCTTTATTCTATGACTGATCTATGACTTGTTTTTAATTTGTGGTGACTGCTAGGTTTCTATATAACATCTTATGCATATAGCAGTGTACATTAAATTGATGGTCGCTTAAATTTGAACATATCCTTTACTCCTCGCTTCCCCACATTTTAGGTATATGGTGTCATATTTTATATCCTTTTATTTTATGAATCCTTTGACTTATTTTTACAGATATACTTATTTTTATTGCTTTTGTGTTTCCTGATTTTCATACCCTCACTTATGGTCTTTCCTTTCCACTCAAAGAATCCCCCTTAATGTTTCTTGTAGGGCTGGTTTAGTGATCATGAACTGCTTTAGTTTTTGTTTGTCTGAGAAGTTCTTTTTCTCTCCTTCTATTCTGTACGATGGCCTTACTGGATAGAGTATTCCAGGGTGCCGATTTTTCCTTTTCAGCACGTTTTTAAAAAAAAAAATGTAAACCCTATCCCCAATTTGGGGCTTGAACTCATGACCCTGAGATCAAGAGTTGCATGCTCTACCACTCAGCCAGCCAGCCACCCCCCTTTCAGCACTTTGAATACATCATGCCATCCCCTTGTGGCCTGCAAAGTTTCTGCTAAAAAATCCACCGATAGCTGTATGAGATTTCAAAACCCTGTATGTGACTGTCTTCTTTTACTGCTTTTAACATTTTTTCTTTATCACTGTTTCTTGCCATTTTAATTACTATGTGTCTTGGTATGTACCTCCTTAGATTGATTTTGTTGGGGAATCTCTGTGCCTCCTGAATCTGGATATCTGTTTCCTTCCCCAGATTAGGGAGGTTTTCAGTTACTATTTCTTCAAATTTTCTGCCCCTTTTCTCTCTCTTCTTCTGGGATCCTTATAATCATTTACTGAGTTTTGACAAATACATACACCTGTGCAACCCAAGCCTCTATTAAGGCATAGAATATTATCACCACCCCAGAAACTTCCCTCATGCCTCATCCCCATCCGTTCTTTCCCAGATCCTCCATTCAGAAAGCAAGCACAGTTCTAGTTTTTTTCCCCACAATAGATCGTGTGTTTTTTCCCCGTTCTAGAACTCCATATAAATGGAATTATACTGTATGTATTCTTTGGTGGCCTCTCTCATTTGGTATGATTTTGTGATTCATCCATATTGTTGGGTGTATCAGCATTCATTCCTTTACATTGCCAAGTAGTAGTCCATTGTATGAATATACCACTATTTGTTTATTCTTTCCCCTGCTGATACATACCTGGGTTATATCTAGTTTGGGGCTAATATAAATAAACTTGTTCTCAACTTTCTTAAGACTCCAGTATTTTTCTTAACATATACATCTTTATGTCTCTTGGTTACATACCTAAGAATGGAATTGCTAGGTCATAGGTGGATGTTTAGTTTTTTAAGAAACGGCCACACCTCTTACCAAAGTAGTTGTACCAGTTTACATTCCCTCTAACAATGTACGAGGAGTCTAGTTGCTTCACAACCTCACCACCGTTTGGTATTGTTAGGCTTTTTAATGTAAGCCATCTGTTAGATACATAGTAGTGTCTCATTATAGTTTAATTGTGTATTTTGCTGATGACCCATGTTATTGAGCCCTTTTTTTACATGCTTTTTGGCTAATACATAGATCTTTTTTGGTGAAGTGTCTTTTCAAATTTTTTGGCCAGTTTTTATGGTTGGTTGGCAGTGTATCACTGAACTGTAGGAGTTTCTTGTATTTCCTGGAGACTAGTCATTTATCAGATACATATTTTGCAAATACTTTTCTCCCAGTTTCTGGCTTGCCTATTCACTTTTCCAGTGGTGTCCTTTGATGAGCACTATTTGCTCTTTCAGTTTGTTGAAGTGCAAATTATCAGTCTATTCTTTTATGGTTATTGCTTTTTGTAATATGTTTAACATCTCTTTGGCCACATCAAAGCCACCAAGATTCTCTCCTATATTTTCCTGTCATCGCTTTATTATTTTAGCTTCCACTTTTAAGTTTATGATTTTTCACAAATTAAATTTTGTGCATGGTGTGAGGCATACATGGAGGTTTAAATAAATTTTTTAAATGCTCATTTGAAATTCTTAGGTTATGAGCCAGAGTACTCAATATTAAAATAGATAATAGCTTTAGAGCTTTAAATTGTAATTTTAAAATGAAAGAGTTTTTATGATTTTTAAATTCATATTAAATTAATGACTGTGTCTTACGCATTCATTTTTTCTTATTCTGTGGCATCATTTTGTCCATTAAAATTGCAAAGCCTTTTTTTGCAAAAGAAGCTGAAATGCCAATTTTTAAATTTTTTTCTTCTACCTTGTAATTTTCAATGATTTCCTCACATAATACATTCCCACTTCTTGAGGATTAAAGTATTTTCAATAAAGTAATATCCCAGTTAACTAAGGAGGGGTGCCTGGGCGGCTCAGTCGGTTGAGCACCCAGGTTCGGCTCAGGTCATGATCTCATGGTTCGTGGGTTCGAGCCCCGCATCAGGCTCTGTGCTGACAGCTAGCTCAGAGCCTGGAGCCTGTCTTCAGATTCTGTGTCTCCCTCTCTCTCTGACCCTCCCCTGCTCACACTGTCTCTCTCTCTCTCTCTCTCTCTCTCTCTCTCTCTCAAAAATAAATAAAACATTAAAAAAAAAACTAAGGAATGCTGAATGTCAATGATCCTATTAACTGATAGAATCTATATAACCGTGTACATACGGCAGATTGTATTTTCCAAAGAGGGCTTCAACAGTGTCTCCCATCCAACGTATTTATCTACAGTGTGACCTTGACACTCCTTCCACCGAGAGGTGGGGTCGTTTCCCCTTGTATCTTGAGTGGCCTTGTGATTTACTCGTAACCAATAGAATGTAACAGAATTAATGCCATGTGACTCCTGAGGCCAGGTCAGAAAAGATGACGATGGGGCTTCTGCATTGTCTGCTGTGACACTTGCTTTCGGAGCCCTGACTCAGCATGTATGAAGTCCTCCCACCTTGAGGCTGCCATGCTATGAAGCCCAGGCCACATGGAGAAACCATGTATAGGAGGGTATTTAATTGACAGCCCAAACTGAGATCTCTGGTCATGGCTCTTGACATGCATTGGACGTGTGAGCAAAGACCTTCTCCTAAGTCAAGGCCCCCAGTTACAGAACCTTCCAGGTTGAAACCCCATACGTTCTTCATGCCCTGTGTGAATTCCTGGCCCACAAGATCCATGAACACACCAAAAAGGTTCTTTTAAGCTGTTAATTTTTTAGATCATTTGTGAAACAGCAATATTAACTGGAACACTATGCACCAACACATTCCAAGGAATGAGAATATGAAACATACATTATCCTCAAACAAAGTATTTTTTAATTATTTGAGAGGCTGTGTGATAGCCTCTAGTACCTCGGAATCCTCGCTTTCCAATTCTTCAGTTGGAGAGGTAGAGAGATCTTGGTGCCACGTCTTTGATGTTGCTCTTAGGAAAAAATCTCCACATCTGATTAGAATGTAGAATGTGCCCCCCCCCAAAAAAAAGATTCTTTGTACTTGTACCACCATCGGGAAGAATAGTGAACTCTCTTCCTTTCACCTGAGCTGAGCCCGGGGAGGCAGAGGCTTTTGTGAATGTAGATGTGTTTTCTGTCCAAAGAAGAAATTGCGGCCTCCTTTACCAAGACCACGCTTGATACTTTATTTTTTATTCATTTAGTTTGTAAATGTTTATTTGTTTTGAAAGAGAGAGAGAGAATAAGCAGGGGAGGCACACACACACACACACACACACACACACACACACACACACAGAGACCCACGCAGGCTCCATGCTGTCAGCGCAGAGCCCAACGTAGGGCTCGGTCTCCCAAACCATGAGATCATGACCTGAGCCAAAATCAAGAGACGAATTCTTAACTGACTGAGCCAGCCAGCCACCCCAGACTTGATTTTTTAAATTCTAATTCATTTTTAAACGTACATACAAAAGGATTTACACATTTTGGTGTACAGTTCTATGATTGTGAGAAATCCCTAGAGTACTGTGACCCCACCACAATAAAGATACAGGGTAGTTCCATCACCCCTGCCTCCTCACCAGAAAAGAAGAAAAAAGGAGGAGGAGGAGGAGGAAGAAAGAAATCTACTTTCTCCCGAGTAAATTTCTAGGAATGGAATAGAATCTCATATGGTAGACATATTTAACTTCGTGTGAAACTATTCAATTTGTTTTGTTGGGTTTTTTTTTTTTAGAGTTTTTCTACATCATCTTTTGTTAGATTTCCCCCTAGATACTGGATTTTTGGGGTCCTGTTATAAATGGTATATTTTTTTAGTGGTTGCCCCAAAGTTTACAATATGCATTTACAACGAATCCAAATCCAGTTTGCTTCATTGGGTAGTGCAGGAACCTCATACTAACAAGATATTCCTAATTCTTCTCCGCCATCCTTTTGTATCATCACAGTCCTTTGTTTTGCTTACACAGAAGCATATATATATATTACATATATGCGTAATTGAATATATTGTTGCTATTTATTATTTTGAAGAAGCTGTTGTTAGATCACTTAAGAATAAGAAACATCAACATCTTTATTTACCTTCACTTATTCCTTAGTCTCTAATGCTCTTTCTTTACGTAGATCCAAGTTTCTGCCGTAAGTGCATTTCCTTCTTGGACTGACAAACTCCTCTTAACATTTCTTGCAAGGCATGTCTACTGGCCACAAATTCCCTCCGTGTTTGTCTGCGAAAGTCTTTCTCCTTCACTTTTGAAGGGTAGCTGAGGAGGATTCAGAATTTGGGGTTTGTAGGGTTTTTTTCTCTCAATGTTTTAAATATTTCACATCACTCTTTCCTTCTTTGCATTGTTTCTAAGAAGTAAGATGTATTTCTTCTCTTTGCTCTTCTGTAGGTAAAGTGTTAGTCCCCTCTCTGGCCTCTTTCAAGATTTTTTTCTTTATCTTCATTTTCTACTGCTAGAGTATGATATGCCTAGATATAGTTTTGGGGGGTAGTTATCCTGCCAAATGTTCTCTGTACTTCCTGGATCTGTGTTTTGGTGTCTGACGTTAATTTGGGGGGAAATTTGCCTTCTAAGTACTGCCTTGGCTTTAGTGTAATTAGTGTTTATTGTCCTTAATATAGAAATATTTCCTAATATTGGCCAACTAATTATTTGATTTAAAATTTTCAAATATGTATGAGGTTAGCTTACAGTTTTTGATTTTTCTTTTTATTACATTTAGTTACAGAATATGGTTTGCATGACCCTAATTCTTTGATATTTATTGAGACTTGCTTTGTGTAACTCTGGGACTAAATGTTGTTTTCTGAAAAAAAAAAAAGACTTATTTTTCTCTTACTTTTGAAGTTTAACTGGGTTAATACTTGTAGATTTATTATTTTTTTCCCTTGACTGAAGGTTTTCCATTGTCTTCTGCCCTCCATTGTGGTTATTGGTAAGTGTCTCGTTCCTCTGTGGTGGTAGGCCTTTTTTTTCTTCTGTTGCCTGTCTCTTTGTTTTTCTCTTTCTGCAGTTTTATTGCAGTGTATCTTGGGACTATTTGTAACTGTTTAACTTGAGACTTACTGTGAGCCATTGTCTCTTCCAGTATCTTCTCTTGTCTGTTCTGTTTTCCTTCCCAGACTCTGTCTGTTCTCTTTGTCTTTTAACTACTTGTCACACTTCTCTCTCTTCTCCCTGTCTTTTAACCTCTCATTCACTCTTTTTACTTATTTTTCATTCTGTTCTACATTCCTGGAGTTTTCCTTAAATCCATCATCCAGTTCATGATTTAATGACCATACCTTACAGTTCTTAAGTGCTTGTTTAGTTTTGTGTGTGTGTGTGTGTGTGTGTGTGTGTGTGTGTAATATTATTTTCTGTGGCATCTGGTTCTTTTCTTATGGTTTCTCTGTGTTTTACCTCTTTAATAATTCTAAACACAATAATTCCATAGTCCATTACTGATTTTTGTTCTAGTGTCCCACATTCCTGGGGTGCTTATCTTTCTGTTTATCTGCTGACTCTCACAGTGGATTATTTGTTGCCTTTTATGTTTTTTTTTTTTTAGTTTTTTAATTTATTCATTTCTGAGAGAGACAGACATCATGAGTTGGAGGGAGGCAGAGAGAGAGACAGAGAGGGAATCCCAAGCAGGCTCTGAATTGTCAGCGCAGAGCCCGAATGTGGGGCTCGAACCCACAAAACCATGAGATCATGACCTGAGCCGAAACCAAGAGTCAAACGCTTAACCAACTGAGACTCCCAGGCACCCCTCCTTTTATGTTTTCTAAGCTTGTCTCAAACTGGACTGCCTTCCCACATTGTACTGTTCCTTTGCTACTTGGGTTGGCCCTTCAGGTTTTTTTTTTTTTTTCCATTTCATTTTGTTTTGAACCCTCCCATTTTGAACTAACTGCAAACTTACAGAAAAGTTTCCAAAATATTACAGAGAATTCCCATATAACCTCTTACCCAGCTTCTCCTCATGTTAGCATCTAACCATAGTACAATGATCAAAACCAGGAAAATAACACTGGGACAATACTTGAAATTCAAATATCACCAATTTTTTTTTCACTAATGTCCTCCTTCTGTCCAGGGTTCTGTCTGGGATCCCACATTGCATTCATTGTTGTTTTTTTCTTAATCTTCTGTAATCTACAACAGCTCTTCAGCCTTTCCTTATCTTTTATGAACTTGATATTTTTGAAGAGTCTTGATCAGTTAATTTGTAGAATGTCCCACAATTTGGAGTTGTCTAATGTTTTTCTCGTGGTTAGACTAAGATGATGCATTTTTGGTGAGAATACTATAGAAATGACGTGCCTTTCTTAGTGCATCGTATCAAGGGGCTCTTGATGTTGCGATGTCTTACTACTGGTAATCTTGGCCTTGATGGCTTGATTAAGGCAGTGTTTGCCAGATTTCTCCACTGTAGTTACTTCTCTTTCCCTTTTTAGTGAATAAATACCTCGAGAGAGATGCTTTGAGCCTATGCAGATCCTGCTGTTCCCCAGACTTTCACCCATTCATCTTAGCGTCCAGTGCTAGAACTTTCAAAGGACTCTTGATTTTGCCACCTTGGGCTGGCTTATATGCTTGGACTTAATTTCATCTTAATTTCGATATTAATTTATTGCCTTGGAGCTTTCCACAGTAAAGGGGTAAAATAAATTTATACCTCAAATTTTTATTTGGCAGAATATTGGCTTTGAGTTCTGCAAGATAACTTTTGTGTTTCTTTGGTGCTTGGAGACTCAGGAGAGAAAAGGTCCGTTGTCCTCCCCTTTGGCCAACGGGTCGAGTGTATTCATCCTTCAACTAAAATTGAAGCCCTTTACAGGTCTAGCTTTGGACACAGGTCTCGTGTGTAGGAGTTCCAAATTGTTACCCTCCTTGGCCCGAGGCCTTGTCTCTTACGCCCAAAAGAGCAGTAAAATCCAGGCTCTTACCTGTTAATGGTGTTTGATTTTCCCACCTCCCCTATGCGCCACCCTATTAGGCTTCACCCTGCCTTCCCCTCTGGCTGTCCAGCTACCTCTTTTGCCTTCCTACCTGGTACATTCTCTCTCCTTTTTCACAAGCTCAGCCAGGACTTTGAGTTTTAATTGCTGCCTTGTCTACCATTTTGCCACACACAAACTCTCTGCCATGCCATATGGACTCTCTAAAATGACCGCCAGAGAAAATACTGACTAGACACGTGATTATGCATACCTGTGCTGAAGTAGATTGGGGTTTGCTTGTGTAGCCCTAGTTAAAATGAACTCCACTATTTAAAACTCTTAATAACTCTCAGGCCTTTCTCTTTCTATTTTGGAAGCCTATCCATTCTTATAGCCTTGAGTTTTATGGGATGCTAGAAAAAAATTCTTGGCATTTTAGAATAAATAAACCATCTAGTGTTGTGCCAAAACAGATAGACTATTTCTTATGTTTCTAGAGAGTGGAAAAAGGACCAACTCTTTTTCTGAGGTTTTATATATACATATATATTTATACTGTGTTTCTTTTATTTCTTTTTCCATGATTATATTCTTGTGGGCGTGGGTAAATCATTAACCGTGAAACGCCTGTTTCATCCAAAATTCAATGTTCTAATGGTCTCTTTTCTAAACGAAAGTTCTATGAATAAAAGGAAGGCAGCTACGTGGCCATCTAGTTGGTAACAAATGATGACGCGAGGGCCACCCAAGCTCTCTTCTTCAATTAGAGTCCAAATTTTGGTTTAGAAAATGAGAGCAGTAGTGAAATGCTCATTTTTAGTTCCACGGGGCGGTGGGGGTGGGGGGTGGGGGGAGGATCACGGTGTAAACATTGTGATATACATTGAGAGACTACTACAGAACAGGAAGGGAATGACACTTGGGTCCCCACATGCCATGCCTGCCCTGCCTGGCCATTTATCATTCAAGTAAAGTTTGCAACCCAAAGTCCTGGGTGTGGAAGGCATGCCCCAGTGAGCGTCTTAACCATGTACGTTTACCAATCATGCATCCCTTCCTTCAGCACACATGTGTTAGGTGCCACTATGTGCCAGGCCCCGTGGTGGATGATGGCAGTTCAGAGGTCAGTGAGCTGTCCTTGGAGAATGCCAGCCTCCTCTGCGAACCTCTACCACCCACCACAGAACCTGGCACTGCTGTTTCCGGGCTGCCCACTCTGGGTCATTCTCTTCCCATACCATTGTGGAGGTGGGGGGAGGCCTCTCCTTTGCTATTGAGCTTCCTCCTACCCCTAAAGACACGGTCCAGATGACTTTCCTTCTCTGAAGATGTTCCCAGCCACCCCAGATCACAGTGATCCCTGCCTCTTTGATCTGACTGCATTTATGGCTGGTGCCACTCAGCACATCTTTCTGTTCCCTCATGCATGGTAGTTGGGAGAATGAATGAATGAATGAATGAATGAACAAAAGCAGTGCCCTTTGGAGTCAATTTTCACTTAGTAATTAGGATCCTCTTGAAAGGGCATTCCTAGACCGATTTTGGCCTTTCCTGGTGGACAGTTCATTTTACCACCTACACGTAAGACTGCTATGCCACTGATCACATGACAGGTGCTGTACTAAATGCTTTTTCTATAACTCATCTAATCCTCACAGTAGCCCTAAAAAGTAGGTGCTATTATTATTTTCATTCTGCAGGTGAGGCAACTGAGGCACAGAGAGCTTAAGGAACCTACCTGTCATCCCATATTAAGTGGCAGAGCTGGGATTTGCGCCAGGCAGTCTAGACACAATTTTGTCATGAGTTCAGACTTAGAGTAAAAGTAGCCAAGTTTGACTCTTTGTTTTGTCCCCTCGATTGCCTTACGTTCTTCACTTGGGGATTGAGAATAATTCAAGAGATTACTGGGAGAATTGAATGAGTTAAATCTGTACTAAACACCAAGCTAGTAAACACCCAGTGATGTTACTTCCATTCACTTCCCCTCACTGCTGGCCACATGGAACTTCTGTGTTCTGGGCCTGGAAAGCAGGCGTGTGCCCCCGGATGGCCCAGTGGCCATCTCTTGCCGACCTTGAAAACTTTGCTCTCATTGAAACCTTTTGCCTTGCCTCTGCCCTTTCTGGAAGGCTCTTCTCCAGAATGGGGGCAACTGGGGTAGGATTCAAAAACATTTCCTGGGTATATGCCCCTTCCATTTTTATTTTCTTCTTTTATACGTGGTTTTATACTTATTTATAGTTTGCCTTGTTTCAGAAATGGATTTAAGGTAGTTTACTAAGATGCGAACAATTCTGTAACATAGCGTGAATATACATACAATAAAAGTGAGAGAAAACAATAAAAGTAGGAAAGAACCATGGATCCCCAGGGTAGGATTGATACATTGAGTGAATTTACAGACCTTAAAGTCATAGGCATTTACTAGAGGTCAGCCATAGGCTGGCTCTGACCTTTTTTTATTTATTTTTTTCAATGGTTATTTTTGAGAGAGAGGGAGCATGAGTTGGGGAGAGGCAGAGAGAGAGGGGGACAGAGGATCCGAAGCGGGCTCTGTGCTGACAACAGCAAGCCGAGTGTGGGGCTCGAACTCTTGAACTGTGAGATCATGACCTAAGCCCAAGTTGGACGCTTAATCGACTGAGCCACCCAGGCGCCCCCTGGCTCTGACCTTCTTAGAGGTTAGAACAAAATGGGAGAGCATGAGCATGAAGCAACAATGGCCAGCTATTCAGCAGAAAGAATCCTAACACAGGGCTCAAGAAAGACATTCTCCACTGACCACTCACAGGGAGGACCCTCTGCTAAGTGTGTGATGTCCTCAGGATAGCCAGGGACATGAGCTCTAGGTGGCTCTAGGTGGTTGCTGATAGCATTCCTCAGAATGAAACAACAGCATCCCACCAGACCTGTTCTACCAAGGGCATGACGTGCCATGGCCCAGGGGCCCAACTTCCCAAGGTCCAGCTTAACCTGAGGTGTGAGCATGCCTCTTGCTGACCTCAGGATGAAGGAGGAGAGGAGAGTATGAGAACATGGTACCTGGGAGAGGAGGTGAGCCATTGACTGCCACACTTGTGCTATATGATAAATGACCTCAAAATCTCAGCATCATGCAAAATAAGCATTTATGTAGCTCACACATCAGTGAGTCATTGGGAGGTCAGTTGATCTGGGCTGGGCCCAGCTGGGACAGCTCTGTTCCATGCGACTCTCATTCCCTTCCAGGGAAGCAGCGGGCTCCCCTGGGCATGTCATTCTTAATGGTGTTGGCAGAAGGTGTGTCATTCTTACAGTGTGGGTGGACATGCAGTCAGGGAATGAGGACCACCAATGGTCTCTTGAGGCCAAGGCTCAGAACTGGCCCACCTTGATTTCCACATCACTGGCCAGAGCAAGTCCCATGGCTGACCTCATTGTCAAGGACCAGGAAAGACACCGTGCCCCTCTGGAAGGTGGAACCACAAAGTCACATGGGAAAAGGTACAGAGAGAGGGAGGGGTGAGGAACTGTAGTGATAGGCATCCCACAGAGGGGATGGGAAGAGCTGTGGGCAAAGCTCCCCACCCCCGAGACATGGAGGGCTCCACCCGCACCCCCCCAGCCCCCTGGCACCCCCTCCCCCAGGATGTACCCACTGCTACCATGTAGGTTAATTAGGCCTGCAGGAAGCTTAGGCATGGACTGGCTGTGGCCGGCCACCATTGCTTCACACCAGCCCAGGGCACACCAGACCCCGGGAGGGACTGTGCTCCAGAGCCTTCCAGGGCAGCTCTCCCCTGCCCAGAGTGGGGACCATGGCCCCTGAAGCATCAGGATACTCAGGTTGTGTTTTATCTTAACCGATTCCTGCTCAGTTTTCCTTTTCTTTTTTTTTTTTAATAAGCAGAAATGTCCAACTCTTCATAGATTAGCATATCTGTGGTATTTTTTTATTCAGAGCCACACATACCTCATCAGCATATGGATTTCTTATATTACTTTTAAAGCCGCCATATTTAAGGCCTGACGTTCTACGGTTACATGCTAGGATTTGGTACATAACGTGAAGCACGGGGTGTTGAAAACAAGAATCCGGGAACGAGTCCTCATTCTATTATCTGGATTAAAAATTATTTCCCCGTGTACCTGGGCAGCTCAGTCAGTTAAGCATCTGGCTCTTGATTTTGGCTCAGGTCGTGATCTCATGGTTTGTGAGTTTGAGTCCCGCGTCGGGCTCTGCGCTGTCAGTGCGGAGCCTGCTTGGGACTCTCTGTCCCCCCGCTCCCCAGCTCATGCTGTCTCTGTCTCTCTCAAAATAAATAATAAACTTAAAAAAAATGATTTCCCACTGACACTGTGAAGTTTAAAAGTTCTAGCCACTGGCCAGTCGTGTAGGTTGTGGCCATGACTTCTGATTCGGATAAGTGGCTTCACTGTCTGCCTCTCCCAAACTCAGAGTTCTTCACAGTAGACGGAAACAAATCCGAAAAGAGACCACTGTGATATGTAAGAAATCTTCCAACTTCACCTCCTGATAAGGAAGTAAATCATTGTACTCTTCTTTCTTTCTTTTCTGATTTATTTCCTGGCCTAAGAGATCCAGTTGCCTTAATGACCATCTGTCAATTGAGCATAAGCCAGAGAATCTTCCCCAAGGCTTCTCTGTGACTGAGTGGTCCTACAGAAGGGCCACCGTAAGAGCTGTGACCTGGACAGCTCTGGGGACCCCAAGCACGGTGAGCCTGTTTCGGAGTCCCTCTGTCGGTGGTTGAGGTATGAGGCCGAGGCTCCCAGCTTTTATTCTGCCACTTAGCCTCTTCTTCCCCGACCAACCCCCCACCCAAAGTTGGCTTCTTGGTCTCCAAATCAAAAGCTTATCTTCCTCTCTCCATCTCCCCTCCTCCTTCCCTCCCTCGTTTCCTGTTCACTTGGGCACGTTTATGGAGGGTGGACATGAGTGGATCCCTCCTCTCCTTCACGCCTTCCACCCTCCTACCCCCACCCCCGATCTGCACATGCCCCGTCCGTGCCCGAGTCTGTGGAGTTTGGTGAGGCACAACCACACACCAATACCCAGACTGCTCTAGGGACCCCTTTGTAAGGTTGGCTCAACAGACAGAGGCTGAGCTGTGGAGTGGAGGAGAAACCACGCAGATTCCAAAAGTGCTTTATTGTAGGAACTTGGGTTTTGTTTCATTGTTTTTAGGAGATAGTTATAGTCGCAACCAGACATATGATGGTCTCTGCAAGAACAGGCCATTTTGGGAAATGAACACCCCCAAATAGGGCAAGAGGTGCATTAAAATGTATAAAACACATTTTTAAATATTTATTTTTGAGAGTGAGTGCACACGCTCATGAGTTGGGTGGAGGGGAGAGAGCGGGGAGAGAGAATCCCAAGCAGGCTCTGCACCGTCGGCACAGAGCCCGACGTGGGGCTCGAACTCACGACCTGAGCTGAGATCAAGGGTCGGACGCCTACCCAACTAAGCCACCCGGGTGCCCACACACATTTTTTTCTGAAATAAAAATTAAACAGGAGACACTTATAGGAGACTGGACATTGCAGGAAACTCCATAGTAACTACCAGAGAACTGTCTTTAGAAACACCCATAAACAGTGCAGAGTAAGAAAGGGATTTAAAATATGGAAAAAGAGACCAGGATTGGAGGGAGAGAGGGAACTAAGCAAAGGGAACTAAAGTAATAAAGATAATGGTTTAAGAAAAATCATTTTATGACCTAAACAAAAAGCATAAATAGAATTCATTCTGTTTCAAGCAAAATGCATGAAAAGAGGTCACTAGATACACCTTGGTAAAGATTTAAAGGTCATATATAAGGAAAGAATCCCCCAAGTTGTTTGTTGTGCATGGGGACAATAGAAATGTGCTTAAATCTTCAAGAAAACAAAGTACTGTTTCTTTGATAAATTACTCAAAGAAATCTGTTGCTTTAATAAATCATGCTAGAACATCAAGATAGAATCAGAACTCAGAACTCAAGCAGGACATCTGATCTTTAAAAGTTGGACCAGGGGCGCCTGGGTGGCTCAGTTGGTTAAGTGTCCAACTTTTGATTTCAGCTCAGGTCGTGGTCTCGCAGTTTGAGAGCCCACATGGGGCTCTGCGCTGACCTGCGGAGCCTGCTTGGGATTCTCTCTCTCTCTCTCTCTCTCTCTCTCTCTCTCTCTCTCTCTCTCTGTCAAATAAATAAACTTAAAAAAAATTAGAACAGCATTGGAAACTAAAACAAGTTTCATACACACAAACACACGCAATTATACCTCTCAATTCCAAGGTAAAACATTATGGCAAGAGGTGAATGATATTGCTGCAAAAATTTTAAAGAATCGGGGACCTGGGTGGCTCAGTCAGGTAAGCACCTGACTCTTGGTTTCAGCTCAGGTCATGATCTCAAGAGCCCTGCAGCATGGAGCCTGATTGGGATTCTCTCTCTCTCCCTCTCTCTTTCTCTCAAAATAAATAAACTTAAAAATTTTTTTTATACCAGACAAAATAGCCAACAGTCCTCTGCAAGAGAGAGTGGGCTGAATTCCTCACGTTCTATCTTGAAAGGAAGATCATGTATTTCATCCTTATCTTTGAGACTTAAGTAGATATAAGTTTAAAATATTTCAGAGCAATTTTGACTTCACCAAGATAGAATGGTAGAATCTAATAATCATTACACAGTGTGTATGTATATTAAGTCATCATGTTGTACACCTTAATTATATATAATTTTGGCAATTAAACCCCCATAAAGCTGTGGAGGGAAAAGGAATTTTGGGGAGTGGGACCAGAGAGTGGAGCAGTGTGGAAATTCATTATATAGCTTCTTGAATTTGTACCATGATGGGTTCATTTTATAATATTAAAACCTATTATTAAAAAAAACCCCGGAGAAATAGAGTGCATAGTGTTCTGTTTTAGCAAAAAATGTGCAGAACTGAAGAGCAAAGCTGATACAGCCTTTATTACAAAAGACAAGTAGCAACAGAAGTTAATAGCAACGAGACATGAAAACCGGAAAACCCGAAACAAGATGACAGGAGACGAAAAGTCCTCGGAGAAGTCTTGACCATCACTGTAAACTCCCTGATTGCCCTTGGAGCCATTGTGACACGTTTCACCTGCCTGAGATCGGCATACGATCACCTCTCTCTTACTTTCCTGTTTCATTTCTTGACGTCTCATGGGCCGTATTATGAGAAATTCCTCTTGAGGAATGCGCAGTATATTCCTCCCGAGACCTCTCTACGTCCTCCCCCTTAGTTGTCCAGGAACCCCAGGAGGGTAGCTTTGTCCAAGGCGGGTCAGACCGCTGTCAAATGCCACTGCTGTGATTCCTTGTTGTCACAAGACTGGGGTGGGAGACTGTTCTGCCAGGCTGATGGATGCCGCCTAGCGAGGCAAATAGTCAAAGGTTCAGTTTTGCTGCTCTTTTAAGTTAGGAGAGTGACATGATCACGTCCATAAAGCCAAAGGGAAAGGAACCAATAGGGACCAAGAAAGCGAAGGCACAGATGACAAACTGTCCAATGAGCAGTGAAGGATGAAGAAGCAGTTAAGGATGGGTCAAGACCTAGCTATGCCTTTTGCCTTGCCCTCCAGTGGATGTTTCAAACTTTCTCACGCTTAAGCTCTTAACCTCACCATTTTCCTCCCACTTGACAGTAGAAAACCTCACCCCCAGGCTAACCGAGAACGTCGAGGTCCCTCTCTCGAGATACAAACCCTTCCCATGCCCTTGCATCCACAACTTGGCACTCTTCCCTTCCCATCTCAGTGGAACTGGTGTCCCCCACCCCATGCTGTCCAAAGCTAGCTTCCATGATGGCCTTGTCTCCCAGACACTCCACAGGAGACCTGGGGCCCATCCTTGACTCCACCATCTTGCCCCATTCCCTCTGGCCCAGCAGCCCTCACTGGTATATCTACCCTCACGTTGCCTTCGGAGTGCTCCAACATCTGTTCATACCGCTCCCTCTTGCTCAACGCTCAGGAGACTCCCTTCACCTGCCAAAGAAAACCCCGATGCCCTAACACGGCCCCTCGTGTGCCTTTCACGATTGGACCCCGCCTGCCCGCTCTCTTAACTCCTTGTTTCACTTCCCTGTGTTCTCGCTATCCTAAGAATCCTGACCATCTGGGTTCAAATCTTGGCTTTACCACTTGAACTAGCTGTGCACCCTTGGGCACTTTGCTGAAGCTCTCTGGGCCTTAGTTCCTCATGTGTAAAATGGGGATCATCAAAATTCCTGCTTACAGGGCTGCTGTGGGAGAGAGGAGTTCCTGCTTATGAAGCAGTTGGCGTGGTGAACACCTTTGTGCATAGACATGAATATATACTTTCCCACCTTACCCAGTCTGACAGCACAATTCCGAGCCATCTGAACACTAGCCCTAAGCACTCGGTGAATGTGAGCTCTGTTCTTAATACTTTGTACGGCTCCTCAGGTGTACCGGCCTCTTGTTCTCCTTGAATCTTTAAGGATACGGTTCTTTCTCCCTATTCCTCCAGCCTCCCCTTCCTCCAGCCTACTTCTCTCACTGGCAAGTTGTCTTTCCTCTTCCTGGTCTGCTCCATTACCACCTCTGCTATGAAGCCTTCCTGGATTTCCCCCTCCGTGTATATACCTGCCAGACTGGATGAAGGGTACTTTCTCTGAGCTTCTGGACATATATTTATTGCGCCCCCCCCCTTTTTTTTTTCTTACTTTGTTGACCCGGTTTTCCTTCTGGTCTGTGATGAACTCAAGGGTGGGGATCAAATCTAGTCCATTCCTCTCTTGCCGTCCATCAGTTGATGTTGTCTGACATGGAGTAAATACTCTGTGTTTGTCGAATGACTAAATGAAGCCACAGGCAAGGAGGTATTCAGACAGAACACAATAGAAGAAATACAGTTTCCTAGCAAATAAGAGATGTTCAGGTTTATTAGTAATCAAATCATTATTGATTAAAATGAGAACTTGTTTTTACCTATGGAATTAGGAGACTCTTTAAAAAATGATATCTATTCCTGTAGGCTCCTTTTGCTGGCGGTGGGAGGATAAAAGACATAAAAATACACTAATTTGATACTATTTAAAAATTCCTTTTCTTGGGGCATCTGGGTGGCTCAGTTGGTTAAGTGGCCAACTTTTTTCTTTTTAATCATGATTTATATATTTTTGAGAGAGAGAGCAAGCAGGGGAGGGGCAGAGAGAGATGGAGACCATTGCAAGCAGGCTCCAGGCCGCCAGCACAGACCCCGATGCGGGGCTCGAACCCACAACCTGTGAGATCATGACCTAAGCTGAAACCAAGAGTCAGACGTTCAACCGACTGAGCCACCCAGGCACCCCTGAACTCTTAGCTCAGCTCAGGTCTTAATCTCAGGGTCATGAACTCAAGCTGGGGCTCCGTGCTAGGCCGTGGAGCCTACTTAAAAGAAAAAAAGTCCTTTTCTTTTGCCCACCTGATTGTACTTCTGGGACACTATCCAGAGGAAATTATTTAATTTTATTTAATTATTTTTTTAAACATAAATTATCATAGATGTTGACTCAGAAATGTGTGAGGTGGTACAGAGGTTTTCAAAATTATTTTGTGAGTAAGTGAGCAAAAACAAAAGGAAGATCACTGTTTCTGTCTTTCAGTATTGCTCTGGGGCCCATCCATTTTCCACCCTACACTGTTAAGTCTGCCAGTCTCTTCCTTCCTCTGTAGTCAAAGGAAATAATTTTAAATACAGTTTATGCCTGAAGGTGTTCATTAGGACATCACTTGTGTAAAGTTTTGAGAAAAGCGCCCAAAAAACGCAGAAGAATATGTGATAACATGAAATGTATTAGTTTAATGAAAAAAAAAAAAAAGGCCGTAAAACATGTTTGCAGCTATTAAGAGAAAGAAAAGACAATTAGATACCCATGCATAGAAAAAGACTACGAAGACATATACTAAAATATTTAATTACGTGGTTATATTTGGGCAGTGGGAATGTGTATGGCTTTTTCCCCCTTTTATTATTAACCAAATTCTCTATATTTAGAAACGTGTCCCTTTTATAATGGAGTAAAGCCATTAAGTCTATATTTTGGAGTGTGTGTTGAGGAAGAATTAGGACTGATTATATTTTACTTGATATGTTTTGATATTAGTAAGTCTTGAATTGCTAAATTGATTGTAAATGCCTGGAGGGCACAGACCTAGTCTTGTTTCACGGATTATTTGATCAGTAAATACCTGTGGGCTTTTATGGGGTGTCCTTCCACGTAAGGTCCCCCAGTTGTCACAGGGCCCAGCATGACCTCTAAACCCTCTGGTGGCCAGGGAGAAAGAGTTAAAAACAAAAAGCCAAACAAGCGAAGTTTGCTTGGAGACAAATAATCCTTGAACACAGGATGGTTGTTATCCAAAAGGAGTGCTAGAAAATGAGTAACTTTGCTTGTAAATGAAATGAATATTCCTTCCTTCCCTGCCCACGTTGCAAGTTAAGCACCATCATCTAGACACTTTACGTTTGCTGCTACCAAAAAAATCTTGACATAATTTAAAAAACACAACCCCCCCCCCAAAACACACTGTTGTCCTAGCCTCCCTAAGTGTTAATTAAATGGAATTGTACCAAATTGTAGAAGAATTATAGAGGAGTGGTTTTAAAGGGTTTCTAAAATTGTACCTCTCTGAGGAATATTGTTAATAATATACAGCAATTGCTCTTAACTACATGAGAATATCTCGTTGTTTTTTTTGTTGTTGTTGTTGTTTGGCTACACTTAAACAGCCCCAGAGTAGTCGAATGCACCAAGACATACTGGATTTCAAACTAAATAAATCAAAATTACCATGTACATCCCACTACATGTCAAAACAGGAAAAGCCATAGTATTTGATGTGAAATGAAGATTAGAACAGCAATAGAGAGAAAACTAGAAGCCTGCTTACATTTGGAATAGGAAAACAGGGTCAGTGATTTTCAATGCAGATGTACTTGTCTGGGAGAACACATATCAAAAAATCAGCTTACAACACAGATGTCTTTGGCAGTAATTATGATCCTGTCAAAAGATTCTTTAGCTTCCAAAGGACTTAATTCAAAGTCTAGCGTGTTTGCGTGTCACAAAGAACTTGACAGGAATCAGAGTAATTTAAAGCTGAGTGTCAAGTGCCATTGCCAATTAAAAATGACCAATAGGAGGATAAAGC
Organism: Cryptoprocta ferox; assembly: GCA_028646485.1. Taxonomy (NCBI): domain Eukaryota; kingdom Metazoa; phylum Chordata; class Mammalia; order Carnivora; family Eupleridae; genus Cryptoprocta; species Cryptoprocta ferox. Next base: position 71,068,683 of record CM053579.1, read on the forward strand.
AGATTTCTATGCAACAGAGAATGGAAGGGGGCACCTAATTTGATTTCTGAGAATTAAGCATTTGTGCAGCTTCTCAAATACATCCATTATATAAAGAAAGTCACATCTGGAGTTTATTACTTCATCATTTCAGACTTAATCCTGAATATGACTAATTAAAACAAGTGTGCCATGTTCCTTTTACATTCTGCAGATAAATTCTGTGATTTTGATCATCAGAAACATTTCACATTTTTCCAAGATAAACTTGCTTAAGAGAAGTAACTCCTTCAGTTTAATAATTTTTTTATCATTAAAAAACATTTTTTTAAGTGGCCTTCACTCCCGGTGTAGGACCTGAACTCACGACGCTGAGATGAGATCAAGAGTCGGGCACTTAACCGACTAAGCCACCCAGTTGCCCCTCTTTCAGTTTAATACAACTTGAAGAGATCTCTGCTGTGGGATGATGAGAGTAATACAAATTGTTATCATTTATTGTGCATTTATAGTTCTGGCACTATGCTAAATGCTTTTTATACCTTGCTAACTTAACCCCCAGTTTTCACTTATTCAGCCAACGATTTATTATAGAGTGCTTACTGTGTGCCAGGATCTATTTAAAGTGTTGGGGATCCAGCAGTGAACAAATCAGACAAATAGCCCTCTTCTTTGTGGAACTCACATTCCAACTGGGGTCTAAAGACAATACACAGAATAAGAAAGCCAGTGATATACCAGGCTGGCGTATGATGAATACCACTGAGGAAAATAAAGCAGAGAAGGAGTTAGGGAATGCTAGGCTTATAGAGGTAGGGGTTATACTTTTTTTTTAAGTTTACTTATTTATTTTGAGAGCGTGAGAGAGAAAGGAACAGGGAGAGGGAGGGGCAGAGAAAGGGGGAGAAAGAGAAAGCAAGAATCCCAAGCAGGTTCCATGCTGTTAGCACAGAGCCTGACACAGGGCTCGATCTCACAAACCACAAGATCATGACCTGAACTGAGATCAAGAGTGGGATGCTTAACTGACTAAGCCACCCAGGCGCCCCAGAGGGGTCACACTTTTGAATAAAAGAATGATCAGAGAAGGCCTCACAAAGATGACACTCAAGAAGATGCCCTAGGGGAGGTGAAGGACCGACCTGCATAACTGTCTTGGGGAAGAGCATTCTAGGGTAGAGGGAGCACCAAGTGCAGAGACCCTACAGCTGTTACATACCTGCCTTGTTTGAGGAAAAGCAAGGAGCGCAGCATAGCAGGTGCAGAGGAAAGAAGGGACAAAGCCCGAGAGATAGAAAAGGGGACATCACATGATGAGGCTTTTGGGTTCTACGTCAGGAGGGATGGCAAGCCCTCAGAGGGTTTTGGACAGAGGCATGACATGACCAACAAAGCAAATGGTCTTGTCCCAGCTTCACAGATAAGGAGCAGAGCTTCAGAGAAGTAATTTACCACAGTTCCCATCTGTTAGTGAATTTGTGGGGCTGGAATTTTAATCCACGTCTGTGTAATTCAAAAGCTCATACTTTTCTCACGAAACCACACCGCCTCCCAATTGCAGAAAGGCTTGCGACCCAGGCTGGGGTAGATGGTATTCTTACTCTGGGGTTGACTTCGTGTTTCCCCTTTTCTCCGGAGTTCTTTGGCTTCTCTGGCAAGACCACCATGCCGTACAACTCCAAGGGACACCATTTATACTGTTAAGTCTATAAATGTACTCCCAGGAGGTGGGCAGTGCCCGGACAACGTAGCCATGTAGAATGACCTTGTTCTCCAGTGAGATTGAAGAGCTTCATAAATGGTTTTGAGCTATGGTTAAGCTGGCAGCACAATTTTTTTCGGTCAGACATTTGTACTGGCCCCACTTGCATGCGTCTTTCCGTGTCTCTTTCCTCTGACATCTACTCTACCCAGCTGTTTCTGCTGCCCTCTACTCACTGTCTGGCAAGACGCTGGTTCAACAATATGGCAGACTGGGGTGTCCGGGATAGGAAGGCAGGGTGTCCTGCTCTGCGTGGGCCGCTTAGGCCCACAAGTGTTAGAGGAAGCCTGCGGGAGTGTAGGATGTGAGCAGGTGTGCCTGGCTTCTGATCAGAGAAAGTGGAACGTTTTGTGTGTTGAATATCAAATTGAAGGAAATGATAGAGGGTGCCACTAATTGTCATCAGAATGGCTGCTGTGTGTAATTTAGGCTCAACCAGACTTCCTTACAGGCCTAAGGGCCCAAAGCCTGGACTCCTGAGCCCTCGTTTATGTTGAAACTAATTTTTTTTTAGTTGGGATGAAAGTTATTGCTTAGACTTTACCGATTCAATGGGTAAGAAAATACCCTGAGATTCAGTGCTTTAAAATGGACTTTTGATTCACTGTTGCTTGAGTGGGTGACTTTAATGGAATTATGGCATGTAAAACTGCTTAGCACTTGATGTTTCAGAATGGCACACAGTTACTTCAATACCCTAGAGCAATTTGGCATCATTTTTTTCTTGACTCTCATGACTTTAATTACAAAAATTGAGAGAGAATCATGGCAGCATCCCTTATAAGATTAAATAATACTATGATGATCCGCATAAAATATTAGTGCCAGGAACATAGTACAATGTTGAGTAAAGCCAAAGGTGATTGCCATTTTGAGAGATTTGTTTTTTAGTGTTTATTTTTGAGGGGGAGAGAGAGAGCAGGAATGGGAGCAGGGGGTGGGCAGAAAGACAGAGACACAGTATCTGAAGCAGGCTCCAGGCTCTGAGCTGACAGCAGCCAGCTGGACCTGGGGCTCGAACTCGTGAACTATGAGATCATGCCCTGAGCTGAAGTTGGACGCTTAACCAGTTGAGCCACGCACATGCCCTGCCATTTTGAGTTTTTAAGATTAGCAATAGTAATCACAGAACACTAGCAATAGTAATCACAGAACACCAGATGAATACAATGAAAGCTTCCTTTTAAAATGCATTTTTATTTCTCTTAAACGAAGGGGCAGGAAGTATCAAGTTCAGACTTTGCTCTCAAATCATAGTTCAGGTTCACTCTGAAGGTTTAAGTGAGGAAGGGCTATGTTTCATGGAAGTTGGACCTCTGTTTTCATGGCTACTGCCAGCAAAAATAGAATATGCAGAAAACGGTTTGGTAAGTCCTCGATAGGTTAAATACAGAATTTCTAAGTGACCCAGCAATTTTACTCCTGGGTTCATATCCCAAAAATTGAAAACAGGCATTCAAACAAAAACTTGCACATGAATGTTCACAGCAGTGCCATTCACAATAATGCAAAGGTAGAAACACCCCAGATGTCCATCGATGCATGAATGGATAAACAAAACGTGGTACATTCACACGATGGACTATTACTCAGTCCTAAAAAGGAATGAAGTACTGATACATGCTGCAACATGGGTGTGAACGTGAAAACATTATGCTAAGCAGGAAAAGCCAGACACAAAGGACAGTGCTCTATGGTTCCATTTATACAAAATATCCAGAATTGGCAAATCTACAGAGATGGAAAACAGATTAGTGATTGCCCTGTGCGGAGAGGGTGGGGAGGAAGGAGGGAAGCAGAGTGACCGCTTCTTCAAGGTGATGAAAAGGCTTTGGAACAGACAGAAGTGGTGGTTGCCCAACATTGTGGATGTGCTAATAAGTGCCACCACTGGTACATTTTCTGTTCCATGTGCTTTTCTGTGATTCAAAAATGGAGGGTGCTTTTTTTTTTTTTTTTATTCATTTACTTTTGAGAGACAGAGACAGAACACAAGTTGGGGAGAGGCAGAGAGAGAGAATGGGACACAGAATCCGAAGCAGGCTCCAGGCTCTGGGCTGTCAGCACAGAGCCTGAGAGCCCCATGCGGGGCTCGAACTCACAAACCATGAGATCATGACCTTGAGCCGAAGTCAGATGTTCGACAGACTGAGCCACCCAGGCGCCCCTGGAGGGTGCTGCTTTTGAAGAGATCCTTTATTCTTGGTGGAGCCAATTCAAGTTGGACCAGGTGGGGTGAGTCCACAAGAAAAGGAGCACATGGGTAACGCCGGGCGAAGAAGGAGCAGCCACTTGAGATCGACAGGACAGGTCTTGCACTTCCTGGTTGGGATCCCCAGTCTCGGGACCTGCCCCACGTGCACACAGTGGGCACACCGGCCTCGCCAGCCTCCATTCCGGGGGGCCCCCCCCCTCTCTGTGTCCCGCATGACGGGGGGCAGTGTCAGTCTGGGGCAACTTGTTTGAAACCCTCACATAAAGGCACGGGAAGCAGTGGGATACCGAGCCATTTAAAACCCAAGCGCGCAGAAATCCGGCAGATGCAAATTTTAACTGCAGGGAGGCCAGGACAATTGCAGTTTATCCAATGAAAAGGAAAATAAACTTTTATGACCTGGTGGTGCTAGAACAAGTTCAGTTAAAGGTGTGTGGAAAGTTTCTGGTTACCGCGGCGCACGTTCTTCTCCCTCAGCCTTGGGAGCGAGCCACTTGTCCTTCATGCTGTTTCCGCCCCCAAAAGGAAAAAAACTTCCAAGTGGGTTTTTTTATGATGATGAAAGCAATATTTGATTATTATAAAAGTTCAGAAAAAGCAGAAATTACATATTTTATATATATTATCTGTTTATAATATATAATATATATAAATATATAATATATATTAATATATACATCTTTATATATAATATATATGTAACATAATATATATTTATTATAGTATAATAGTATAGTTTAGTTTATAGTATAATTAATAGTATAATTATATTACATTTATTATATTTAGTATAATTTATTATAGTATAACATAATATAGTATAATATATAAATAGTATACTATATAAATGCATACATATATAATATATAAAGAAATCTCAGTGATCAGGGATAACGTTATAGATGTTTTGGCCTGTACCCTTCATTTTTTTTTAAGTTTTTATTTAAATTCCAGTTAACATCTAGTGTCATGTTAGATTCAGGTGTACCCTGTGGTGATTCGGCACTTTCACACAACACCCAGTGTTCATCAGGACAAGTGCGCTCCTTAATCCCCATCACCTGTTTCACCCGTGACTCTCTAGGTACTGGAACCTTCACTTTCACTGGGATCATGCATTTATCAGTTTAGCAAGGACATCTTTCACACAAGTAAATGCCAGTCCACAACCTACTTTAAAAAATTTTTTTTTAAGTTTATTTTTGAGAGAGAGACCAAGCAAGTGGGGGAGGGGCAGAGAGAGAGGGGGAGAGAATCCTAAGCAGGCTCCGCGCGCTGTCAGCATGGAGCCCAATGCAGGGCTTGAACTCCCGAACCGTGAGATCATGACCTGAGTGAAATCAAGAGTCGGACGCTTAACCGACGGAGCCATCCAAGCACCCCAACAACCTGCCTTTTATGGTTGCATAGCATTCCATTTTATGCCCATGTCATGACTGAATATTCCATGATCAGTATTTTAAATGAGCGGTGGGCTTTCCTCAGAGCAGTTCTTCCATGGTCGCTTAGTCCTCTATCAGAGATGGTTGGTGACTCCAGGTTTCCGAAATTATTTTCTCAGACTTATTGATACTGATCAATGATAGCCCTCGAAGCAGAGGTCATGGACAGTAAAGGGAGTAAAGGTCTGTAAACAGACAGTCAGCTAACACCCACAGCCTTTAGGAAACTTGCCCTGACTGAGCCCCAACACCATCCTGTCATTCTGTCTTCTGTGTCCCAAAGAAGAGAGACCGAACAGCATGCAAGGTTATGGGCTTTGGAGCCAGACTGCAGGGGTTCTCATTCCTGCTTTTGTGACTTCGGACGTATTCAGTGCCTCAGTGTTCTCATCTGTAAAATAGGAATAATAATAGTCCCTGTCTTCTAAGCCAGATGACATGACCCATGCCAGAAGTCCCTGACAGCACAGGACCTGGGACCTAGCTAGTACTCAGTGGATGGCAAGGGTTGTTATTATTATTACTCCGTGCATTCAAGCGGCCTTCCCAGTTTGTGGTGTTGAGACCTCATCTCTGTGCTGGGATGATTGCAATAGGGTTATAGACTCTGAAGACCTCAGATGCCAAAGCGACTTGACAGTGTTTTCCACACAGTAAGCCCCCGGCTAATCTTACTGACTGACTGTCTGACCCAAACTGACTTGCTTCAATTATGGGATCCTCTCGGTTGAATTTGGCCTTCATTTCCCATTAGAAACAAAACAAAACAACAAAAACAAAAGCAAAACAGAAAACCCAGAAACCCTGAGAAGGAGATGTAGCTGAAACGCAGTTTCTTCAGCTTGGTGCACATCAGAGCTGTGGGTGTTCTGCACTCTGTCTAAGGGCGTTCTTGACTAGGAGAGCCCAGAGATCTTCAGTGATCTTGATAATGCCAAGAAATGCGGACGAGAACGAAACGCTGTTATTCTGAAAGACCAGTCTCTGAGCCGCAGAGCAAATAAAACCTCGTATTCCCTTGCTTATTTGGGATTCTTGGGAACTGAATTAATCTCAGTAAGTAGATTTTCTAGATAATGGAAGCTTATTCACGTAACCACTGTAACCATTGGAGTTTTAACTACGTTGATGTACTTCTTTCTTATACCTGCTATGTGGTTTATAGCTGTGATATAGAAAATATATTGAAGACAGTCCCGCCAATGTGTTAGTCTTTGAGTCCTCATCGTTAATATGTTGTTGATGTCGGTTTTTTTTTTTTTTTTTTTTTTAGCTCTGCCGCATAATCTCAACGCCACTGTCTTCAAAAGCCTCAGACATCTGTACCTTTACGTTGCTCTTCATTTTTTACTCTCTTCCTCTCCCTTTTTTCTCACTGGCTGGGTGTGTCAGTGTGAGTTTTTACTGCAGAGATGTTTATAACTGCTTTCTCCAACTCGAAAAGACCTTTCTAATGTACTGATTTATAACTTTTCTGCCAGGGAAACCAGAACCCCAAGTCTGTTACTATTTTGTGTAAAGTAAGGTTAATAGGCATTGAATGAAATCATGTATTTAGTGACAGGTGTTTTTTGTTTTGTTTTGTTTTTAACCAAGGACTTTGAGAGATTTACTTTCTGATTGCAGGCAATTATCTGGTAGAAGTTTGACTCTGGGCAAAATGCCATTTTATTTAGAGACTGTAGTGCTTATGGCTTTCTATCCCGGCACTGGGATGAAATTAGAAATTAAATTAAAGAAAAATAATCACCTGTCCTCTGTGCCATTGATAAAAATTTTATAAAATGGAGTTTGGATATTTTTAAGAGAAAGCAAAATATTATTCTTAGATATAATTTCATGAGCGTTTTCTCATTTTCTTTACAGAGACATCATAATGTCTCTAACCGTTGGGAGACTCACAGAACATGAATTTATAACCCTTGTACGTCGCTACGGAGTGCCCAAGGACGCACGTCCCGATACAAACATCCTAATTGCACAGGCCCACGAACAACTCAAGAAAAATATTTTTGAGAATTTTGAAAGACTCATTGCTACTTGTAAATATGAAGATCGAGAAAGGTAAGTCTTTATTTTATCGATTTTAGTAAGTTTCTGTAGACCTGGCTAATGAAGGGATTTACATTTTATCGCAAAGGGCAAAAAGAACTTTGAGATGTCCCATTATCCTCCACTATATAGCAAAGGCCCCGTCAGTCATTTTTGGTGAGTATCTGATACACGTATTTCATAGTGAGGGTGAGCTCTGTTTGTTGATAGAATACGGAAGGCCCGTGTATCTTCAAAACAATAGGATGCCCCTTTGCATTTCCTTTTAATTTGTTTCTAGAAGCTTTCAACCAAAACATAGTAAATCCAAATGTTAGAAGGTTTCATTCAGAGATGTCTTTTTCTTAACATTATTTTCATGGTAACTGGGACTTACAAATGACTTTTATAATACAGAGAACAGGGAATTTATAAGTTAAACGTTCTACAGAGTTGCTTTGAAATTATTTCTTCTTGAAAAGAATGAAGCTCAGGGGCACCTGGGTGGCTCAGTCGGTTAGGCATCCGACTTTGCCTCAGGGCATGATCTCGCAGTTTGTGAGTTCGAGCCCCACGTCGGGCTCTGGGCTGACAGCTCAGAGCCTGGAGCCTGCTTCGAATTCTGTGTCTCCTGCTCTCTTTCTCTGCCCCTCCCCTGCTCATGCTCTGTCTCTCTGTCTCTCAAAAATAAATAAATGTTAAGAAAAAAAATTTTTTTAAAAGAAAATAATGAAGCTCAGCGTAATCTATTTCTAGTACATTTACCATGTTTATATTGAGCTTTATTGAGTCATTTTTATAAACTGGAGTCCCATCACAATATGTTTTTGTGTTCATCTTACCCACAGACCTGATATTGTGGGGGGGAGGAAATACTCACTTGGAGTTAGAAAATCTTAGTTTTAACTCTAGCCTCTAATTTTGTTAGTACCTACCACTGACATTTCTTTGCCCCCATGACCCTTTCTGTCATCCCCAGACCTGAAATTTACACCCAAGTGACCAGCTGTATACCTTAGATATCTTTAAAGGTCCAATAGTTTATCTTTATGATGAACATGATTATTTTTTCGTAGTCCATAATAATAGATCCTCGTCGAGTTTTGGTAAAGATGATATTCTTCCTTGAATTGTTACACTTTCCCGAGCCTTCGGGAGGATGTGTGGCCTGAGCTTTGGCATGACCCTGGCCCTGCCTTCCACCCTGGTGGTACCCCTCCCCCGGGGTGAGAAGTGTGACCCTCCTTCACTAAAGGGATACGTCCTGGGAATGACGAGGCTGCTTGTTACGACAGCTCTGAGGCTCTTCCAGATCCAACAGGCTTCCATTCCGGACAGAAACATTCTCTCATCAATTTATAACCTCACTGTGAATAAAGCCACTCGCTTTCCCTCCTATTGGTTCTCATTTTGCTTGATGCCTAGAAGAATATTGGCTGAGCATTTCTGTGCCCGCCCCCTGCCCCCCCTCCCCCCAAGCAGGCTAAAGAAAATGACTCTTGGGCTGCTCTGGAGAAACCATCTGACAAAATTGAGGTGAATGTTAAGGCCCCAGCTGGGGCTTCCAGATTGCAAGGTTTGGGTCCACGAAAAGACTAGAAACACACCCGCAGGTCATTGAATACTTGTGTTGGAGGCTCTAGATGCCTGTCAAATTAAGCGATGTTTTCAAATTTTTGACCCGTGGTCAAGAATGCAGATTGATTACTTAGGGCAACACCCATGGCTACAGCCCCAATACGCTGTACTATCACCAACCAAGAGTCTGAATTGTGATGGAAAGACCTTTGCAAGGGCAGAATCTGATGCCTTCTGAAATGGAAACCGTTGATGAAATGCAATAGGACTGTTTTTCCTTACTGTGAATTCCACTACCAATGTTGCCACTCCTTTCCTTGTGCAGATCTTTGGGGAGGTGACTGTGTTTTCCTTTCTATAGCATGTAATTGTTACTTAAGAGACAAAAATCTGTAAACATATGTCTACTCTTGTTTTAATGCAGAAAAAAAGTATTACCCACCAAAGACATCAGAAGGCTGTGCAAATCCTCCAGGTTACCTCTGACTGATGATCTCCTGGGATGCATACTGTCTGGGTAAGTGAGCGCCTCTCCCTCCACGGGGTTTGTCCTGCATATATTTGTTTGGGGGACTACCCCTGGTTGTACGTTTAGCCTTTCATTATCCTCGATTTCCCCTTGACTGTCTGGATTATACTATTGATGACACATTCCCATTTAAGTGTTACAAAAGGAAAAGTTGGTCATGATTGTGAATGTTAGACAACCTGTTCTGAATTGCTGTTCTGTCTTTTTAACCTTAAGACACACACACATACACACAGGTTCCTGGGACAAAATGCAAACGTCCTACCTCATTGGTTATGAAGGTATTAGATCTAAAAATTCAGGGCATATTTTTCAAAGCAGTAGTTCCTTCTGGCTAAAGACATGTGGTAAGAGGGCCCAGTGTTACTAGCATAGGGCTCTGCCGTACTGGAGCCCCAGACCTAAAATGTGGAGATGATGATGTTGTAAAAGAAAAGCACAGTGAACTGCTTTCCGAGATACCTCAATCTCCTGCTGAACATCTACTTTCAACTTCCTGGCACCCACCCTCCTGGCTACACAGACTCTGGCATTATCCCAGCCCCTCCGCCGACTTGCTCATCTCAGTAATCTTGACATTTTGGACTGTGTTCTAGCCATCGTTGTCCTTGCTCTGAAGGTATTACTTCATTTGCTTTGTGAGAACCACTTCGTGAATCAGAACTATTATCCTCCTACCTTACATGAGGATGCTGAGGTTTAGGGAGATGAGGTGTTTTGCCCCAAGTCCTGTAATCTGGAAGAAGAGCTTGACAGTTCTACCTCCTTGCAGCCACTCTTTCCTCTCCATTCCTACCGTCTTCACTCTTGTTCTGACCACATTTCTTCCTGGCTGTTTCAGGGCCTCCACATTGGTCTTTCTTTCACCAATCTCTAAATGTTTAAATCTATCTTCACGTAGAGCAGCTTAATACCTTCTAAGAGCAAAAACGTCATAGCACTGCTTTTCTACTCACAAACTCTCTGTAACATCTCTTTCCTCTTTGAAGGAAGACCCAAATCACTAGCTTCAAACTCCCTTCTCCCCTTCTGCACAGGGAGGCTTAGGGTTGTCAGTTGGAGTATTGTTTTCAGGCAGGGGCTGGAGTGGGAAGTCCTCATGTGAGACTAAAGGAACAGATAAAACTAAATCCCATGTGGAAGAACTAGGGTCTGAAGCATCAGAAGGTGTATGTGTGCATGAGATTGACCTGGGATTATTTTCCAGAATATCTGCCCCAATGTGCTAGCATCAGTGTGAGGGAGAAGGTAGGTCATCCTGATGGAAAGGACCTGAGATGAAATAGACAAGCCCAGGAGTCTGCTTTCTTCAGTCATCACATTCCCAAAGCCACATGGGCTAGTTAGCATTTCACATGTCTACCTCCTGCTTCCCACTGTTATTTTGTTTGCCTTTTCTCTTGCTATTTCTTCAGTAGAAAATAGCTTCCAGTTTTCGTTAACCTGCTGAAATCTTGCTCTTTCTCTAAGACTCACTTCAGGTAGCACCCCATTAATGTAGCCATCTTAGAGTCACTTGGCTGGCTGTGATTCTTACCTCCAGAAGGTTCTCACAACACCATGTTTCTCTTTTTGTCTCTTACCTGGTAATGAAGATTTGTGACTTGATGTTCAATCCATTCAGGTACAGAGACCTGCTTTCAGCCTGTTGGATTTACTGGCTATGAACAAGCAGCGGGTTTGTCAGATCTTAACAGTTTCAGCCTGCCTTGTCTCTTGTAGTCTTTGAACCTACTTGCTAGTTGCATGATCTTGTGCAAGATTTTTGACCTACCTGAACCTCAGATTCCTTACCTCTAAAGTGAGACAATACCAGAGCGCCTGGGTGGCCCAGTTGGTTAAGCATCTGACTTTTCATATGTGCTCAGGTCATGAACCCAGGGCCATGGGATCGAGCCCCGCGTTTAGCTCTGCACTCAGTGTGGAGCCTGCTTGGGATTCTCTCTCTCCCTCTGCCCTTCTCCCCTGCTTGTGTGTTCGCTTGCTCTCTCGAAACTAAAAAAATAAAAATAAAAACAAAATGAGGTAATACCTACTTCCTGGCAGTTCTGAAGGTGACTTGAGATAACATACACAAAGTACCCAGCGCAGCACCTGGTACTAAGTATTGATCGGGGACTAGAAGGGAAGTTGAAGTCAGGGACCATAGACCACACACTCTGACTTAGAAGTGAACTGGAAAAAACTTGCATCCTTCTACACAGAGGAAGCCTTGTTTTCAAACAGTTGGATCTGAAGGCGTTTCGCACATTAAGCTGTCTTCCCGTCAGGAAGCTGCGGATATTTATTAGATTATCTCTTATGGCCCCAGGGATGAGCTGTCCTGGAAAGTCCAGTGATGTGGGAGCCTGGCCTCTGGAGGACCTAGATGTTTCTTCCCTAACACTGAGGCCACCAAGTCATCATCCTCTCCTTTTCTCAGCAGCCTGTTTTGTCTCTGCCTTTATGATCTGCCATTAAAGGCAGAAAGACTGTCCCACCACTTCCTTCGAAGATGTCCTAGGCTCAGCACACATCTGCCTCCGAGCCCAGCTCAGCTTCGTGGAGGTCATGGCTCTGAGTTGCTAAGCAGGCTGTGTTCAGCCCAACTCTGCCTCTAATTGCGCGGTGACCCTTCTCTTCACTCGGGGGAAACTTCAGACCGATCAGATTAGAAAATGTCTCATTCCCAGTCCCCTCTCCCTCCAATATGCCCTGCCACGATCTGGGTCGCATGCTTGGTGTTTTGCATCATCTCCGCAGATTCCTTTCAAAGACGGCCCTAATTCCTAATGGACCCATCAGCCTGCAGCTTACATTTCTATTCTGCATTCTTATTGTTCCCCACAGACTGCACAGGGCTTTCCAGAGCCTTGACCAGACTCTCTTTCTGCATAGCCCTCCTGTGGCATGCTACCTCAGAGCCCCTCTGACGTCTGCCCCCTCCTGTGGGAGGCGGGCCTGGGGTTTGTGGTTTTGGTTCTAGTGCACGCTCTGCCCAAGGGCAGTTTTACCTGCGGCAGGAAACAATATGGCTGCCGATTTGGCGGATGTCTCTCACCCCAATGATTGTTATTCACGTATTTTACCTAACCCTGTGTTTTAGTATTGAGAGTTCCCTCTGCTGCTTTTCTGGTTTTTTTTTTTTTTTCTTGTGATTCAGCTAGGGCTTTTCTTTACTTAGCACGGCTCAAGCTGGGATCAGAACTTCAAAATCTTCTCACATCCGGTCACCTGAGGCCCCACCAGCCTGTGCTGTGGTAGCTGGCAGGAAGTCACCTTGCTTGGCAAATGGGTTCATGTCACTAATGCATAGAGCATCAGGCTTATGTGTTCTGTGTAGTAGTAGTAGTAGTAATTGGTAATACGCTAATCATGGGACTGACACTCTGTATTGACACAGTGCCAGGGGCCCTAGAATATTCCGTAAATCCCTGAGCGTATCAAAGGGCACGTGATCGTTGATGGTAGGCACGAGTCCTCATTTTGTAAGTACAGACGCTGAGGCATAAAGAGGCTCTCTTGCTGAGAGAGCGTGCTGCAGACCGAGTTGAGTCTCCCATCGGATTTGGAGCAACGACTCCCTAAGATACTCTAAAACTTTGTTTCTATCTGAGCTCCGAGAGATAGGGGCTATGCCTCCTTCATCTTTGCAGCCCCAGAGACTTGTCCTGTGCTAGCACACTGGTGGGAGGGAGAAAAACACGGCCTTGACATCCTCCAGACCCGCCTATGAGCTCTACCGATTCTACCGCCTTCCCCCTCCCCCATGTGATCCTTGTAAATGGACTCGACCTCTCTGAGCCCTCATTAGGATGTTCGATGTTTCCTCCGTTATTCATAAGCAAGAAATTGTAGTTCTCGAACCGTTCGGAAGTAGAGAGTGTTCTGAGGTCATTCTGTTCTGTGCTCCGTGTGGGACTGGGAAGTGAAGAGGTAGCCTCCTTCCCTAATTGTGGCCTTAGGAATCGACGTTTGGAATAACTGGAAACTCAAGTGCAACTCTCTCCCCAGCAGCTCTGCCCCAAGCTGGCCTTTCACAGCTGGCTTCGGGCTCCACGGAATCCTTAGAACTGGCCTCCCCAGAGAGCTAGTGCCTCATCCAGAAATATCAGTTAAAATGGAAAAAGTTAACAGGGCTTTAAAGTCATCTTGTTGTACTCTCCCCATGTGGAAACCATGTGGACCCACAGAGTGGTGACTGTGTGTCCATACTTGGTTGCCATGACCTGCCTTACCAGGAGGATGGGTGCTGGAATGAGAATTGGCATGTAGAGACCTGGCCGTCTAGAAATAACCAGAACCAGTCATTGACAATGTGGGCCATGCCACCAGGCCAACCCTGTGTTATTAACGACCCACTGGCGCAGTGGCCCAGAGCTCTGCTTTTTTCTCAAGTGTCGTCCAGTCATTGAGAATCTCAGAAGGTGTTCAAGGGGCGCCTGGGTGGCTCAGCTGGTTAAGTGCCTGACTCTCGGTATCAGCTCCGGTCATGATCTCATGGTTCGTGAGATCGAGCCCCGCGTAGGGCTCCACACCAATGGTGCGTGGAGCCTGCTTGGGATTCTCTCTCCCTCCCTGTCCCTCCCCCTGCCAGATACATACATAAAATAAACTTTAAAAAAAAAAGAATCTCAGAAGGTGCTCAAGTGTGCACCCCAGGGTTTGCCGCGTAATGAGCCAAATCCAAACACAACCGAGTGGATCAAAAATGTGTCTTCACTGCCCGCCCGCCCTCCTCCCTTCCAGCCCTGGTCACGCAGCTCAGCCCCTTCACCTCTGTTGCAAGACGGCCTTTGCAGCAGAGGGGGAAGCCAGTTACTCTTCAGCAAAACACAGCTGCCGCTGTGCCTTTTACCTCCACAGATGGTGGGAATAAAGCAGATCAGCGTTATTTCCTGTGGCAGGGAGATAGAGGGCTTCTGTAGTTTGCAAGCCATTCATCATTTTTGGGAGGGGGAGCAAAAGCGCCCGTCAAATGACACGTGTCTAAGAACTCCCACCTAGCTCGCCATCAAGAAGCATGCCTGGGGGTCGCGATTGTCTCAGGAGGAACCAGAGAAATTGCCTTGCCTCCCTCTTCCTCCACAAACATGTCCCCGAGTTTGTGTAGGGAAGGAAATGGTGGCTCACCCAAGTATCAAAGGGAAAGAAGAATTTATGGAGGCGTTAGGAAAACACTAGCACTGTGAGCCGAGACTTTAAAGTAAGGAGGCTGCCTTTTTAACAAGCGGAGAAACACTTAAAAGCCAGAATTAGCGTTGCCCTTTAGGGCAGTGCACCCTGGAAGACTGTGCACGGATTCTAACAATGCTGCCATAGAAAGTTCTTTGGAATGGCCTTCATGGCCTTTTCAAGAGCATTTCCTCCAGAGGGGCTAATCTTCGTCCTTTGACCATGGATCGGAGTCTTGGCAAGAGCCAAATGTCATTTGGAGAGGAGCAACGTGGGGGACTCAGGTGGACAAGTCAGGAGGCTAACATTTTTAATCAGGGGCACGGCATGTCCCTGAAGTCAGGAGATACATTTTCTATACGATCCACAGGCCTCTCCGAAACATTTTGATGGAATGGATAGGATTTGGCAAAGGATGACCTGTAGCCATGGGACAGGGAGGGCGCCATTTATGGGTGACTGGGGACACCGTTTGCAGGGGGTAAATGCAGCAATGACTGACTTGTTCCCAGTACCCTAAGAGTCAAGCCTTTCTGAACTGCTTCCCCTTGGCCCCCCTGCCTCCAATTTGGACTATTTTTAGACCTGGAGCTCTCCTTTATATCCCCCCCCCCCCCCACACACAACCTCGTCTCACAACATATGGGAGATTTCGTGTGTGTTATATAGCCAGGGAAGGCATGACAACTCTCACCCCATCGGTGTCCTGGGGGCCGGGGGGAGGGGCTGTTTACAGAATTGTGGAGCAGAGAGGAGGACTGGACACTAAGTCCTCCCCAACACTCGCCCGGCTAGTGGCGAGCCTTCCTTTCCAAGTCTGACTTGTGTGAACGTACCACCTTGAAAAGCATGTTTCAGGGTCTCTCGCCTGCCTTTCACGCTTTGTAAATTTGTGTTCGTATCAAACTGGTACATCCTCGTGGTAAAAGAAAATACTCAAATGATTCTAAAAAGCTTATTCCAACAACCGCAGCTTTCAGCCACACTCTTCCCCACCTCCCGGACCCATCCACAAGAAGTGGCCTCTTTCGGTCCTTCTAGCCATTTCTGTAGATGCTTGCTTGTTTGTTCATTTAAAAGTTTTGTTAGTTAACATACCGTGTGATAATTGGTTTCAGAAGTAGAAGTCAGCAGTTCATCACGTACGTACAACACCCAGTGCTCATCACAGCGAGTGACCTCCTCGATACCCATCACCCATCTAGGCCGTCCCCCACCCACCTCCCTCCATCAACCCTCAGTTTGTTCTCTATCGTTGAGTCTCTTGTGGTTTGTTTCCCTTTCTTCTCCCCCCTTCTTACCGTATGTTCATCTGTTTTGTTTCTTAAATTCCACATAGGAGTGAAATCATCTGGTATTTGTCTTTCTCTGATCAATTTATTTCACTTAGCATAATCCTCCCTAGCTCCATCCACGCCATTGCAAATGACAAGATTTCATTCTTTTTGATGGCTGGGTAATATTCCATCGACCTTTAAATAACACGCACATACTCCTGGCTCTGTGTTTCTCATTTTTAGATGCTGCTGCTAACTTCCTGTTATGATGCTTGAGAATTTAACATAATATTGATTCCCATTACTGGTCTTTCTGGATGCTCTTAGGATCTCCTCTTCGGGGCCTTGTGTGTGTGTGGCTGTATATGGATTCACTGTACTTAACACTTTATAGGCCTTTCTGGTCTGGAGACTGTCCTTTGGTTCTGGGAAACTTTCCATTAATTTTTAGTAATTTCCTCCCTTCCATTTTAATTTTTCTCTTGTGAGAACTCCTGTCATTAAGATTTTGGATGTCCTGGATTTGGATCTCTCCTTTCCCAGATTTCCTCTTTGTCATTACGATAGGCTTACTAAGTTATTTCCTCAACATGCTATCTTCCAGTGTGTCTGTTTACTACTAGCAGATTTTTTATTCCAGGAGCACATTTCATCTGAGTGTCCCTTTTTGTAGTTTTCTGTTCTTTGTTCATGGGTATACTGTATCCTTTCTCACCTCTTGCCCTGCTCAACCTGAATTGTCTTTGTTTTTCTGATTCCCCTTTTTTTTTTTTTTCCTCCTGTTGCTGTTTTGGCTTCTGTCCTTGATGCTGGAAGCTTTTTTTCTTTTTAATTTTTTTAAGTTATTCATTTCGAGAGAGAGACAAAGAGAGCAAGCGGGGGAGAGGCAAAGAGAGAGGGGGGAAGAGAGAGACTCCCAAGCAGACTCTGCACTGTCGGCACAGAACCCGATGCAGGGCTCCAACGCATGAAATGCGAGACCGTGTCCTGAGCCAAAACCAAGAGCTGGATGCTTAACCGACGGAGCCACCCAGGCGCCCCAATGCTAGAAGCTTTTCGAGGGCACCTGTTGATTGGTGGGTTTCTCCGCACAAATCCATCTCCTACCCCTCATTTTCATTAGACGATCCTAGATCTTTCTGATTCCATTCAGAGGATCAGGAGAGGAGACCTGTCGTCTCCTGCTGGAATAGGAGGGAGGGTGGAATGGGGGAAAGGAGGGTATTCTAGAAATGGGAAAGGGGAAGGAAGGGGGCCGAGTTACACACTCAAGTTCCGTGTGCACTGCTCTCCTCTGCCCTCGATTATGCTTCAGCTCCCCAAGACTGAAGCTTCTTAAGTTGAATTGCTCTGAAAAGGGATGGTAGAGAAAAAGATACTTGGGGTTCAAGCTGCCCCTGGCTTTGTTCAGGCTTTGAAACAGCCCTTGTTTTCAGTCCCACACCATGTTCCTGCCTCTGTTGGCATCTGGAGCATGCATTTGCTGAGCACCTCAGGAGTCCTGTGGGCCACACTGGCTAATCTCCAAGGGGCCCCCTGCCTCCAGACATGGAGCATTCAGCTTCCCTTCCTCAGCTTTGCCAACTCGGTTGCCAGTCCTTGGTCTGCTTTCCATCTTGCAAAGGACATCGAAGATTCTTGCCTGCTGTTGTCTTTTTTCCAGCTGTCATGAACATTGTGGGTTATTACCTATTCCTTTATTGTCATTTTGGTGACCTTTTGGTGAGAAAGGGAGATACGTATTTGTGACCAGTCCATCATGATTAACTGCACCGCTGTCCACTTCCAACAGCAAAGAATTCTTCCAAGAAGCATTGGCTCGTTTTATCCCTTTTAATTGAAAGATGTTTTGTTCTTTTCTCCCTTGCCCCTCTTGCTGGGAGTTCTGTATCCATTGAGATCCTCTAAGACAGAACTGAAAAGGAAAAACTTTGGCGCATTATACCGCATTAGCTCAACTCTTTGAAGCCTGGTTCTGGGTCTTTGAAAAGATTAGATCTCTCAAACGTTTTTCCTCAGAAAAATTTCAGACATCATTTCTAAGCTGTGTACTCTTCCATTTCCAGCTTTTGAGCCTTCCTGAATATCATTTGATTCACGAATATCCTTTCCCAACAGCCTTTGAAATGGGTAAGTGGTTAGTTGTATCGAGTCTGACATATCATGAGTTGGGCAGGGAAGAAGGCTGGGCACCAACGGGTTACAGGTAGGCCTGAGTAAATAAAAGACTTCTTGGTAACAAAGTATGATAATAGGAATTCCTGTGGCGATTCCAGAAATCTTTCTGGAAGTTTCAACTGCCATCATCCAGGGCAAATGCAGATTCAGGTAGGGGGAACTCGGTTAGGGAAGAGGAATTTCAGGAAGGCCTTTCTTTTTTTTTTTTTGTCTTTTTTTTTATATAGTTTAGTCAAATTGGTTTCCATATAACACCCAGTGCTCTTCCCCACAAGTGCCCCCCTCCATGACCATCACCCCCCTTCCCC